>JALIZH010012814.1:0-600000 GCA_030522465.1 Rhipicephalus appendiculatus | reverse complement strand
CTTACATCCGCCATTGTTTCTGCTTGTAAACATTTTTAAAAATACGTTTTCTTTAACGTTATCGATTCATTGAGTGTGTGCAACATTCCATAATTTTTCCCCAAACCACGAAACTGTGTTTTTCCGCGCAGACAGAAAACACTGCCATTGATCATGAGTCACTAGCCGCGTGAACGCTCTTTTGCATACTCTCACTATCTCTCGCAGGCACAGCGCAGCTGCAGCGGTGCGTTTTACACGACCTGCCCCAAGACCCGTCGGGAGTATCGCTACAGTCGCTCGGTGAGCGCTTGTGTGGAAGCTGGCGCTAGGGACCCGACAGCACTGTTCCATGTCTGCAACCGCAGTCCCAACCGGTTTTCCTCTGCGCAAGTGTGTGAGAAGCGGTGCGTCCTTAGCGAGAGACCCGATGACGGCTGCCTGGAGAAACCATTCTTCACAGCCTGCGGAAGGTATAGGCACCAATCAAAGGTTGTCAAGCAAAGGCTCTCATTAAGGGCTGTAAATTTTCAGCTGCGCATAGGCGTGCGCACGAGGGGGGGGTGGTTGCCCCTGTCTAACTAACTGTAGGGTGGGGCGCCAAGTCTTCTTCATATCCTTACTCAGCCTTACCTGTCCCGTCATTCTTTAAAGTGCGAGGTTATGACCATGCAGGCTTTTTCAAAATAATTCCGGCCGATGATGTATTCCAAGCATTGCTTGATTCCCACTTTCATCTCCGGAAAGCCAGGGGGTGAAAGGCAGGCCCTCGTGGAGCACGTCATCACTTCATTTTTTTTTGCATCCACTACGAAGCTTGTTTCCTGTTTCAAGATCGACCAACGGGGGGAGGGGGTGGGCGCTGCTGTAAGACTCCCCCCCCCCCCTCGCCTATGAAGCTGCGTAAAGAGAGTAGCGGTGGTACTGAAATTTTGGATCACCGTTCTACCTCTTTCGCTCAGCCTCACAGCAACTGGGCTGCTGCCGCAGCTGTCGCATTTGAATGAAGCATATAGGTTAGTTTGTAAGGATTTTAACGTTTGAAAGAGTCTCGGGCTACGAAAGACGCCGTAGTTGAGGGATCCGTGTAGTTTCGACCACCTGGGGTTCTTTAATATACTCTGGGCCAACGTTTCGACTGAATGGACTTGCCCTGACAAGGCAAGCTTTCTTGTTTAAATGCTGGCTCCAGCGACAGTCCTCATTGCCCGAATTTTAACGCGATCGGGCGAAAAAGCTCATTTCGCAGAAATTCCGGTGTCAGCATCGGCGCCATTGGTTGTGAGTAAAAAAATCAGCGTTGTCCGTGAGCTAAAATTTGAGATAGACGCAAACGAAGATATAAACAAAAAAATTACACCATCTCCCGCTAAAGGGAACCATGTGTAGATGTGAAGCAGCGGGCGCTAACGCTTACACTGGCGGCGGCGTTGACGCTGGCGCTCATCGCAGCGTTGCGCAGGAGAGAAAACTGGGGAGGCGCAAAGCAGGCAGTGATGGAGCAGTGTTTCCTACTGGAACATGCCAATCGCTGCTAATAGGCAATGAGAGACAGAAGACTCCGACTGGACACAGAGACCCGCACTCCGCTTTTAGTTAACGCGCACGCTGCGAATTTTTATTGTTCAACAACGCACAGGAGAAATCTCCCACCGGCACCACCTTGGAGGTCAAGATCCATTGCCATATATACGGGGTGGCCAGTGAACGGTTGTGCAGCGCGAGCAGTCGGTTTTTTCAACCAAGAAACTCGCTAGCAGACGCGGCCTGTGTCGGCGTCGCGAGGCGAGAGAGGGGGGGGGGGGAGCGCAGGAGAAGAGAGAGAGGGGGGGCGCGCATGCGCAGTGGGAGTGTGGACGCTGCGGGCAGAGATGCCTAGAGAAGAGAGGGGGGGAGCGTAGGAGAGGAGAGAGAGGGGGGGACGCGCATGCGCAGTGGGAGTGTAGACGCCACGGGCAGGGATGCCTAGAGGAGAGAGGGGGGGTGTGTAAGAGGGGAGAGAGGAGGGGAGGCGCATGCGCAGTGAGGGTGTGGTTGCCGCGGGGAGGGATGCCTAGAGGAGAGAGAGGGGGGAGATGAGGTTTTTTTTATTTTTTTAAAGGGTTTGCGCATGCGCAGTAAGGGTGGGCACGCGGCACACCACCACCACCACCACCGGATTAAGCTTCGCCATAAGATGCTTCACATCTAAAAATGCGTTGCAACCAGATGTTCTACTAAACAGCTGCGTTCGTGCTCGAAGTTGCGTCGAAAAAAGAAATCTGTACGAATTTTATGTAGTGCCAGGAGTGTCATTAACACATGTAATATTGTGTGGCAGAAGTGTAGAATCAGATTAGGCGTCAAAACATGTGAATTTCGCAGCGGTTGGTTGAAAGGCACAACAATTACAAATCACACATGAATAAATAATTATCGCTAATTGCATCAGCAACGTGTAAAGCAGCTCGCGTTGTCTTGCGGACGCGTAGTGGTAACCTCACCAATTCCCAAAAGGAAGAGTTATGTCGTATTGGGCAGTTCGCAACTCTACTTGCAGTAGGCGTTCTAGGATTGTTCGAAAGGGCCAATATACAGGAGCAAGAACGTTCCTTTCCTTGCGGCGTGGTTTAGGTGTCTACCGAGAAGCGAAGATTGGCTAGCGATTGAAAAAGTGGGGCGACCGGGGCCCGATTACGCTATCGCGTTCTACCCTTGAAGGCGAAGCTCAAGCGTCATACAATTTTTTTTGATCCCTGCAAGTATCCACCTTCCTTTGAACATGTCATGTTTGGCTAATCAGATTTCTTACAGTAAGATGATACAGAGAGATATGTCAATTTTGCTAAAGTGTGTATCGCCGCAGCGAAAATTTCGGAAGGATTTGTCACTGCGCCTTAGCTATCCCCCGAGTACGTCAATTCATCCTTAATAATGAGATATTGGTGAAAAAAATTAAGAGATCGAACACTGTCTGCATAAACGGCAGTTGCACTCTAGAATGAAATATCAAGAGAATCAAAATGATGTGGCGCTGCGCTCGAGTTCGCGCGTTGCGTTCTAACAATTGGCGGATGAATCATGATGCGACGGACAGTAAGAGATCGACATCTTGACCGCACAAAAAAGACGAGGACGGAGGGAGCACCAACTAGGCCAAACACAAGTTCTTCTGAAGGACAGTCACAGGACTGGTTTCACCACACTGGCCGTCAGTCGCTTGGGCTAACAATTCAAAGCCTATTGTGCAAAAGCTTAAATGCCTATGGCTGTTGACAGGGAGGTGGCCTCCACAGTGTCAGTGGTATACATTGCCGCACCCACAAGATCGATGATGTGGGTTTGGGGGGTTTGGTTCCCGCCGTCTAACAGCTCTAGATTTTACCGAAGTGCAGCAGCTAATTTCTCCTGTGCTTGGTCTATCTTCAGTGCTATTTTTGCTTCATCAGCCGCAAGAACAAAATCTGGGCTCTCGTTTGCTTTAGCACTTGTCGCCAAAAGTATGCTTCGATGTCAGACATCGACCGAAACCCGTCTTGATTTCTGATCGCAGCAGCATGCACTACCTTTCCTGAAAAACACAGGTTTTGACTTTGCGCAGGCAAGACTTGAAGATCGCATGGTGGTTCTTTGACGGCCGGATTTGTCACCGTTGGAACTTTCCAAAGGGAGGGTGCCCGGCAAACGAGGGTGCCGTCGCCATCTTCTCATCGGAGGCCGAGTGCTCTTGGCGGTGCACAAACCCGCGCTACCCTCCCTGTCGGAGACCCGCATCGGCGCCCTGCGGCACCCAATTCTTGAAGTTCCCCGCGTTCGCCCACGTCTCGAAGGACGATGGCCGAATTCGCTGCCTCACGACACGGGCGTCCCAGCCGTGGGTGTCGCGCTGCCTCGCTGGATCGAACCGCTACCACTCCAAGAGAGCTTGCCAAAAGTCTTGCGTAAGGAACGCTCGGTCTAACACCACGACGCCGGAGAACAGAATACGGCGGAGAAAAGACTCTTAGAGGACGTTTTAGTTTAATCGCGACGGAATATTTTTTTGAATGTTTAGCACATAAAACATTACATAGTGCGGGTTTTGATTGTAGCCCGAGTTTGGGGTATAATTACGAGTACAGTTTGGTGGGTTTTTTCTTTCTTTATTGATTTATTTGTTTAAGATACGTATAGATTGATTTTCCTTGCAGATATTACTAATCTCGTATAATTGGTTTTCTGCATATGAACAATATAACACACAGGTGAGGTCGAGTTATACTCCAGTGTTTTTTAAAGCGCACAACGGCCACACCGGTCGAATGTAGCTACGTCGCGTCGGCCGCGGTGCACTGAAAAAAAAAAGCTTGGAGAACGCTCGAGCTTCGTTTTCGAGAGTAGAACGCGATAGCGTAATCAGACCGTGTTCGTATCGCCTTCCCAGGCAGACGAAACAACTATTGACAAGTGTGTTTGGACCCCCCCCTCTCCCACCGCCCGGTTCTCTGGACCACCGCGCGGTCCCAATCATCTGTCTGGCTTCGCTTTTCGGTGGACACCTTAAACCGCACTGCAAGGAAAGCCAAAGTGCGGACGGCTTCCTACTCATATATCATGCACGCGGCACGACGAAACACGGCGAGATGAGCGCACTCTTGGCCCCTTTGCACCGTCTGGCAGAGTTAAAGTCAAGCCTCTGCCAAGTGATTCCGACATGTGCGTACCATCAGCGCTAAATAGCTCGCCGTTAGTATATATATGCTAGAGAATGTTTGCGTGGTGGCCGGAGCGGCTAAACGCATCGCGCTACGGAGCGAGGGGTCGCAGGTTTCAATCTACGGTCCCACTCGAACCGCAGATTCCTTTAATGTTTATTTGCATCCACCTCGAATTTTCTCTGACGGACAGCGCTTTTTCGCGCACAACTAACCACGCCACCGCCAAAACCGACACCGTTATTTCTCCGAAACCAGCTCTTCAACGCTATCGCGTTGAAAATTGGACGCCCTACACTACATTCGACAGCACGCGTTGCCAAGCAGCCGTTTTGCGAATTCGCAGAGCCGCTGCACGTGACACGTGCCGCAAACACGGGCGATAGCTCCAGCCTCGTGAGTGCTCCGAGCGAGGAATGCTGGAGAAGTTCGCCGACGCAGTCCGGCGCCTGATAGCGAAAAAGAGAAGAGCTATGCACACACGGGTGATGTTGGAACGCATCCAGTGGTGCTAGATACTCCACTTTCGTAAGTTTTGTCATGTAGCCGTAGTATAGACGCCGGCTCCTACCGATGTAACGCGTGCGCACGCCTGCGTTACGTCGGATTATACCTTCTCCATTCGAGGACCTGTAGCGCAAAGGCTGCCTCTTCGACAAAGCAAAGGAGCGGGCAAGATACACCTGTCCTCGTTTCTTTGACTTGTCCAAATGGCAGCCGTGGAACTGTTCACCGGCAGGCAACCTTAGACAAAGCCATGCGAGCCGCTCGATCCAATGGGACCCTGGAATAGGGTCCCGCGGGAACCTTAGTTTGGCGCATGAATAAAATGTTTATTCGTTCTCCCCCTCCCATATAGAATGCCTTAATAACAAGCCACAGTAACGACTTTGACAACACACGTTTCAGATCGACGCATGTGTTGTGTGCTTGTCGGGTCCAGCCATCGCACTGTATTTACAGTGAAGCTGTATTTAACTAGGCCATTCGTAACTCCGCGAACTGTAAACATTCGAATAGAAAATAGAATGTGGCACAGAAATTGAGAAATTGGGCAAGACCCTCTACACGCCATTGGTCCACTAGAAGTGAAAAAGTTGTCTGCTGGCATAAACGTGTGCGCTACAGAAACTGGGTGAACCCTACTACTCGCCACTGGCCCACTAAAATGTCGAAATACGGAGAATTCGGTAAAAATACGCATGGTGCTCAAGCGACTCCTGAACGTCATGCTGGAAACGGCAGGGGTATGCGACAAGCTAGGCAAGACGAGGTATGTCTCAGCAAAAATATGTATGTTGCTCAAATGGAAAACTTAAGGAGTATAGAGAAATTATGCATCTTTCATGAAAATTCTGTGCCTTTTTGTACCTTTCAACAAAATTCTCTGTCACCTCTCTGCCGCCTGCTACATAAATTCGTTGGTCTTCCATCTCCACAGAGTGGAATCACTCGTGAATTGTTTCCTTCGAAGTAACATATACCAAGTTGCCTCTCAGCAAACTCGTTTGTTGAGTCTTGCGTACATTCTTGATGACTTCCGTGGACGCTCTTTTCGTTGCGCGGGTATCTTTCGCTCAAGGAATAGATGGAACAGGACACTTATTACTAACATACAAAGGGGCACTTATTGCGGCTTCTGTACAGGATGTCAGCTAGCGGAATAACAACAAATGGCCATGCCCACGTACACGTTGTGGAACAGAGCACGTTCGACTTACTTCGCAAGGAAATCAAGCGAGTAATGTTATCCTTTTCAGAAACCAACGCCTGTATTGATCGAGGGTAAAGTTTTGCGAGCCGAGGTGGATTCCAGGAAACGGGAACGCGTCCGCAGCCCGTCCCTTCGAGCTGTTCGTCAAGTGCACAAATTCGGTCGTGCACGATGCCCGTACCAAGACAAAGAGAACGAAAAAAAATAATGCCTCTCGTGCCCGAGCAAACACGTTATCAGGTTGGATCACCGCAGGAACACCCTAGCCATCTGTGGTATAGAAAACCAGCCCTGCCCAGATGGCGCGTCGAAAACGCACACGTGGCGCCCCCCAAACGAGTTGGCTGAAAAAGCCCTAGTAGGACAGGGCTTCTGGGCCACGTTTAAGCGCATACGGAACGTTGCGCGACATGCTATCGGCTGTGTCTGCTTTTGTGCCGTGTGCGTTTTTTCTGCGAAATTTACAGCACAGAACATCGAGTTTATGCGCATTGTCGAAGGCAACAGATCGGGAGCTGCGATTGGAGAGCGAACGAGCAGTGATGCCACCGGTTTTCTTGCAGTACGGCTTCGGCAGTGTCGTGTTCGCGGAAGGGTACTTTCTCGACAGTGCGCTGCCGAAAGGACGCAAGCTCTGCACGGTAAACTATGTTTACTCTGTCGAGGAAACTGTGTGTGGTATCAACTCACATTCCCAAACTTCAGCCAAATGCCACTCGCAAGTCGAACAAGCATCGTACGACGGGAAAGTACAGGTAAGTGTTTGTTGGAATTGCGCATGCAAAAGCTCGACCCATTCGGCTGTCTGCACGTTATGTTGCCGCTTTAAATGATGATTATCTCAACATAACTGAGGATCCGTTCGGCGAAGTGGCAGCTCATTTGAGCGATTATATCACTTGTGTTATCGGCAGCTACAGCTTTCGTGTCTTGTTAACACGCAGGTGAGATGCCGTTTCTTTTCGCGCTTTTGTTTTCGATGTTTTGAACAGTGCTTAGAGCAGAACACTCGCGCATAATCGGTAGTTAAAGTTTTTGTAGTTCGTCAACTCACAGGCGAGAGTCTCTTTCGTATCGCGCATTTCTTCGCGGTGTTATGAACAGTGTATGAGTACTAAAAGCAGATCAGTCTTACACAACCAGTAGTTACAGCTCTCGTAGCGTGTTAACGCGCAGGTAAGAAGCCGTTTTGTTTCGCGATTTTATTTGCGGTGTTTTGAACAGTATCCTCCTAATCAATCTTCATTTCACTTTTTTTTGTAGATGACAGCGAAGCGCGAGGTGTCCGCGTCAACCTGCACTTGCAAAGCCGGCGTGAGTGGAAATGCACACACGTTGCAGCGGTCGTACTTTGGGTAAACGATGCCGACTCGCCGTCGTCAACAGAATGATTACAAGCTTGGGGTCGGCCGTCATCTAAACCTGACACGTCAGTAAAGGAGCCCGTTGAGGAACTTTTTGGAGGTAGGCATAAGAGGTATCCGAGCCACGTGTTCATAAGATGCGGTGTGCGCGAAAAGTGAATTGCTTTGCCCACGCGATTTTTTCAGTATTTTCTTCTTGTTTGCATGTTTAGAACTGTGTACGTGGCAATTTATTGAAATGAAATGCGCGATTCTCAACGCGATTCTACATACCTAAGCTGTTACGTGCTTGCTAAGTAAAAGTTTTGTTGTGTTTTACAGATCCAGCGTTGCCGCCGCTCTTTCTCGTACGGCCTCGACGGGAATGATTAAAAGATTATGTTTGGGTGGTATCATTCTTCCGTGTGGCACTTGTACACGCAACAGTACCTTCGGTCCCAGCGTTTTTTTGGGCGCCGATCCCCGCAGTCGACCGCGGTACTGATCGCCGTCCTACTGCCCGTATTGCAACAGGGCCGCCAGGGCGGCGCTACGTGTCAACACAAACTCCAGCGCTGGAAGCCTATACTGTTGCGCAACTACACTCTAAGGCAAAATTACCCGAAAGAGGAGTAACGGAGCCCAATAGGCGCGCGCGATGAACGGATAGACCGCTGAGGAGTAACCACAGAGGGATGCGTGCCGTGTGCAAACCAGTTAGTCTCCAAAGGCACCTAAGGGATGAACCGCGCGGGAGATACGTCACGTGTGCAAACCGTTGTCAAGGAAACTAACCGTCCTCCTCGCTCTTGGTCAGTCTTCTCACTTGTTTTCATGGAGGCGCGTTGGCGGTTGTGTTGCGCTCGGTGAGTTCGACGATTTAGGAACTACGCCGCGGTGCCTTGGAGAAACACGTATGCCGCGTATGCGTGGATGAGCGTGCGGTGCTGCTTTTACGTTTCGCCGCAACCATGAAGTTTGGAGCTGGTCTCGACAGGCCGAGACGCCGCGCTGTATTTCTCCGGCCACGGTGCGCTGGCGTAGCAACGGCACTGCGTCGACACCGGCTGGGAATGGCGGCCGAGAAGACATAGGCCTATCGGATCCATGAATTCAATCCGACTCTGGGCAGAAGTTGGCGCTGGATTATTTCACAAGTAAGTGATCATACTTTATTTTCCCGTACCTGTCGTTTGCGCGAAGCGCATCGCGCTAGTTGGCAACGGGCTCGATCGTGTTTTATATATCGCGCGCACGAAATGTACCGCGAAGGTCGGCTTTGGCGTCCGCTCGCCTGTGCTTTGTGACTGCCTGAAAATTGGCCGCCATTGCCGTCGGCCGCCTGGACGCTCTCGCCGTGGTGATGAGCTGCGGGCTCGCGATATTGGGCACAGGCCTCGCCGCTGCGGTGCGACTCGTCCAAAACGCATTGCGGTTGCCGTCAACGAGCTCGGTTGTATGTCGCGCGCTTGAAGTGCACCGGCAGCTGGCGGGTGCTTTAGCTAGCCGACTTTAGCTGTGCTTCGGAACTCTGTGGAAAGTGGTCGCTATTACCGTTGGCTTCCCCGTCAATCGGTCGCAAGCAGCTCAGCGCCGTTCGTGGCGGCGGCCCCCGCGTTCGCTCGTTGTACTCTGCCGCTCGATCCAGGAACTTTGTGAAAATTTGTCGACATTACCGTCGGCTTCCGCCACTTCCGCGGCGCTCGCTCGAAAGCAGCTCAGTGCCGTTCGTGGCGGCAGTTCCGCGTTCTCTCGCTCCTCTGTTCGAGGTTCGCTGGCGGCAGAAGCTCCGCGTTCGGCCCCGCGTTCGCTTGCTCGAGCTGTATACGGCGCCGCTCGCAGAGAACTCGCCGACTCGTTGGCGGCTCGGCGGTCGCGGCGCCTAGGCATGATGGCTGCGGCTGCCGCACTTGAGCTGTTGCACTATGTGACTCGAAATGCGTTTTCGATTATGTATGACATCGCGGTGGAAATATTTGCATGCCATATTTTAGACGTGCGTATTTATTTCACCTTGCACGTATTTGCCATGTGCGTGTATTTTCCTCACTGTCACATGCGACTTAACTGTTTGTAATCTTTTTGTGCAGACGTTGTCCACTACGTGCAGAAGGCTGCGTGCGCTTGTGCGTGCAATGCCAGTCATCTGTCGCTTCCGTTGGAGCAGCTTGACCAAGACGACTGTGCGAGATATGACAACGCGGCTGGACCTGAATTTGACATCTGGCAGCGAATTCACTGAAAGAATGCAGAAACTTAATATGTATATAGAAAAATAAAACATTTCATTGTCTCACTTTTGTCTTTCGTTGTTGCATTGACTGCGAAAGCAGTGAAACAAGCATGACTAAATATTTTTTTCGCGTGTTCTTTTCTGCGCCATTTGTGGCTCACTGCGGAGAAAAACACGCGAGAAAAAGTATTAAGCCTTGCAGAGTAACTGTGCAAAATCATCCCTGGGGATAAAAAGTTCATCCCAGTGGAGCATTTGAGTGGACCAACCGTTCGTCCGGTGAAGTGCAACCGTGGGGACTAACTGTTGACCGGTAAGGGGTAAATGTGAGGACTAAATGTTAGTCCATTGAGGTGCAACTGTGGGGACTAACGGTTGCCCGCGAAGGTGTAAATGTGAGGACTAAATGTTAGTCTCTTGAGGTGCAACTGTGGGGACTAACGGTTGCCCGCGAGGGTATAAATGTGAGGACTAAATGTTAGTCCCTTGAGGTGCAACTGAGGGGACTAACGGTTGCCCGCGAGGGTATAAATGTGAGGACTAAATGTTAGTCCCTTGAGGGGACTAACTGTTAGACCCGTGCCGTTAGTCCTTAAAGGGACTAATGGTTGTGGCAGCCCCATTAGTCCCCAAGAGGACGAACGGCACACCCTTTTGCCTTAGAGTGTACGACAACTTCACGCGGGCGCCAATCGGGAGAAGCTGGATTACTCAAGAGATTAGAACCATGCTGAGGAGATAACTTTACGGGAAGCGCAACAGGCTTGCCTCCAGCTCTTATGGCGAATTCCATTGGGAGAGCAGGAGCACTCAAAAGCACGCTTGAAGTGCTCTCTTCAGAGCCAGCGTGTTTCAGTGGTCGAACAGGAGTAGGAGCACCGTCATCCAATGGTAGAGCGAGAGCGCTTTTGCTGCGCCGGGAGCAGCGAAGAGCAGTCCTGTCTGCTCCCCCTTGAAAAGCGGAGTGAGCGGAGAACGCAGGAAGTAACGTGGCTTGTTAACGTCATATCCTCCCGACGATCCTCCTCGCTTGTTTACATTTAACTTCTTCGTGTACGGTGGCAATGGCGGCTTTCCTCGGCCGCCCGGATCAGATCGCACGTGCTTTGCAGCAGAGGATGCTGGGATGCGTAAAATTTCTCCTCACTCGCCTTTTTACCCTCTCGCACCTGCTCTGCGAAAGCGTGCCGCATTCCAGTGGCAGATCGAGTGACGCTGCTCTCAGTTCTCTGCCCCCCCACTCCTCACTGCACGGCGCCCCTACTCCTGTTCTCTCAATGGAATTCGCCATTAGTGTATTACTGCCCTGTTCTTTCCACGAAAGGGATGAACACGGTTGTAGCACACACGGTCCTGCGCCTGGTAGTTTGCAAGAGTTTGAACGTGCATTCAGTTTACGGAATGAGCTCCTTGTCCATGTGCACTGGTTTGGAATTTCACGAAATAATGAAGCGTAAAGCGGAACAATAACTCCGATATGAGAGGTAGATAGATGTTCGTGCTTTGAATTCACGAGCTCAACTTCTCGCAAAAAAGACGTAGGAAGTGTCGAATTCTCGCTCTCGTGCACACTTAGTCACTCCCCGCCTTCGTCTTCTTGCATAATGTCCATCGCGAATGTACCACACGCGGGCTTCATTCCGGAGTGTGTATACGAATAAAAAAGGACATGCGTAAAAAAAACCAGTGAAAAATCAAAATACGCGCGCAAAGATAATTAGGGATACGTTTATTAAAAGGGCATGTCTTACCAAGTAATCAGCAGTGCTCGTAGGGGCTGCAATGAAACGGTAAAACGGTTTATTTTCGTTTTCATCTACGTCGTCGTGTTTCGGCAAGCGTCTTCGCACGCCTGCGAGGTGTTGAATCGGTTGAGCCCGTCCATACAGAGGCGGCCTCGGAGTTCGGACGCCGACACACTCAAGCAGCGCACGCCTTTCGGCGAACGGACCGCAAAGTACGGAAAACGTTGCTGCTCGTGCTCGCAGTCCACGGGTCGGGGTAAGGAGCACACCGCGCGGCGTGAGTCGGAGCAGCGACTGGCGCAGTCGAAGGCCGTGGTGAACACCAGGCTATCGTTGGACGGGCATCGTCCAGAGGGAAAATCCCACGGAGTGCACCTCTTGCCGTCAAAGTACCACGGCGAAGACTTCATGTCATCACTGCAAAGACGATTTAGGATTAGCGAACGCCGCTATCAACCGGCGACATTTCTTGCTTCGTTACCGGCCCCATTCGCCTGCCGGAATTGTCGCCTGCAATAGACGCTAGGACATCCTCGCCTGGCCCTATATTTCCGCAGCTCAAGTTTCTGCGGCCAGCCCAGTGCTTGTCTTTCCCCTACCAAAGGAAGGCGAACTCACTTGGTCGTACTGTGGCCTCCTAGATTTGATAGGGCAAAGGCGCGTTGTCGGAGCTAATCGTGGAGGCCACGGCTCTACACCGTCAATACCTCCATACCCCTTTCTTCCCGAGTTGCTGCAGAGCGCTCGAGCTGCGTGCAACGGCTTCTGTTTTCTTTCTGCATTCGCATGTAATGTTCAGAAGTGATTGTACGAAAGATGTGTCTCGAAGCAACGTGGCGTCAACAGGACTTGAGCTCAGCTAGTCAAGTGCTTGATGGAAACACTTCGCCAAGAAATTGTTTTACTTCTCAAGACATCGTTAATATATCCACCCACATTGGCCTGACAGAATGAGTCGGCTCACAGAGTAAGACGACGAAAGTCGAAATGGTGAAAAACGAGTTGGCTTAGTTTTTGTTGGCGAAGACAAGGGGAGTGGCGTGCGCGCATCCGATTCTTTAAAGTTGTAGCAAAAATAGACGCGCATCTTCACGTTGCGTAGGCAATGGTTTTAAGTCGCGCTAGCATTTTTACCCCCCTCCCCCGCCCCCCCAAATAAGAAAAATAGGATGATATATATATTGTCTCGAAAGTCGAAGATCAAGGAATACAGAAATTATGAATGAAGATGAAGTTACTCAATTGTGTCGGCCTACATGTATTTCAACTGATAGCTTTCATGCACTACTAGACAAAATTCACTCGGTGGCTACGACGTTGAAATCTTTCACAAGAGGCCCAGGGGTTGACTGCCCAGAGCGCCAGCGGCCTTTCGACATAAACGGAATCCGAAACGTGCCCGTACCACAGCATCAGAAGAACAATTGTCGGGACAGTCAGGACTCCTGTTCTCCTCTGCTACATCCTTAATGTGTAGAGGTTACGGTGCTCGACTGCTGACACCAAGGTCGCGGGTTCGGTCACGGCCGCGGCGGTTGAATTTCGATGGAGGCGAAATGCTTGAGGCCCGTGTACTGTACTATGTCAGTGCACCCGATGGCGGAAATTTCACATATGTCCCTCATTATCATATCGTAGTTTTGTAACGTAAAACTCTAAATAATAATAATAATAATAATAATAATAATAATAATAATAATAATAATAATAATAATAATATTATTATTATTATTATTATTATTATTATTATTATTATTATTATTATTATTATTATTATTATTATTATTAGTAGCAGTAGTAGTAGTTGTAGTAGTAGTAGTAGTAGTAGTAGTAATAATTGGATGGGCAGTTGGGAAATCAAGGTGGTCAAAACAAATCCGGGGCCCCACCCTACGTCGTTCCTTGAAGTCAGCTTTACAGCTCTGGAATAGACCAGCAATATATTATAACCTAAGTATTTTCACAGTGTTCGAATAAATATACATAAAGCACAGCTACGTTTTAAAACACGTGCACATAAGCCCATGTACTCTGTGATGTCGGTGCACATGAAAGAATTCTAGTTGGTCAAAATTATTATAGCCCTCCACTACGCTACACCCCATAGTCAGTAATAGACATGTCGCAAAACAGTTTTCTCAAAAAGTGCGAATATACGTAGTCTGCTGTATCTTCTGCAACACCAGGTATATAGAAAGATTCCAAGTAGCACCGCTTCTTACGTGAAGCCCAGTTCCTTGTAAGCTCGCGTCGGTCTAAACAATTATTCGTGTTGGCCCTTCATGTAACCTAAAATATGGATTGTGACTAAATGATCTTGCCTTCTGCAAGCGGCGAACAGTGGCTTCTCCAGACAGTTGTGATGAGGCGGTTCAGCAAGCACGCAGCGCGTCTCGCATCGGCGCTTCGAGGAGAACTTGTTCCGGCCTCGGTTGCATAGCTGGACGAGGTTTTCAGACGCGAGCATGCAGGTGTCCGCTAAACTGCTGTAGAAATATTCCGCGTTGCTGCCCGTGCAGTAGGTGTGAAAGGGTTCCTGGCAGTCGACTGAATTCTGGCGGAGAAGAGGAAACGATGACGTTAGAGCAGCTTGTGCTTGTTGGTATACATAACGTAAGTGGAACGGCGCACACTTAGTGACAGCGTAAGCAAGACGACACAAACCAAAACTATCAACAAATGTTTACTTGAAATAGCAGAGGAAGACCTATGTACAGGACTGGGTGAGGTATGGGCGTATGTCACACAGGCATGACTGCAAACTATCTAAAATTTGCGCGAAGGAACGCAAGTTATCTACGAAATAAATTAAAACAACGCGTGCTGACATAATTGGGCCCAGATTGCTCAATCATTTTCGCTGCGATTACCTGAGGGACTGTCTTTTCTTTATTATTGCGATAACAATTATATGGACATTCTAGGCTGCTTTTTGCCGTCAACGTAGGCGTCGCCGTCGCTTGATGTCCCGTATATGTAAAAAAGCCACGAAGAAAAATAATTCAGAAAAATATTTTCCAACGCGCGGAATCGAACGGGTGACCTCTCGCACCGCAGCGCACTTCGCAAACCACTCGGCCACAGAAACGCATGTCCTCCTGCATACTAATGGCGAGCTATTTACATACACCATTTACTGCTGGTAGTACTCCGATCTGGGGGGAATATCAGCGTGTTCTCTGCCTTACCAGCTAACCAGCGAGATGGCGCGAAGTGAGCGCAAGGCGCCCCACTCATAGCGATGTGTCGGCTTGTAACCTGCACTTTGCCCTATGCGGCATAGTCGCCCGTGCTTGTGTGTGTGCGCGCGCGCACTTATCTTTTGATGGGGGGCAGTGTGTACGTCGTGTGCTTTCGCCGGAAAGATTGCGTTTAGGTTACAGAGCGCAGAAAGGTCACTTCGCTCGCTGCAGATGCCCCTGCAGAAATACGCGCGCTGTCCAAACACAGTGAAGTAACAACTGTGACACTTTTTAGTCGTGCACGTCCTGTGTATACATGTGCGTATGTTTCGCGCGTCCTTTGAGTTTGAGCAGCGCGTTAAGTGTCGAGTTGTGAACGTTGTTAGTTCGCGCTCGTCCTGTGCGTGTTCTTTTCGATCTGCTTGCCGTTGTTCGCGTGACATCCCAAGTCGTTGCTATCGCATTCAATGCTTCGCCCTTGCGGCCAAACTGTGACTTTTTAGATGCGAAGCATCTTATGCTCGGGGCTATGTCCGTCCCTCCCGCATCCCTCCCGCGTCCCTCCCGCGTCCCGCGTCCGGCGTCCCGCGTCCGGCCACTTTCATGAAGTAGGGAAGCAGCCATTATGCGAACCAGAACACTGTAGTCATATGAAGGCCGTCAACCACTACCACAGTCATCAGAGTCATGGCCGAGAGCACAGAGAGGATGCTTAGCAATGGCTAGGCGGGTGGTGTCTGTCGCCCAGGTTGACCCCATTCTTTGATCTTGCTTGCATGTGTTTGGAGGGGGCTTAGTCCGTCCCTCCTTCCCGCGTCCCACACCACCACAGCGCATGCGCGTCCCGTCCCCCCTCTCTCTCTCCTCTCCTACGCTCACCCCCCTTTCTCTCCTCTAGGAATCCTCTACTCTACGGAGCGGCCCCCCGCGTCCCCCCCCCCCCCCACAGCGCATGCGCGTCCCCTCCGCCTATCCTCTCTACGCTCACCCCATTTCTCTACTCTAGGAATCATCTACTGTACGGAGCCGCGCCCGCGTCCCACAGCGCATGCACGTCCTCTCCCCCCCCTCTCCTCTAGGAATCCTCTACTCTACGGAGCGGCTCCAGCGTCCCACATCCCCACAGCGCATGCACGTCCTCTCTCCTCTAGGAATCCTCTACTCTACGCAGCGGCTCCCGCGTCCCACACCCCCCTCAGTGCATGCACGTCGCCTCCCCCCTCTCTCTCCTCTCCTACGGTCCCCCCCCGTCCTCTCCTCTAGGAATCCTCTGCGGAGAGGCGCGCACGACAGGTGGCGCGACAGCTGCATACTCCGCTGGGGGGCGCCACGGTAGTTCCGCGGTATGAAAATGACGGAGCGCGCGCGCCTCATTCTCTCTCCTGTGCAGCGCGGCGATGAGCGCCCGGATCGCTGCCGTGAAACGAGAGCGGCGACGTTCCTCCCGCTCAAGCTAATTATCTACCTGCTGCTTCGCATCCACACATGGTTCCCTTTAGCGGGAGATGGGGAAGTTTTTTTTGACAATCACATCAGCTTCGTCAAATTCAGGCTTTAACAAGGAATAGATGCGGGCTCAGCTCACCCAGCCCTTACATAATTCTTTCTCTGCTGTTTCATATAAAAATTTGTTGATACTTCGCACTTATGTCTTCTTACTTACTATGTACCTGTCTACGTGTGCGCTATTCCACTTATATTACAATGGATGATGACATTCCATCGCAAATTTAAGTAAAGATATTCTTTTTCGTTTGTATTTCACGTATTGCACATCGCAAGAAACAATGTAGTGATTGCGAAAAACTAAAATGCACTTGTCCGTGTAGCTATGCAGTCATAAAGGCATGTAGAATGATTTAGTTTGTGCTATGGTGCGAGCTTGACTTTGTCTAATTTGCTTGGTCGCTCAGCGATGGTAGCTACTTTTGTAGCGCATAGTCAAAGAAAAGTAATCTTGGGGTTTCCACCTATATATTTTGAATAGTTTGCAGTCCAATTGAGAGGCGTAACAGCATTTTTGCCGATGCCCGAAGACCATTATTTTGGGCGAAAAAAATCATGTATTGCGCATGAACGGGAAATAAGGATGAAATCAGTATCTTCACCGTGCCTTGGTATCATGCGTCGTAACCGCCGTATTGGACTAGCGTAGCAAAGTTATAAGTCATACAATAGAGGAAAGCTTGCTATGCATGAAAGACGCTGCCATATGAAAGGAATTTACAAGTGAAGTCACTGCACTGAACTTGTGAACAATGTGCCTGAATACATGCGGACATACACCGGCCGCTGGCTGCAAACGAGGCAGTAGCCATATGCAACTTCGTCGTTCTTAACGTTGCATAGGTCTCTCCAATCAGTGGCGGTTGCGTGTGGTGAGCGATTCTTTCGGCGTGCGAATGAACAGCGAAACGGCGTTTTCCCCGACATAAATCCCCCCCCGACAGAAACGTATGAACAATCGGGCACTCACGGTCTTAATGTTGGCCGGCGGGGAAGTCGCGTCCACCGGCTTCGTCATGCTGGCACGACGAAGATTATGGCTGCGGCGTTCTCCGCGACGTCTCACGCGAACAGCCGGGGCGCTCTCGAAGCTCGACTTGCCCGCCCCTACAACAAGGCCAGAGTCCCCTTCGAGTGCGCCATGATTGTGAGCACTTCGAAACGTCGCCCTGCGGAGGTGATAGCATGAATGTGCGGATGCGGCAATAGACATTGAAGAATTGGTCTAAAATGCAGTGACAGAGCTCGGAAGAGGGGTTACGCCATAACGCAACGGAAATTTGGAACGACAGAAAGCTGAACTCCTTGGCAAAGATTCACCTTCAAAGAAGGTAAGGTGTGAAAAACATAGACACAAGAGAACAAAACCAAAGGAATAGCATCTGTAAACTGAAATGGTGCGCTTCGGCGGAAAAGAAAGACAGGACTTGTATGCGCATGCGCACGCATGGTAGCGCCAGTTGTCAATAGAACACAAGCTGGGTTCTGCGTGATAACTGTTCGAGCATTTCATTTCTTCTTTATGTAAGAAAATCGAATGCTGGCTCGCGCATGCCTTTTCATTATTATCGACAATCTTAGCCTCACCATAAGGCGCGTTTCTGAATTATTTGGCATGAATAACATTGCGCATTTTCGAATTTTGGCGCGGATTTACACTCTCGACAATGTAAAGAAAGATTAGATGGTGAAACTTCGGGTTAAAGATTTCTTATATTACATTGATCTCTCATTAACATATCGGCCTTTCTGCCCTACATAGAAATAGCCATGTGTTCATGTGTCATATGCTCAGATGTGTATGTTCACACATAACTGCTACGAATCGCGACTTCCCGTACTCTTTAACTCTCTGTTTCTTGAATTGTATTTCGTCTTTTTAAGGCATATTCAACACTTTGGTAAGACTTTCAAGTAACAGCTACACAAGAACTGTCGCCAGTGTCGTCGAGGTAACTACAGCACAAATCGAAGTGAAGGCACACAGAAGCTTTAAAATTCAGTTTTCCCTTTCCATTTTAAACAGGATTTCCTAACCTAAAGTTACATTCGCGCACGCATATCTCTGCGTTTTGTACACGCCATCCCACACTTATAGTCGTAATATCGCGTACCGGCTGTTAAGTGTATTTATTTAGCTAATGCTTTAACTGCGCATCGATGAAGGCACACAAAGAGGAACATAGACGCACAAAAAACTGACACCCACCAGCCGAGCAGAACGCCTCACTTCAGTATTTGTTCACTGATTTATTTCTTTTCATCGTTGTAATTTTGGCTCTGTATACTACCTTCCGTTAATCCGCTCCTGCTATTAAGCTTATTGTGCTGCAGTACGTATAAGTAAAGTATATTATACTTATATAAGTGAATAAGTAAAGTAGCCTAAAATATACCACCACCCGAGCAGCACGCCTATACTTCAGTATTTGTTTACTGATTTATTTCTTTTCTTCATTGTAATTTTGACTGTGTATACTACCTTCTGTTAACCCGCTCCTGCCATTAAGCTAATTGTGCTGCAGTACGTATAAGTAAATATATTATACTTATATCAGCATATAAGTAAAGTAGCCTAAAATACGAGGCTCTAACCTTTGACGGACCGCAGGCGATTGTCGGCTGCAGAACCAACCTGCCGGGGCGTCATTATCCTCTCAAACTCGCTGAGACCACTGTCATCGTGCGTGGTGTGCGGAGTCGCCTGCGACGCACCTGCCGGCACCGGCAGTATGTCGCTCATCCGGAAGCACGGTGGTGACGGCCGTGCCCAGGAGCAGGGATGTCAGTATCATCAGTCCGACCGCGGGCAGGCACGACTGCCAGACAGAACGGGCCGGAGCGGGCGACTCCTCGTTGCCGCCGTCACCGCTGTCGTGGGCGCTGGGGCCCTCGTGCGTCACAGCCGTGAAACTGCTCGCGTCTTCCAGGGAGGTCGACGCAGATTCCGACCACCAGGCAGGCGCCATGTACATCGAGGGGTGGCTGACAGTGTCGCCGCTGCGTCTTTTTTTTTTTTTTTTTTATGGGGCTGCAGTTCATTTTTTGCAAGAACATTTACGAAATTTCGGTAGATGATGGTAATGATCGCGATGCTTGGTACCCGTTTATGAAAAGGGCGTTGAGCCAGTAATCGTCTATCCTGTTTTTCTTTTTTTGCACCGCGGTTGTTTTATCTTTTGTGTTCCTGACAGATGTGCCGTTCAAAGACGTGCATTTCGTGCAACGTCTTGGCGGAGGGTGCGCGCCCGGCAGTAGTTGAATAAACGATAAGCAAAACTATATCTCTGGAGAAAGCTTGTTTGCATAATTTATCCAGGGATTATATATCCCCGTTGACCACAGCCTACGCATTATTGTACGCTGCTGGTTTCCTCACATTTCTGTGCAGTAGGTTTAAAAGCTAAGGTGGGCATAGACTCTTGGGTAAAGTGATGAGCCTTGTTACGCAGTGCGACCTCAGTATACTGCTGAATGTAGTGCTTTGGCGGAGAAGGGTCGCCATGTTTGTCAGGGGTCCCGCTCAACGTGCCGCATTTCATCCGCAATTGCACGCATGATTTCATACTGTGGCGAAATGCTTGCAAGCGTTGATAATCCATGCATTCGAATCTTTTCATGAACAAACGCAGCGTCGCTGACTGTCAAATAAATAGATATCGAATGACTTTTCATTCATGATGAACCTCAAGAAAACCCGCGACACATAATCGTGCCTTTTTGCGTAATATACAGCACTTCAGAAATAGTGGTAATAATGGCACACATTAATTTACAGTCCATTCATAACTCGTGATTGATGGGGTATATACGATACGCAATTATACATTCTGGTGAAATTTCAGGAGCGTGTCACTAATTAGATAGGCTTCCGTGAACTTTAGGTACATTACGATACAATATATGAGATTCTTATGGGTGGTGCTGCAAAATATTCGCAGGTCGTGGGATGCTGTGCGCCTTGTCGCACAATGCGGTTAATTTTCACCCGAATTTCGTTGTTGACCTCTATTCTGTGTGAGTCAAACTAGTACTGTTTGTAAGATATAAATATTTTTGCCTAGTGCACTTTCATCTAAGCTCTTGGGTTCTACGAGAAAAAAATCACATTGAGCGGGTCGTGGTTGTAGCTGCGGGCAAATTTTGTAGGCCCTCTTTAATATGCTACGCAAAATAAGGTTTCGCATTTCGACAGTGTCGAAATTCGGCCTTCATGGAGTGAATAATATCAGTGACATTTAGCAGGCAGGCCACAACAGCGTAGCCACTAAGCTAACATGAGATATAGAGTGAATGTTGTTAACGATATTGCCGGCTTGTTATGCGATGACAATCGGAAATGAGGCTTTGCGAGAGATACCGATGTTGAAATCTTCGTTGTGATGATGCATGCTTTCGTGGGTTGTACGTTTTATGGATGTTTCGTAAAGGCACCAATGCTGTAGCATGCAATGATGACAACGTTCGTGAAGCCATATACGCAGCTGCACGTGATTTCTTTCGCGAGTGAGCGGGGTGACGCTGGAAGGGTCACCGTGAGTTGTATTCGGCCGAAGTGGAAATCTCAGAAAGCGATTTATATACGGCCGCGTAGGTCGCACAAACCTATGCTCGACAGAGGTGACATCAAAATTCGTGAGAAAAATAGTGTACGACATTCTTTACTTCATGATAGCATGCGCGACGCAATAACCCATTATTCCAAAGCAGTAGCGTAGCCAGAAATTTTTTTCGGGGGGGGGGGGGGGGGGGGTTCAATCATACTTTATGCATGTTCGTGCGTGCGTTTGTATGTGTGCGTGCATATATACGCAAGCAAAACTGAAAAATTTCGGGGGGGTTTGAACCCCCCCCCCCCCCCTTGGCTACGCCACTGTTCCAAAGTTATGGTTGTCATTAAGCCTCTAAGCTTTTACTGTTGAGAATTTCTGATGTAAACGCTAGACTTTAACACAACGCATAACGAGCCACAGTTATGGACAACCCTATAATAAAATACAACGCGTACTGATAAAAATCGGCAGATCCTACGCATTGTGGGAATGCGAAGCTGCCAGCGAGGAGCAAATCATGCTGTACATAACATGCATGTCATGATTTGCATTTTAGGACCTGTCATTTATGTTCTTCATACAGTCACGTCACGCAATTCCAATTTTGGTGCATATCAAGCTAGCAAAACGGTCGCGAGCACACCATGAGCATGGCTTGTAAATCACGTTGTACATGACATGTATGTCATGATTTTCATGTTACCACCTGCCATTTATGTTCGTCATACAGTCACGTCACGCAATACCCAAATTCGGTGTATATCAAGCTAGCAAAACGGCCGCGAGCGTGCCATGAGCGTGGCATGCAAGTCATGTTGCACATGACATGTCATGATTTCTATATTACCACTTGTAATTTATGTTCGTCATACAGTCACGTCGCGCAATACCAAATTTGGTGTATATCAAGCTAGCGAAACGGCCCTCAGTGCACCTTGAGCGTGGCATGCAAATAATGTTGTACATGACATGCACGTCATGACTTTCATATTACCACCTGTCATTTATGTTGGTCATGCAGAAATGTCTCATCATATCAATTTTCGGATATATCAAGTCAGGAAACGGCCGCTGGAGCACCACGGCCATGGCGTGTAAACCATACCGTTCATGACAAGTTATTCATGATTTTCATGATATGACCAGTCATTCATGTTCGTCATATAGTCATGTTATGCCATACCATGTTTGTTACAAATCCCATTGACGATACGGTCTGGAGAGCCCAATTGTCGTAGGCGGCTAGATAGATAGATAGATAGATAGATAGATAGATAGATAGATAGATAGATAGATAGATAGATAGATAGATAGATACGCTCAAAGTGGCCGAAGTTCGCTAAGAAATGCTTCGCATTTAAAATATACGCCTCAATGAAGTTTTCATGAGCAAAGTTTTCTCCCCTGTTTGGTTCTTCAAGGATTCGGTACGGCACCTTAGGCATGAAAAAGAAATGAAAGCGAATTATGCTGGCCCTTATTAAGTTGCCTTGTGTTTGTTTCAATTACTAATCCCGTCAGTAAAACGTGTGATGGAAAAAAGAATAAAAAGCCATTACCTACCGAGGCAGTCTAGTGATTAAAGTACTGCTCTGCTAAACTCGATGACATAGGTTAGGTTCCCAGCCGTGGCAGCCGGATATCAATGGGCACTAATTGCGGAAACACCCGCACACTTAGGTCTAGGTTCACCTTAAATGCTACCCAGGTGGTTAAAATTATAGAGTGATGTACAGTTGGGCAAGTTGGTGATAAATCATCTTGTGGAGAACAGTGCGGCATTTTAACCGTGGAAAAAACGAATGGGAAAAACACAGGACGAGCGTTGACTCTCAGCTAAAAGTTCATTGAAAAAAAGTTATCTATATATGGAAATTCCTTGCAGCTGTTCATGCGCATTTAACATCAAGTTTTCGTAACACTCACATAATCCGAGAAAACTCTTTCATGCACATATGGTTGCATATTGCTACGTACCAGTGGCGTCGCGATCAAACAGACGAAGAGAAGGACGACGGAAGATAGAATGGCGCGAGCTGATCGCATCGGCAGCGCTGCTCGCCTAATCAGCTGTAAATACAGCTGTCTTTTTGCCGTAACGTATTTGGTGGAGAGGCGGGATTTCGATCCCCATATCTCTCGCACATTACGAGTTGTCACGAAACAAGGGCTATTTGTAATAAAGATATACAGAAGTTTGCCTAACGCATTCCGCTCCTAACTTTCTCCTAACTTATAAATGCTGCACGCTTCCACTATTTCTGACTCGTTAGCACTCGTTCGGTATTCTTCCAGTTCATTTCGTGCACGTTTAGAATTCGGTGTTGTTCCTGATAACATGGTCAAAATTATTTCCCAGTACCACATGCACCGCGGCGTGCCTCATAATCCTATCGTAGGTTTCGCTGGTAAAACACTGGAATATACATGCAGAAAAATAATACTGCGTTTAACATACTTGTACGTTAGGTTCCCGTAACTGGTGCCGGTCATCCTGATCACCGCCGCGTCCTCGCTCGAAAGCTGGCTCTCCCAGTACGAGGACGAGCTGTCGATGCAGGCGTAGAAATCCTGCGAGCTCGACAGAACCCTTTGCAGTGGGAGTCCCCCTGATCTAGTCGGCCGGGACGAGGCAAGGATGCTGTCTACGCCTTGACGACCTGCAGGACGGAGGACTTCCTTGGTCTCGCTGGTCCTCGGGTCGACGAAATGCTGCCGTCGCATCAATACCGGTGGAACGACCAGGAAGGACCTCTGACTGTCATGTTCGCGCTCTGGTTCCACCTCGAGCCATGACGGTTCGGTGGTGGCGTTCCGCCCTTGACGAGGTGGCGATCGCTGATGGCGACGGCTGGGCATGACGTATGTGAGGGCACCGAACGACGGTTTTCTTATTGCCTACCCTGCGGGGCATCGTTTCCTATCAATTAGACGTGAAATCAAGCAGAGAGTCAAGTGAATCAGCCGATCAAGTGAAGGAGCAGGCTCGAACTTCTTTCGCGTTAGCTCGTGCTGTAGATGTCGATGTGGAATGGTGATGGCAAATACCCACTGGTCTTTTTCAACCTCAGATCGGAGAACTGGACCGCTGGATTCACTAACATCTCCACCGTTTACTACGAAACTTTATACGGGACGCAAATTTGCATCTGCATTTTTCATACCTCGAATTACTATGCCCAAGGGCACGCTTTTGAAATCAAAAAGAAAAAAGTAAGACGGAAAGAAAGCTTCGGCAGCCGGCGAAAGAACTTGAAGGGAAAAAATCAAATGCTACAAAATAATAAATTTTCCAGCGCAAGTGATGCCGCTGATTAAATGGCGAACGAATTTGCGAAAGACATTGCAAAATGTCTTTTCGCTGATTTTAGACGGACCAGCTTAAAAAGGAGAAAGAATCGTTCAGGTGTCATCTTTAAAAATTAGAGACGACACTGAGCAGTTGACGAGAGCTCTCTTTTTTTTTTCGAGATAAGCGTCGTCGTAATCTTATGTGCAATGAAGCTACAGCTTTCTTCACTTAAATTTGCCAATATTATTTCTATGGCCGAATGGCAGAAGCCTCGTGGTTCTTAATATTTCGTAGAAGAAAATGAAGATTAAGACAGCTTCACGGGGACAATTGCGTTTAAATAACAGTGCATATACAGAACTTTTCTTTTTTTCTTGGAGATAACTGCTGCAGTTGTGAAATGTAATTGTTCTATGGAGTTTCCAACCAAATTTATGTTCATTGCATACGATATACTGAGGACGGCCATTGAGTCTACTATTGTAGTAATGTATTTTTCTTGAGTTTATTTCCCGTGCAAATGCTTCAAGTGTAGAATTGTTGAAGGAAAAAAAAACAACGAGAGAGATCGAGAGAAACGAAGGAGAATAAAAGGGGGTGAATAATCGACTGACTAGTCGAAAATGCTAGTTGGAAGTTAAAATAGTTTTCTCCCATGAAGCAAACTGCCAAGAAAGTACACTTTCCGTGTCTTTCGTATACTGATCACAAGACTGCGGCGTGTGTGGTATTCGTGTCTTATAAAAATAGGTCATTAAAGTGTCAGCGTGAATGCAATCGCTATTTTGGTAGCCTATTTGGCACGCAGTTAAACCATCGTAAAGATGGAGGAGTCGCACTCATTGTTCTCAAAAGACCTGCCTGCCATAGTCTGCACACTACGCGTTCGGGTGTGGCCTAGAGGGAACTGAACCATTGATCGTTTTCTCAGCACAGTCACTCCCTGCGCACTCCCTTGGCTGCCGCAGTGCACCACACCTGAGCCCTGGTTTCTTGGAAGTCTCTTCTTATCTATTTCCGCGCCGATGCACTTTGCGAAGAAAGAATGAGGCTTTTGTCAAAAACAATGGAGAGATTGCACTGAAGAGGTGCTCGGAAGCGTTTTACCTTTTTGTGCCCTTTGTTTTAGGCTATTCTAGGCGTACCGGAAGGCGCCGTCGCTCCCGGACTTGAGCATCGTAGACTGTCGCTGGTTTGTTTGTAGTTGCGAACAAAAAGCAGTTGGTTTGCAGTGGCGCAACAGGCACTTGTGGAACTAGAACTTTAAGAATAAGAAGAGCTACGGTAGTAATCTAATGTAGAACATTTTGTGCACAGACGAGTTCGCGTCATCGCGATTTCTCCCATTCATTACACAAGAAATTTCTGAAAACGTTGGTTAAAGTTTTAGCCTAGCTGAGGCTTATTGTCAGTTATGGCTTGGGAGCATCTGCGTTTGAACATTATATTCGAGTGGTGTATATGCCATTTTCTTTGATGAGTCGTACTTTGTTATCGCGAGTAAGTTATCGATTATAGAGTGAACATGTAATTTGCATAAAAACTCGACCCACATTTATGGTCTTAAGAATTTTCAGCCATGCTTTCATCGTCGTCTTTCTGCGCCTCCTCTGGCGGGTCTTCCGAAAGAGCTCCAAGTGGCTGACCAAGAAACAATAGTTTTGGCGAGCATCTAAACAATGTAACCTTTTATGGCACTGCATCCGATGAATTCACGTTGCTCAAAGGAAGCATTATTGCTTGTCGACAGGACTCATTCCACTTATACTGTACGACATTAAGTAGACAGTCTAGTTGACGGGCCGAAATGGCTTCGTACACGTCGTATTGCCAAAATGTATTCATAGAACGAAACGCAATTTGGAGCGGTAGAAATCTGTTTATTTCTTATAAATATGTACACTGAGGCGCTGACGCGATGAAGACGCCAAGGTCCCATTGGCATCCACCGCTGCCGTGGCTGCGCCGTTCGCGAGAACGCGTCCGCTACGTGGCACTAGCTACTACTAGCTAATTCGCAAGGCTGCATTGCTATAGCAACTTCTCCGAAGTTGTAATGGGGATTGCAACATTGATGTCTCTGTTAAGTTGGTCACTTGTAGCTGCCTTGGTTCATGAAGTTGCAGCTTTTCAGTCTTAAATGTTAAACATTGTTGGCCTCGGAGCATAGCGAAAATACACTGGAGGATGAAACTACTTCTTTTTGATTCAGTTGCAATTTCTTTAATAGTAAAGATGTGCGTATTCGCATTGCGTCTGTGTTGGCTGTTAGAGCACAGTAATAAAGCTGACGAACTTATATTACCAGCAATTTTTTTCTTGCAACGGTGTGGGACACAGCGGATGCGTTCATCGCCCGCGAGAGAATAGGACACTGGTCATTCCATAATTGCCGAACGCATTTTGGGATCGCAAGATAGAGTTGCATTTGATTCCTGCATTTCAGATAGCTCGTGTTCCATGAAACGATCTGGAAGGGGTCATAATTGCTGAAACATATAAAACGAATTCTTATTAGGGCGTGAAGTTTCATGGTTATTTGCTGGTGGAAGTGTGAGGAGGAAGAGGTGAGGGGGGAGGGGCTATTTAGTTGTGGATTTAAGTTACATTAAAGTTCCTGAGGTACAATGGCACCAGAGGTACAACGGCCAATTTGAGTTTTTACAGAATCAAACCGGTAACATTCGAAGCAAGGTGAAGTTATTATGTTTTCTCAAGGTAATTTGCACCATCATGTCTCGTTGGCCCTTAAAGGAGGGAGAGTACAGCGAATTTTGGTGTTCGTTGGCGAATCTCCTGAACCAGGCTCCTGATACAAGCTGCTTGCGCTACGTTTCGGGAACCACAAAAAAAAGAGAGACACTTTTAACCAAGGATAGGAACAAACGAAAGCAGATTCGCGAGATTGTCCACGATATCACGGTTGAAGGCAGGCGCCTGAAACAGCACAGTTCTATTTTTCGCCCTGAAGTAGCAACAAGAGCGGCTTTCATTCCCTGGTTATTGATCTTCCCTGAATTCTTCCAGCAGTGATCAAGCCTCGGTTGCCTATTGAACACATTATGGCAATGTGAACGTTCAGCACGATGTGAATGCCCTCTCGATGGGGGGCAAGGTGGCGTTTTGGTGGCAGCACAGCGAAAAGGGGCGCTAATGGCACGGACAGAAACAAAGGCCTGGCGGTGCCCCTTTACCCGTTCTGTAATCAACCTCGGACGACTGGTCTAACTTGACGGACAGCAGCAGTGGCTTGATGGCGTACTCCGGTTCTTTCCTCTCTACCTTGTTGAGCTTGACGGATACCAGGCGAGGCAACCTTGAGAGATCGTTCATCGGCCCGCGAGTCCGGCCAAAATAGGACAGAGCGCCATAGACGCCGAATGGTTCGGTGGGTTGGAACCTGTAGAAAAGCCGTTTCTTATCTTGAAGTCCCGGAAAGGCTTCCTTCTTTCCGCGCCAACCAGCGTTTGCCGTTTGCCTTCGTGCAGCGGGCAGGGCCTTTGCCAAGCGCACCACGTCGTCCGCAGATGTCTTCGACTTTTCACGTTTGACATCGGGCTGCGGGGTGGTAGTAGTAGTGCCACCTTCTGGAACTATCTCCTCTTGAGACCTGCCGTCTTCCACCTCACCTCGGAAGTCTTCGACGCCGGCATCTGGTTCCCGAATGAAGTCGTCGTCGAGCCAGCTGGCCGGGTTTACGACGGGCGCCGGCTGCGGTGCCGGCTGTGGTAGAGGCGGGTCGAAGCGCGGTGGGTTTGCCGAAAACGTGTGGAACTGCACCCTGGTGACCGACGGCCTTCCCGAGACGGCACCAATGCTGGTCCACTCCTGGAAGCCTCCGCCATTTTGATGGCGGTCGGTGTCTCCACTGAACGATGACATCACGTGCTCAGGAACCTCCACCTTTTCGCTCTTAGTCCGAGTCTTGCTCTTCGGCGTACGGGGTGCTGGCTCCTGGCCGTCTTTTATCTTAGCGAATACGCGCATCTGGGCTCTTCCTCGCGACGTGCGTTCTCGGGTCGTAGCAGCGGTCGTTGTTGTCTGTTTCGTGTGCCTACTGTCGATGTTGGCAAATGGTAGTAGAATCAATGGCTCATGCGTCTTGGGGGATGCTTTGCCTGGCGTCCGCGCAGGAACCTTGGGCGACGGCGGCTTCGACGATGGCTTACTGTAACGCGAGGTCAAAGAAGAGGAAGGTTTCGTTCGCACTTCCTTTTCGAGGTAGCGCTTGCTACTGGGCTGCTGCCGAGGCGGTGGCGGCGTGGGCAGCGGCACTTTCGGGGCAATGGGAAGGGCACCTTCGGTCGACGCTGCTTTGGTACCGTTCTTTTTGTTCCGAACTAAGTTCAGGTGGTAAAAGCTGGGAGCCTTGCGGCAGTCAAACTTGTACCACCAGTCACACACGAAGTTTCGCTGGTTGAAAATTGTGCCGTTGACGCAGAGGAAGCTCGAGTTACGGCCATCCGCTAGGCAGTTATGGTACACCTGGAAAGTGAAAAAGACGTCACTATAAGACGTGCATTCATGAATTCATGCATTTGGAAATCTTGGCGCAAAGCAATCGTGAGAGGCTTCCTTTGGTCACAAATGACATGGACTGTATCATAATCTATGAAAAGTCCATTTGAAGTGTAAAAGGCATTGCATGCAAATTCAAAAGTGTAGCAGTTTTCCGTAACAGGGTCATGCATACGTTTTGGAGCTATAATAAACTTCACAAACGTTATAGGCACTTCCAGTATCTATCTCTTGATCTATAAAGTCATAGTTTACACTACAGCGATTTTGCTGTACCTGATCCTCAGTGAGGCGTACAACTCTTGTAATCTCTTTTGCGATAGTAGTACACGTTGATTGGAGCTACGTTGACAACTTTGCCTACAATCTTTTCAAGGGGATGTTGTGTCTGTAAATATTACTTCTTGAAATTTCGAATCTCCGCATGTCTTTCTTTTCCTACGTAGGGTTGAATCAAAGGAGCCGGTGATTTTAAAATATTGCTTTTTCTATTGTCACCCCTCGTTACAGTAACAAATGGCGACGACTCAGGCTTTCATAGTGCTGAAGACGACAAATATAATTGTCATGTGTCTTTTTTTTTTGTGACAAGAGGATTCTGGACAGCAATATCGCTGAAAAGCCGCGTTTTTATGTGGATAACACACTAATGCCATACTAATAAAATGCTCACACTATACTAATCACTTTGAATACGTTATCTACTCTCTTGAAGTGTAACTAAAAGCTGCTTTAGAATATGCCGGAGCTTATAATTTTTAATATTTGATGTGACTTTCATAGCATAGGAATGGCAGTGTGTATTCAGTAACCTCAAATAAACAACTAAACAGTCTACGGAATCACTTTTGAAATTGTATAAGCAGTTTCACCTGGCAGTCCGTCTCTACATCGGCAAAGTATCCCGGGAACTCTTGATTGCTGCAGCGGAATTCTGTGATAGGTATTTCAGATATGGCAGGCGCTGTGCCTATTGGTCGAATCGTAGGAAGGGCTGATTTTCCCTGCGAGAAAACATCTTACGACATTAGACACTCTCTCAGGTGGAAGAGAAATGCTTCAGCAAACAGTGAAGTACCAGAAATAGGAATTCTGAAGTGGTGACGTAATGACGGCTCTGCAATATTACCTCATCTACGGGTGTGGATATTGAGCAGTTTGGCAATATTTAGTAACAAGTCAGCGTGTGCTATCAGCCGCGGTGGTCTAGTGGTTATGGCGCTCGGCTGCTGGCCCGAAGGTCGCGGGTTCGATCCCTGCCGTGGCGGTCGCATTTAAATGGAAGCGAAATGCTAGAGGCCCCTGTGCTGTGCGACGTCAGTGCACGTTAAAGAAGACCAGATGGTCGCAATTTCCGGAGCCCTGCACTATGGCGTCTCTCATAACCGTATCGTAGTTTTGGGACGCAACTCCATATATTATTACGTCAGCTTATGCACAACAAAAAAAGAGAGAAAACATCATGACTTGCGTTACATCTCGATCAGATACGCCATAGTTAAAAGCTCCGCATTACTTTGGCATGGCTGGGGCTTTGTAATCAGTGCGTAAAGAATATTACACAAGCTTTTTCACATTAGACCTTCGTGGCGATACTTAACGGTGTGATGACCATCCATTCTAGTAAAGTGACAACGTCATTTTGTATAACGAACAAAATCAATTTTATATAGCGTGTTAATAATGTTCATCCGAGCCTGGTGGGAAATCCAAAAATTACAATTACGCTGAGAAACGTATTTCTGGGATCTACAACAACGCTTACCTTTCTCTGGCCTGCACAGCAGGTGGAGACACCTGGAAACAATGTGAAAGAATTTGTAAGCTTGGCGGAAGGAAATTCCGGCAACATTTTGGGAAGCGGGAATATCATGCGGCTTGATCACACGCTTCAGTATGCAATGCAGAAGCGTAGAAATGGTAAGAAATGTCCGATTTATAACTTATCCAGTTTTGCTTGCCGAGCTCGACTATAAAGAGTCAGATGTTAAAGTTACTCTGAAATCTGTCACTGTTCTGTACTCACAGCTTTAAACTTATGGAACCGCACGTCAACTTAGCAAGCTGAAAAGAACCATTCCATGCGAAAAGTCCCTGTCTACACCGTTACGCAGCTCACTCGCCCAATAATTGTTAATAACGATGAAATTTGAACCTATATGCATATTGGATTTTCCCATCAATTGCAAAGGGAGTGAAATTTGCCATTGTAGCATGGTTAGAGCCACGTAGCTTTTCTGCACTATTCTAGAGAATGCTTTCACACGTAGTTCTGTGGAGATATTGGTCTTGTATGAGAACCTATGTCATCAGGAAGTACATGAGCTTCATCACACATTGATAAATTATGGCGTGTCACGGTGAAGACTATTTCTCTCGCTGTTTTAAATAACGTTGCACATTCGTAGTTTCGTGATGTGCGCGCATATTATTCGACATATTTGGAAAAACAGATAATGAAAGTCACTAAAAGTCTGGTTCGTGACCCCGCCTATTGGATTGAAATATGAAGGAATGCACGTTCCCTGCACCAAGCATTTAGAAGTGGGCATGCGCTAGTCTACATAAAATGATTTCCAAAAATGGAAGCAAGAAATTTTGCCGAAGAAAAATCGCTCATCTTGATGCTCGCATTAGTTATCATTCGAACGCAATACCCCACTTGTCAGCTTACCACTAAAAAGAAACGGGCGTGAAGTTATGATGCTGAGAAGAAGAAAAAAAAAAGAAAAAAACGCGTTGACTTAACGTCGCATCTTTGTTACGCTTAATTATAGCACTAGCTAGAACAAAGCAATTAACGCTCGTCAACCTATGCGCATCGCAACCCGTTCAGCAATGGTGACGTTGTGGTATCTTTGAAATAATTATGGATATAGCAGTGATGAGTGCGAAGTCGACATCGGACGCCAAGACAGACTACAAAGCTAGAAACTGAATAATAAATGAAAAATGGGTGTTCTGACAATGAAACAATGGTGGTCCGCCGAAATAGTCGTATTTAGCTTCTCTACTGAATCAAACTGAAACAACCGTTCCCTCTCCTGTTGTACTTATCGTAAGAGGTATACCTAAAACGAAATATTAGTATGCGCTGTTCTTCTGACACGAAAATTTTCGAAATTTTATGCCCACAAGATATAAAAAAGCTACATAAGGCGGGGAACACACCGCATTAAAACGTTGATTTAAAATTAAAAGTTGTCAGCTTGCGTTACGAGTCCGCGACTTCTTGTTGAAGAAAGGGACAGATTGCTCTCTGGAGACACCTGTCAAGGACCCTCCACGTATCTACGCCATACCGTTCACACGCACTAGAAAGAAACGAAAACCTCGCGTCGCGGCGCTCATCACGTCGAAGATCGCGGTGCACCAACGTGGTCTCGATCTTTCACAAAGCGGTAATCCAGGATTCGGAGGGGAACGGCGTCGTCGCTCACCGAAGACGACCAGAAGGATCCATGCGTCGGCGACTGCTCGCGAGAGCCGCATCATTTTCGCTCTCCCGAAGGGACGTAACTTGCGCGCGCTGTACGTTAGCGGCGCCCCGGGAATCTCCGGCGCGTCTGCTGCCTCGACTTGGGATGGACGAAGATGAGAAGGGAGAACACACCGCTGCCAGCGAAGAACTGGTCCACGCGAACGTCTTTATAGGGCGACAGCCTCTCCCGTGCGCAGCCTCCTCTCTCGGATGTCATCCTCCTTGCCTCCTTCGTGGAAGCGGAGGGTTATGCGCGGAAGCGCGGCCGGACACTTCCGAGAGTCCTCTCTAGCGCCCCCCCCTCACCCCCCTGGGGGGTGAGGAGTGACGAGCCACGATGCCGTGTCCGGCGTGACCCGGTGAAAATCGGTTCGTTTGTCGCCCTCTCAGGAACGCCACGCTTTTGCCCCGTATGCACCTCCTCAGCCTCGGTTTTCTTTTCTCTTCTTCTCACTCTCATTACCGCTTGACCGCTGCGCGCCTTCCGCCGAGGTGTTTCATCTCCGTCACTTTCACAGCGATGACACAGGTGACAAAGATCGAGAGACGACACGCACTACGCCGACGCACGAAAGCCGTCTCGCTCGTCAAACCGCTTACGGTGGAGTCGACAGATTGTAAATATTGCGCAGATAGGTATTTGAGATGCAATATTAGTCGCCTGAGAGTGCGTGTTTGCTAAAGTGGCTTAGTGGAAATGCTATAGGCTATTTCTGCCATGCATCCACTGTTTGGGAATAGAAACAGGATTTAATTTTGACTGGGTATTTGTGGTGGGTGCCAACTCGGGCATTTTTGATAAAGCGGAGTTTTCGTAAAGCAAAATTTTTTATGCGTATAGGCGGTGCATAATTAGTTAAGGAAGTAGTCAATGATGTGTTATCACTGGCAAGCATACGTAAACCCGTTAGAGCAGAAGACTTCGTTGAATTGCGGTCTAAAATAGTTCGACACTGGGTAAGTTAGTAATGCATATTGTGATTTAAAACAACGCAGAAGACAATGCTTGGGAAAACACAACAGGAGCCCTGACTGAGAAATGCTGCTGAATGGCACGAACACGCCTTTTCAGTTGGTCCGATATACCGCTAGTTATTATTCAGCACTCGTGTCGGGACATCTGCAGTCTGCGCCTTTCACGCTGCTGTCCACAACGAGCAGTACTCTGACCTAGCGATTAACGCTGGCGGGCAACACGTCATGAAGTGGAGTACTAAAAAAATCGCCGTCCTTTGTTTTATGGGCACCGTATGCATTACGGTAGAAGTTAAATAAAGAGGAATAGTTCAGTTTATAAATAATAACTTAATAAAGCCAACCAAAAATGCTCTTTGCTGGCTTTATAATGCCATCATTCATAAACTGGCACCTTCGTTGGTGAAACCAATTCTTAATTTACGAAAAATTTCAACATATCTGGCGTACGGTGCATGTTCGCGGCGGCTCTGTCGGTTACATTTTTTAGCGGTGCAATGGCGCCAACACCATACAGGAAACACCATCGAGAAAATCATTCTCTTAGAAGAGACCGGCGTTTAGCATTTGAAGGAATGCATCATCACAGGCGACGTGGCACTACTTGACGTTGTCTAGCATGAACTGAAGTACGGCAGTCGAAATATAAAGCACATCTTGCCTATTGAAGAATAATATATGTTATTGTCTGCAGTCCTCTGTTCATGAATTGGTACTGCCGCTGATACTTGCATACACTCCGCAGGGCATGCTAATGTTATGGTGCAGTTGTTTATGTTGTGGGCTAAGTGTCGTGGCCACTTCTTATCCAGTGGCCAGCTAAAGCCCTCACAGATAGATAGATAGATAGATAGATAGATAGATAGATAGATAGATAGATAGATAGATAGATAGATAGATAGATAGATAGATAGATAGCAATCTTTAATAATGTTTCCAAAGGTGCCAGTCTGGTTTGTCGCCTGGCTTGCTATTCCAGGAGTCGGGTGATGACTAAAATGTATACAGTGATCACATATGATCAAACATAATGTGTACATCCGCAAATACACATATAAATAATATAGTCATTCATAATGTTCCGTTAAGACAAGTCAAGAACACCAACGGCGCTTTTGTGCGGCGCATTGCCATGAACGCTGCTTTGCCATGGGCCGGGAAGGTGCCGCAGCTGCAAATTCAAGCCGCGTTTTAAATGAAGTGCTCCGTTCAGAGCCTGTCGTTATGCGTCGTAACGGAAACAGGCACACAGGAGGTGTTTTAAGTCGTCCCGATTGGTACATGTGGTGCACGTAGGAGAGTCTGACTGCTAAGTCTTGCGCTTAAAGTAGTTGGTATCAAGTGACTTCGAGTCTCCGACGATGAGTGCATATTTTACCTTCCCTGGTTAGTCCTTGCGGCATATAAAACCCACACGACGGGTCTGTTCTGTGCAGCGGTACATAATGGTTATTTGCGTCGCACCATATTGTTCGCTGACTTGCAGCACCGGGTTCAGTGGCGGAACGTGGCGGAACATTAGCCCTGCAGGGAACGCAGTCCGGCTGATGACGATGATGATGATGTTGTTCGCTGTAGATTCCGGGCGGTCGCAGATAACAAAATCGTTGAGCCGTTTCTTGAAAAAGGCATGTAAGTTTTCTCCAGATAGTGCGTCATGTGCGGCTCTCGAAGTCGAGTCAGCGCGAAAATTCCCTTCTATGCCGTAGTGAGCTGGGAGCCACTGCAGTACAATAATGTGGTGTAGTTCATGAGGAATACTGCCTAGGCCCCTGATGTGCAGGACTAGTCGATCTTGCACGCGCGGTGACGTCAGGGATTACAGTCGGCGAATATCGCCCAAGAATAGGCTCTCTGATCATTGCAACATATACAAGCTTTCTCCGAAGTGCAGCCAGCTGAGTGTCCGCGGTGGAAGCACGGTGGCAGATGATCCATCTCTGACAGATCCATCTGTATAAACATCACTGCGGGTTCTGTAGTTGGTGTTCATGTGTTCGAGAGCAAAGCATGTTAACGCTGGCCCAGGTGTTTTTCTCTCGCTCTTGAACCCCGGCACTGTCGTGGCTATCGTTCAGGAAGGAAGCTGCCATGGGGCCCCATCAATATCGATGGCTTTTCGTGAGTCAGAGGGAGAAGTACTGACTAAAGCAAGCGAGTGATTCTGTACCCTGGCAGAAAAACGCGCACATACTCGGAGGACTGTTGCTTCATGAGCAGGGCAGCCGAAGTACGTCTGCTTTCTGTCAAGATCCCTATCGTCGGTGTGTTTTTCGGAAAATGGCGCACCCACAACGCTTTGCGCGTGCTTCATGAGAACATAAATACTTTATTTGTTTAGGCCCTGTAGTGCAGGAAGGCTGTGCCTCAGAGACGACACGTAAGCAAGCAGCGAAAAAAACTCGAGCTTTGCGGACTCGTTGGCCAAGCACCATGCGGACTGTTCTGACCCGTGGCCCATGACGTTCCTGCCACCACATGCCAACCGCATGTCGTGGGCGCCGGATGATGATGATAATACCACGCTTCTCCGTACTGTCTACGGCAATACGCAGTGCGTTAAAGAAGCTCGCGAACGTTTTCGCATGTTCTTGTTACATGTTTCGGCGAGTACTTGTCATATAGGACAGACTGCCACAGAGCGTTACATAACAAATCGTCAGCTTTATCGCATGAATTGACACCGAACCAAGAAATCACACACTGCTGCAGTACTCTAAACAGTTAGCGAATCCGTTAAGACTGTATTATGGAAAGCTCAGTTGAAAGCCTAATGAAAAAAATTAAGGCAGCTTTGCCCTAGTGGTGCCAAGCCTGAAGGAAGTGCGGAGTTAGGAAGCCTTCTTTGTTTCTATTCAGTTTTCTCCTTCTTTCTTGTTATCTTTTCCAGTTATTGCGGGTTTTTTTCTTTTTATTTCTATTTGTTTCTGTTTTTCTTTCTACTTTTGCTTGTTTTCTCTCTTTTTCTATGTCTCGCTTGATTCTTCTCTCAATTTTTATACGTGGTTTGTGTTGTCGTGTTTCCTTAGCCATAGTAGTAATGTCCGCACTTAATATCATCATCAAGGCGCTTGAAGAACAAGAAGAAGACTTCTCTCTGGCACGAGCATGCGCTCAATATGCTACAGTTGGCTATGCTCTATGTGGTTTTGACTACGTTCCATCAAGCTACGACGACAGCATACGACAGAATACGACCGGATACGACAGCCTGGCCCCTAAAGTGTTTTCCGCAATGTAGTTTACGTTCGTGGGAAAAAGAGTCACTTTTGTGAGTGGCGAGTGCGCAAATTATTTGTATGAGTAACTGCTGGCTGGAACCTTCCTGCTTCATTTCAATAGACAATGTGTTCATTTTTTTTAACTTTTTTTACAACAATACTGTGCAATTAAAACTAATAAAATTCCATCACGGCAGAAAAAAAAAGAATATTGTGCAAGGATAGTTTATCCAGCCGAAATTCTGACAAATTCTGTTTATTACCCGATAGATGTTTTTCCAGTTCATAAAAATCTTGTTTGATTGGAAATGTGATAGATTGCCGAAAAATAGCAGACGTTTGTTCCGCACTTTATGAATACTCCAAGCTTCGCTATATACAGGGTGATACTTTTATACCCCGATCGCGTTGCAGTACAAGACTGTTGTCAAAAGGCCTTTCTTATCTGTGGTTATGAACATCGTATGACATGGAGTTTCAGAGTAGGCAACGCTTGCACTGCTTTTCTTTTGTACAGAAATACATGATGTATACTTGTCACATAGGTTGGCAAAAAATGTGGAGCTCACTCAGAGTCACCCATGAAATATATTTTTCGCCCAGAGCTCAATCAGACTCAGACTCACCAAAGTGTTCCTCAAACGAACGCACTCCGGACTCACACTCACGAAAATTTGTTTCAACCGGACTCACTCGGACTCAAACTCACCAAAATATTCCTTACGTGGGACTCACTCAGACTCAGAGTCACAGCTCGATGTGAGTCTGAGCGAGTCCGAGGGAGTCGACTCATGAGTCCGTGAGCCTAGAATTACCTATTTCGACCATAGTGTCCAATGAGCTTTAACACATATATCTCACGTAATCCGTGCTCTTCTTGGCACCCTTTGATATTGTACTTTCGAATACGAGTTATTCGTGGTTGCAATCCATTAAGGGCATTTTTCTTGAAAGAGGTGACTCCCACGAGATATATTTATGACGAGCTTCCTGGAAGAGTTGGCGGGGTGAGGTAAATTCACCCCTCTACGTAATTCACGCCTCTGCTCAATAAAAATTGAAATGGTGTATGAACCATTGCTTTGGAATACGCGTGCGTATACGTGAATAGGAATGTGAATTTAGATAAGGCTGATAGTAACGCTGAAGATGAGTAGACAGGACGATACGTCAGCGAAAAATTCGGCAGATCCCACGTACCTTGGGAATCGACGTTATGCGAAGCATGCGGAGAGAAGGTGACTGTGTTATATTTTTTTTCATTGAGCGGGACGTTAAGAAATGACGCTGAAAGACATGTACAAAAATGTTGTACGCACAGACACATGTTGAACAGTCACATATGTTTCATATAACAGTTGTTTACAGTTACGTAACGATGACAAAAGGAACATTGGTATTGCCAACACCAGAAGCGGTAAGCTGAAATGTAGCGCTAGCGAGGATGATAGCCCTGGACACTGCTACATAAATCAACTTCAGTGGATGCGCTTAACTACAATTGACGTTAACCCAACGTGACGGCTGTATCATAGCAGTACATGTGTAATGTTTAAAAAATTGAATAGCCAGCACTGCAACCACAATTGACGTTTTATGAACATAAGGGTCTAATTGAAAAGCAGCTTCGACACCTGGCGTGGCTCTGTGCTAGAATACCTGATTGCCACGCAGAATGCTGGGGTTCTTTTCCTGCTGGGACCTTGGCATTTATTCTTTGCATTCGTCGGGTCAACGCTGCCGATGTCAGCTTTTTCTTAACGCTCTCGCGTTAAAATTACCTCTGTCTCTTCTCGCCGTTCCTGGGTAGATATAAACTGTGAATCCCCTGTGACCCATACCCGCATACCTGTGGCACATACCCGGCCGTGGTATACGGGTATGTGCCACACGTATCTGGAAGAAAGGGTTTGACGACGTACGCGACGGAATTGTCACATTATTAATGTCAAGACCAGCGAGTCATATTCGTCAAATCATCTTACCCTCCCATACTAATTTTGGTTTACCCCAAGTTAAGGGGGTTATCACGAGAGCACCCAGACGTAGACGGCTAGATAGATAGATAGATAGATAGATAGATAGATAGATAGATAGATAGATAGATAGATAGATAGATAGATAGATAGATAGATAGATAGACAGATAGATAGATATATAGATGGATAGATAGATAGATAGATAGATAGATAGATAGATAGACACGCTAAAAGTGCCTGCATCACGCAAAGAAATGCTTCGCATTTAAAAAAAGTGGAGCTCACTCATACTCACTCAACAAAAAAGTTTGGCAGATATGGGAATCGATGTTATGCGAAGCATGCGGAGACAAGGTGACTGGGTTGTAATTTTTTTATTGAGCCAAACGTTACGAAATGACGTTATAGCTATGTGCAAATGTTGTACGCAACGCACAGACATATGTTGAACAGTCGCATGTCGTTCATATAACCAGTTGTTTACAGTGGCGTAACGATGCCAACAGAAACATGGGTATTACGAACACCAGAAGCGGTAAGCTGATATGCAGCACTTGTGCTTGCGAGGATGGTAGCCGTGGATAGTGCTTCGAGGACCAACTACAGTGGATGGCGCTTAAGTATAAAACTTACGTTAACCCGACATGAAGCCTGCTTCATAGGAGTACATATGTAATCTTTATAAAATTAGATAGCCAGCACTGCAACCACAATTGACGTTTCACCAACATTACGCCTGCATAGGGTAGGGTCCTTTTCCAAAGCAGTTCCGAGACCTGGCGTGGCTCTGTGGTAGAATACTTGATTGCCACGCAGATTTCTGGGGTTCGATTCCTGCTGGGACCCTGATATTTATTATTTTCATTCCTCGGGTCAACGCTGCCGACGTCAGTTTTTCTTAATGCTCTCGCATTTAAATTACTAATGTCTGTCCTCGCCATTCCTGAGTAGATAGAAATTGTCAAACACCTGTGGCGCATATCCGCATACCGCGGCCCGTGCTATACGGGTATGTGCCACACGTGTCTGCAGGAAAGGGTTTGATGACGTACGTGACAGGATATTCACGTTAATCATGTCATGACCAGCCAGACATATTCCTCAATAACTCTTACCCTCCCATACAAGTTTTGCTCTACCCCAAGTTAAGGAGGCGATCACGAGAGCACCCAGACGTAGGCGTCTAGATAGATAGATAGATAGATAGATAGATAGATAGATGCGTAGATAGAAACGCAAAAGTGCTTACAGGACGCAAAGAAATGCTTCGCATTTAATATCTTGAGCTTAGGACTCACTCGGACTCAGACTCACCAAAATATTCCTCACCCGGACTCGCTCAGATTCAGACTCACGGCTCGATCTGAGTCAGAGTGAGTCCGAGTGAATCGACTCATGAGTGAATTCGCCGACCTATGACCTGCCATTTTGTGGTTTAGTGGCTATGACAGCGCGCTGCTGACTGAGGTAGCAGGCTGATTTGACCAAAAATTCCGAAACGTGACGAAACGCGGCAAGATGATTTGATGAAGTGAATGTGAGAACGATTATGTATTTGCGTGTAGCTTGTAAGGCCCAGTTGGTCTAAACTATTTCATGGTATTCCCTTCGGAACACATGGTGTTAAAGTCGCGGTTTCTGAACCTAAACTCCGACATTCAGTCAATTCTCTTGTATACAACCTGAACGCACGTTTCCCTTTTCCAGTCGCCTAGTTGTCTTTGCATGGGTGGTAATCGTTCTCAATTCGATCTTCTGTCTCAGGTCCTTCAGAAATGGAGGGCCTAGTTCAGGGCTCTCAAAAACGTTGCCCGCGGGCTGCATGTAGCCCGGGGACTTTTCGCTGGCGGCCCGGCCCGCACATGACGGTCCTCGTCCAATTTTTAATATTTCTTAATAAGTATGTTCACGAGAATTCAACCCGCAATGGACAGCTGTCAGCACCAGTGCGAAACTAGCTGGGCAAGGCCAACGGACGGGTTTCTCTTTGAATGTTTCTGGCTTAAAAGGTGATTTGTAGTCGGCCATGGTTGCTGATGGTAATGTTGCTCACCGCGACAACGTATCCCACCTGGCGGCGGCGGTTGGTTTCCTGAAATGCGTTCAGATTTTAGGCAATCTGGAGATCGATATCGATATTCTTCTCGAATCACGACGTCAGATACCTTTGAGAAATGACTCATGTGTGAGACATGGCAAAGGCCTTCTTTTAAATGACAATGCTAGCTGACACTGGGCTAAAGCTACGCGCCTCCGCACCCCCCCCCTTTTCTCCTATCTTCTTCACTGTCCCGATCCTTGCGGAACTAAATTTTGTGATTGCAGCCCGCTAGGTGACATGAGTTTGAGACCGCTGGCCTTCTACTACACCTCCTGCTCACGCGAATCCCGCTTCTAATATTCTCTCGCCCTTACAATAGTTGATGAATGCCGAAGAAGCATCATTATTTGGAACAAGGTAAATTTTTTTCCAGTCGATAAAAGTAAAATAAAATATTGTCGGCTGAAGAAGAAATGGAACAACAATCATGTGAGTGAGCCGACGGGCAGAACAAACAGTTTGGACGGACGGTGGCCGAAACACCACCGACCTCATGAACCGCCTCGGCTCCCCCTTTCTTCGGCGCTCCGGAGAACCAGTTTTCTCGCGCGCTCTACGCTACGTGCTGCGTCGACGGGCTGTCGAGCGTCGGCTGTCAACGGGGCCATGCTGATGGATTGATTAATTAAGGGCCGACTCATCGAAGACGGACGCGCACACGACCCTTTCACTGCGGCGGTGTTCTGCTCTGTTGGTCCGGAAGCGAGGTGAGACCGAAGTGCATTGGCTGCGTGAGATGTCGCTCGGATGGCCTGTTGTTTCTGACAAGTACAGCGCGGCGCGTTGGTGAAGCGGTGATAGCATGCACTTCGTACGACCCGCATAACGTTACTGTGGCGAATAATTTCCTGGATCAATGCGGCTACGCACCTGCAGGCGCGCAATGACAGATTCTGAAGACAACGCCCTCGTGGGCCACTTTCCAGACACTCTCTGGAATAGGGTATGACGCTTTCTTCACATTTATATCATTATTACTACAAGTACAGTTAAAACAGTACAATTAACGTCCCCTGTACTTTTCTTGGCTTCGTTCATCTATTGCTGTTCCTTAAGGTTGTATCCACAAAGGAGTGAACCCTTCGAATTTACTTCGTTCGTTCATCCATAGCGAGCGTCTCGTTCCGGCAGACTTGATGCCTTCAGGTGGTATATGATGGCTTATTGGTCAGCTGTGCGCTCGTTAAAAGATCGCGTGCTACATGACGCCAGCTGGAAAAAAATAGTGTGTTTTACACTCGCCATCATGGCTACGAGCGGCGCAGACTAACGCTCCCAGGTTTGCATGTGCATAAATACCCGATAAAGTGAACGCGAGGACAACCATCGCCAGAGATAAATTGGTAGAGCATCGGACGCGTCATTCGAAGGTTGGAGGTTCGGTCCCTGCCAGCGGCTGTCTTTTCGTCCAGTGCCTATATTTGTGCCTATATTTCTTCACATTTACATCGTAATTACTACAATACAGTTAAAACAGTACAATTAATGCCCCGTATACCTTACTTTATCTGTTGGTTTCACATTCAGGTTGTATCAACAAAGAAACGAGCCAGTCACATTTACTTCTTACATTTAGCCTTACCATCACAAGGTCATTCGTGGCAGTATGTTGCGCTGCCTCTTGTGGGCAGGGCCTAACACAGAGGTTATAACCACTTCTTAAGCGTCGCTTCACCATATGACCAAACTAATGAAACCAATAGAGAATTAAGGCAAGGAAAACACAGCGGGCATTATTCTGTTGGTGTTCTAACTGTATTGTAATGAATTTATTACATAGTTTACACTACAGTGAAATCATTACTGAAAAACAAGGAGCTTAGCTAGTTAGTAAGTATTCATTCTAAAAGACTGGCCTTGCAAACACGGACACGAGAAAGAAACCACGGCATCTGTGGTGCCTTGACTTCTTTATTGTGTCCGTGTTTGCACGCCCTGTCTTTTATAATCATTAATATGGACTAGATTTTGGGCAAATGATTGTTTTGTTCCTCGCGTTCCTATCATGCCACTTTCATATATGGGCATGAATTAGAGGTTAAGAAAGAGTTTTATAGTGTTATTATAGTGCCTATAAATGCCTATTTTGGGCGTTTGTGCCTAAATGCACGTAAATGCCTATAAATGCCTATATCAAAGTTGGCGCCTATATGAACACTATTTAGCCTCAGTTTTCCTGAAGGACCAACAGCCGAAAAGGCACGTGCATAGTTGCAATCGGTCTTGGACAAGAACGATGGATTTTCTGTCCTTGAAGAAGTTTCAGGAGTCCTTGGTTGTGAGCACTCTGTGATGCAAGTGCCAGTTAAGCCATCGAATGTTCCTATGTACAACTACGCTCCAATAAAATCTGTCGACTTCACAGCGTATGAGCTCATTCTCAGTGACAGGAGGTACAATTTCGAATACGGATGTAGTGGTAGATTGCTATTGTTTCCTCAGTTTTCACAGTGATTGTTAGACTACGTTGCGCGCGCTGTCCAAACAGATTCTTTCAAACATGTGCACTTCAAATGGGCGGAAGTGTACTTGGCAGTGTTCGGACGCCTTGCCAGAACAATTCAGGATAAGTGATTATTAGAAAATGGCCAGAGTTGCTCATAACATTCCTTATGTAAGAACACGTTCATTCCTTAATAAATCGTCGTCTTTCTTGCATTTATATATGTCTGTTTTTGTTGCGTTTAATTTAATTGAGTCAGTCAGACATAAAGCAGCGCTTTTTAAATAAATATTCCCAGCTTTTAAGTATTCTTCTTCATGTCTGTTTCACTATATACGACGCTCGGCTAAGCGTCAGTGGCCATTGAACATGAACGTTAGCAGCGTGCTTGTTGAAAGTCAATTGATCGTCATTAGTGCAGCCGTCTTATGGGACAATTTGAAGGCCATGTTCAACTGTTGGCGCATTTGTGCCATCACAAACAGTAACATTTCTTTGTTTGCCTGTCGTAGATTCAGGGCGCGCACGACTTTGCTAGAAGTTATTTGAATTTTTGTAAAAATTGATTGTGCCTATATTTACGACGTTGGAGGCCTGAAACGTTGTTTTGCCTGCCTATTAGGGGCGAAGCTCCTTACGCCGTGGGTCGTTCCATCCTCCGTCCATTGTTGTCGTAGCCACCCCTGTGCGATGACGATGACGCTGCCATCACGGCACAGCACATGGAATGTACCCACTATGCGTCATAGTGGGTTACATTCCCGACACAGTTGGCTCATACAACACATGGCATCGCGATATGGTCTCACATGCATATCGTTTGACCACATGCAACCAACCACCATCCGAGGAAACCTGCATCGATCTCGTCTTTGCAAACTTTCCACTACGACCCATCCAGGAACCGCTCTCCCTCCATTTCACCGACCATAAAGCCGTTATAATGAAGGGGGGAACGGAAGCCACGGCTTATGTAAACGGTAACCACGACCAACGAAGAAACGAAAACAAAACGGAAAATCACGGCTCATAAAATATAAATTTCTTGTATATATACACACAGCGTTTGTCACGTCTTTGATGATGTACTAGGGCGAATTTCACGGAAGATTCACGGTTTACCGATGAACCTCCGGAGCTTCGCCCACTCATCATCATTCACTCCGTGGATATGCTGTGATTTTTTTTTGGCACCTACAACGCTAATTTTAATGCCTAAAAATCCGGCCTCTAATCATTACACTGCATTTAAAGAAACAACAAAATAATGTCCCCTATGCTGCCCTTGGTTTCATTAGCTGTGTTTAACAAAAAAAAAAAAGAGCCCTCAAACAAGTCCCCTTCTTGCGTATTTTCACCATAAGACCAGTTATTTGCGAAACTCCACCCAAAGCTAGGCTGCAGTGCTATGCTGAACTTGGCAACACTGCATGTTGCCACTAGGCAGTACTGCACAGCGTCACACCACTTTGGAGTGCGTCCTCTTATTCTTCTCTCGAGGCAGATATTTCCTTTCCAAAAGTTGATAAGGCGCTACAGTTCTTGGCGTAAACCCTGTTGTGATAACTGTGGCAGCGTAGAGACAGTGGAGCACATACTACTTGAATGCCCCGCGTATCGCGACGAGAGACGATGGTTTCAACGACAAATGGACATGATTTGCCACGAACAGTTAACGTTGCGCAATATATTAGGCCCAGTGCCCGGACCTCCAAAACAGCGTCAGGTTGTGTGGTCATTAGTCAATTACCTGTCCGAAATCGGCCTTGCCGGAAGGCTCTAAGGATAGAATACTTCAAATAGGATAATCTTAACTTACCTGACACCCCTAATTGTACATACTTTCATCAGGTTCACTTGAACATATCATATTAGTTTATATACTTTTTTATCATTCTTTTCTTCCCTCTCTTTTTAAATATTTTTATCCCCTTCCCCATCCCTATGTACAGTAGCATGTCAGCGCTATGTAGACGCCGGCAAAAATCTGTGTTTCTAATGAAGTCTTTCTCTCTCTCTTGGCGTAAATGCTTAACGGGATTCTGAAATTACTTGCGAAGCCTACTCGTTCCGAGACGTACTACGAGGAAAATCTCTAGAGTTCAATTTTTCCTTTAAACAACGTATCCCACTATCGCGGCTGGGATTGAACTTGTGTCATTCGGCTGCTGACCTGAAGGATGCGGTTTCGATCTCGACCATGGCGGTTGCATTTCGATGGATGTGAAATGCCGAAGAGGCCCGTGGATTGCGCAATGCCAGTGCACGTTAAAGAGCCCCGGATGGTCAAAATTACCCAGAGCCTTCCTCTAAGCCGTCTTTCATGGTGTGAATCGCTTTGAGCCGTTAAATTCCATAAACCAAGCTATCCATCGCTCTGTTACACGGTCAATAAACTTCACACAGCACAAACCACTGGCAAAACTGTAACGCGTTCTCTAGTAGTACGCGCATGACTGTTTGCTCCACTGCAAGTACAGCACTCTCAAGCGCACACTCCTTCGCACGATTCATCATAGTACGCGTGCAAACACTTAGGCGAGCGAGAGCACGCGTATTCAAGTTTGCAGACGCGCGTACGCAGCCATCAAAGAATGAGATGACGCGGCCACCTCCGTAACTAGAAATTTCGACACTTGCAGGGGTGAGCGATTCGCGGGTGCCTCGCAACACAATGCCGGCCATCTCGGCGGAGTACACCGCCGGCGTTAGCCGTCCATCGCGATTACGCAACGGAGGTCGGGTTGCTCCTTCACGCGAATGCCTGCATTGTCCTCACACGGCTACTCTTTGTCGCTGCTCGAGCAGCAGTCGACCGTTGCGGTAGCCTTATTCGGGCAACAATTACCCGACCCCGCCGACCACCCCGCGCGCTCTTTTGTTGGGCGCGTGTTCGTATAGCCGAGGTGGTAACGGTCAGGTGGTCAGCAGCCGCGTTGCGTAAGAGGCAAGAACTCACTCTCGCCCCAGCGTTCTCTTCCTCCTCCTCCGAGTATGCGGTGATCTGCTTTCGCTAAGTGGATCCTCTACCTTTCCTTACGAATATATGTGGTTGAGTTTGTTACAACGTTGGATCATTTTATCTGTAACAAGACATTTCATGATCGCGGTGGCCGCGTTTTGATAGAGGCGAAACACAAAAACGCCCATGCACTTAAATTTAAGTACACGTTAATCTATAGTGGTCATTTGAAACAGTGAACGAATGAATTGACTAATTAAACAAATAATTAAATAATCTTTTATTTTTAACAATTACTGATTGTCATGATGTCGAAGTGTCGCACTTTATAAAAAAAATTTCCATTTTATATGAGGAGCAGAAGAAGGGATCTAGTTTGCGATGGAACCAACAATTGCACAGCAGTAGTTTTAATACGCACTACGTTCATTCCGATGGTTTCTTCGCTTGCGGCAAAACTTTCAATGAAGTTTTTAACGCGTAAGCATTCCGGGCGTACTCCCCGTGCAAAACAACGTCCGTTCTGCCCGTAACGCAACAGTGAGTGCGCCGTTGGCGAAGTGATGGCAACTGATGTGGCACAAAGGCGAACCGTCCTGGCTCGCATTTCTGAAAGGATTCTGCGCAGCTTGAAATCCGAGCTGAAAGGTTTCGGCTGTTGTTGCGAGTTATCTGGATAAGAAGTCGCTCCTCAGTATTCCCCGACCTTCATTGTGCGTCGCACCACCTCAAGAAGCTTGGCGCGAAGTATACGGTGTTCACGTGGTGTTTTATGCGAGGAATAAGTTAAACAGAATTTGTGGGGCTGCCGAAAGAAAGGTGGTGGGCACGGTACAGAAGTGGTTTGAGTGTAAGGTCAAACATAGGGACGGCCTATCAGACTGCGGTAAGGGAGCTGTGTACTCTGTTTCTCTTTTTTGTGGTAACAACTATAATGGGCTGACTGGCCGCTGTCCCAATAATAGGTTGAACGACCACCGGTTACGAATGAAAAGACATCCTTCAACAAACCTGTCATTACACTGCCTTGATTGTAATTGCCGCTCCCCCGCCACGGTGGTCTAGTGGTTATGGCGCTCGACTGCTGACCCGAAGGTCGCGGGATCGAATCCCGGCCGCGGCGGCTGCATTTTCGATGGAGGCGAAAATGTTTGAGCCTGTACTTAGATTTAGGTGCACGTTTAAAGAACCCCAGGTGGTCAAAATTTCCGGCGCCCTCCACTACGGCGTCTCATAATCATATCGTGGTTTTGGGACGTTAAACCCTAGATGTTATTATTATTAATTGCCGCTCGGTTTTCCAAGCAACCAACGTTTTTACGCGACAGAAAGAACGTACGATGCGTGACTTTTTTGAAGCTTATTATATTTTCTAAGTCGGGGACAGTTGTGTCACCAAGCCCTCCGTAGCATTACACAAAGCAGAGATTGCTTATCTTGGTGCGCAGATGTAGGTTCTTTCTGGCATTTATTCAAACACGCGTGTTTTTTTTGCCCTATATATTTTGCGTGTTTTCAATAAAAAAACGTCAGTTGTTAGTATGCGCTTCTTCTGTTCTATTTTCCCCTCTGTCCATGTTTTTTTTCGCGCAGTTTCCCTGATAATGCAGTACCAAAGCGCCAAACAGCCTGTTCTTCTATGTACGATGTGCCACAAAGAATTTCACTTATGGACAATACTTTATCGCACAGGAAGTAACCTTGCCACATAGTCGGCTCAAAAAGAAAGCGGTAGAGCCAGTTGCCGCGTCTATACTGTGCGCGAGAACAGAATGAACACCCTCCACCAACAATTTTGAAAGAGCGGTAAACAGCTATGTGGTTTGCTGGCGTGCCTTGTGTTCTCACGAACTACCAGCACGTGCTCTATAGTAATGACGTGGCGCTTAGCCAGGTGAGTTCAGTATAGAAGTAGAGCGGCAGTAATTAGGTTGAGAGCAGAACGTTAGTGATAACAAATTGAAATACTTAAATGTGCATACTCTGAAGAGTTTACGAGTTTCATTCAGTGCAATCCCGCACAGCCATAAAGGGTGTCATTTTATTCTTTCGTCTTTACTGCAACCTCGCTAATATTCTACAGATTTAGTTGAGCATCCGCAACAGCTTTGTGGACGCAGCCTGCCATAGGAAATGGCTGGCAGGCTGCGTCTGCAGAGCTGCTGCGGACGCCCAACTACATCTGTCTACTAATAGAAACATGTCAGTTACGTCGGCACCCGCCTGAGTGCGCTTAGTGGCCATGCCATGTCTTCGTCGTGGTGAAGACGAAATCGAGGTGGTTGGTTCGATCCCCGCCATTGCGGCTGCATTTCTATGGCTAGTAAACAGAGTGACAATCCTGTGCAGGGAACGTTGACGAATCCACCTGTGTTCGAACCTTTCTTTATTTTTTTTTCTTGGTATTGACATGGTATTGACACGTGCATCACTACAATTTTTATTTCCACGGGCTTGATGAATTGTGCAGGCTGCGCAGCCTCTGTTTCTTTTGCGAGCGTTACATACAAATAGGCGTCGCCTTGACTTCTTGAGCGTGTAAAGGTTAGTGAGCGAGTGAGCCTTTCGCAATGTTTGGCGTTTCCTGTCTATTCTTTTCGTGCGCTGCGTTTATAGTTTGCCGAGCAAAAGCGGCTGTTCAAGGTGTACGTGCGTTCTTGATTTGCTTGGTGTAACGGCTACAGAGAACGAATAAGAAGCGAGTAAACCACGCCAGCACTGAAAGACACGTCACAACTGAGCACATGAAGCAACAACAGGAATTACAAATGCTTTCAAATGAGGCTACCAGGCAGATTAAATAACCCCAACAAGGCCGCGGTGAATTGAAAGGGTGCAGCTATGAGACTGAAGTTTTCAGCCGGGAACATTGGAAACCGGAAAAAGAAGGCCTCATATACTCGTTTCCTTTTCCGTCTCGCTAAAATGGCGCCATCGTGAGCCACGGTTGTGACGCTTTTCAACGCGAAGTCACGCGGGAAGCTAGCCGCCCACGTGCCGACGTTTCGGGTTCACGACGTTTACCAACTTCAGGCGGACAGTAGCCGAGAAAGCGTCAGGAAGTCGCACGGAAACAAGGCGCGAAGCACGACCTGCGGAACTTGCGTTTTTCCAGCGGAGATATTATAAACACAGTCGCCGCAACTTTCTAAGGAAGGAAACTTCATGGCCGAATTCGAAGGGACCATTTAAGGCATGTATTTCAATGACGGAGTTGCATAACAGAAGGCTCCATCGGTGAAAGCACCTTGACAAACTGGCTGATGCGTAGTGTTCCAATCCTGGCTGCATTACGAGACTTATACATGTGACTGAAATAATGTAACCGATTATAGTTGTTTCCTGAAAAAGTAATTCGCTACAATAAGCAAATTACTCTCCTAAATGTAATTGAGCAGTTACTGAAATGTGATCGATAAATCTTGCGTTACTTACCCGCCAGCATTTTTCCAACATCTTAAAAACACAAGATTTAGAACGAGCTGGCCTGCCGATGCCGACTATATTCCTTGCAAGACCTGGCAATCTATAACAATATTCGTCAATTATCTTCCCTCCTATTTCTTAAACGTGAGCATCAATGCTGAAAACTCATTAGAGGTGCACGCCGGACGGAAAGAAGGTGTAACATACATATTGCCATAGGCCATTCCCGGCTTCGCAACTGCAGCCGTCTAGTGACAACCGTTCCTGCACCTACACTTGTTCGAACCTACCGAGGTAAGCTTTAACTTTCGATGGGGCCGTCGTATCAGGCAGGGCGATATCTTGTGCCACGTGTAGACACATCATGGTTCGTTCGCAGCACGTAGTACCTGCGTACACCTATAGTATCTATTATATAAATACTAGCAGCACATAAACTGCGGTTGGCTCTTCTCGTACGTCAGCAGCCATGCCGTTACAGTCGTCAGCAAGCTTAACTCGAACGCTCCGCAGCGTGACCTGGACTGGTTTGACTGATGCCAGCCGCGAAGCGCTGAACACTGTTGCTTAAGATGATACCATGGAATGCTTGGATAGTATGTCAGCATGCATTGGTAACCTCGGCATCATCGGAACCCAAAGCTACGCGATGCTGGCGTCAATCAAGCCGTTTCAGGACACGCTGAGGAGCGTTCGAGTTAAGCTTGCTGACAACTGTATATGCCTCTCTAGTCCATCTAGTGTTATTTTTTTTTATTATTGATTATGCGAGGCACAAGCTCACCTCAATAGAGCTTGTCTCTCGCTCAGTCGTCTTTTGTGGATTCTGCTAACTCAGACGACCAGGTGACACAACACATTGTGAGCGAATTCATGCCTACATTGGCAATATGGTCGCGTATTCGTTCTGTAAAGAAACGCTTTGCGCTGCTACGGCTCGGATGCTTCAAGAAGGTACTATATAGTCGGTTAAAACATAATCATAAGTGTAAGCTCCGCCCACAACCATCGTTCTTCCAACCACATATAATTCGCATAGATGCCCTATCCCATCGCATTTGCTCATTTTCGTGACGTCAGGCCCCTTTCACGTATTTCATCTACTTGACTTTCCCGTATAGAAACACGTTCGTGTCGCCGCTTTTCGTGCTGAAATTTTAACTTCCTGCCAAAGTTTCAGCAGATTTCGATATCACAGGTCAGCCAAGCGTAACATTTTATTTGGCGACAACGAAAGTTTATTCCCTACTATGCGTAGTATTTACGTTACCAGCCTAAAATGTTTATGTTTAGAAAGGAAAACCCCTACCTAGCACGACTCTCTTGCATTGATGAATGCCAGGAGCACCGCAGTTCTCGGAGCGGAGCTTTCATTTATTCTGAGGTTGTAATAATTGTAAGAAGATGGGGCCATTACTATCAAATCATGGTTGCGCCGGTTCGTTTAGTTGTCCCGCATCCAGCTTCGTAATGATACGAATATAACAGAGAGTTGAGGTTTGTTTGTTTGTTTGAGCATAGGAAACTGCGCGACTGCTTATGGCCCAGCCACAGGGTGTACTAGTTCAGCTATCGCAAAATGTAAGTGCTCAAGGTATGATTAGCTCTTACGTTTTCCTCCAGTAATGTAACTTAATATCGCTAATAAAGCACTCATGGTTGCAGTTGTGTAGCGGGGAGAAATACGGAATGATAATGTGATTTGTTATGTAGACGTGGGAGTATAGTGCTGCTTTTATATAGTTTTCTCTCTCTATCCGTCACACACACACACACACACACACACACACACACACACACACACACACACACACACACACACACACACACACACACACACACACACACACACACACACACACACACACACACACACACACACACACACACACACACACACACACACACACACACACACACACACACACACACACACACACACACACACACACACACACACACACACACGCACGCACACACGCACACACGCACACACACACACACACACACACACACACACACACATGAGAGAGAGAGAGAGAGAGAGAAAGAGAGACAGACTCTAATGTGCTGCGCCAACCCGGCGTGCAGTAACGCTTGACCTAACGTTAAGGCACTGGTAACCTTTTTACGTACTAACCAAAACAGTTATTCATTTGTGCGAGGAGGGCACGGTTCTACAGTGTTAGTCTTTGTTTTCTTATTACGCTACAGCACAGAGAAAGTGAACCTTAACACGTCACAATAACCCCGGCGGCTCGCAATTGACCCGCGCGCTCCATTTCTGGCGGCGGTCAGCGAAAAAACACCACGCGGCCGAATGCAATACGGCACGCTGTACCAGCCGAGGTGTGTAAGAAACGCATTTCTCTTGTTACATCATTGCGGAAGTTTCAATTACAATCGTGTTTTCGCTGGCGTCAGAGAAACATCGCCTGCGCGTTCTCTCTCACGTGAGCCAGTGGATACACGCGAAGGACACGGCGAATGACCGGCGGCAGGTTCATCTTTCTTCTCACGAGCTGGGCAAAGGCAGAGACCGTGCAAGTCGTAAAAGAAGCACGCGTTCATCGGGACTTTTCACACGCTTCGCCCGTACTTCCTACTTTCCGGAGAGTCCGCGGAAACTCGAACAGACATTACAGTCCATTACGGAACAGGCTCACCTGGCCTCACGATCCTCCGCTAGCCACTCTTCTTTCTATTGTGTAGTACCTACCTGGCAGTATGACCGCTGCTGCTCTTGCTGCTTAGAGGGAGCAGATCCGATGCGAACAAGCGAAGAGAGAGGTGATAAGCAGTCATCTGTTTACAAGAATGAACTGCCAGGCGAAAGTGTACAAAAAGTAAAAACTTATGGTTTACGAGAGGCGTACATATAAGATGGAGAAGTGAGCATCGTTCTGAACGGTAAACGGTCGGGTATGCGTGCGTGGGCCGCGCGCGATGGAGGGCGCAGGCACGAACAGCGAATTCACGAAGGTTGCGCAACGAACAGAGAATGAAATAGAAACACCGAAGGAAAAACATACGAAAGAAACGGGGGAAAACGAAAGCGTACTTGAAGAGCCATTGTTTGGCGCTGCTAATGGTATTACGCAAGCGAGGTGCGAATCCGGAGCGTTAGCGCGCGTGCCGTGTAGCGGAGAGAAAAGCAAGAAGAGTAAAGAAAGGAAGTTCCACTTTTAAACGCACTGCATATATTGTGTCTATTTCAATTGCGGTCACCATAGTAGGACCTCCATTTTGGCTGTTAAAAACGCATTTCCGCGTCCGAGTATAGGTACCAGAGGACGAATTGAAAGACGTCGCTCCTAGGACACACCATCTTGCGCAGATATGTAAGAACAGATGCACAGATTGCCCATTTGGCCTCCTGTGTGGGGGGGGGGGAAGGTGGCGTGATCCGGTCTTTCAAGTTTGTTTGAACGAGGCTCATTGTAGAGGTATACTACATGTCTCGTCCAAGATGCAGCCCCTAATTAGCGCTACGAAGGTCTGCGGCACCGCAAGCAGAAGTGACGCCCCCCCCCACCCGCCCCCTTACAAATTCAGCCGGGAAGGAGGGGGGGGGGGGGGGCGCACCCTTGACCCCACTGTAATGACGCCATCTGTGTCAAGAACCAGCACCAGGAGATATTGCCAATTTATCATCAGATTCCATTTTTGCAAACCTAAGAGAAGGCATAAAGAAAGCTTTATTCGGCACATAAAAAGGCATGAACACGTTCTTTTCTGCGCATGCGACCTATTCATGTTAAAACTGCTTTATACACGAAAAACACTCACAACAGAAGAGTAGACGACTGGACAGGGCGCCTAAAGCAGTTCTCCAGTGCTATGTGTGTTTTTTGCGCATAGAGCAGTTTTAACCTGAGCAGATACCAATTCGACCAATAAGAAGTTCTCTTAGGCATGTGAAATACCCGTTAAGTTTCTATTACCGAGCGCCTGCACATGCGGCATATTTCAACAGCAGGGAGGCCTGCACAGAAACGATATTCGACGCTTTCTTCCCCATGGTGTCCAATATTGCCGGTTTTGTCAGACTGGAACGACAGTTAAACAGACACTAAAGCGAAAAAGTATTTTTGTTGTTTTAGTAGACAAAGCTATTACAATACAAAACGCATCACTCTTGACGGTTGGTAAGCGAGTAAGACGGTTGGTAAGCGAGAAAGCAGCGCCACCCCCTGAGATTCCCGCATCAACTCGTTGTGCCATCCTGAACTTTGGTGCCATTTACTTGGGCCCACAAAGTTCTCAATCGGTCAAATCGGTCATTGTCCTCGCACGAGCTGGGGTGGGGGGTGGGGAGGGGAATAGAGTAAACGTGCAGAACTTCAGAAAATTTTGTGAGCCCATTGGGGTAAAAACACGAAAAAAACCACGTTTATGTCGGTGATGTCGTGCTGACGCGCATGTACCTATAGGCTTAAAAAAATAAAGAAATAAGACTGACCTTAATTTTGTGCGCTATTGTTAAACTTGTGACTGTGAAATAAGCGACAGCCAAGTTTACAAGTAATAATGCATCTGTTTAAATTGATTCAGTGTTCCGCTTTAGTGTCCCTTTAAATTGGCCGTCACCGGCTTAGGCAGTTTCGGTGAGTGTTGTATCTTGTCTGTTTTCACGCGGCGGGAGTGAAAATTAGATTTCTGTTTAGTCGTTAAGTTTATCTGGGTTTCGCACCAGATTGGCCAGTTCGAGCTCACACGTAAAATGACCTCGAGGCACCACACCCCAGACATCGATCCATCGATCATGCCAGCTGGGAATCAGAAAGATTAAAGGCGTAGGAAGATGCAAAAGTTTCAGGCTTGAAACCCCACTATCCGCGTAATTACGTGAAAAGCAGCGAGCAGGCATTGCATGACAGTCACTGTCTTCACCATTGTGTCTTGAGTAAAGATGACTGTATCACAGCTATTTTCAATGTTCTCTCTCCCCCAATTCTATCACTATAACAACGGGTCGCCCTGAAACACTACTGAACGGCAACAACTGTCATTCGACCAGCTGCAGTACAAAGCCGCCGAAAAGGTCTATGCGAATTTCTTCCCACAATGAAAGATTTTCAGCCGTGAAAATATTTATCCTGGTCACTGATTAGAACCAAAGCCCTACAGCACGGAAACTGCACTATCTTTGCGAAGCAGCAGGAACAGCAAATCGATGTGCGAGAGGCCGATAATATACAACTTGAAGCCCACCGACGAAATTTATGGATAAACTAGGTATTTGGAAGCCAGAAAGAGGATGGAGGTTCGAGTTGTCGATTACTGCGCCCCCCGCAGTGGAAATCGTATAGCCTTCTGTGCAGCTCATATAGTGAAGTTATCATTCCAGGAAAGCATTGGTCGCGGATTGAAAATCTGTAATCTGGAAAAAGCTTTGCGTCAGCAGGAGAGATTTCTGTCTAAAATGTGGGTATACTTATTCCTTAAGTAGCTTCGTGATACGAACGCATAGACGTCAATTTCGCCTTTCATGAAGCCGATTCCATTTTACGGGCTTCTGTATAAGCGATCTGCCGAAAGAAGTTGCCTCTTTTTCCGTCTGTTCTGACTAAGCTATTGAACTCGTACTAGTAAGGAATTTTCATCAAATAAAGAAAATAATTTTTTCTATAAAAAGCAAGAAGTTCCGCCAGAGGGAATCTATTCCCGCTTTGTATTCGACCTAAGGGAAATGGATGAGTAGAATACAAACGGTAGTAAGTGTGCTGATAAATATTAGCAAGGCTCAACTATACACATACACATTCGTTTCTCCATGGAGCGTTCAAATCGTTGAATCCAGGCTTGGGGTAATTAAATATCCTAAGAACGCTTTGATGGTTTGCTTCAACGACAGTTTGCCTGGCCAAATGCCTTATTGCAGGTTCTGACTGAACTACTTATGACAGCGCACCAATACAGAGAAGTACATATTGAGGCACTCAGTATTGATGGACGGTGGAACAGTATCTGACCACAGGAGTCCTTCACGCGATATCGCTAGGTCGGGAGTAGTTCACAAAAATATGAAAAAAAAATCCCCCCATCTCCCGCTAAAGGGAACCATGTGTGGATGCGAAGCAGCGGGGAGATAATTAGCTTGAGCGGGAGGAAAGTCGCCGCTCTCATTTCACGGCAGTGGTCCGCGCGCTCATCGCGGCGCTGCGCAGGAGAGAGAATGAGGTGCGCGCGCTCCGTCATTTTCATACCGCGGAACTACCGTGGCGCCCCCAGCGGAGTATGCAGCTGTCACACCACCTGTCGTTCCGTAGAGGATTCCTAGAGGAAAGGACGGGGGGCGACCGTAGGAGAGGAGAGAGAGGGGACGTGCATGCGCTGTAGGGGTGTGGGACGCGGGAGCCGCTCCGTAGAGTAGAGGATTCCAAGAGGAGAGAGGAGGCGCATGCGCTCTGGGGATGTGGGACGCCGGAGCCGCTCCGTAGAGTAGAGTATTCCTAGAGGAGAGAGGACGCGGGGGCCGCTCCGTAGAGTAGACGATTCCTAGAGGAGAGAAAGGGGGGTGAGCGTAGGAGAGAGAGGGGGGGACGGCACGCGCATGCGCTGTGGTTGTGTGGGACGCGGGACGGACTAAGCCCCCCTCCAAACACATGCAAGCAAGATTAAGGAATGGGGTCAACCTGGGCGACAGACACCACCTGCCTAGCCACTGCTAAGCAGCCTATCTGTGCTCTCGGCCATGACTCAAGGAATGGGGTCAACGTGGGCGACAGACACCACCTGCCTAGCCATTGCTAAGCAGCCTCTCTGTGTTCTTGGCCATGACTCTGATGACTGTTAGGGTTGACGGCCTTCATATTACTACAGTGTTCTGGTTCGCATAATGGGCGCTTCCCTACTTCATGAAAGTGGCCGGACGCGGGACGGGGGGACGGGGGGACGGGGGACGGCGGACGGGGAGACGGCGGACGGGGGACGCGGGAGGGACAGAGCCCCGAGCATAAGATGCTTCGCATCTAAAAAAAGTTTAATTAATTGTAAAAATGAACTTTTGAGAACAGATTGATTTAAACGGCATTAGCTGGTGCGTAAGAGCTCATAAGAAGAAACAAACAATCAGACGAATCACCCCTCAGCCAGTGTGTCGTTCCGGAAATAAACCTGTGGGACAAGATCTTGCTTGCAAAAGATGCATGGGCGTGGACAGCGCGCCGCGTTTGCTCCTGCCTAGCCGGGCGTTTCTCAATGTTGAGCTTACGGTGACCCTGGCGCCCCCCTTCTACAGGAAAGAGACGCGTCCACCCACGCCGCGTGCGAACCAGTCGATGGGGGGCAAATTCGAGCGAGCGGCCGTCAATCTGTCGCCAGTGCGCGTCAATCGGCGCACTCCGAAGAACGGACCTCTCACCTTGGCGACCCGGTGTAGGAAAAGCGTGCAGTTGCCGTCAGTGCGGTTTAAACATGCACCGCGACTTCACGGTGGTCCTCTTTAAGGAATGCGGATGCGAATGCGCCCGGAGCATACTGTGTAGGTCGGTGCGCAAAAATGAAACGGCTCTCGTGTGCTCCGTCGGTTGTTGTGTGCAACCGGCATTTCCGGGGACGAAAGACCGTGACCCCGTTGTCAGATTTACCAGTTAAGCGAGCACCGAGAATACTGTGCGCGCGAAGCTGGGCGTTACGGTAGTTCGAATCGTGTCTTTGTACTTGCGTCTCGAAAGCTGTGTTACCTTCTTGAACGGCGTTCACTAAAACGAGGCCGCCTTTGAAGCCTGTATAGCCGGTAAAATTTCTGGTCATCGGTAAAAGAAAAACACTATGAAAATGGTAGCCCGCTTATTTGTATCACTGAGAATGTACAAAGCGACATTTCATTTGCTGGAAAGCACGACGTCATCGCTTTTAAGTTTTATCGCTTATAGCCAATTTTTTTCGGTGTTAGGCCTTTAAAGCGTCCGCAAATAACGTTGATGGCGCCTGTTTCTTTTTGCGCATCGGAAGGTTTAACGGTCAGAGCACCTATAGTCATGGATTGTCAAGGCGGAAATCGTCTCGATTAATTTTTTATCAGAATTTTTCTGTGTGCCGAGCCGACGAAGTCGTAAACACGACACGTGCAGCAAATAAGGGTACGTGAATCCGTCAGCGATTATACCGATTACACTCCGGCAAAACTAGCAAGATCCTATTTGCAAGCATGTGTTGCGGTGGGTTGTGCTGGCGCGTTGCGCAACGCAGCGCTTGCGAGCACGTTGCGCGCATGCACCGAGAATCGACCCGGGTTTTCGGGTCCACTAGTTGCCTTGAAGGCATTGCGTTTCAAATTCAAAAATTTCTTGATTTATGCCTCCTGGAGTTAACCGACAGTGGACGCGCAGCAATAGAAGTCAGAAACGGCTTGACAGAATCGCGACTCCCTTTTTCTTGGCAGTGTCTTCACAGCAACGCTTATACAACAAAGATCATCGCACAGTGTCATGACAGATAGACAACAATCGAAAAATACAAAATCGAAACAGAAACAACTAATGCATTGCACAGATAATATACGCATTGCCTACACAAAGGTATTACTGCAAACAAAACAATAATAATATCTGGGGTTTTACGTCCCAAAACCACGATATGATTATGAGAGACGCCGTAGTGGAGGGCTCCGAAAATTTTCACCATCTGGTCTTCTTTAACGTGCACTGACATCGCACAGTACACGGGCCTCAACCATTTCGCCTCCATCAAAATGAGACCGCCGCGGCCGGGATCGAACCCGCGACCTTCGGGTCAGCAGCCGAGCACCGTAGCCACTGTTCCACCGAGGCGGACGACTGCAAACAAAATATAAAAAAGAAAAAAAGCCTACATATTAACGTGCATAGCAGGCGAAGCACTGTTTGACGAACTGAAGAGATTGGAATTATCTACACACGTATTTAAGAAGGAATGAAGTGAATTCCAGGTGTCATGCCTCAAACTTCTCAGCATCGTTCCTTTGCCCCGTAATAAGCATAAAAAAAAAGCGGAGATGCCTAACATAACGCATATTCTAGTTTCAAGCCCTCATTCTGGTGCGTCTCAACAACAGCAGACCATGGAGAGAAATTCAGACGACCCCTTCACACTTTTTACAAGGCTTGTGCAGCAAGCCGCGCGGTGTACTGGTTCTTGTGACTTTCAAAGCGAAATTTAAAAATACCTATCTCATTGAAATCAGGAAACGAGTGCTTTGTTATGCCACTATTATTCACCACCTTTCCACTTCCACTAGGAACTGTAGTCACACGCTTTTGGCCATCTGTGCTAATATTACTGTACACACATTAATGAGAACGACGTCAATCCCTTCTTCTTAATGAAGCGTCTTAATGAAATGCAAACGGGAATAACTGATTATTTTGCTTTTCAGAACATCGCGTGACTAAGACGTCTTTTTGAGCGTGTGAAATCGAGGTATTGCCTTAGATTAGGGAAAAATTGGGCTGATCCATAGAATAAAGAATGACATTGAAGATTGCTATGCTTCTCACGCTGCCACAGAGTTTCACTGCAGATGAAACTTTTTCAGATGTGTGGACAAATTTTCGCCCACCTAATTAGCCAACCACCTATTTCGTGAGCCTTATTTAGAAAGCATCCTATACACCAGGGGTCTCAAACACACCGCCCGCGCACGACTCGCTAGCGGCCCGACCCGTGCATTCTATAGTATGTTCCCGGAAATGACTGGGCTCAAGAATCTTTTTAATGGGGCACCCCATGCGGTCACCATGTGCTGAAACACAACTTCGAAACGAAAATTTTACGTTCAAGAATCGACGTCCACATTGCCGTCATTACGGATATCGATACGTCGTTCGAATCCTGACACCAAATACCCTTCAGAAGTGATCCACATGTGAGATATGGGAGAGGTCGGCTTTCAAATTGGTAACGTTAGCTGGCGTTCTGATCAAGCTACGCCGCGGTGGAAAAGTGGTTATGGTGCTCGGCTGCTGACCCGATGGTTGCTGGTTCGATCCCGGCCGCGGCGGTCGCATTTCGATGGAGCCGAAATGGTCGAGGCCCGTGTACTGTGCGATGTCAGTGCACGTTGAAGAACACCAGATGGTGGAAATTTCCGGAGCCCTCCACTACGGCGTCCCTCATAATCATATCGTGGTTTTGGGACGTAAAACCCCAGATGTCATCATTATTATCTGTTCAAGCTATCTCCCCGCCTTCCCCCCCCTCCCTCCCCTGGCTCTAACCTTCCTCACTTTCCCCTCCCTTTCGGGACATGTCGTGACTGCGGCCCGCTAGCTGAGGTGAGGTTGAGACCCCTGCTATACACTATAGCGCAAGGGCCAGCGATGGCCCAACAGCCGCGGTGCAGTGGTAATAAGCATTCAATGATGCAATTCTTCGTGACACACTAATGGTACATTGTTGTAAAGAAGCTTAGGGAATCGCTATAGCACGCGTAAAGTGTATATATAACAAATGGATAACACTGACTGATAGGTTGCGCAGTGAGAAAGAAGACGTGCAATTAAGGGGTGTGCGATGAAATTGCTTAAAACTCTAGCGCTACTGCCTCGCCAGGGCCAAATAAAAAAAGGGCCGGGAAGCAGCTTCTTTAACAAGGTAGAACGTAACAGTAGCTAGCTTCTCACAGGATACGGTGCTAGAAACTTCTTGGTCAAATAACTCGAAGCAAAGATGGAAATAAGCAATCTGTTTGCTGAAAGCGTAATTGCGAATCACTGGAGGAGGTTTTCTTTCCATGCCATTTCAGTACCTCTAATCTCCTGAGAATTTCACTCTCAACAGCAAAAAAGAACGATAAATGTAACTAATAAACACGCTAATGACTTTGAGGCACCGAGGATGGTCACGTCCTGAGGGAGTGACATATCACAATAAGAGGCCGTTCAGTTTATATTTGAGATGTCAAGAATAACAGGCGTTATCAGGGTTCATTATAACTGGGTTCGGCTATATATAGTAAATGTGTTAAACCTTAAATATTTCAAACTCATCCTGTTAGTATCATAAATTGCTAAATAAATAGAATGTACTGAATGTATTCGTGATTTACAAATTTTACGGAGACGGCTAAAAAACCATTTTTCGCAAACGAATGCAGCACGCGTTTCGTGCACATGTATTAGTATTATTCTATTTCGACACGCACTGTGGCCTACTACAGCAGATTTTATTACCACCTGTACGTGGAGCGATGTCCACGTACATTGCGTGCATGTTCTTATCCTATGAACTTTATTTAGCACCTGGTAAGACGGCAGAGTTAATATTGCTACGTACCAGTGGCATCGAGATGAAGAGGACGAAGGGAAGGACGACAAAGCCCTACTTGTATAAGTACCATTATAGCAGTAATGAGTAATCTCAACAACAATTCTTTTTAAGCCTGTTACTGAATTTCTAAGCAAGATCGGGAATGTAGTGTCTGATCTGCAACAATTATTACAATCTTCCCATTTTTTATGTACGTTCTTTTTTCCTTGTGTTATTAATATTAATACTTGAAATATAAAAAAAAAGGATTCATATCATCAATTCTTGGCCAATCCCCCCTGAGTGGGTATGAGCCATGGCAGAGGAATCATCATCATCATCATCATCATCATCAATCAAAGAGGATAGACTGGCGCGAGCCGATCAGTATCGGTGGCGCTGCTCGCTTAGGCGGTTGTGAAATACATCTGTACCCACCCCTACGAGTCTGTATATTTCCCGTAACATATTTGGTGGAGCGGTGCGGTCCCCGTCCTCGCCACGGAACTCCGCAGCGGGCGCTCGCTTGCAGCTTTCGACATGACTAGGCAGGACTCGACTACATCCACTCTGGTCGTCACGCCTCCTGTCCTGCCTGCCAACCCACCGGCCCCGACAACTTTCATGACGCTTCCCGTCTTGAAAGACCCTGGCGTGTTCTCGGGCGGCGAGGGTTCCGACGTCGATCAATGGCTACGCCTGTACGAACGCGTCAGCGCTAGTTACAGGTGGGACCCCACCCTCATGCTAGCCAACGTCATCTTTTACCTCGACGGAACCCCTCGTGTCTGGTTTGACACCCACGAGCATGACATTACAAGCTGGGACAGCCTCAAGGAACAGATCCGTGAGCTTTTTTGGAAACCCGTTTGGTCGTCGACAAGCCGCGAAGAATGAGTTATCAACTCGTGCACAAACTTCCACCGAGTCCTACATCAGTTACATTCAGAATGTCCTCGCCCTATGCCGCAAAGCCGACGAAAATATGTCCGAGCCTGAAAAAAGTTGCGCATATCCTCAAGGGTATCGCTGACGATGCGTTCAACTTGTTGGTATATAATAACGTGTCGTCTGTTGATGCCATAATTCAAGAATGCCGCCGGCTCGAACAGGCTAAAAGCAGGCGCATCTCCCATCGGTTCCAGCGCCTTCCGAATACTGCAGCGACGTCCTCTTGCCTCGACCCATATCGTCCACCAGACACCTGTGACAACTTAACACGACTCGTCAGGCGTGAACTTGAAGCGGCCGTTCCAGCTACAGGGGCACCAACGTCCCCTGACCCACCTTCTTCAATTCCCTTGCCCCTAATTCAAGCAGTCGTACGACAGGAAATCGCCAGCATGGGTATCTGCTACATTTCGACCCCTTCCCGTACCGACTACCCGCCACAATTCCCGACTGCTCGTCCATTACCGTCTGGCCCTCCATCAACGTTCCGCAATCCGTCCGCATGGCGAACACATGATGACAAGCCCATATGCTTCTCTTGTCACCGTATTGGGCACATTTCTCGCCATTGCAGAAGTCGTTGGGGTCCTACTGCACAAACGTTCCAGCGCAACAATATGCAACTCGACCCCCCACGCCCAGCCACACACACACCTCTAGAAAATTGCTCGAGGGTTGCTCACTACTGCACCTATCGCGGTTGCTTCACATGCAATAAGAAGTAATGAAAAATAGGAAACGCGCACAACAACGCCGAGCGACACAAAATAAACATGTGACTGCAGCTGCGGTGATTATCTGTATTTCACGCCTTAATCCAGGCGTCGTCTATGCAGGTGCTCCTGCATGCTGCCTCTGAAAAGAACCTGTTCGAGCCTATGAGGCAACGGTGTGCAAAAAGCATCGACGCCGAAGAACGGATGCATCGCAAGCGGCCCTCGCCTCCTGGTGGCTTGTGGGCGAAGTACGGGAAACGCAGCACAGTGGATTCGCACGTGGTTCCGAATTGTGGACTCCTGCAGTGCCTCGTGCGTCCGCCATTGCTACGGTAGAGAAGTCCGGCGTCTGTCAAAGAACAGCTTTGCATGCATTCGCGCCGACTACGGAAAACGTCTCGGTCTGTAGGACTTGGGCAGAGCCCTGCAGGGAAGTTCCACGGTCGACAAGTTCCGGCCATCGAACACCCACCAGCTGGCATTAACGTGATGCCTGTTGCATGGAAGACAACAGTGATCATGTATTAATTTGCGTCGAAGGCACACTGACTCTTGAACAGCAAAACATAAGTACTGTCAGTGCACGGCCAGCAGCAGTGATATTTCAATGGTTTGCGCGACTTGTGTGCTCGCTATGCAGATACAGCCAGACTGAGCCACAGAAGGATTCCGACAACATGGGCGTTGAATTACTCGTCGACGCATGTCGCTTCAGCCAGCATGGGAATGATGGGTAATACACGGATTTGTCAAAGCTTCGTGCTTTCAGGCTCCGTATGGCTCCGCGAGGCCTGGAGCCGCTGTGTCGCAAGAAGAAGTTCAGCAAATGTGCAGCAGTTTCCGTTCAACACCTTAACCTTTTAGGCTTACCAATTCAAATCGGCTTACAAAGTTCACAACGGTCCATTATTTCACCCGAAACAAAAGCAAAACACAACAATAAACAAAGCCAAAAGTGAGTCCGAAGCCTGTAACTACGAAGACTAGGCAAATCCGTGTACTACCCATAATTCCCATGGTGAGTGAACAATCGCAGCGCCAGAGTAATTATTGTAGAAAACTCTACGATATACAGATTCGCTGTAAAACAGTGAAGCTACATTTAGTGGCGCCTTGTCCAACGACAAGGCGTTGACAGTGCGTCCTTGTTGGTCGCAGCAGAACGGAAGTACTGCAAGTTAACAGCTACGATGTTGTCAAAATTTTAGAGCATCGGCATAATTGGCTGTTCCTTGATACGACAGGTTTATTACCGACCTGGCTACACTATCCACCGCAACGCCGATCTCAGGGCAGAAACTGATGTCACACCTTCAGTACCGCTATGTTTCGTGAACTGCAATATCAGTGCGGACAAACCAGAAATGAAATGTGTCGGTGTCGGTGGCATCGTCTTTGGTTGTGAGCGAGACATCAGCGTTGTCCAGGAGCGAGAATTCGAGGCAGATGCAAATAAACAAATCATATAACATCTTAACACCTATCTGGTGTTAGATGTTAAAACTGTTTACCGATCGTTGTTTTCTGTGTTTGTTTGTTATTGCTTTTTCTTGCCTTTGCGCATGTTGCCAAGATTCCCACGTGGCGGCGATTGCGCAGTTCGTTTGGGTCACTTCTTTTTGTTTTCTTTTATTGCGATAGCAATTATATGGACAGTCTTGACGGGTTTTTGCCGTCACCGTCGCCGGCGCCGCCGCCGTCATTCCGCGTATAAAGTCCAGATTGATAGATCCCCCAGCGCATCGTACGTTCCACTCGCGGGTAACAGCTCGGGAGCGGGGGCGACAAACGCGGCTGAAGCGGACATCAACTGAGCCGGCCCATCTCCGTTGCTCCGAGGCGTATGCGATAAGATCCCCCCCACCTGTTCGACCAGCCGGGGAATGCTCAAGAAGAGAGGAAACGCCCCGCGCGTCTTTAACAAGCGCGGCAAGACACGATGGGGGGGGGGGGGGGTGCGGGGGGGAGGTCCCTCACGCAGCCACTGCGACCTTTGGTTTTACGAGCGCGGTCGTCGCTGGCGCACGCGTTATCTCGCAATCTCAGCAGCCGACAGCGGGCGGCGAACAGTGTCCCTGGAGCGGCCGTATGCTCTTAAACAAGCATTTTGTAGAGTTGCGTGAGATCGGATCCAAAAGAGTTAGCTGCCAGCCTCAGTTCGAATAACATTAGAATTTGTTGGTATCGCATTCATTGCTTCACCCTTGCGGTGAAACTGTGACTTTTTAAATGCGAAGAATTTCTTAGCGAACTTCGGCGAGTTTGAGCGTATCTATCTAGCTATCTAGCTATCTATCTAGCCGCCTACGACTTTGTGCTCTCCTGGCCGTAGCGTTAATGGGATTTATACCAAGTTTTTTATGACATAACATGACTGTATGACAAACATAAATAGCTGGTCATATCATGAAAATCATGACTAACTTGTCATTAAAAGAATGATTTACATGCCCCGTTCATGGCGCGCTCGCGGCCGTTTCGTTAGCTTGATATACACCAAATTTGGTATTGAGTGGCATGACTGTATGACGAACATAAATGACAAGTTGTAATATGGAAATCATGACTTGTCATGTGCGACATGACTTGCATTCCACGCTCATGGCGCGCTCGCGGCCGTTTGGTTAGCTTGATATACACCAAATTCGGTATTGAGTGAAGTGGTTGTATGACGAACATAAATGACAAGTGGTAATACGGAAATCATGACTTGTCATGTGCGACATGACTTGCATGCCACGCTCATGGCGCGCTCGCGGCCGTTTCGTTAGCTTGAGATACACCAAATTTGGTATTGAGTGACATGACTGTATGACGAACATAAATGACAAGTGGTAATATGGAAATCATGACTTCATGATCGACATGACTTGCATTCCACGCTCATGGCACGCTCGCGGCCGTTTCGTTAGCTTGATATACACCAAATTTAGTATTGAGTGACATGACTGTATGACGAACATAAATGGCTGGTCATATCATGAAAATCATGACTAACTTGTCATGAAAAGTATGATTTACATGCCACGCTCATGGCGTGCTCGCGGCCGTTTCGTTAGCTTGAGATACACCAAATTTGGTATTGAGTGACATGACTGTATGACGAACATAAATGACAAGTGGTAATATGGACATCATGACTTCATGAGCGACATGACTTGCATTCCACGCTCATGGCACGCTCGTGGCCGTTTCGTTAGCTTGAGATACACGAAATTTGGTATTGAGTGACATGACTGTATAAAGAACATAAGTGGCAGGTGGTAACATGAAAATGTTGGCATGCATGTCATCTACAATGCCATTTACATGCCACGCTCATGGTGCGCTTGCGTCCAGTTCGCTAGCTTGACATACACCAAAATTGATATATCGCGACGTGACTGTATAGCGAACACAAATGACACGTCGTAACATGTAAAACATGACATGCAAATTATATAAAGCATGATTAGCTCCTTCCTGGCTGCTTCGCATTACATCGATTCCCACAGTGCGTGGGATCTGTCGGCTTTTTAGGCTTCTAATAGACCTGCCCGTTGCGAGTAAGCGTTCATTGTGTCCACTTCTTGTCCTCATCTTGTCCTGTCGGTTGCGGTGCTTTAAATAATATGGAACCATACCAACTAGCCCAGCTATCGACCTAGCTAAAATAATAAAGAACTAAGGTTCCAGCAAGAATCGAACCCAGGACTTCTGCGTGGCAAGCAGATGTTCTAGCGCAGAGCCTTTGCTTGGAACTGCTTGAGAAAAAAAATCCTATATGAATGACATGTAATGCACGTCTCCTTAGCGCATGTAATGTCACGTGGCTGAAGCGTCGAATGGCACCTGGCGTCATGGCATGTGAATTGAACAACTAATGAGGGGTTTGAAGGTTCTCCCATCACAAAGCGCCGAGACATATTTAATGACCATCATCATCAGCAGCAAAAGCTTCCACAAAGTGAGCAGCTGAGTAGGTTCTCGCGTTGCCTTACGGACGCGCAGTGTGTACTTCGCTGATTCGCAGAAGGAACAATTATGGCATAGCGGGCACTTCTATTCTACAATCCTCCAATGCCGACTTTCAATCCTACAATGCCTGCTTGCAGTAGGCATTGCAGGATATTTTTAAATGGCCACTGTTACTCGCACAGACTTTCCTTGCGGCGCGACTGAGGTCGCCAGGGAAGCGAAACGACGCTATACTGATTGCATGTCGATGATGCGAACGGGGCCCGATGACGGCATCGCGTTGAGGCGAAGCCTGAAGCGAACTGCTTAAAGTAACATTTAGCGCTATGTAACAGAAGGACGAGAAGGGCGGACGCAGCACGTGCGCTAACTTTCAAGGAAAAATGAACAAGAAACGAATTTTTTAGTTGAAAGATAGCGCACATGTTGTGTCCTCCCTTCTCGTCCTTGTGTTACATTACACTAAATGTTACGTAATGTCCTACCAACAAGGCCGAATTTCTCCCCTTGTGCTAAGCTTAAGCGTATTCAGACTTTCGGTTTTATGTGAGGAGAAGTTCCTCACATAGTACTCTGGATGGAGACCTTTCTTGATGACATGTGAAACAAATTCACAACAGTATATGTGAATGACGTGATCTTATCGAGTAATCTTCACGAGCGCTTCGAACAACCTTACCGTCATTCTTGCGATAATGCCTAAAACGGGACGTGCACTAAACTCGAGGAAAGTATAGTTCGCTTGATGAAATATTGATGCTCTTGGTTGTAGCGAGTTTTTGTGCTTGGGTTTTTCTGTGCCTTGATAAGTGTCTATTATGTACCGTACATGCAGCGCAAGACTTTGCAGTCTATGTTCTACTTGCACCAACTAGCCCAATGGAGTGCTTTATTCAACTATTTTTGTTTGTGGCTGAAGCTGAATTTTCGGAACGTGTTTGGACGAGCTCTGCCAAATCGCATAAGAACTAAGCATTGCGTTGTAATATACGTGTGTTAGAGAGGGCTTCGCGAAACAAACGGGTGGCTGGTAACATTTCTCTTTCAAGAATCTTGCTTCAGCCTGTGAGTGTCCGCAGAACTGACTTGCGAACGATGCTAGAACGCGATCCACATTTTGCAAAGGAGATTTGGATGAGAAGAGGACAACAAGGTTTCGAAAATAAATAATAATAAAGTTGTGAAGAAAAGGAACATTGCGCAGGAAGCCGCAACCAGAGCGACAAGTTCAACTTTATTCTAAATGTCTATGTATGCCATCGATAGTATGCATTTGTATATAATTATGGCCTGTTTAAATTTAATAAATTTGGAGACGGGATCTTGTGTGACTGTAGCTTTACTAATGCAGTGTACTTTTCATGTATAGCGTTTTCCCTTAATTTTTTTTCTTGATTTACGTTTGTGTAATAGAGCGTCATTAACGAGCCTATATTTGTAAACAGTCCCACTACCAGATTTTGGCTTAGGAGCCATACACTGCTTTCATAAATTTCGTATTTCCTTTCCGAGAAATCGATTTCGAACAAAAAAAAAGGTACGTTTTCAGATTCCCTGATGTTTCTGGATTAATTCCCTAAAATGAATTGAGAACGTCTGCACTCATTACACCAAATGATTCTATGACAAGAGACAAACAAAGAATAAGCTACCCTTTCTGAAAAGCCAGTAAAATTATTGATAGGAAATCTGCACTCATTGTTTCGCCTGAGTTAGCCCCGCTGGTTTTTGTGGTGGTGTATAACACGCGGAAAATCAGAATGGTAGCTCTGAGAATGAATATGCAGAAAACTAAAGTAATTTGCAACAGCTTCGGCGGAGAAAAGCGCTTGAAACTTGAAAAAAAAACCAGGAAAAGCACGGGACACAAGAAAGAGGCAGACGCAAACAGCGCTGGAGCGGTGTTCCAGCGGTGTTTGCGTCTGCCTCTTTTTTGTGTCCCGTGCTTTTGCTGTTTTTTTTTTCAATGATCATGAACCAACTGGCCCAGATTTCAACTCTTCTGCGGAGAAAAGCGCTTTGCGATAGGTAGCGAGGCATTCGAAGTCGTAAGGGAATATGCCTACTTTGGAGACGCATTGACCGCGGAGCCGAGCCACGAGACTGAAGTAACTAGAAGATCAAGAGTGGGGTGGAGCACATTCGGTAGGCATTCTGAAGTCATGAATGGTAGTTTACCACTATCCTTTAAAAGGAAGGTATATAACAGCTGCGCCTTACCGGCATTTACCTACGGAGCAGAAACCTGGAGGCTTATGAGGGTTAAATTTAAATTTTGGACGACTCAGCGAGCAATGGAAATGACTGTAGGTGTTACCTTAGTTAAGTACAAGAAGAGAGCACAGTGGGTCAGGACACAAACTGGTGTTAACACATCTTAGTAGAAATGAAGAAGTAGTTGTCCTGGGTAGGGCCTGTAGCGCGTACGCAAGGTAACCGCTGGTTATTAAGATTAACCAACTGTATTCGAAGGGAAGGCAAACGGGCGATGGAGAGACAGAGAGGGGACGATAACATTAAGAAGTTTGCGGTTACGATGTGGCCAAATAAAAAACAGGACCAGGTTGAATGGCGGAATGTGGGAGAGGCCTTTGCCCTCCCTATTGGAAAAACACAAATACTGGGCATAATGGAAACCACCATCCACCATTATAGTGGATTAATGTAGTGGGTGGCATAGTGGATGGTGGCTGGATAGTGGATGGTGGTTGGATAGTGGATACTGGATGGTGGTTGGATAGTGGATACTGGATGGTGATTGGATAGTGGATGCTGGTTGGATAGTGGACAGTAGTTTAGGTGGGTAGATAGTATACTGTGTACAAGGTAGGTAGCAGGTACGAAATGGCGGGTATATTAGTCAATGAAACATTTTTCTCTCAATGTTCTTTCTGTTACAACTGAAAACGTATCTTCCTGTTACATAAGGCACACAAGTTAAGCACAGAAAACAAATTGTTGACTTGTGTTGCAAATGTGTTATCAGGTGAAACAGGCACAATAATAGCCTGTTTACACCAATCAAGGAACAGCCTGACTCAGTGAGTAACTTTATTCACTTTTCTACATTTCTTGGTGTTTTGCTTACACGTTTGCCTATACAAGCAGCTTCTGCAGAAAACCCTAGTAGAAAACCTTCCCAACAGCGTCACGGTTCTCCCTCGGTGGCTCTATTTGAAGTGGCTACAAAGAAATGCATTTCTCCAAGACCCTGAAAAACATTCAAAAAGCATCATTAAAAAATAGAAATGCTTTGTTTTGGTAATCAACACATTGATGCGCCTTACGTACACTGCTCCTTTCGCACAATAAATACATAGTGAGTCCTTGTTGAAGGCATTGCATGTTGTTCGGCTAGTTGGTTCACAGATATAGCAGACACGTTCAATCTGGGTGAAGACAACACAGAAATAAACACACACATGAAGCGCACGGTGTTTGTTTTCTGCGCTTCATATGTGTGTGTTTCTATGTTTTAACGTGTTGTCGTCGCGTAGTTTATACGTGTCTTTCATAATACAGTATGATAGCACCACAAATTACTACAGCTGGTTAGCTATTACCGGCTGTTATTATAATTTTTTTTCGCGAGCTGACGTAAACGGAATAGTGTCGGCATTCTGTGCCGGGACAATTACTTGCCCTCGCAGCAGGCCGGTAGCGTTAGCTTGATGGCAGCTCTTCAAATAAATCTCTTGAAAACCACAAGCGGGTTAGTTCAGTAGTCAAATAACCTTCCCCTCACAAAATAAACGCGCGATCCGCTAGCCCGAGCCCAGCAAGACAAAAAAAAAATTTTAAAAAAACGAAACCACAGCCTAAACTTTCATCCATTGCAGCGGCAAATGAAATTCACAGTGGACTATGCCGGAAGCCGGCCTACGGAGATACACAGCCGGCCAGTTTTCGCTCGCGCTGCACTACCCCGCCTTCCCCCGACACCCACCTTCAACAATTCGTTATCCTTGAGGGGCGGATTCTGAACAAATTCCTGTTCTATCCAACATAAAAATTTATCAGTGCACAAGGGTGCTAGCATAAACAATGTTCATTATTGCTTCACCAAATGACACAAAATAACCGCTAAGCAAACATCGACCAATGCAACTTATCGCGCCTCACCGATTCCCTGTCCCTAACCCTGTGCTACATCACCGAAATTGCTACAGCACAACCCGGTGGCTGTAGCAATAATTTTTTTAGTTCGGTTATTTCAAGTGCAGTGATGGTTGCTAAATAGCTGTGTAAGATGAGCACCTTTCTGTCGAAAATTTTATCTCTGCTTTCAGCTTTATGGCGGGTAGTGCGTCCGTCTCACATATACGAGCACCTTAAATTTTAACAGTAGCGATTAAGTTCTTTACAAACGTCGTGTGGTAGCAGGTTCAACACAACTGCAAGAGCATTCAGTACCGCCGCATTCAATATCTGTTGGTTATAACGCATCGAGCAATAATAATGCATAACGTGCATAGAGCAACCTACCTTTCCGAAGAAAACATGCTGGCAGTGTACACTTGCGACGTACGCCGGTCTTCAAATGGCGTGACGAGTCGGCGTCGGCCGCTGACGACCCCGTTGTCGGGCATCCGTCGGTCTCGCGGCAATGTGGTGAGTTCCCGATGCGCACGAACTGTCACGTCGATTCTCCACACCACAGAGCGCGTTGCGAGAAACTATTCCGGCGCTGTTCATCGATAATATGCGGAAGCATTTGAAGACGATGTAGAGTAATCACGTTCATCGCCAGCAAAGCAATCCTACTTGGGGAGCTGGCGGCTGCTGATCACTCAGTTTGCACATACCGCACATCATATTCATTCAAGCAGTTCCGCCTAAGTCAATGACCGCCACATAAAACACACAACGATGGCCCGCGCAAAAATCAACCACATCAGCACAAACACAATCACCACGCCATGACCACGTTGTAGCAGCGCGGCGCCATGACAGGAAAGAAAAATGCGAGAGGACGACAGCGGCGACCCCTAGTGGTCACGGCCTCAGCGCCCAACGAATTTCACTTCCGATGCTGTTGGACGTGACGTCATTGCCGCCATGACAGTTTGGCGCAGCTTCTCCAGCACGGTACAATATCATTTTCCTCAGCCACCATTCCCTCGCTGCTTTCCAGCATCACCGCGATAGTGGACGCATACTATCCACCATCGTCCACTATCCTTTCCACCTTGTACACTATGCCATCCACCACTGTACACTATAAACACCATGATTTCCAGCATATCCAGCATTATTTCCGCTATACCCACTATCTTTTCCAGTACCCACTATGGCAGTTTTTCCAATAGGGCTGCAGTGGGTGCAGTCAAGCTGATGATGATGAGGATGATGATGATGATGAGATGCTACAAGGCTTGCCGTAGAAAACATTATATGAAAAGTATTAGTTCGGGGCGCGGTGGAAGATAAAAAATATTTTTCTTACGCCATGGTTCGGGGGGATAGCTAGGAGTTTGAACTCCCCCCCCCCCCCCCCCCCAGCCCTGTTCCTGAGTAGTTTTGTTCTCTGTTCGCTATCCACCCTCAAATCGGAGCACCAGTGCTTGGGTACGCAAGCCACTTGGGGCGCTGGCACTAGAACTCTCGAATATCGGAACGCACCTGCCGCACCAGGAGAAGAGCGGCTTCTCTAGGCAGGCGACGGAGGGCATCCGAGTGTGGACGCAGCTGCGCTGGCAATCTCCCAGAGGGTGGCGAACTTGTTGGGCGAGTGGTTGCACACTTGTACGTCGTCCGTGATGGTGAGAACGCAGCTGTGCGTCGAGTGTCGGTAGTAGGCCTCGTGACGCAGTTTCGAGCAGTACGTGTAGAAAGACAAGCCGCACCTCTGGTTCACCTGCAGTTCATAAATACAGTGTGAGTGGAGAATGAAAATTAAAAAAAAAGAACCTGAGTAGTGCACGATGATTTTTTCTAAAAATAAAGAAATAATTCGACTGGTTCAATGACAAAACTCAAAACTGGATTAGCTAAGAAGTGAACGACAGGCAAGCGCTCCTATCCGTTCTCTCAGGATTGTGCTCTAAATTTCCCTGAGACATTCCGACATTCATATAACAAATAAACAAGAAAAATATGCATTGTAAGTTTCTGTTAAGTGTCTCGAGAAGACCTCCTTATACGCAGCACTGGTGATGAGCTTGGCGGAGCGCCCTATGTACGCGTGCTAATCTCGAGAGCTAACGAAAAACAATCGCGAAGTATGCGGTAGTTGTAAAGTGAAAGATAAAAAAAATGCTTCTGAATTTTGGTTAACTACGGCAACTCTGCGGATTGCAGTTCTAGCACAATCGGCAACTTTGCGAAACGTTGCACCCCAGCGCATGGTTGACAGGCACGAACCCCGAATGCGACGCGGTGTTGCGGAAAGATGCTAAACGAAACGAAGAGCGGTGTAATTTGTTCTGTGGCCTGCTTTAATTTCTTCTTTCCCGCTCATGAAGTGCACAAGGAATGGATAAAAAGAGCGGATTACGATTCCCTGCAATGCGCACAGTTTACTCCGATTCGTTCCGCAGTACGTATGCGGAGTGCCACAACAAGCATGACACTTAGAATAACGGACATTAGGCGAGCTTGTGGGTGCTCATACTTGAAGGAGGAGCAGAATAAAACGAAGACGCAACAAGGAACAGTAGATGACGTGAACGCCCGTGTGGTCTCCTCTTCCGTTTTACATCACTGTTTTATCGCGCTCCTTCTTCAGGAAGGATTAAGTCAGAAGAAGCGTTTGGTATGAGGATGAGAGCCGGTGATTGAATAGTGCGGTCCTGTCTCTTTGTTTTCACGTAACACAATATCACTACACAACACGTAGCACATGAGCCTATTTGCCCCTAGCTTTCATGAACATTACGTCTGTACGTAGCATCGTGGGCGCAACTGCTTCTCCATGGCTATTGACTTACAGGCTTTCGCATTGGTGGCCCTCTCATGAGTGGCCTGACAGCGATCTGTTGGTGATGGGGCGGTGTCGCCGCGCTGCGCCGTGTACGGCTACGTTTCAGGGGAAGCTGCCGCGGACGGACTGCCGTCTTCCTCGGCGTTTCTCCAGCGTGCTCTTGCACGGTAGCATTGCTCAGTGACTGCGTATTCGTGGTTAACTGGACGGGAGCCTTCACATCGTCTTCGACAAAAATCGTAGACTCAGTGCCACGGTTCAGGAAACTTGTCGTCGCATTCAGCGATGGCTTCATTTTAGTTGCCGAAGGCCATTTCACCATGGGAGCGTTCTGGAGCAACGTGTCGCCTCCGCTAGTCTCCGTGGACACAGCACCGTGCACCTCTTCCAGAAGCTGTCTCGTGTTGCCGCGGGATAGGACCGTCCATGTCATGTCCACCATAATAGCCGAGACACAGACGACTGCCGCTGCTGCGACGAACGCAACCATCTTATTGTACCGAGACCAGGCTAACCACTGGTTGCGCTCATGACACTCTTCTGCGACGGAGCTCATGCGATTGGAAAGCGAAGCCTCGTCGAATTCCTCGCCGCCTGTTGAATGCGAGAATAGGCGGCTAACGCTTCGCTGGCTCCAGCGCTCGCCGTCGGATGATATTACGGGCGACAGCCTGGGCACGTCACTGAAGCCACCGGCGACGCTGTGAAACGTGTCGCTTTCGGACGGTGACGTGTAGCACGATTCGGCAGACTTGAGGAACTCCGGTCTGCTCTGTGGCGGGGAGGGCTGTAGTGACAGCGGAGGCGCCGTCTGCAGAGCCACCGTGCTCATTCCGGAAAGGACTAGGCCTTGTTTGAAAGGGTCGTCAAAGAACGGAACGAAACCCTTACTGTTTCCCGGAAACGGTAGCATTGCCCGTGGCCGGCTATCATTCACGGAGTGCTGTTCGCTCGTTACTATTGGAGATGGCCGTGGCCCCGACGCCATAACGGTAATGTCCCCGAGAAGTCACCGCAAGGGTTGTCCTGGTAGAAGCTTCTTTTTAGCGCTCGGACATGATTGGCTCTAATACTGCTGCTCCTGATGATAACTCCTTGGAACGTGACACATACCCACAACGGGGATCGGGGGTTAATGCATTGGTTGTACCTGCCGCAATATTCGTCTTTCCTGGCAGCTTGGAAAATAGTATATCTCTTACAATCGCAAAAGAACACAATACTTGTCTTTTCATACTTAAAAAAATCCGCTCGAAAACGACGGAAAATCTAGAAAAGAAGGACACACGATGGGTTCTGATGCTGGTTTTTGAAGTATGCATCTATTCCCCCCTCGCCAATTTTTTCTAGCTTACTACTCCTCTTTTCTCTGGTTAGCTTTCAATTCCCAAAATAGACGAGAAACCTGACCTGCCTGTTCTGGCACTACTGGTGGAGGCTGAAATGCATGTGCGTGAAAAATTTCCAAAAAAAAATCTGGGGACCTTTAAGCTTCGCCTTTAAGAGTTGAACGCGATAGCGATATCCTGTCCCTAGTGCGTACTTTAACCACTTAGTTCATACTATGTAATGGGTAACATGCTTTAAACTACGAGCAATTATGTGCGTGAAATGTTTTCGAACTTGCTACGCACCCACTACGTGGTCTTAAGGGAATAGGCGCAGTAACGTGTGTGCCTTTTGTAATGGGTGGCCGGCTTTAAACCACGATGTCTTTATGATATTCACATATTCTGACACCCGATGGCAATGCACGCTTGTACCACGCAATATTACTGCGATATTACATGTTGTATTGTGACGGCTGTATACAGGACGCGCGTGTTTGTAAAGCACGAGTTATTTTCACTGCACTTCCAAGCAGACGCGTGGCTGTGTGGTAGGGCACCTGCTTGCCACCCAGACGTACGGCCTGGGTTCGATCCTCACTTGGACCCGAAAATTTTTATTATTTATTTTATTTGCATCTTTCTCGATTTTTCGGTCAAGGACAAGATGATTATTTTTCGCTCATAAACAACGACACGGACGCCTACACGGGAATTTCTGCGAAACGAGCTTTTTAACGCTATCGCTTTAATATCTCAAAACTTTAGGGATTCATATGTATGCAGTGATGCCTATGGCGCTTCTGAAGCATTGTTCTACCTTTCGACTTACGCCAAACAGCTGGTTCAAATATCTTCAAATATTTATTATTGTTATTATTACTCACTGTATTTGTTTTGCTTTGCGTATGTATGTATTTCTCTTCCCTCCCCCCTCTGGAATGCCTTAGGCCTTGAGGGGTAAAATAATTTAAATAAAATAATATTAGGCACAGCAAGAGTCGTTCCTGCTACTGACTCATACGCTGCCCTTAGCAGACTGTTGAGAGCAGATGCTGATCGTCGAAATCTACGCAGTATCATACGTCCTTCACCACTATTACTTCTCGTGCAACATCCCTCATATCCAAGTGCACCTCTTTGCACGCGCGTACCGGTAGAAATGAAGACACTTATCGGCTCGCTTCAACTTGTGCTCTGTAGGGAGCAGTGCCGGCGGCCCAGCAAAGAAAACGAGAAGCAGCCTGTCGCGCTTGGCTCAGAGCGGCTGCGAGAAACATCAGTCTGGCGCGGACCTTGGAGCTGCAAAGATGTCTCTGCTGTTTGTCGCCTCCGTGTTTTCTTCGAGGGCACCGGCCGACCACCTGCCATGAGCCCACAGCTCACAGCGAGTTTGAGCGCGATGGAATTTTGTGCGTGCTGACATGGCTCGTCTGTTGATCTCCTGGCATTGCTAAAGCCACAACCCACGGCAGCGTGTTCGCAACGGATCACTCCTTACCCCGTGTTCGTGGTAGCGGCTTTGCTCGTCGAGCTAGAGCAAAGCCGCGAAGTATAGGGTTGGTCATGCCTTTGACAGGGCGTTTGATCTTACACAATCCTAATACAGTCCACCCTCGCGTTCCTTGACACATCTTTTGTACATCAAAACTTACAGCAGTGCCGTTCTGGTTGATTGGCTAAAGCTTTTGTAATTGATCGGGGTACTGTCCCTCTGTGAAACAGGCCGCAGGCAGCTTGTGAATCGGATAATATGACAACGTAATTTGTTTAGCGCTTGGCGTCCTGAATGGCCGAGGTGATGGCTGTTGCGTCTGCCGCGCAGGCGAAGGAGACTCTGAAAGGTACCGTTATCATGTTCTTCAGACATTGATATTGGTTGAAGAAATGAAGTGTAAATTTAAGAACTTGTTTTCTTCGTCAGACACAATATTAATAAGAACTAACTAATGAGAACCAACATATTAATTGGGACTAACATTGCATAATTGTCTGTTATTTCTCATTAATATTGACACTGATTGAAACATTGACTGGTTAGGCTAGTATCCCCGTAATGAACCCTTGATCTTACGCCGAAGCTTAATATAAGACCTTGTGCTCGGCACCGTCTGTAAGGCACGGTGTTCGCTGGTCAGAAGAATTGCGGCCACCGCAATGTGCACTTGTAGTCTACAGTCTCTCATTGCCGTTTCCTCGCAGCAGTGATGGGGTCTCAGGGTAAAGCCAAACATCGGCAATAGGGCTCTGCCTTGAGCTGAACAAAGCCGTTCTTTCTGACCATATAACTTTGCGTCCGCGAACTCGTCAAAATACTTGTGCAGACCTAGCTTCGTATCCCTCTGGGCTGGCACTATGAGGAAGACAAAGGCGCCTCTGAAAGCTTTTTGACGACTGTGTTTGTTGTATGATTTCTATGTTCGTGAAAGCCTGATACGTAAGGGCGTTTGGCATGCGGATAATTGTGAAGGCGGATGCCAGTACGGCTGCTTTTTTCTCGGTTTGGACGTCTCTGCTTGTTGCCATTCTCCGTATCACTTCATCCACGTCTCATGCGCCCCCTCAGCTTTTAACGCGACAGTAATAAAGAGCTCGTTTCGCCGATATTCAGTTGTTGGCATCCGCATCACTCGTAGTGAGCGAAAAATCACGGTGGATTCAAATAATAAAAATCATGGGTCTGAGGTGGAATAGAACCCTGGCCTTATTTGCGTGAAGAAGTGTTCTATTACAGAGCCGCTCCAGCGCTTTGAAACTGTTTAGGCAAGAAGTTCTACGCCTGTGGTTCTCAAATGGGGGAGCTCCGCGAAATCCAGGGTTTCCACGAAGCCATTTTTGTGGGCCCGCGGGACCCATCCTGAAAAAAAGAAAAGATCAGAAAAAACGCGTTTTTTGGAGGCACACTATGTACCGTCACAGCGGCTCCTACTGTTTCGGTATGCCGCGCTGCATAACCCCCTTGCGATGCGGGGGGAGCTGATTCCCTTACTCTCTGCGATGACTGTAAGCTTTTGTTGCAGTTTTCTAGGAAATATGCACGTGAGCATACTTTTTCCAAGCTTGCATATTTGAAAACCACACATAGCTAGAAACAGTTTGAATGGGGCGGCACACCTCACGTCTTATTGACAAGTTGTTGAGATCGAACTGGCGTGGCACTTTGTCTTTGCGGGTGAGAAATAAAAGGCACCTATTTTTACACTGCAGGTTGTGATCATTAATGATCCCACTCCCCCCTTTTTCTCTCTCTCTCTCTCGCGGCAGGGAATCCCTGATCACTTCCACCGGTCTACAAGGGGTCCCCGGAACATCTATGGCTGAGAACCACTGAACTATACTAATGGTATGTAGTGCGGGTAGCCGTATTGCGTGGAAGAGTATTGTGCGGCAGAAGCTTAGAATTGCACCCGGCGTCACACCTTGTCAACTGCGGATGGACTGGGTGGATTAAAGGCCCACTTCTTACAAAGATTTCCGAAATATTTGATTATCACCGATTCCGACATGGGAGCAGCCAGCGAGCCGAGGGCCCTAGCGGGTCCTTGCCGGCTAGTCCCTCAGGACTTCATTAAAGTTCTTTGTCTGTATATCTGTCACCGTACGAAACAGCATGAACAACGTGTGCAGCTGCTCATGCGCACTTATATTACCTGACGGAGGCGCAGCAGGTACTTCGCCAATTTGCCAAAGGACCAATTATATCGTAGTGGGCTATTCGCAACGGTAATTGCAGTAGGTGTTCTAGGTTAGTCTGATTCGGTGACTGCTACGTGCGCAGACGTTCCTTTCTTCACGGCACCTGTTGAGGTGGGCACCAAGAAGCGAAGCCAGGCTAGCGAACGACGACGTCAAGCGAACGGGGCACCGTTTACGCCTAGAGCGTTCTCTGTTGAAGGCGAAGCTCAAGGGTCCTCCAGGTTTCTTGAGAGGTGCGATACGTTGCTTCGTTCTGCCGTATCGACGTTTCTAATATTCTCGATGTCTCCACTTCTCGAACCGACTGAATGTCCGGAGCCAGAGTGATTGACTCCGAATCCTTTTTAAATCTGCGTACTGCAAGCACTTTGAGCGTTTCTATCTATCTATCTATCTATCTATCTATCTATCTATCTATCTATCTATCTATCTATCTATCTATCTATCTATCTATCTATCTATCTATCTATCTATCTATCTATCTATCTATCTATCTATCTATCTATCTATCTATCTATCTATCTATCTATCTATCTATCTATCTATCTATCTATCTATCTATCTATCTATCTATCTATCTATCTATCTATCTATCTATCTATCTATCTATCTATCTATCTATGTAGCCGCCTACGTCTGGGTGCTCTCGTGATGGCCTCCTTAACTTGGGGTAGACCAAAATTTGTATGGGAGGGTAAGATATATTGACGAATATGTCTGGCTAGTCATGACATGAATAACGTAAAAAATCCCGTCGCGTACGTCGTCAAACTCATTTCTCCGGACACGTGTGGCTCATACCCGTATACCACGGGCCGTGGTATGCGCCACAGGAGAGAAATAAACGTTCATTGTGAAACAGTGTTCCGCGATGTATCACCCGATGTATCACCCGGTATCACCCTAAGGTGGGAGGGTTCCCTAGTCCAGAAACCCTCTGGCTTCGACGGCCCTCTTGGCCCTGGCGCCACAGGAGTTTGACAATTTATATCTACATACGAACGGCGAGAACAGACATTGGTAATTTAAATGCGAGGGCGTTAAGCAAAACTGACATCGGCGGCGTTGACGCGATGAATGCAAAGAATAGAAATCAGATCCCTAGCAGGAATAGAAACCAAGCATTCTGCGTGGCAATCAAGTGTTCTACCACAGAGCCACGTCAGGTCTCGAAAACTGCTTTGGCAAAAAGACACCCTATGCAGGCGTAATGTTGGTGAAACGTCAATTGTGGTTGCAGCGTTGGATATCTAATTTTAAATACATTACATACGTACTCCTATCACTGTTATCTATCCTGTCACTGTTACTGCTAATTAAGTAATTTGTTATACAATTTTAAACAGGAGGTCCCCCCTGCAGCCTTGTGCTTTCGGACCTCCTCCTGTATATTTACCCTGTACGATGTTCCCCTCTTTCTGTACCAATAACTGAAAAAAAATTAAACTTGGAAAAAAAATAAAAATAAACTTGAATAAATGAGTCTTGTCGAGTTAACGTCAATTGTATACTTAAGCGCCATCCACTGTAGTTGGTGTACGTAGCCCTATACAGGGCTACCATACTTGCAAGCACAAGCTCTACATATCAGCTTACGGCTTCTGGTGTTGGCAATACCCATGTTTCTGTTGGTATCGTTACACAACTGTAAACAACTGGTTATATGAAACATATGCGACTGTTCAACATGTCTGTGCGTGCAACATTTGTACATATCTTTAGAGTCATTTCATAACATTTTGCTGTATAAAAAAATGCCCCCCCCCCTCCCCGAAGGGAATCGTGAGGAAATGCGAAGGCATTTCTTGCGCCGAGAGTACACGGCGTAGTAATTTTAATGGCGTAAATTCGCCTTCACCGACTTCTGCCATCGCCTTGAGAGGCGCCCAGCCAGCGAACGGTCGAGACTGAGGCGCGAGCGGACGGGAGAGTGGGGCGCAGGGAGGAGAGAGCGAACGGCGAGAGAAGGAGCGGCGAAGCACTGCACCTACCCTCTCCTACATTTTATCGCACCACATGCTCAGGTTGCTAGGGGCGAGGATAAGCGCGCGCGCCCGTAGCTGTTGCTATGGGAGAGGGAGTGAGAGGGGAGAGATAACACCTGCCGGCGCGCGGACACCGCCGCGGACAACGCCGCCTGACATAGCCCGACTAAGAAATGCATTCGCATTTAAAAAAATCCCAACCCGGTCACCTTACCTCCGCATGCTTCGCATAACATCGATTCCCATGGTACTTGGGAATCTGCCTAACTTTTTTGCGTATATTGCAGGTATATTTTAACGAGTTTCGACGCCGCGGATGCGGACACCACATCCGCTGTCATCGCGTATTCCACTAATACCTGTACAGCCCTTTGAAGAGTATCCTTCTTGTCCCTATAGAACCCCTGGGGAGCCGAGAGCTTAATGTCGTCAGAATATATTGTTACGGGGAAGACAATCTCAGCCCGTGGCAATATTGTCGTACAGAGATACGAGTGTTTATATAGCTGCACAGCTAGTTTTAACATATCCCCACGTTGAATTGCAGCGGGGAAAGCATAGTTCCCAGAGGAGTGCCTCTGTCGGGACAGCTGAAGGTGTCGGACCTCTTGAAGCCCCATCAAACCGCGGCTGTGCGCTTTACTGCGGGAGGAGTGGACGTAGCTATAAACACGTGCTGCGTATTTCACCGCTTCCATTTCTTCCAAAATAGCGCGGCGCGAGATAGTGTGAAAGGCCTTCGTGATATCCGATGGCAATAAAAATTTGTCGTCCGACCCTCTGTATGGGTGCTTGATCTCGTACTTAAATAGTCGCCGCAGCTGAGTGGCAGACCTGAAGCGTTCCACCGGATGTCGCACTATCTGAATTGGCTAACAAGTGGTTGATATAATGCTGACCACCAAATTACAAAAAAAGCTATACAAAAGTTCATCATCATTCTCACCAGCTGCACTATCAACAACGGCTTTCGACTTCGCGATCGCGGAGAAACATGTGCGGCTACGTAGGCGCACAATTGCAGTTGCGTGGCGCGGAAACAGCCATCCCACCACGCGAACTGCCTGAGGTGGGGAACATTCAACCTTCGCATCCGCTACAGTGTAGCTGCGCCGAAACCGATTAGCCTCAGCATCGAGAGCATCATCAGCAGCTGGCTCCAATCGTGCCGGACGAAACGCATACAAACATACGTAGTTGCAAACGTTGCGCGACAGATGCGCATTATTGCTCCAGCTGCCGCGTATGAACTGTGTAATGGCCAGGCGCTTTCAAGCTGCCGAATCGATACGAATATCTGAGAATATCACCACAAGTCTGGTCAGAGTCACAGCCTTTCCCATAGGCGTATCAGCCGGGGGGGGCAAGCAAGGGGCGAGCCCCCCCCACTGAAAAAAGTTAGGGGGGCTGAGCCCCCCACTTTCGGCAGTGGTCACTGTCGGCTGTACGCTGGAAAACCAACAACTGCGGTGAAGTTTCCCTTCATCACAGTAATCGCTTATTATATCATGAAAATTTTCCTACCCTTCTGCTGTGAAGATTTTCCTTGTAGGCTCTTTGCGATGCAGGCCCCCTATGCGACGCTTTCGTGCCTTGTGCTGTAGCATTGCAGAGCAGGCTAGCGCTGAGCAGGAGCCATAGAACATTAGATCACTCGTTCATGCATTTATTCCGCTGTGCCTGGACTGACATTTACATCATCGATGATGCAAATGCGGGTGCGAACGAGCAAACGTTTTGCGGACCGATCAAACCGCTTCCAGCTTCAGGAAAATCATTTTCTTTCATTGAAAAGGACTAGCATCACCGCGGCTCTGTCGAAGCTGATGTGAGCCGATAAGTGTGACGAAGTTTTTTTTAATCTTTTAATTAGTTTGGCCAGTCTGGAAGCGCCAAAATAGGTTTCCGCTTTAGCCTCTGATCAACCTGATCAGCGTTGCTTAGGTGGCTTGCAGCGGCAGCTTCCAACAAGGCGACGAATAAAGCAGTGGACTCGAGCACAGTGGGAAGCTCAGCTTTTAAGCTTGCCCCGCATCTTGATCCACCGGACCAGGAAGATGGTTAAGGTCCGTGGTTTTTTGGACTAAGAAGACTTAATTAACAGTCGGGCTAGTTGGTTTTCATTCAACTTGAATTGACTTTTACAACTCAAAATACAACTCGGTCAGCAAAGAAGCACACACGCGCAGCGCAGCTTATTTCTTTCTCTCTCTCTCAGCAAGGATGAGCTCACAGAGTTGTATACGCGCACAAACAGCTAATCGTCGTTATGCTGCAATTGAAAATATTTATTATACTCATATGAATCCATCTCGCCAGGTGTTACAAGTAGCCGCTGCTAATGTGGGCGGCGGGCAGCCTACTTGAATTACGTTTAGAAGGAGGCGCTCTCCCGCCTCTCCGACTATTCCAAAAAGTTTTAGGTATTGTTCAGCGCATGAATGCACTGTTTAGTGTGCATATGTCATAATAAATACCACGACATTTCGCAGATTCATGACGTCGTGTAACAAGCAGGAGATTGTATGGCGCGCAGAAAATTTTTACGGATGCCGAGAAACCACTGACCAACAATATGCCATATTTAAAATAGTTCGTTCTCTTATTTTTTACGTGGTCGTGCATAAGCGGTCATTACGCAATGGATCATTTTCGAATCATTTGTAGCCTCGCGTAACGAGCAGGTGCTGGGTGCATGATCCAGAATGTTTCGACCAATCATAAACATCTAACGACCATTGCGGAAGGAAGCAACTAGGGATAGTTTAACGTTAACGTCGCAAACATTTCTTTGAAGAAAAATTTTGGTTGCACCGTTTGTATTGGCGTATTTATGGAGATGCCGGAGGGCCCTTTCATAAATGTTGTAAATACATATACGATGAGTGCAAACAATGTACTACGTCCCTAACACGACAAATTATTCATTTCTTTAAAGAAAAGAGTTGACAAGTTGACAATAAGAGTATTATAATAATATAATAATGTTAATAAACACGCGCTAGAAACACTGTTTGGACTATTAGCAAACAAGGCAAATTATAACCTACACAAGCCTGAATATACCCGAGAAAGTGTAGTACTTAGTATGAAAAAGTATAATGCAGTCATTCATTAAAAAAAAAAACAAAGAAAACATGCGCGATCCGTCCGTCACAGGAATCAGTATAGCACGAAAGTAAAACGCGCCCTTACAGAGGTAATTGAATGTTTACTGTACATTGATATAGGAGGGTTTGCACAATGTATATTTTGGTGTTTGACAGCCATAGCACCGTTTAACGTGGATGCACCGTCGTTGACACTTGGTGGCACATCTCCATTCCGACGACTAACGTCCGTGGTCAATGATTAAATCAACCATTGTGATAGCTGGAGATGTTAACGGCCAGAGCGCAATCAGAGAAGGAGGCATGATAGCCAGAAAACCGTCACATGTTGGATGCAGAAATTGGGCTAAGGTCGCCATCCCGCGGCATGTTAAGTGTGATTGAACACCACGGTCGGACTAGAGGGAAACGCTAAGCGCGTCCTAGCGCCCCTTTAGCCCGGCCGCCATTGTTCTCGGGGCGAGCGTAAGCGAGGAACGCAGTCATCACATCCAGGTGAGGCAGGGGCGCGTCGCAGAGCTATTTCTGGTTTGAATGAACACTATGAGCAAGACCAACGCTTGGGCTAAGGTCGCCACCTCGCGGTGTGTTAAAGCGTTGACAAAATTGCACTACTATTGAAAACGTGCCGAATGGGACGGACGCGTAGCAACACACATTGAAGGCGCTAATCGTGGAGGCCACAGTAATGATGAATTTGTTTACTTTACCGCTTAAAAAGAGCGACACGACCCCCGCTGACCAAGAGCACTGTAAGAGGAAAGTGTGAGATATAAAAGGAGCGTTTGTAAAGCTGTTAGTCTGTGGCCATGGCGCTGTGGATAGCGTGATCGTAACTTGTTGCTGCAGTTCGAGAGGTCTTATGTTCGATGCCCTTTCACGGAACTTTTTTCTTTAACATCCGATCGTGTACATATTTTTCGGCGTCATTAGCGTGACGGAAATACGTCACTGAAATCTTGGTGGACCCTTGCATAAAACACTTTCGTGTTAAAATTGGGCGGATCCCATACGCTGTGGGAATCGGTTGAAGCAGTCAGCCCACATATGGAGTTCAAGTTCAGATGGTTCGGTAGAAGTGGCAATTCTTCTCTTTTGCGCTTTATATAGGTCGCTTGCTCAGGCCGCCCTTTTTATCTACCCCTCGTAGACAATACACGGATAACCTGCCCGCTTCCGGCGGCACTCCCTCTTTCCTTCTTTGTCTCAGCTTTTCTTTCCCTCCCTGACGAACACTATATATATATATATATATATATATATATATATATATATATATATATATATATATATATATATATATATATATATACATATATATATATATATATATACACACACACAAACGCGCAAATCACGGCCGACAAGTGAGGTATGTTTGCCCCCCCACTCGCGAAAGAGTTGGTACGCCACTGGCCTTTCCTCTGACTCGGTTACCGGGAGTGCTCTTCTAGCCTCAATAGCAGTGGTCATTGCTATGGTGTTTCTTTTTACTGAGCTGCTAAACAACAAAGTACCCGTAGTGTCAAGAGAGGTTAACTCATCTGGTACAACAGCATTGGCAGAACGCGAGGAGTCGTGTGGGCAACTAAGCATCTGCACAAGTCGCTTATCGGTTGCGCAGTATCGCACAAAATGTCGCGATGTGAAGTGCATAACGAGTAGACCCTGTAAAGCTACCCACTCATTTTAATATCTCTGCCACAGAGAGGGAGAGAGAGAATAAATTTAATGAAAGAAAGCAGAAGGTTGATCACCACGTGCGGGGCCCCTCTTCCTGGTCCTCGCTGGCCACAGCGGCAGGTCGGGCCTGACCTAGGCTTGCCTGCTGTCTTCCCAGGCGCAGATCGGCAAGTTGCGCTTCTCACGACCATGCCAGTACTTGTTTTGTGTTGCCAGAGCCGAACTAGACTGCTCTCTCCAGCCAGATGTACGTTATATGCGGTAGAGTTTTGAGTGCCTTCACACCAGGGGTATCCGCCTGTATATCAGTCTGGATATATTGTGTGTAGTTTGGGTGATATGTGTTAGTCTGCAAAATTCCCCACAACCACAGGCCTCGCCCCAGCTTTCTCTGATCCCCGCTGGAGCGTGCGCTTCAGTGAGCTCGACAGCATAAATTCCATGATATTGCGATGGGTTTATTCAGACTTTCCGTGTAGAAGCCACAAAGTGACCGAAGTGTCAGTCTGCATATCCTTCGCAGCGGGTTTCTCTGATCAGAAAGCACATCTGAGTCTGAAAGTACTGCGATAAATGCGCGAAAATTACGCCACAGCTTCCTGCGCTTGGAATTTGCCCTTAGACTCCTCCGCAGCGTACGACGAGACATCGGGAGGCCGCCCCTAGAACTTACGTTGTGACTGCGCTGGGTGTTTACCCAGGTATCAAGAGTTTTACAGCGAAAGCTGTTATGAGATCACAACAAGGGTCGTTTCTGCGCCGTAGTTGTCCGCCGCCGCCGCCGCCGGTGTCCGTAATCAATATCGCACGAAATAAAAAAAAAACTAAATAAATAAAAAAAAACACCAATGACAGAATGGGAATCGAACCCGGGTCCTCTGCGTGGCAGCCCAGCACTCTACCACTGAGGTACTCCGCTGCTTGAAACTGCGGTACAAACTGACCCTACGCAGGCTTCATATCGGGTAAGGAATCGCGTTAACGTGTGTTGTAAAGCGTTTTAGAGAAGTAAAGTAAGAACCAGGCATCACACAATGCAAATTGCGTAACGAGTGGGTCGTTCAATGCTCCAACCCATTACAAAAGCCTGAGGCATAATTCTTCATCGTCGTCAGCCACAGCATCCACAAAGTGCACATAATTCTTTACAAGAGTGTAGCGGGCACCGCGCTTTTCCGAAGAATGACGAATAATGGAATAGTAGACGCTTCCCCACTACACAAAAATTATGATGATTTATGGCGTAGTGGGTACTATGCAAGTGGGCTTGTAGTAGTTGCCCCAAGAGTGTTTAAAAAAGGCTAAAGGCCGCTCTCCCAGCTTTCGCTGTGGCTGTGCTGCGCGTTTTGCGCAGGCCTGGCGGTTTTTTGGCGTTGCGCAATTCCTGCCGTCTAGACTACTTATCTCTTTTAGTTCGAAAAGGTAATCGCTGCTACGTCACACATACGTGCACGTGGAAGTGATGTCAGTGCAGCGTATATAGATAGTACTTCATACAGGAAAACAACAGAAATATTAATTTTTTTCCTAGCAGTTTCACCTGGCGGTCCAGCCTTTTTCGGAGAATGTAAGTGAACCAGTAGGCGCTTGCACTTTTGCACTTCTATCCTTCGAAGAAGGCTGGACCGCCAGCCGAAACTGTTAGGAGAAAATAAGTATTCGTTTTGTTACCTGTATGCAGTACTCTCGAAGTTTTTCGATATATATATATATATATATATATATATATATATATATATATATATATATATATATATATATATATATATATATATATATATATATATATATAAAACAAGTACATACAGGTACGAGAGTGCAATACTTTTATGCCTCACGTTTCGGCCGTCAGAGAATGTTCAACGAAGGCCGTGCCCCCCGCCGAAACGTTTGGCATAAAAGTATTGCTCTCTCGTAAGTGTACTTACTTGTTTTTTAGATGCGAAGCAGCTTACGGTGGAGTTCAATCCGGTGCGCGGCGTGACCACCCTTACTGCGCATGCTCGAACCCTCTCCACACACCTCCTCTCCACACACCAGCTAACATCTGTGGCTGCGCCGTAGCCAACCTCCCTGTCCCCACATTCCCCCCTCCTCGTTTAGATAAAAGGCTCGCGTTAGGTCGTACACACGTTCAGGCACTGCGCCGGCGCAGTGACTGAACGTGTGTGTGCCCTATTGTGTGAGAGCCCTGTTGCCGATGTTTGGCTTTACGCTGAGACCCCATTACTGCTGCGAGGAAACGGCAATGAGAGACTACAGACTACGAGTGCACATTGTGGTGGCCCCAATTCTTCTGACCAGCGAACAGAGGGTGCCTTACAGAGGGTGCCGAGAGCAAGGTCTTATATTAAGCTTCGGCGTAAGATCAAGGGTTCATTACGCGGATACTAGCCTGACCAGCCAGCGTTTCAATCAGTGTCAATATTAATGAGAACTAAAGGACAATGATGCAATGTTAGTTCCAATTTATCCCCTTCAGGCACGGATAATGATGTACTGTCCGGAAATGTTGAGTTCGCTTTACGGTGTGAGCTTGCTTGGTGGGCCCATTGGGAAGTATGGGCGCGGTATATCGTTGATACAGTGTGCTACAGGGCCGTTCGCGCAACTAGTATACGCAGACCGAAACAAATAACGCACATTGAGCTCTCTTTTTATTGTGTAGCTTTTGTGTGCGCGCATGCATGTTGATAGAAGAGCCGCCATTCCAGTCGGCAGCGGTACGTCTAACCTTCTTGCGGCTGACAAATGGAGGTACGTTAAATAGTCCCCCCCCCCCCTATGGTTGCGCAATACGACTCATCTGACAGCAGTAGTGTTGTGCTTCATCGTCATGGGTACTCCGGGCCCAAAAATCTTCGGGCGCCCGCTCACAGCAGCGTTTTAAGTGCGCGCCGGAACGACGGGAGTTTCTCAACGAGCACTGCGGTGCAGCACTGGAGACTGCACAGTGTGAATAAATTTTCATCAGTGAAGCAGAGGGTTTCACGGGCCAAAGTCGGGACGTTTTACGGCGCTTGCGGCATACGCCACTGAAGTACACAATAAGTTCCTGCCATCGTTTCGGAGTGAAGTTGTGAAGAGCGTTTCGGATTTCTCTTTTTTTTGTTTACGTGCGGCAATAATCTTACCTTCTTAAAAATAATCGTGCGTTCGCTTTTGGAGAAATATATCGGTGAAAGTTTGAAGGAAAGGCCCACTGTAACAACGTCAGCACCACCAGTAGGTATAACGGGCTCAAGCCAATGTAACATAAATGAACAGGGGAAATATCCCAAAGTAGTTTTTGAAAAAAGGTAATTTGTTCAAAAAGTTATTACGGGAGAAACGTAATGAGTGTGGTCTGTGACTTGGAGCAAGAGACCGATTAGGTTCTCAATTTCGAAGAAGCAGTTCATAATGCATCGGCAGACTGCAGTGTATTTTCCCTAAGTTCAGTGTGTGTGTGTGTGTGTGCGTGCATGTGCGTGCGTGTGTGTGCGTGTGTGTGTGTGTGTGTGTGTGTGTGTGTGTGTGTGTGTGTGTGTGTGTGTGTGTGTGTGTGCGTGTGTGTGTGTGTGTGTGTGTGTGTGTTTAAAATGCGTTGCTTTTTGTATGTGTGAAAGTCCAGTCATGACGGCGAGGTGGGATACGACCCAGTGGCATGGACGATGAGGTAGGCGTTGATGACGATGATGACGTAGTCTGTCTTCAGGAGGTCGCAGCGCGTTTCTTCATCAGTAGCGGGGCAGCCGGTCACGCCATTTTTCGTTGATTCCAGCTGTCGTTCTAGCAACGGATGCGGTAGGAAACCATGGGCAGCCTGTTTTCCACCGCGAACTTAGACAAGGCACTGGTTGGAATACTGGCATGGTTTGCAAAGGAAAAATAAGCAAGGGATGAAGATTGGGGCACGCGTTGCGGATGCCATGGTTCATGTAATGAGGGGAAGACGGAGCAGCGATGCTAGCTTTAGCAATCGCAGGGGTTTTCTCCACCTTTGCGGGTGTGTCTGTGCGCGCGCGCCCAGATGGTGTGGAGGCGTAGTAGACGGACATGGGTAGCAGATCCTCGGTAACAGCATGAAGAAAGAGTACGCACGGACTCAGAAGCCCTACATCTGTATCAAAACCGAGCATGCTGGTTGAGTAAAGCGCAGCAATTTTTACTTTTACGTCAACTCTCTATAGCATATGGCGGCGCAGGTGCAAAAGTAGTTATACTTTTCTTGTTTTGTTTATCCGCAGTTTCCATCCATATAAAGCTTGTCGAACTGGCGCAGTTAAGAACACGAACGGAGCCTGATCAGCACGTGCTAGTTGCGAAGCCGCCATGTTTCCGGAGATCGTGGAAGCAAGCACGATGGAATGCGCAGCGCCGAGGGAATCGAAAGAATTTTGGAGCCATGTTTGGAAACAAGAACGACCCATATGGCAGCAAGAAGGAGTGACCGAGTGAGTGATTTCGCCACACTACGTTAACCCTCAACTTCAGAGTGATATAGTAGTAAGGAATGACTTGAAGCGCCCGTTGCGTTTTCTAGCCCTGGTGAGTGTAATAATTCTTGGTGGTTTACGAGCCAAATCTGCCATAGGATTAGGAGGGGCGCTGTAGCGGAGGACTCCGGAAATTTTGACCACCTAGGGTTCTTTAACGTGCACCTGAATCTAAGCACACGGGCCTCTCGCCCTTCGCGTTCATTGCAATCCGGCCGCCGCGGACGCGATTCGATCCAGGGACCTTTGGGTCAGCAGTCGAACACCATTGCGGCTCGCCTGGCCTGTTCAAGGGTCGCCAAATGGCTTCCTAAATTCAGTTCGGAGAGTCGCGCCTACCACGACCAATCTACGAGTCTGTCTTTAATCAGCGGCGAGACGGCGTCTGTCGGACCCTGTGCGCTCTTGCATGTTTTTTGTGCGAGTGCCAAGGTGGAGTCGAAACACGGGCATTCATCGCTGTGTTTTTCTGGAAATATTTTGTGAAGTCTGTTGCAAGTGTGGGTATGTGTTTGTCTGTATTGGGCTCCAGTTAGTCGCCTGTCGAGGTTAGCCCCTGTGGAACGTCATCCGCAGTTTCTTGGCGGGTATGTGCTGGTCGCAACCCCGTTAATGGGAAGCAATCGGGGCGGATATCAAGGGCTGACATACCGGTCCACCGAAACGAACCACAAGAGCACGGAAAATTTATGAGTAGGTCCTTTTAGCGCGCCAGCAAGCGTGGGTTGTGTGGGGTCCAAAGACAGAGTCAGAGCCAGGATTTCATAGCAAAACACAATGTATTCTCAATTATGGCAGTACAAACATCTGACGTAATGTACACTTGGCTGCTTTATTCACAATACAACGCAGATGGGTATTAACAGCAATGGGGAAATAATCAATCGCGCTCAAATACAAGTACTAGAGAATATCCAAGAACACTTAAAGTCCTTTAATATTCACTGGCTTGACAAGTCCCTCCACGTAGACTAGCGATAGCGTTAGTGTATATGCTACCTTTGGGTAGCGATATACATTAACTCTAACTGGTCATGGCTGATAGCTCACCTTCGCAGTGGATAATCACATCTCGGTGACACTGTCTTCACAACTCTTTTTCAGTGCCCGCATGGCGTGATCTCCCCGCACTTGTACAAAGATCGATTGATGGCACTGCATCATAACACAACGCGTCTTGTCAGGAAGATCGAACTTAACACTTCTAAATCATAACGTCTTCCTTCACTGGCTCCGAACTATGGTCACAGCGCGCTTATTGGGTACAAAGCCCAGCAATGCAAATACTGGCACCACCATCGGCGCGACGTTTAAGCCAGGACCAGCGGTACGTCGTCTGCTTCGAGAGCACCGACGCTCGCTGAAAACAGAATTTTAGAATATCACATGCCCTGTAATTTTGATTAAATAAGGCGTTTTTCTGCTTCGTCCGTGTGCTTGACAACACTCGAGAGCACTGCGATATGCAGTCGCTGTCTTTGAAGGCATCTTATACGGTAGGCCGCTACTCGGTGCCGCATTGCATTACGTACACAACGGAGCCCGGTGCCGCGGCTTTCGCACGTGTCCTCAGAATAAGAAGCTGCTTGAAGCTTGGATTTTAAAACTTAGAAACGGTAAACAGTCAAGCAATCATCGGCTACAACAGGCTCCTGCAGCTAGCACTTGCGCTAGGAAGTGCTTCGGCGTGGTGATACGATGTTCGATGAGCACCAGAAAGCGACGAACACTCACACGCTCACCGATGTACGCTGGCAAGTTAATGGCGTCTCTCTGCTGAATTCTGCGCCATATCTTGCCCACCTACATATCGATCCCTCAATCAAGTTCAATCCGAAATTCGACTTGGCTCATCCCTACATTGTCTTCCATGGAACTCCATGTATTTTTGTGAAAAAGGTGTGATGCCTTTTGCTTTATAGACATGATTTCGCGACCAAGACAGTTGAAGAACTTCCAAAATATGTTGCGTGTTAAACTTTGTATTGCAGCCTCTACACCTTATTTTTGCACGCTTTGCTGGTACATGCTGCAATAACTTCTGTATTTTTCACTGCGATGTTGTTTGGAGAACTAGTACAGTAGACGTTATGTGACATTTGTTCACCTTCGTGTTGAACGATGCCTTATGTTTGACGTCGTAGTCGTGGAGCCTGCTGTCGTAAGCTTTAGTCTCTGCAAGTTTTGCTTCTGTAGATACTGGCATGGTCATTGGAATAGAGAAAGAGCGCCAGAAATCATGTAAAAGGAGAAACGTGCGCCGCGCGGCATACGCTCATATTTATCATATCATCAACCGTGTTGACCGTCGGCGTCTTTTCCGGAGGGGGGGAGAAGGGGGGTGTGCGTCGGAGAAGCAACCGTTGCTGGAGTTTTGAATCGCGTCGTGCGACAACAAGCTGGAGTAGCAGCTTGTTGTCGGCGTTGCCGCTTTGCCTTTCGCGGGCGAGAGCGCGTTCCCGATCGTTTTCATCCATGGCAGAAAGAGAATGTGTGGTCTGGAACGCGCTTATTCTTCATCGTCAGCAGCGCCATCGTCATCGTCATGGCGTATAATGGTCACCTTGCATGTGCTGATCCGTGATGGCAGCGTCATCGTCATCGCACTATAGAGTGGCTACGGCGGACAATGGTGCGAAGGGGGGGACAGGCCTCGTTCATAAGCTGCTTCACATCTAAAATGAAAGAAGTGGAGAGAAAGAAAGAAAGACTTGATGGAAGACCATGCTTTGAAATGTGATGCCACCAGCTGTGCTTTTTAACCAGGCTTCGCAACGTTAGACAGTGAAGCTGCTTAAAATTCTTACATTGTAACAGTAATTTGTAAGTACGAAAGAGAAATGATCATCGTCATGAACCGGTACATGCTCGCACACCCTATACTCGCTGCACCCTCTACTTCATCTTCGTCCTCTTCTGCTTCGCTCCCAGGGCACGGGCGCCGATTTCTACAGCGTGGCCTGTAACAACACTTGATGGGTGAGAGAACGAGTGCAGAGAGAGAGAGGAATTAAGAAAAATTCAAAAAAAGAACGAAATATAAAAAAGGGACAGAGATAAATTCTTGTCGAACAAAAAATTCTTCACGAGGTGGGATTCGGGCTCACGCATCTTCGATCCAAAGGCACGTGTCCTAACCACAAGGCTATCCAGGCACGCTTGCAGATCATAGCATAGCCTTGTATAGTATAGTGTAGCAAGGGAGCGAGAAAGGGAAGTTAGCGAAGGTGTGATATTGAGGAAGAGGGAAATTAGAGGGGTAGGGAGTAAAGCGTAGCATCGAGACAATTACAAAGAAGTAGAAAGAATCGCAGAAAGATAATCTCAGTGAAAGCAAATGAGAAATTATATATATATATATATATATATATATATATATATATATATATATATATATATATATATATATATATATATATATATATATATATATATATATATATATATATATATATATACTTCGAAGTAGAGGACGTGCAAAACGAAAACTTCGTTTATTTTTCCAACGCTTATACGGGGCCCGGCCTTCATCAGGGAAATTTTTTTTTTCCCTGATGAAGGCCGGGCCCCGGCTGAAACGTTGGAAAAATAAACGAAGTTTTCATTTTGCACGTCCTCTACTTCGAAGTATTGCATTTGCTGGATCCAAGGACACCTTCTTCTTCATATATATATATATATATATATATATATATATATATATATATATATATATATATATACAATTCATGGAAGATCATGACCGCCACCGTAGCTCAGTGTTAGAGCATCGGACGCGTTATTCGAAGGTTGCAGGGTTGCAGGTTCGGATCCTGCCGGTGGCAAGTTATCTTTTCGTCCACCTTCCTTTTTTCACATTTACATTACAATTACTTCTAATAACGTCCCCTATACTTTCCTTGGCATCATTGTCTGTTAGTTCTCATTAATAATGTGTTTAACAAAGCAAACAAGCCCTTAAGTTCACACTTTTTTCCTTCGTTCATAGCCGAGGGTCTCGTTCTGGCAGACTTGTTGCCTTCAGGTGGTATGCGAGGGATTATTGGTCAGCTGCCAGCTCGTAATAAGATCACGTACTACGTGACGCCTACAGGTAAAAAGGGTGTTCCACACTCGCCGTAATGGCAACAGGCGGCGCTGACTGACGCTCCCACGTTTAAATGAACATATATACCCTAAAAAGTGGACGGAGGGATGACCACCACCGTAGCTCAGTGGTAGAGCGTCGGACGCGTTATTCGAAGGTCGCAGGTTCGGATCCTGCCGGTGGCAAGTTATCTTTTCGTCCACCTTCCTTTGTTCACATTTACATTACAATTACTTCTAATAACGTCCCCTATACTTTCCTTGGCATCATTGTCTGTTAGTTCTCATTAATAATGTGTTTAACAAAGCAAACGAGCCCTTAAGTTCACACTTCTTTCCTTTATATATATATATATATATATATATATATATATAACAATGAAGGGCTAACATAGGACCCGGAAGTAAACAGTTCAAAAAATATATCCAGCACGTAGGAAAAATGCTTCTTGGGAAGGACTGACGTTTGGGCCGCGGGACCGGCCTTCGTCGGAGTGATCACTCCGACGCCGGTCCCGCGGCCGAAACGTCAGTCCTTCCCAAGAAGCATTTTTCCTACGTGCTGGATATATTTTTTGAACTATATATATATATATATATATATATATATATATATATATATATATATATATATAGGAAAGAAGTGTGAACTTAAGGGCTCGTTTATATATATATATATATATATATATATATATATATATATATACATGGAGAGAGAGAGAAAGATATGCAATGGGGAGAAAGAGAGAAAGAACAAGAGAAAAAAGTAGACGCAGAGGGAAAAACAATGAATAGAAATAAACAGAGAACAAAGAAAAAGAAAAAGAGAGACGACGGCGTCAATAGAGGAAGAAAGAAAGAGAAAATTTGTAAAACTTAGCAAGAGGACAAAAAGCTAGTTCTACACAGGTGCCCATAAGCACCGCTGCTTCTTTAGCATTGCGCCTCCAGTGCAAGCTTTGCTAATTTTTTTTTAATGTAGCCAGTGATGGCAAAAAATAAAAAAAAATCTTGGGGCAGTTACGCACCAGTGGCGCGAAGACTGAGCAAAAAGCGGAGTTGCTGGCCTGCCCCTCATCCTTTCCCGCCTTCTTAACCTCACTTCCTTTTCTCACTCCATTTACTTGGTTATACGGTACATGGAATAGATGTGAGCGCAAAAATGTGGGGCACAAGTCGTCAATAGGACCGAACGTGCGCTCACCACCAGCTAGTTTTATTCGAAAAAACTGAAATATAAAGCTCAGTACACCACAGGCGCTCCTCTTCACACACCAGCAACTGATTGACGCGGGAAAAGTGACTCTACAAATTTTGCAGCGATTCACTCTTTCCCATTATATTTTTTCCCCTCACGCTTAAATCAGTCCCGATCACCCTCACTTCACTTTCCCAGCCCCATGCTGCAGTATACTATGCATGCTGCTTGGCGCATATACCGGATTTCTGAGGCGCATACCTGCCCACTTTTGTGAGGATGATCCCTGAGTTTTGTTAAGTCCAGGGTGTCGGAACGAAATGTTTTTTGTTTCGGTTTTAGTTTCGTTCCACCGCAAAAAGTTCCGTTCCGTTTCTGTTCCGGAACGAAAAAAAAATGTTCCGTAACGATTCGTAACGTTATGTATTTGAAAAAAATTTGTAGAGTAGCGATAAAAATATTGGTTTTGTCGTATAGTTGCTCACGCTCCTCTTAAGAAAGTCGGACAGGGTTAAGACACGTTCTTCTCACGTTCTGAAGAGGAGCACAAATAATTGTACCACGAATTTCTACAAATCAGCGGAAACCCGTGTCCTAATAAATTATAGCAGACTTTCTCAAAAGTTAATTACGAGTTTTTCGAGCAGGCACAATGCTTTGCGTCAAGGGAGCGTGCATGATCTCAGAAGCAGCCCTTCATCGAGCGTACATCTCATATGCGAGACCGCTGTTCATATAAAACAAACTTCCTCGTCGAGAATGCTTCCTCCACGCTGGCATGTGTCACAGGCACACGAAAGTCCACTTTAGCTAATACAAAGATCTCTGGTTACCGCTGCTTTCGTTTTTCGCCAGTTTCAACACATCGCTACTTTGGAATTCCTGCCTGATATACGCGCTAGTACTGTACTCTGAGATGTGCGTTATTGCTCACGTTGCATGACCTCGGTTGTCCCGGATTGTCAAGTTTCCGCTTGAACCGAAAAACGATAAAAAAAATTTCGGTTTCACTCCGGAACGAAATAATAGATAACGTTTCCGTTACGTTTTCGTTCCGGTCAAAAATATCGTTTTTTTTTCGTTTTTCGTTTTCGGTTTTCGTTCTGTTCCGATACACTGGTTAAGTCTAACCAGCTCTGCTGTGAAAGGAAGAGCATTCCGTGGCTCTGGGCCGCGAGATTGGCCCCTATACGACTAGGACCCCTACACGGCTAGGACCCCTACACGGCTAGGACCCTATACGGATAGGAAGACTCTCAGAACAGGAATGGGCGCAAACTGTGCCTCAAAATAGATTCATTGCCAACTGATTGATGGTTGTTGGTTCGGTGACTGTACCCATAGCATCCGTGAAAGATTAATGTTCTGAGTATAGCGATTAATTTGTAGAGGATGACACAGTCTAGCTGTTTCCGCGCAAATATAATGAAAATCCCGGTTTTGGCAACCGTACTTAGAGGAATTTTATGGCAGCAGTTGACGTCATTCGCGTGCACTCAGTTGGCGGCGTTCGTACTTGTTTTATGAGCTCGGGCGTTGACGCCATTTATTGTGGTTCCATGCGCTCAACAACGCGGTTAACTCACTGGCGCAAGCACTGCTTCTTTTAATAGCAGCTTTGGCTCGTTAGTAACTTATGAGAACGTGTAAAGGATTGCGAACTGGACACAGCACCTGTACGTGTGATCTGTATTCAGTGGCGTACCAACTCGTTCGCGAGTGGGGGGGCCGAGCCTTCCTCACTCCGTTGGATATATATATATATATATATATATATATATATATATATATATATATATATATATATATATATATATATATATATATATATATATTGTAAAAAAGAATTTGTAGTATCAGGGGCGTAGTACATTCTTTATACTCATCGTATTCGTATTTGCAACATTGCACGCCTGTACAAACGATGTAACAGCACATTTTCTTTCAGAATATGTGGGTAATTATAACGTTAAACTACCCCGCGTTGTTTCCAGGCGCATTAGTCGTAAGCTGTTTATGATTGGTCGCAGTTTTTTCGGTCATGCACACAACACCTACTCGTAACGCGGTGCATCAAATGATCCCAATATGATCCATCGCGTAATTACCACTCATGCACGACTACATAAAAAAAAAGAGAATGCATTATTTTCAACGCGGCATATTTTTGACCATCGCTTCTTCGCCAATTTAAAAAAAAAAAGAGTTTCGCCGCAAGGGCGAAGCAATGAATTCGAGAGCAGGAAATTGGAATGTCACACGAAGATCGACGAGCAGCTCGATAGTTGCAGCTTCTCGCAGAAACGCAAAGAAGGACGCTCGAAAAGGATGCGCACGTATACACAGGACAAGCGTGAACTAACAACTATCACAGTTGTGACGCCTTTGTGTTTGAGCATCGCGCTACAAGTGCCGACAACGCAGAACCCGACGCTCTAAAGGCCTGACCACACGTGCGCGTTGCAGCGTGTCAGCGCGTGGATTTTTGACGCGGCGTCGCGCCCTCTCCCTATGGAGAGAGAGAGGGCGCCCGGCTACGCGAAGCTGCGCGCCCTTTCTCTCCAATGAGGAGAGGGCGCGACGCCGCGTCAGAAAGACACGCGCTGACACGCGCTGACACGCTGCAATGCGCACGTGTGGTCAGGCCTTTAGATATCCTGCCACGCAGTGGCTTCTGACGCAAGGTGTACGCGGTGTTTTTAGGGACGAAGCACCTTAGGGTCTAGGCTTGTCTGTCCGTGTGTCCGTCACGGCACAGCAAATGCAAGGTATGCAAGGTACCCACTATACGCTCTCCGTAACTTTCATGAAATAGAGAAGCACCCCCTATGCCATTATTCGTCATCCTGGACTGGTTAACCTCCCTGCCTTTCCTCTCTACCATTTCTTCTCTCTCTTCTCTCTGCTGATAAGCGGGGTACCCGCTACACACCTGTAAGGCATTATGTGCACTTTATTTGTGCCGTGTATGATGGCGATGAAGAATAAGCGCGATCCAGACCACTCATTCACTTTCTGCCATAGATGAAAAAACGAAAGTGAACGCGCTTTTGCCCGCGAAAGGCAGTGCTGACATAGAGAACAAGCTACCGCAGGGGCAAGAGCTCGCGAAGCAGCGGCTAAGCGGCAACACCGACAAGCTGCTACACACGCGTTGTCACTCATTTACATGCGCGAGTGGGCAATGTCGCGGATGATTTACGGTAAGAACGATCCCCAGTGCTTCGCCCATTATCGTCATGATGGGACCCTTTTTCGTTTGCGTCTCAAGGGCAGTTTTCAAATTTAAAGAAAATGCAGAAGTGTTGCGTGATAGAAAACACGCTCAAGGTCCTCCGAGATCTGCATACCGCCAGCGGTAAATGCTGTCTATAAATATCTTGACGTTATAATGCCAGCGCATGCATGGTGTGTGGCTGATTCAACCAAGAAAAAAAATGGTGCCTGGCTGAGTGGTGTAACGCAGCGCGCCGCGGGAGCGAGAGGTCGCTCGTTCGAATGCCCGATCGTGTGGATGCCTTAGAATAATTTTTCTTCTGATTTATTTTTCTTTGTGCATTTTTATATACATACATACATATAAATATCTGGGGCATGACGGCGACGCCAAAAATCAGCCAAGAGTGTCCATATAATTGCTATCGCAATAAAATTTCGGTGTATAATAAAATTGCATGCTGCTGCGCGACGTCACAAATCTGTGATACGTGGCGGTGTTAAAATAACATAACATGTGCACACTGAACAGCCCACTACTATGCAGAACAATACCTAAGAACTTGGAGTAGCCGTGCAATATCTCATTCAGAATGCAATTCAAGAAGGCTGCCCGCCGATCAGATTGGCAATGGTTACTTATAGCAGCTCAGCTGGCGAGACGGCTTCATGTGAGTATAATAAATATTTTCAGTTGTATTATAGTGATGATGAGCTGTCTGAGCGCGTATTCAACTCTGTAAACTCGTCATTGCTGAGAGAGAGAGAGGAAGAGAACGAAAAAGAGCTGCGCGTGTGTGCTTCTTCGCCGCCCGAGTTGTATTTTGCCCTGTACAAGTCAATTCTAGATGACTCAAGACCAACTAGGCCGGCTGCCAATTCATTCTCCGTAGTGCAGAAAACCGTAGACCTTGACCGTTTCCCTGGTCCGCTAGATCAAGTTGCGGGAGAAGCATGAAGGTTGGGCTTCCCGATGTACTCAAGTCCATGCCTTATTCCTCGCCCCGTTCCAAGCCGGCGCTATCACTGCAAGCTACCATATGATAAGCACTTGCGAACAGTTTAATCAGAAACTAAAGCGGAAACATTTTTCTTAGCTCCACCAATGCGGGCCAATTAAAACACTCAACACTTTTGCAAAGCTTAGCAAAGCTTCAATTTGGGCTAGTTGGTGCGGCATTGTAACGTAGCTGCGCTGAGCGAAATGTACAAACAAATGACGGAACAAGAGGACAGGACGGTTGGTGCGCAAACTTTCTACGTTACAACACTTTTGCACACTCACCGACCGATAGCAAATCGGATATAGAGCAGCGGTAATGCTAATCCTTTCCGATCGAAGAAAATTCATTTCCTCAAACCAGAAGAGCGTTTCCTTAGTCCTCAAAAATTACACTGATTCCTGCCCGCATTTTCGTCGAAGGTTATGTAAATATCCGGCCAGGCAGAGTAGAATCAATTCAAGACAGAATGCTCTGACGTTATAGAGCCCCTACTCAGCGATAGCCCTTTCTGCCAGGCTGCAGCGCGCAAGCGTGGCATAGGCGCCCCGCACCGCACAGAATTTACAGTGCGTGGTCGTGATACGCGGCAGACAATCTCCACAGCAGAAGCGAAAGACAAATTTCATTATATAAATAAGTGATTGCTGTGTAGAAGTAAAACTTCTCCACAGCAAAGTTGATGGTCTCCCAGTGTGCAGCCGAAAGAGACCACTGTTGAAAGTGGGGGGGCTCCGCCCCCTAACTTTCTCAGTGGGGGGGGGGCTAGAGCCCCCCCTTGCCCCCCCCCGGTAGATACGCCTATGTCTGTATTGAACAGCGGAGGCTCGCCTTTTGCTTGGAGGCTCCTCTTGTCCGCTGCCCGTGATTTCGCGCTCGCAGCTGAAATCCAGATGCCATTCCCCGCAGAATCCTCGCTTGGTCAAGAGAGGGCGCCACCACCCCACAAAACCTAAAGCTTTAACAAAACTGAGCGCCGTGCTAGTGTTGCGGTCCCCTGGGCCACTATGTAGCCCCCCGTTGTACCCCCCGTCCAACCTGGCTCCCCATTCCCACTCCCATTTCTGAACAGTAAAGTTTATTCCTCCTCCTCCTCTCTCGGCGTGGAGGCACGGCTTGGAGCGACACAAAAAGCGCGAGGCGCTGCGCCGTGCTCCCGACCGGGCTGCAGAAATTAGGCGCCTTTTTCCTTCTTCGAACCACAACCACCACCAATAAGCGCGTGCCGGGTGCTGAGCAAGGAGAACGTCAGGAACCTCCTACCCGTTCGGGTAGCAGGTGTGTCTGCGCCCGCGGATGCCGCCCAGGCGTCCCGGTCCCGAACACATCCAATACTGAGCTTCTAGAGCGGAAGCACGCGCTGGCGCGGGAACGTTGGCGGCGTACCAAAGATCCGTGTGTCCTCGCTAAGCAAGCATCAGCCCGTCGTTAACGAAGACAAGCTGATCCATAGCTTAGGGCCTGTGAAGTGGGGACTCACCGAAAACATTCAGCACCAACGATAGACTAAAGAAGCGGATGAGCAATACAATAGAGTATACATGGGAACAGACAATAATACAGCACAACCGCGGTTCCGCCGTTTCTTCAGATTTCACATGCGTGGAACTGTGTTTAACTCTTTGTTATGTCTGTGTCCAGTTTGCGCTTTTTAGGTGTTCGCCATTCACGCTTGTGCGCTACTTCTGAGTTGCACTTTTCGTAGATGGTGCCTCAATACGTTAAAGGTAACCAGCACTAAGGGCCAGATTCTCGAGCTATACGTAAAATGTTGCCTAGAACTGACGAAATACTCCTCTTTAGAAAAATGAGATCAATCTGTAAACAAAAAGAGTGCTTAACTTCCCTGTTCATGAAGAATTTGAGCTGTCCTTCCGAAGAATGCGTCAGCGAGTACATCCGATGTCACGGAGATATTATTACATTCAAAATCAAACAGCTTTATCTTATACACTGGAAACCACTTTACACCGACACTGCGGTTGAAGCACCCAAAACACTATTTTGTCATACAAGGGTTCGCGAAAATTTTAGATGTAAGGCTATTTTACAGCGGAAGCTGTTATGAGATCACAACAAGGGTCGTTTTTGCGCCGTAGTTGTCCGCCGCCGCCGGAGTCCGTAACCACTATCGCGCGAAATAAGAAAAAAAGAAATAAATAAAAAATACCTAGGACAGAGTGGTAATCGAACCCGGGCCCGCTGCGTGGCAGCCCGGCACTCTTCCACTGTTTGGTTAACCTCCCTCCCTTCTCCTTTTTGTATTCCTTCCTTCCTTCCTACGGCGGTGCTTAAACGGGCGTCGCAAACTCACCCTATATATATGCAGGCTTCATGTCGGCTAAGAAATCTCGTTAACATGTGTAATAAAACGTTTTAGAAGAGTAAAATAACAACAAGGCCTCGCACAATGCGAATTGCGTAACGAATGGGTTGTTCAATGCTCCAAACCATAACAAAAGCCACAGACATAATTCTTCATCGTCGTCAGCCACAGCATCAACAAAGTGCACATAATGCGTCACAAGTGTGTAGCGGGTACCGCGCTTTTCCGAAGAATGACGAATAATGGTATAGTGGACGCTTCTCCACTGCACAGAAATTATGATGATTTATGGCGTAGTGGGTACCATGCAAGTGTGCTTGTAGTAGTTTCCCCAAGAGCGTTTAAAAGCCTCGGAAAGGCCGCTCTTCCAGCTTTCGCTGTGACTGTGCTGCGCGTTCCGCGCAGGCCTGCAATACTTTTCCCCCTGCAAATCGGATTTTCCTTTGCGGAGCCAGGGTTATTGATTTACGCGAAACGCCCTGTCGGAGCCATGTGCTATGGGTTGTCAGGACACCTGTGGCTCATACGGCCGGGGGGCCAGGAGGTAATTGCAATTCGTTAATAAAAGAAAAAAGTTTTAATTATTAGCCGAGTTTAGCTTAACAGATTCGTTTTAAGGCTTCTTCCAAGCTCACCATAAACATACACTCATTCTGCAAATGTTTTCATTGTTTAATTATGTGGAACAGATATATTCCCACCGTCACTGAATGGCAGCTCAAAATATCATGGCTATATATACCTGATGGTTAGTGTATTGCCGTGCAGTGCGAGCGATATGTGGCCTATTGCTTGCTATATCTATGTATACGTTTGTCTGTGTATGGGGGGGGGCAGTCTTATTTTTCGATATGGCGCGAATACACTTTCTCTGACTGCTACGTATATTTTTCGGTTTACAGTAAAAATAGCGTTAAGAAGACTGCCAACCCTCCAAAATATGGGTGTTTGGTTTGTGAAAATGTGTTTTTAGGGTGTAAAGGTGTCATTTATAGACAATGAAACCCATTTGAGGGTGTATTAAGGTTCACTGTGTGGCATCCCAAATGTTTCTCGCTGGTGCACACACCATTATTTGACGTTCGATAAAGTTTTACACAGAACTTAGGCATTTACTCAGTGTTCTCAGCATTACTGTGCTGGTGTTGCCTAACGTTTGTTGTATTTATTTCAGTTTTTTGATTGACAATAAAGAAGCTGTGTTTGCCGGGAAAACACATGCTCGAGTGTTCATACCACTTTCCGGAAAAGCACACGAGCTGAAGTGGTGAGTAAACCATGAAGTAATATTCAAGTCCGCACATACTGATTCGTCGTGTGAAAGTGTTTTCTCTCTGAAAAAATGGCTGACTCTACCGTAGTTAAAGGGACCCTGAAACGGTTATTTGAAGCTTTGTCAGCGTTTAGGCTAGAGCATCATCGAACCATTGGCACCACAAATTTCGCTGCACGCCGTGTACCAAGGCGGCCATGGCCAATTATATCATACCCTCCTTCTTACCCCTGCCTTGCCTCCTCAACTCATGATACACGCTGGCATCGCTGGCGATCGCAGAGCTCATGTGAGCACACTCGATGATTTGAGCTTCGCCCGGTGATGACCTCTGAGACTGCACGCCGACAGGTTGCGTGCATCTCGGAGACCATAGCCCCAGTGCGCCCGGCAGCACGCACGCCGTCTGGCAACAGAGACATTGCGGAGGGGTTGATATCTGCTCCGACAGGTGCCGCCACCCTACCAGTCAATTTTTCGTGCGCGCACACCGCAGCCAATCAGATCGTGCGCAGACTGCGTGTCATACTGGGGAGGGGCGGTTGAAAACGCGTTGGGCTGAGCCGCAGTGATCTGCAGCGATTCGCAGCTTTATAGCGTTGTAATCAATTACACAGTGTACGCAGAGAGCTTAAATTAGTCTGTAAATGAGCCTTAGGACTTGGTCTACTGGCTCAATGTGTTTGTACAAAATCGTCAAAACCGTTTCAGGGTCCCTTTAAGAGCACATGTAAACATGGAATGCGTACCGCCCAAGCAGATTGGTTGGAGGTTATTCTAGGCAGAATATTGTGCATGTGCGCAAGTGCACAACCTATCAAACTACACACTACAGGGCGCACTTGTCCATATGGACGCCATTGTTTGCTTTCACTACAGCTGTCGAAGTATAGCGCCCGACCTGTTGCTTTCTCCTCTTTTTTCTTCAGATCTTTCTTTCTTGTTTGCGCTAAAATGTATGCCTCAGATCTTATCAGATGATGGGTTAATCCTTACTATTTCAGGGTTAAGGATGTCAAATATTTCAGCAGTGCGACGGTTTGTATCACATAATTGAAGTTGTTTCGTTTGTGAGGTTCGTGAGACATTTCAGTTACATTTCTAGTTTGCGAGGTAATAATAAAGTAATTTCTTCTATGACGCTCAAACATTACTAGGGGGAAAACTGGACGTTTTGGTTTAGCACGATCCGACGTCAAATGCGCGCAGACGATGAGGGACTAGGAGAGAGAGATACACACAAACACACACACAAGGCGTCTTCGAACCGATGAAAAGTGGATGTGCTGCCATTATAAATAGCAGGGGCCGTGTGTGTGTGTATCTCCTTGTTCACCGTCGTCTTCGTTCACTTGACCTTGTTCAAATATTAACCTGAGCAGGTATGTTATAGCGTCTGAGCGGGAATTATAACGTACTTCAATTTCACTGATTAAGGCTTCAGGTGGCTTTATTTGTGTTTGGTTTTTTCGTAATACATCTCAGCTCACACCTCGGAAATTTCTTTCCCTTCACGTCAAATGCAGTTGTAGGTTGAGAATTCAGTGCTTGTTTTCTCAAGCTTTCCTTCATCTTTGCGTTTTATATGCTTGCTTTTTACGTAATCTGGCGTTTCTCTTAAGGTTTTATGACCTGGGACACAGCGTGATCGGTGTGGAATTTGTGGAGGAATGCGTGCGGAGCTACTTCACTGAGAGCGGCCTTCAAATGGAAGAGGCCACTTGTCCCATCATTAAATGCAATATACTCAGGGTGAGCAAAGCTTCGCACAAACGTACTTAATAAATCTGACTGGTGGGTCAGTTGGCATTGCACATCATACGTTTTAGTTTAAAGAAACACAAGGACGCAAAAGAATACACGAAGACACATCAGTTGTGAGTGGCGCTGTGTTCTCGTGTTTTTTTTTTGCGCCCTCATATTTCTTTGCGCTAAAATGGAAGATTAGTAATAAACTGCACCCTAAACATTATGTAACATTTAAGTGGACGCGTTCCACGGTAAAATAAAGCAAAATAGTTTCCTGGCTGAAAACATTGTGTATTTGGGAGGCAACGTGCAATTCTATGAAAGAAAAATCCATGTAAAGTCCACGTGATGCTTGTTGAACAGTGTTTTGCAATGCAGCCAGGACTGTGGTCTGCGTTCCAGTGCTGACATGAGGGCTGGGTGCACAAGCAGCAACGCAACTGCTTAGAACTATACAACACTCATTTTTATACTTATGAAAAGAAGTAGTTGCATTCTTTCAATAATGACCCATAAGACAAGTTAAATGGTAGAAGTAGTATTGCCTTCATATTTGAAGAGTGGTTAGGTGGAAACAGTAATAAAGAACTGGTAATGAAAATGTTCGGGAACGTTAGAGCGCAAATCCAGACATTCAGAAGGAGGAGAGAGACAGGAAGGGTGCCCATCCTGTGTCTCTCGTTCTTGTGATTATATGGCTTTGAGCTTCAATGCTTTCCAAAAGCTATGCACCATCGCGCCGAATGTCATGTTTTGTTAAGTACTCAACAATGCGTCTCATGGCCTTTTTTGTTCTATGTTTTAATTTCCCGGCAAGTAGTTTCCTGTTATCTTGCATCAAAAAAATATATCTGTTTTCCAGTTTTCATCCGCTACGTCCGTGCGATTAACTTAGTTGCAGTAAGAACTCGTTTTCTTCGCCACTTGTACTTCACGTCATTTTTGCGCTACACCCACCCTCAAATACGAAACCCTGACTAGCCTGATCTGCAACCCTGCTATGTTTTATAGAGCGCAAGCAGTTTATTGCGCTTATGTGTACCCGAGGTGTATTAATGGAAGTTTTATTCTACACAGCACGGTTGTGGCGTATCATGTGGCAATTTGACGAGCTTTCTTTTATTTATTCCTTGCACAGACGCCGGACCATCGACTACAAGTGTTTATCTGCAACATTTTCGACTTCAAAAGGTAAACTACCATTCCCGTTTTGTCAACGGCAATATTTTCAATTCCAGGGAATTACTGACGTATGAACCTAAATATGAAAATACAAATAAAAAAACAACATTGCTTCATAGGGCGAGTGACCTCTTGTTGATTATACCAATATAATCAGCATTTTGCAGAAGAATTAAACAAATTACTCTTCCGTGTGGGAGAGATCTATTAAAATACAGATATGTAAATAAAAATGTCAATTAAATTTTAGTTTCAACACATCCAGTTCAGAATTGTGGCCAATCAGGAACGACTATAATAATATTAATAATAATAGCTGCTGAAGTTTTACATCCCAATACCACCATATGATTTTGAGGGACGCCGTTGTGGAAAGCTCCGAAAATGTCTGACACCTGGAGTGCTTAAACGTGCACCTGAATCTTAGTACACTGCCCTCTAGCAAATGTGACCGCCGACGAGGGGATTCAGTCCCGCGACCTACAGTTTGGAAAGAATGACCTCGTGTAATTCACGTAATAAAGTAAAATAACATGCATGTACTTCGTAATGATTAGGCATTGCTTCATATTTTCTTGTTGATGGTGTCGTTGTTTGCTTTTTTTGCTTTAAATACTACAGAAAACATTGTCAGATGCAGTAGTTCTCACTGTGGTAATGAACAGTCACCTGGAAGAAAGTCCTAACTACAGTTAAACTTGAGTATAACAACGTTGAAGGGGAATCCAAGCTTCGTTAGTTTTGCCACCACTGCTAATCAAATATATTACTACCATTTTTTTTGCAACATATATGCATAAGAAAGTGCCAAATAATAAGCATGCTTCAAAACCGTTTAAGCTGTCCACCGGGACGTCTTCAACGGCGCCAAACGTTTAACCACTTCTTTTTATTGGCGCTACGTAACGTCACTAGCGATTCCACAGTAGTGGGTAAATTTTGCTCATTTGTAAGCTAACTCTACAACGCTCAAATGGGAAAAGTCAAATTCCTTGAACACATATTTATTTATGACAAATTTACCGAACGTATCTCGGCCAGCCCGAAAGAGAACGCTACCCTGCACCACTGAATAACCGGACATTCCAATATTTAGAAAGGTTCTGTACACAAAGCTGCCGGCGCAAAAGGCGCATGAAAACGACTGTCCTATAGGCCACCTCAGTGAAGAGCGTGGTTGCTGAGAAAGAGATAATGTCACCTTCGCAAACAACTGCTTTGAAGGAAAACAATGTGCTCTGAACTATATGTTGTGGATTTTAAACCGAAATTATCTATTCCGGAGAAATCAAGGCAATGAGGACCTTTGTTGAAGTGTTGCTCCGTCTACAGCAGGCAACCGAATAGGCAGGCCACGTTTTACGGACCACTTTTTTCGGCAAACCCGCAGTGCGCTCGCCGTCACGATAAGGAAGTTGTAAAACAGCTCCTTGAGTGCCCGCAGTACGGCAAGGAGAAGGCTTAACGGCAATTTTTTTATCGTCAGACCGTCAATATTTCAGTGTAAAAGAAGAACACTTGGTGACAAAGGCAAGTGTTCCAGCACGTTATCACATGAGCACAAGAGAAGAAACGCGTCGTATCGGGCTGGAGCTGTAGCAACTGACCGCGAAAACCATTGTGTAAAGGAATATTTGAACCACAGCCAACAATAAAATTAAGAAAACTTGTAAGGTCTGCTGCGATTTTCTGTCTTTCTAATTATATTGTTATGTGCCCTTTACCTAGAGGACGAAGAAGTGGAGGACTAGTTAGTTCCTGCTTTCGCCATCTTGGTTGTTCTTACCCCGCACCTCCACCAAAGATAATACGGGGAGACGACAGGAGGATGTATTTACAATATTTACACAGCCACAACAATATCGTGCTTTCAGTATACGTGTGCAGCGAAAAGAGTTGTAGCCGGTGCCAGTATGCGCAGCAACACCACCTCCTATAAGCTATATCAGCGGAATGAAAATAATGTCATAAGTACTGTAAATAGATCCTGCGTGGAGTCTACGTATAAAAATTATTTCTACGAAGACGCACGATGCAAACCGCTTGTTCAACCATGTATACTTATCTTCCTCCCACAGGGAGTGCGCTGGAACTGTAGATATTGTTTGGGATAGGTCTGGATTTACAGCCATGAAACATGAGGAACGCGGCAGGTAAGTAAAGGTAGTGCTACATGCACTTCTTTCGTTCTGTTTTATGTTACAGGCCCATTACACGGGTAACCACTGCCTTGCACAAACCGCGCCCGAATTTCTGCGAAAAATTCCACATTATTTTCAGGATCTTCTCTAAGGCTTGAGCGCGCAAACGCGAATAGCTGAGTTTGTTCTAGAACTGACATGGCCGCCAGCGATAAAGCTCGAATGTCCGATGCCGTATATGCATAAATTCAACCCGCCTTACAGCAGATCAGATTATCGAAGGCCGACGCTCTGTTCGCCGCTTGACTTTCCGTTTCTTGAGCCCAGGTTTGACCGAAATAAAAAGTTTCGTCTGAAACCTGCCGACTGCTGCTTTCTTCAACGTCACGACCACATGACATTGTATATATGTTTCTACGATACTTTATATAGCTTTTTACGATACGTCAATAAGCACAAAGCGCAGCGCTAAGCCAGCAGAGTAGAAGCGTTTTGCAACATCTTTACGAGTTAAAACTCGTGTCTGAGCAGGAAACCGTTACAGGAAATAAAGATTTAAAACACCGAATACGTAATGATTATATAACATTCATAGGTAATTTATGTCGTGGTCGACAAATTGGTGGATCCGACGGATATGCGCTAACGTTGAGCCTTTGCGAGCACTACGAAATCAACGAGAAGTCTAACATGCAGTAATGTTGCGAGTGGAATTATCATGCGGCTTCCTTGATGATTTCAGCTCAACATATTTCATGTTTTCCAATTCTTGTTCTGTTCTTGAGAAGATTCCCTACTTTCCTCAACGAGGAAGTACTACCACCTCGGTTTACGAGTTCACTGTTGTACACGTTATGCACAATGAATATAATTAATAAATATTACTTTTTCCATCCAGATATGCTGCAGTGATCAAGAATTTGCTGGCTCCAGACTTCTCGTACGGAATGTGGACAGTTGTTTATGACGCGGAGATACACCCTGACTCGTGTAAGTGGCTATTCTTTGATATAATTTTCACCTCGAAGTGGGTACGATATCGTTCAACGTATGGATTTGGGTTAATATCCCACATAACTACTTGTTTTTATTAAGACGGAAAAATATGAAAATATAGCGTGCGTTAGAGGCTGCTATAGGAACATCACGAATATAATGTTAAATTAGCGAAGAAGGAGCAAAAGGAAAATGATGGAAATTAAAAATCGACACCCGAAAATTTAACAGTTGTATTACAGACGACAATGAAAAATTTGACGGCAATAGGGCAAGTGGCGTTCAGAAAAAAAAAAACGGCACAGGGGCCCGGGACTGCCTCGAGTACATGAGATGGTGGCTGTAAACATTGTAGCGAAGGAAACAAGCCCCTCTATTTTTGTTTAATCGACTATAGCAAGGCATTGTATTCGCTCGACGTCTCCAAACACTTAAAAAATGCTCGTTCAACCTTAAGATTCGACTGAAAATGCCCCCCAGACAGGATACGCCCGACCATTCTTAAAAGAAATAATCGTATCACGAATGGGGTTTAAGTTCCGTAATTCTTAAGGCAAGTTGGCACTCGGGCTCCACATTCTCAGGTTATTGCGGTCGTGAAAACTTCCAGAACAAGGGCGTTAAATGAACAGTTTTATCCTTATTGGGTACAATTGTCGCAGTCATGGGTCGTCCCGATGCGATGTGCGGATTTAACGGGTAAACTATTTGGACACGAGCCCCGGTACATTATAGCACAATCGCTGGCGCTCGCGTACACTACAGCATGTCTCTACCGTTGGCTTCGCGCGCACACTTTGGTTAGGATAGTCGAAAATATTTGAGAATTTTTAATACATTAAGGCGTGAACCAAGCCATAGCGCGTGTGACAGTTTTAGTCGGTAAAAGCCAAGTAACACTGATAAAAAGCGACAACGAGGAAATACGCGTGCCAGTGTTTCATTTGCTTAGTTTTTAGGCCCTAAATATCTCATGAACTGTGATTTTGAAGACACTTACACAGGAGCAGAGATTCAAAGAATAGATGCAACCAAGAAAATCTCAACACATTTGTCCGAATAGATTTTTTAAATTTTCTAAATCTTCATTTCAACCGAAATACCAGATCATTGATTGTTTACAGAATTTAACCGATTCCGCCTACGCAGCACTGCCGACACTACGTGCAGGCGCAACCTCTCATAATATAAATTATTTGTACATTGCAGTGGCACCCCGAAGCGCCGGGGAGTCTGCCCTCCGAAAGCATTTTGGTAAGGTCTTCTATTTTGATCGGACTTGTTCCTTGAGTGGGTGGTATACCTAGCCCTTCTGTTGCACAAAACTAAAACAGAGAAAGAAAACTTGGAGGGCGCTTGATCTTCACTGAGAGTAGAACGCGCTAGCGTAATGGGGTCATGTTCGCGTCGCCTTGTCCATCTCTAGCCAGAATTCGCTTCTCGGTGGACACTTCAAGCACACCTCAAGGAAAGGAACGTCTATGCGAGTAACGATGGCCGTTTCAAACCATCCTAATCATGAACGGTGGCAAGGTCCACAGACCCAGCGCTCGAGGTCGGGTGGTCGGGCATACACGAACCAAATTTGCAGAAAGCTATCCTAGAATGCCTACTGCAAGTACGCTTGCGAAGGGCCCCCCTACGCATTAATTCATCCTTTTGCGAATCGGTGAAGCCTCCACTACCCATTCATGAGGCAGCACGCGCGCATGCGCAACTGCGCACCATGGTGCCGTGGTTGCTGCTGCTGCTGATTAATTAAACCTTGATGTTTTGTATTGGGTGAGCCTTCAAAGCACACTTCGTTGCGCATTTAAAGGGGAACTACGGCGATTTCTCGATATTCACAGATTTCAATAAAACTTTCAACATATGTTGTCGTCGGTACCGTGGTGATATGTGACAAATCATAGAACCGTAAGTCACTTAGTTTTTTAGAAAACGAATTTTTAAAATGGGTAGCCAATTCTGAAATCACGCTTGTAAACGCGGGCCACCCTGTATATGTAATGATATAAGTGCCTACTCTTCTTCAAAACCCCGTCTCGCCCAGCAGACGGATGCAGCGCGCGCTTTCTTCAACGAGGCGATGGCGACGCGAGCACAGTTCGGTTTTGTCAGTTGCATACCGCGTTAGTCGTGGTTGACATCGGGTCTTGCACTAAACATGCACAATATTGAGCAACGAGGAGATCGATTCGGGGCACGTCAGATGCTTCACGCGCCGGCGCGTCGAAATCAAAAGGCGATGCTTCTGCGCTCAGATAGTAGCTGCAATCATCGCTGAACTTGTCACTAGTAAGTTCAGACTAGCAAGCACAGCTTGATTCCGCGTCGCATGGCATCGTCAACTTGCTTTTCGAGCGATAGAAGAGGCACGTGTGCTATGTTTACACCCTGGCCAGCCGTGGCGGCGTGTCGTGACGTCATCCTAGACTCAGCCCGGAGAAGCTGCCTGTTTCGGTTCCGGTTTTTACTGATCGCTTTTTGCTTATTTAAAATTATTCACGAGTCTCACAGCAATATGAACCACCTCAGCTGTTACAGGACTGTTAATGCTATTTCAAAACGGTATTACCTCAATATGGTCGAAAATGCACCGGAGTTCCCCTTTAACACGGTGCGACGCCTTGTGAGATTCTACGCTTCCGTGGCGCAAAATTCTGCCACGCAATAAAGCTCATAGCACTACAGGCCGTTAATTTAGGGTTCTTGCCAAAATAGCTTTGGGCACTGGCGTGGCTCTGTGGTAGAACACCTACATGCCGCGCAGAAGCTCTGAGTTCGATTTGGCCACGGACCCATGGTTTGTATTCTTTATATCCATCGCGATGTTTCGCTCTCGGATAACGCCGATTTTTCGCTCACAACCAATTATGCCGAAGTCCACGCCGACACTGAAAGTTCTGCGAAACAAGCTCTTTAGCGCTGTAGAGTTAATGGTTAGCTTTGTAGTTCCTTAACGTATCGCTCAGTGATCAATGGCCGTGTTTAGGACAAAGTCCAGTTCACTGAATAGCCACGTTGGTTATTCAATTTCAGCTTCATTTAGAGCTTTCGTTGTATGTAGGCATACATCTTCTGTGGAGAACTACAGTTGATGCGTAGGTACCTTTGCTAAGTGACCTTTCACTTTTAATTGATTATGGTTCTGAACACATGTTTTTTTTTCTCCTTCTCCCACATTTTTTGAGTTTTATAACATTGTCATATAAACGTGTAGTAACATTGCTCTGTATATATTTTGTTGGTAAAATTGCCAGTGCAACTCGTAGGCAGAAAAAAAAAACAACATTAGGAGTGACGAGATGTACGATCAAGAGCAGTATCACAAGGCACATGCGAGCGCGCAGCGAATAGCCTGAAATAACAATTCGACCGATACTCGAATGGCGCTGTCAAAAATAAAGCGGAAATGGGGATGACAGTGGCAGTGACAAGAACTTTTTTTTATACATCCTGGGGAAAATGATGCTTTTCCGCGGAATATTGCCACTCACACCACGCGTCTGTTTCTGCGATGCGCTAAATATATCACGCTAATGACAGCTTTATATTGGAACACCTGTTGTAGCGCTCACGCTCAGCAAAGAGCAGTACCGTTTTCTGAAGATCATGTCTTGCTGTATTTTGGTTTTATGTGTTGCGTGCGCGCACACACAGGCGAATGGAAAAGCGGTATTTTGCGCACAGCTAGAAATGCACTCCGCGACATGTTTGACATAACCACATTATAATCGCTAGGAGCACGTCATACGCAATCAGCTGCAGTTTTAACGGCGAAGCTGTTTAGCAAATCGTTTTTCTTCACCCCGTACCAAAAACCTAGCATTATCAAAAATGGGTATACGCGCCACAGAAATTGGGTAGATCCCACTACTCACCATTGGTCCACTAAAAATGAAGAAGGCAACAGTTAGGCCGACAAACGGGTATGTGCCACAGAAATTTGTGTGGTATATCAGAAAACTATCATCATCATAAACGGGTATGTGCACATAAACGGGGTAAATCCCATGACACCCAATTTTTACTTAATAGGAAGAAGGCGACAGTTAGGACAACAAACGGCTGCGAAGTGACGACGGCGAGCCGAAGACGATAAAGGCACGAGTACCGAGTAATCAACGCCGCGAAAAGAGGGGGGACAACGGGCCGTCAGCTCCGCTCAGGCGCGAGAGCCACGGAATGAAATAAAGGCCTCAAAAATACTTTCCGATGTCTTAACCTAAATGCCCGAAGTATAATAAAGAAAACAGCTGACCTAGAAAGCATAGTTGCCGCTCACAGCCCCCATGTAATAGTTATTACAGAAACGTGGCTGCATGGCGACATAAGTGACTCGTAAGTCGTACCGCATGGATACCGTATCCACCGCAAGGACCGTGATTTCCGCGGTGGTGGCGTTGTTATTTTGTACATGGACTCGTTGCGCGTTACACGACTACCAGATATTACCAGCATTGAATGCGTTTTGGTGAAAGTTGATTTCGAGGAATTCCATTTGGTAATTGCCGGATTTTACCGCCCCCCCGAACAGTGACGGTACATTTTTTGAGGCGCTAAACGAGTTCATGTGCAGGAACCGCGCTCCTAACCTTGTACTAACCGGAGATTTCAACATTCCGCTAATTAACTGGGATGGTGATTTTCCTGAAGCACTCTGTGCTTCCGCTGAACCACTCGTAGACATTGTTTCATTACATGGCCTAACACAACTAGTAAAAGTACCTACAAGAATACAAGGTGATAGTCAATCAATTTTGGATCTCTTTTTATTAGTGACAGTGTTCTTGATCGTGCCCCGAGAGTGGACATATTCAAAGGTGTCTCAGACCACAAGCTCCTGTGCTTAAATCTCGAAGTGAAATTCCGATCAAGGCTGGCGAGAAAAGAGTGTATTGTTCCGGGGTTTTCATGTGCTAATGATGTTGATATTTTGGATGTTCTAGATAGTTCTTTTTCTTTGTTTAACTCGTTTTACGAATCAGATGCCTCTACTGTTGAACATATGTGGTGCTTTTTTAAAAACCTGGTTTTGACTTGTGTGAAAAAGTTTATCCCACACAAACGACACTCGCAGCGTACACATAATCCATGGATGACGAAAGAGATTGCACGTCACCAACGTAAGTTAAACAAAGCGAAAAGGCAGTACAGACGGTATCCATGCTCAAGTGCTTCAGATTAGATATCGGAGTTACGCGAACAACTAAAGAACAGCACTAAAAAGGCCAAAGATTTTTACGAACACGTTCGTCTTAAAAACTTTTTAAAACTTCGCCAGAAAAATTTTGGCGACACATTTCGCCAAAGAAGAAAGATCCGCCTACTCTATCGGTCGATGGTGTCCCTGCGACAGATAACGCAGTAATTGCCGAAGCGCTTAATGCTCATTTTGGTTCTGTGTTGGTCGTTGACGATGGCCGCGCACCGGAATTTAGCAAACTTGATCACAGTGAACCTATTGATAATGTGTTTATATCTGAAGAAGGCATACTAGCACTACTGCTAAAATTAGATGACAAGAAATCGCCAGGCATAGACGGTATACCAAATGCATTTTTAAAGCGCTATGCGGAATGGTGTTCTAAATATCTATGTCTGTTGTTCAAGAAATCCCTGTCTAATGCGGATCTTCCATGTGACTGGAAGTACGCGAAAATCACGCCAATCCCTAAAACAAGCGCGCCATCAATTCCGTCATCATACATACCGATTTCCTTATTATGCACATGCGCGAAGGTACTAGAGCACATAATTTTTAAACATATTTCCAGTTTTCTTGAAAACAAATGCTCAATTGGTTCCTTCCAGCATGGCTTTCGCCGTGGTTACTCTACAGTAACCCAGCTCATCGAAACTGTCCATGACTTGGCAGCGGCCCTAGACAGACATAACCAGGTTGACATTATATTTCTCGACTTCGAAAAGGCATTCGACCGAGTCTCTCATCGAAAATTATTATTGAAGTTAGAGCCAATACTCAAGAACACCACATTACTAGCTTGGATAGAAGCCTATCTCTCATGTAGACGGCAAGTCGTGGCCATTGACAACGAAACTTCGCGTGCCATTTCAGTCCTTTCAGGAATCCCGCAAGGCTCCGTTCTTGGTCCCTTATTTTTTCTCGTATACATCAATGACATCGTTCAGAACATACCCGTTAAAATAAGGCTCTTTGCTGATGATTGTATTATATACCGCAAAATTACCACACCCCATGACCAGGTTACATTAAATAAATCTTTGGACCTAATTCAAACATGGTGCACAGACTGGCAAATGACCATCAACAAAAAGAAAACTGTAGCAATGACAATTAGTCGAAAAAAGCACCCTATAACGTTTCCTTACTGTTTTGATACTGAACCTCTTGCAGTAGTAACTAACTATAAGTATCTGGGAGTCATCATCTCTAACGATCTTAAATGGAACGACCACATTGACTACATACATGGGAAGGCGATGAAAAAACTCGGATACTTAAGGAGGCGTTTGAGTAAGTCCTCACCAGAAGTTAAGCTATTAGCCTATAAAACATTCATTCGGCCACTCCTGGAATACTGTGCCGCTGTTTGGGATCCATACAGAAAAAGAAACATTTCAATATTGGAAAAAATACAGAGGAAATCAGTTAGGTTCATCTTTAATAAATACAGCTGGGAAGCATCAGTCACTTCTCTTCTAGAAACGGCTGAGCTCGAAAAATTAGCAAATCGGCGATACCGCGAACGAATGAAACTATTTCATCTTCTTTATCATGGACAGTTAGGTATCAAAAAGGATGCATATCTAAAAGACCCTCACCGGCGGCCTACTCGGTCCCATCATACTAAAAAAGTAGCCGAGTTCTTAGTCACACCAACATGTTCCAGTATTCTTTTTTCCCCGAGAACTGCAACTAATTGGAATTCCCTCCCCTCAGCTGTGGTGGAATGCCCGTCGCTATCATCCTATCTACAGGCCCTTCAATCCATAAGACATAGCTCTGACGTAGTTTTACATGAACCCTGACGCTCTTTTTCTTCCATATGTTTATGCATTCATGTTTTCACTAGTTATTTAAATATCTTGCTGCTTTGCTTGTACGAATGCGTTGTATTCTTTTTTCCTTTCCAATTTTTTTTAATTCAATGTTTTTTTATTGATGTTCGTTTGTGGCATTTCTTTTCATGTATTCGATAACCGAGGTTTTGTTGTTATTGCCGCAATGCCTCATATGTGTTTACTGTAACCATTTTTTAAATGCGAAGCATTTCTTAGCGAACTGCGGCGACTTTGAGCGTATCTATCTATCTATCTATCTATCTATCTATCTATCTATCTATCTATCTATCTATCTATCTATCTATCTATCTATCTATCTATCTATCTATCTATCTATCTATCTATCTATCTATCTATCTATCTATCTATCTATCTATCTATCTATCTATCTATCTATCTATCTATCTATCTATCTATCTATCTATCTATCTATCTATCTATCTATCTATCTATCTATCTATCTATCTATCTATCTATCTATCTATCTAGCCACCCACAACTTTGTGCTCTCCTGCCCGTATCGTTAATTGGATTTATACCAAATTTGGTAAGGCATAACATGACTGTATGACGAACATAAATGGCTGGTCATATCATGAAAATCATGACTAACTTGTCATGAAAAGTATGATTTACATGCCACGCTCACGGCGCGCTCGCGGCCGTTTCGTTAGCTTGATATACACCAAATTTGGGATTGAGGGACATGACTGTATGACGAACATAAATGACAAGTGGTAATATGAAAATCATGACTACATGAGCGACATGACTTGCATTCCACGCTCATAGCGCGCTCGCGGCCGTTTCGTTAGCTTGATATACACCAAATTTGGTATTGAGTGACATGACTGTATGACGAACATAAATGACAAGTGGTAATATGGAAATCATGACTTGTCATGTGCGACATGACTTGCATGCCACGCTCATGGCGTGCTCGCGGCCGTTTCGTTAGCTTAAGATACACCAAATTTGGTATTGAGTGACATGACTGTATGACGAACATAAATGACCAGTGGTAATATGGAAATCATGATATGTCATGAGCGACATGACTTGCATTCCAGGCTCATGGCGCGCTCGCGGCTGTTTCGTTAGCTTGATATACACCAAATTTTGTATTGAGTGACATGACTGTATGACGAACATAAATGACTAGTGGTAATATGGAAATCATGACATGTCATAAGCGACATGACTTGCATTCCACGCTCATGGCGCGCTCGCGGCCGTTTCGTTAGCTTGATATACACCAAATTTGGTATTAGGTGACAGGACTATATAACAAACATAAGTGGCACGTGGTAACATGAAAATCTTGGCATGCATGTCATCTACAATGTCATTTACATGCCACGCTCATGTTGCGCTTGCGTCCAGTGGCTAGCTTGACATACACCAAAATTGGTATTGCGCGACCTGACTGTATGACGAACACAAATGACCGGTCGTAACATGTAAAACATGACATGCAAATTATGTAAAACATGATTTGCTCCTTCCTGGCCGCTTCGCATTACATCGATTCCCACAGTGCGTGGGACCCACTCCTGCCTAAGGTCTGAAGATCAGACCGGCAGTATTGTAATAAATAAAAAATAAAATAAAGACCCCGAGTCCGTAAAACGAGAGAATACTAAGAAACGTGAAAGGCAACGGCAGCTGCGAGAAGACCCCGAAGCGATGGAAGGCCTACGACAATGATAACGAGCCCGTGTCGTGTCTGTGCCTGTGTGTGGCCTAACTCGAACCTACTTGCGCTGAGAATCAACGTAGAAACAACCCAGCATCACCCATCTAAAGCCTAGCAGCTAACCTAGAAGCAACCTAGAAACAGCCTGGATTACTTAGCTGAGGCCCGGAAGAACCTAGAAGCAACCAGATAAGTGTTCAGAATCGTTCAGCTTTGCTGTTTGAAGGCTTGCAGTTGCTCAGTGCAACCTTCGGCATTTTTTTTTAAATGCGAAGCATCTTATGCTCGGGGCTATGTCCGTCCCTCCCACGTCCCTCCCGCGTCCAGCGTCCCGCGTCCGGCCACTTTCATGAAGTAGGGAAGCACCCATTATGCGAACCAGAACACTGTAGTAATATGAAGGCCGTCAACCACTACCACAGTCATCAGAGTCATGGCCGAGAGCACACAGAGGCTGCTTAGCAATTGCTAGGCAGGTGGTGTCTGTCACCCAGGTTGACCCCATTTCTTGATATCGCTTGCATGTGTTTGGAGGGGGCTTATTCCGTCCCTCCTTCCCGCGTCCCTCTCCCCCCCTCTCTCTCCTCTCCTACGCTCACCCCCTTTCTCTCCTCTAGGAATCATCTACTCTACGGAGCGGCGCCTGCGTCCTACATCACCACAGCACATGCGCGTCCTCTCCCCCCTCTCTCCTCTAGGAATCATCTACTCTACGGAGCGGCTCCAGCGTCCCACATCCCCACAGCGCATGCGCGTCCTCTCCCCCCCCTCTCCTCTAGGAATCCTCTACTCTACGGAGCGGGTCCCGCGTCCCACACCCCCCACAGCGCATGCACGTCCCTTGCTCCTCTCTCTCCCCGCCTACGGCCCCCCCCCCCCGTCCTCTCCTCTAGGAATCCTCTACGGAGCGGCGCGCACGACAGGTGGTGCGACAGCTGCATACTCCGCTGGGGGGCGCCACGGTAGTTCCGCGGTATGAAAATGACGGAGCGCGCGCGCCTCATTCTCTCTCCTGTGCAGCGCCGCGATGAGCGCCCGGACCGCTGCCGTGAAACGAGAGCGGTGACGTTCCTCCCGGTCAACCTAATTATCTCCCCGCTGCTTCGCATCCACACATGGTTCCCTTTAGCGGGAGGTGAAGTTTTTTTGATTAGCAATAGCCAGGTGGGCACGCCGACATTTCGCGGGACCGCGGCACCCTTTCCACTTTGTTCTCGACATCGGCCGCTGATAGTTGCCTAACATCAGGTTTGAAGCTATTTTCCACGTTGTCTCGTGTTCTCACTTACGCTGCTCCCGATAGTACATTTATTTAGAGTTCGGTTCCCCCCCACGTTTACCAGCTGTGACAAAATTCATGTTCTATATGCTTTCCAATTTAACTGCTGTATCACAAATGGGACCTTGTAGTGCCCTGAAACCCAATCGAAGTTGCATGCTCACAAATGTGGCTTTTCCAGCTCGTGGTTTTCGGCTGGACCCGAAGTTTTCAAAAACTTTAGCTTCACCGAGACTTTTGTTTTGCGCTTTCTCATCCCACGAAGTCGCCGATACGGGGCTCGAAAGAATAAAAAAAATTCATAGCACAAATTTCCTGATGTGCTTCAAAAATTACCGCTCTTTCGTACCCTCCGCAGGAGACGTGGCTGCCAAAATTGCGCTCGTGGATTACTATGTTCGAGAGAAGACGTTTCTCGGCAATGGTGGCGGACCATTCACTTTCTGTATGTGGCACATGGCCCCCCAGTTGAAACAAAGGCTTGTCGTCTAGAAACGTGGGAGGCCAAGCTCGTCCTCGAGGACCTGGAAGACCAGCGACAACTCGTCGCCAGGGCCAAGAGGGCAGTCGAAGCCAGAGGGTTCCTGGACTAGGGAACCCTCCCACCTTAGGGTGATACCGAGCATCGCTCGGAACACTGTTTCACAATAAACGTTTATTTCTCTCTCTCTTTTTATGCATGCATAATGGATATCGGTTCGATAACTGCAGAATACTTCAAAAGTGTACAGAGCAGTAAATGGAAAATTGTTCATATTGGGACTACCCCTTCTGCTTATACTATGCAGCAAGATATTTTTTGTCGACAATATGTTAATGAACAAACAACACCGTGGATACAATTTAACGAGGTGCGTGAGCCAAAGGCTTGAGAACATGTTACTGCAATAACAGGTCAGTAAGAAGGAACTCAACTAATGAAAAACCGCTTTAAAATAAGGTGCATGCAAACACGGCCATTCTTCAAATTGAACATTGATTGACTGAGCCCTTTGAGTATCCTTTGGAGGCCACACTGTGCTTAGGGATGTGATCTCGTCGTTCAATACCATGGCACAAAAATGAACGATGCTTTGTCGGTGTGATTAACAGGCGGTAAACATAGGATTTGTGGAGCACGCTGCTGGTGTCTAGTACGTGTCAGTACTCGCCCATGTAGTACGTCTGGACGAAATCCGGGAAGCTAGTAAGGTAAAGTGCACAAACTGGAGAGTCGTACCGGATGCGATATACTCCTATATGTACAGCGCCTGCACAATACAGGGTTACTACACCGTTCTAGAAAAACCTTGCTTTTCTTCGACTGTCAAGGAGCTGCTGTCGACAGGTTGTACTGTTCGAGAAATATTTTGTCGAAAATGCAATTTTAAAAGGCATGCTATGCACAGTTGCGCCACCGGCAAAAATTTACACAGCTATAGAACTAAAATAAATTCGAATAGTGCAAGAAGAGCTACGTATTTGTCTGGTTTAGCTAAAGCCCTCCAAGTGAGCGCCACAAGTCCGGCCGCTCCATAAGCTTACATTTGAAAACCAGGCAATGCACAAACGATGAGAAATATGCGAACAAGCTAGACGTTTACTAACAAAGGTAGGTGTTTTTTGGAAGAAAGCCATCATGCATGATCGAAATGATAGTGCCCCTCACGTTCTCTGTACCACTGTATACGAGAACACTTCGTTGCCTCGACTTATGGGGAGAAAATGGGACTGCGAAAAACGAACGCCTTTCACTTTGCGGAGATGTGGTTTGTCATCGGCTGGATGTACCGGACCCTACGAAGTTTACGTTTTGCGTCGGTACGCTTATTTCAAGTGTAGAGAGAACATGGCACGTCAACGCAGGCAGCTGTGCTATAGACGCAGACGAGGCACCGCACGAAAGCGCGATAAACACCTCCAAAACCATAGCGGCTATTCTCAGATGTTGCAGAGAGCAGGCTGATATCACTAACAGTTGTTTCTATACCGAGGCATAGGCCCGAAAAATAAATAAAAAAACACCAACCAATCACGCACCGCAATTACCGAGCAGACAGCTTCGAGAGTACGATGCGTGGACCCCTGTGACGACATTCCGCCTTCGCCACCAGTAATCCGCAGATATGTTCCCAGTTTCGTACGTATAGAAAATAGCGCTGAATAAAATCATATAAGGCTCCGATTGAGCTCTAAAAATCACCGTTGCATATTCTGATGCGCAAATACATGACACACCCGATAGGTAATAATGAGTGAAGTATGACCAAACAACCCCTTTAAGTACGCACAGCCTCTCTAGTGAAGGTAGGCTAGCGGGCAACCTGAAAAGACGGAAGGCGTTAACTGGGATGTTATTTGCCTTAGCGATATTAGGAAAACTGAAGGAGCATGCACAGTAATGACTAATGGCCCAGTACTCGATTACAAAGAGCTCCTTGGGAAGCGCGAAGAATTTTTGAGCCCTAAGAGTATTGCGGGTAGCGTTGGAGAATTATACAGCTTGAATGAAAGGGGAGCACGTGTCATATCAAAGCTAAACAGGTAATCTAAACTGAAAGCATATCAAAGGTGCGCTCCAACGTAGAGCTATGACGACAAGAATGTAAAACAATTCGATGAGGATGTGGCATTAGTAATGCAAGAAGCACGAGCCCAGTCCACCATTGTCATGCGTCAAGGGGAAATTAATGTTAAATAAATTATAATAAAAAAATAAAGGGGACGAAGCACTCGGTAATTATGGTATAAACGCTAAGAACAATATAGAGATGATAGTGGAATGCGAAGGGCGAACCATTCTCCGCATAGTGAACAGCTTCTTTAAAAAAGCATATACACAGCAAGCGGCTGTGGAGAAGCCCTAACCCGGAAACAACGAACGAAATAGATTTGATAATGTGCAGGCATCCAATAATAATACGGGACATAAAAGAGCAAGCAAGCTAAAAGGAATGATAGCAGGCTGTTGAGGCCCAAGATCATACTCAGTATAAACTGAGCAAGAATAACACTAATCACTAAAGAGCAGGCAAACTAAGATGAGATAAGGGTAATAACAATTGAACTTAGTCCTCCATAGCGGAAAAAGTACACTGATTTAGCAGAATTCAAAGACTTAAAGCATATGAATGAAACTGCTATTAAAACATTTCTGAAGAAGCAGGGGAGAACTGCGAGTCAAACCACCATACAAGAAGTAGGCGAGCCTTTTCAACTACTAAACACTTAATAAACAAACACCAACCAATGAAAATAACGGCATCAAGAGTTAAAATGGAATTTGCTGAGAGGTGAAAAGCGATCTAAAAGAGAAAACGTAGTGGCATTGTAAACGACAGCGTACGGTGCGTGGACTAACCCTAGGTGTGCCAGAAACGAATCCAACATGCGAAACATGCGATAAGATATCTTGCTATCGAAACCCGAAAGGTGGTTCAGGGAGCCTGAAATACATAGTGAAGTACCATGTGTGACATATAGCCTAATATACGGCAGGAAGGGGAAGATGGAAGCTTGCGATGAAAAAATCCGTAAACAGGGCTTGTGTGCTCGAGCCGACGTTTCGACAAGTGGACTAGCCTTGAAGAAGGCAAGTCCACTTGTCGAAACGTCGGCTCGAGCACACAAGCCCTGTTTACATATAGCCTAATATGCAAGTCACGAATGTTTTCTGTGCTATCGCTCTTGGTATGATCGAAAACGCATTCTCGAACTCACGTGATTTAGCTGATGTAGAGCCAAATATTACATATATATGCAAATATTTGATAACGTGTTTCAACATGGTCTCGAAGCCAGAGCATAAAATAACTGAGGTAGCCTTATCGATTACGACAGCGACAACCACCTATAGCGTCATTCCAAGCAAACACACTATGGCGGCTTGACCTGCCAAAAACATATTGCGCAACCATGTGTGCATGTGATCAGAAAGCGGCAATCTGTTCTGTCTCCAGTGGTTTGAACACTAAACCTGCTAATAGCTTTCCACTCGCAAACGCAAACACTGCGTTTTATTTAAGAAAAGCCCCCAAATTAGGCTTGAAATCTAAATGCGACTATTGCCCAATATTCCGCACGCAATCTACACGGTGCCTGCGCAATATAATGTTCAAACGCACCTTAAGGTTGAAGTTACAAACTTACGCAAGATATCAAGGACATGTTTAGGCTACTTATTTAGAAGTGCGGAACATGTTCTTTATGGACCTGGGCTGTCGTCTCGGGTTGGTGCTTGGCGTCACGGTAGAAGGGCCAAAATAGGTCAAAAGAGGGGCTACAAGTCAAGTAAATACCAAAATAGGCCCACAGAGGGTGCCACTGCATCTCGAATGTTTCTTTTTCTCTTCATGGACACCGAGCAGATTGAACGTTTGGAACGCCAGCGAGCGCTTGCCCGTGAACTACAGCGCGCCGAAGGGCTAATTGTCTGTCCGAGCCAGCGAAGCGATAGGGAGAAGTACCAGCGCCGAGCTTTAGATGCAGATCTACGAAAGAGAGAAGCGGATGCGAAACGCCAGCTAATGCGAGGTGACCCTCAGCTTCAGAAGACTCAGATGAAAGCCGAGCGCCAACAAAGGCGGGTGAACCTGCAGCTCCTACTCAAACACAAGCCAGGCCTCAACAGAGGCAGGCAAATCATCAGCTCTGATCCGTAGTTTGTACAGTTTTCACGATGTGCAACTAGTATAATTATTATTTATCGTTAATACCTCAAGGACCCTGTGTACAGGGTTTTAGTATATGAACAGTCGGTGAACGAAAAAGACGAGGCCTTTTTATCTAAAAAAAGTGACTCAGCCGTGGCTTTCAAGTCAATAATGGTGATATCAAGGACAGTTTTCGAGAGACGATAGCGCTAGAGAGAGAGAACATAATAGTGCTAGACAAAGTTCTCTCGATAAAAAATTATGGCAGCTTAGCACTAGTGGCGCACTTGAGCTCAGCTGGGTGGCCTTTGCTGTTTCTCTTTACTTTCGCCTTTCTTTATTTTCTTTCTTTGTCTTTCCGTTTCTTTGTGTCCCTTCTTTGCGCCTGTTTATTTCTATTTCTTTCGTTTTCTCCCTATCCATTTCTTTCTCTTTCTCGTTCTTTTTATCTTTATTCGTATTTCTTCATTTTCTTTCTCTCTCTGCTTCTTCCTTTTTATTTCTGGCTTTCTTTCTCTTTTTCGTGTCTGCTCCTTTCTCTATCTTTCCTTGTCTTTCTCTCCGCTTTTCTCTATCATTCTATCTTCTTGTCTATCTCTCTCTTTCTGTCTCTGCTTGTATTTTTTCGTTCATTCTTTCTCGTTATTTTTTCTCTTTCTATCTCTTCCTGTCTTGCTCTGTTTTTTAAATCTCTTGATCGTGCCTGTTTTTTTCTATCTCTTTTTCTTTCTTTCTGTTTTTTCTCTGTGTATTTATCTTGTTATATGTTTATTCCGTTTATTTCTCTCTATTTTTCTTTTCCTCGTTCTTTTATCACTTTGCTTCTCTTTCTCTCTATATCTATATTTTTTTGTGTTTTTACCTTTTATTTCTTTATTGCGTTTAATCCTCTCTGTTTCTCTTCCCGCCTTTCCATCACTTTCCTTCTCTCTATTTTAAATCTATTTCTTTCCCTCTCTGTTTTCGACGTGCTCGTTTTCGTTTGACTCTCGCGCCTGCTGTACACGGCAGTGGGACTTTCCCAATTCATGGGGGGGGCATACCGCACTAGGAGATTTCTAGTGACACCACTGCGTTTCTAACACTCGCCTTGCAGGTTCGCAATAAAGTTTAGCGACCAGTCAACTACCCAAAAATTAGCTCCCAAGCTCTCCGTATAGGTTGTTAACCAGCAAAACCGAAGCGCGCGGTCCCGCAGTTTGTCACTGGGCTAGTCACGACGACCCATTAAAGTGTCTCTCAATTATTCGTTATTCCTTTCCAGCAACCTTAATTGGTGCTTGCCCGCCTCATCTTACTTTCTTCGGTATTAGTGTACAAGCGATGTGTAGTCAGGTTTGCCCAACTTCTGTGACGCACGCGCCCTAGACGTTTTTGCGTAGGAAGGACGGAGGACATTTTCTCTCGCGTAGTTATACACAGCTTTGCTGTTAAAAACGATTAAAGATGTGAGCGCGTGCTGGCACGCGCAGGGTATACAGCTTTAGCATAGCAGTTAAGTTCAGAGCTAGCATGAGCTGGATTGATAGGAAAGCAGCTTGACAAAACATGAGAAAAGTTGTGAATCTTTGTGACGCAGTGAAAGCTTTACAATTCTCTGACCTATTTGAATACTTGGGAATATAGTGTTTTTTAAAGTTCACATCCTCATAAAGAGTTTTTTCGCGAGGTGTGATATTTCAACGCAAATTCCAGTTGCTTTCCATTACATGTTTTCAACCACTACAAGAGGTGATATTTCAACGACCTGTCTGGCCTAAACATGGTTTCAAAGGCAAACGAGCACTGTTCCGAACTTGTTACATCCTCACAATATTTAGCTATTTGCCAGCAAGCAACACATATCTTTCGAGAAATACGCAGGACAGAGGATATGTGTTTGCTACCTCCAGAGTCCTTTGATATTTCTTGTAATCACCAAAGCTCGCCGTTACGCTATGGGGTATCTTCATACGCTGCCCAAAGCTGCCGCAATGTGGTGCTCTGTACCATAGGGGGCCTCATTCGCGCGCCGAAAAGTTTTCGCGGAGCGACATGAACTAATGGTTGTGGTGCTTTCTGTGGATCTGCTGCGTTAATTTTTGAGATAGCTCAAGTATGGGTTTCTTATGTTTCAGCGCAAGGAGACACGAACACGAGAGAGAAGGCACGAGGACACGGCGCTACTAACAACTGACGTTTATTGCACACGATAACAGTATAAATACCGATGCACAAGAAAGAGGGAAAGGGTGTCAACATCACCTTCGCACCAACATATTGCTTAACGGCCACTCTCGTGTTCGTGTCTCCTTGAGCTGAAACATGAGAAATGCAGTACCAACTAGACCACCAGTCGGTTTTATTGAAGTATGGGTGTGGGTCGACGATGCCGGACAGGTTTTTCGTGGTGGCGGGCGCTTCCGTTTACTAGAGAACAACCAAAAGGCGCGATTGGTTTACCGAGTAACAAGTAGCAGCGCGAGATATGAAAGTGGACCCTACGGCTGCTCGACAGAGGTGATCCCGATTTTGAGTCAATGTGCACGCGTATGTGCACAAAACACATTGATGCCTCGAACATCGTCGCTGCCAGTGATACAATTTCAATTACCTATATTTTGTTCAGAAGTTGCGTCGCGTCGGCGAAAAATTTATAGCTGGCGAAGCACCTCAGTTTCATTTTCTTGGTCATTAGACGAAGTCATTCTACAGAAGCAGCCCTTGCAGTAATGATTTATTGAACTCCTGTTAAAATGCATGTGAATGTTTGACAGAAAACTGAACAGCCGTGCTGGGCGAACAATCCGCTCTCTCCGCAGTCAATAAATTGCGATTTCTTAAGGGTGAATGTAGGTGTGACAGCCGAGATGTTTGCCTCTGCCATTAGTAAATCGTTCTCTGTCCGGCGAAACAAAAAACTCTCATACGAATAAAACTAACTCTGCAGCCACTTTTCTTAATCTAAGATTTTAATATTGAAATTAAAAACTGGCCCTACGTTTCGAGACCCGTTCGGTCTCTTCAACAGGGGGTGACTGTCCCGCTGGCCCCGAAGCTAGCGACTTTTCTTAGTGATTGTCCCCCCTCTCCACCGTCGTTCCTCCCGCCGTTCTTGTGGCGGTGTTGTTTTCTCCATTGGTTCAGGAGGCCATGTACATACACACTCGGCAGGGTCCCAGTTGAGCGGTTGATATTTCCAGGTGTTGTTTGGATATGCCAAGACTCTATGAACTGCCTTTTGGTGCGGCTACCTTCCGTGTCGATGACCCGGGCGTCGTCAAAGTTGATGCGATAGTCCATCTTCTCGCTGTGCTGTGCGAGCGCGTACTACGACGCTGGAGAGGGGGGACAATCACTAAGAAAAGTCGCTAGCTTCGGAGCCGGCCGGACAGTCCCGCCCTGATGAAGAGACCGAATGGGTCTCGAAACGTAGGGCCAGTTTTTAATTTCAATATTAAAAACATAGATTAAGAAAAGTGGCAGGAGAGTTTGTTTTATTCGTATAATTTTTACCCAGCCAGACAGATTTCTGTCAAATATGTTTACATTAAAAAATCTATCATCATCATAAACAGGTATTTGCCCAAGAAATTGTGTAAATCCCAGTACTCCCCACTGGTCGACTACAAATGACGAAGGCAACAGTTAGGCCTACAAATGGCCGCGAAGCGATGGCGGTGAGCCGAAGACACCGAGCACGTACAACGAGAGAATACTGGGGAACGGGAAATGCAACGGCAGCAGCGAGAAGAGCCCGAAGCGATGGAACCCCTACACCAGCGACGACGTGCCCGTAGATACATGAGAGGTGAAAACGATTCGTTTCAGCGCGAGCTTATCTCTGAAGTTTGGATATCCGTGCCCTGTCTGTGACTGTCTGTGCTTTAACCCAAACCTCTCTGCGCTGAAAATTCACGTAGAAACAACCTAGCATCACCTAGCTAAAGCCTAGCAACGACCTAGAAGCAACCTAGAAATAAAATGCATTATCTAGCTAATGCCTAGAAACAAGCTAGCAGCAATCATATTAGAATTCATAATCGTCCAGTTTCGCTGTGTGAAGCCTTCTCAAGCTTCGCCAATTTTTTTTTTTTTACAAGTGGCACCACTCGGGCATTGTGGGGAGTGCACAGCATTTACGTTTAGGCAAATATTAAAGAGTGGAACGTATTAAAGCGTCGAGACTAAGGGTACTCACCAGGTCACATCGGCCGCATTTCGCTTAGGGGGGGGGGGGGGGAGTTCATGACTGTGTACGTTGATTTTGTTCAAGGCCTTAGATGATCTAAAATGGATCTGGAGTCTCCCAGTCCCGCTTGCCTTATAATCATTACATGATTATGGCGCTTCAGATGAAGAATTCTTATGTCTTTTAGTCTGCAACCACCACGAGCCGCACGTTTTGAGCGGCTACTCTTTTCAGCGGGTGCTCATTTCGAGACTTACGAAGCACTGAGGCACTCATTTACACATGCTGTGCGTTAAAAGTAGCCACGTGAAAGTAAAGCGACCGTCGTGGAAGCTTAGAAAGCTGGACCGCCGAGGCTGCCGCACACACAACCCCAGCGATATAGCCGTATTCGCATGCTCTATTATACACAGCTGCGCCTTTGGCGGCGGCCGCTGGCTCCATATGAAACTGAGGTGGCCGTTTGGTAACCATCAGAAGTGTTAAAGGACTCTGCTACCGCTTACGGGTAGGCGAGTAAGTCGAAGACGTTTATTGGTGAATATTTCACTTTAAAGGGACCCTGAAACGGTTTTGACGATTTTGTACAAACACATTGGGCCAGTAGACCAAGTCCTAAGGCTCATTTACAGACTAACTTAAGCTCTCTGCTTACACTGTGTAATTTATTACAACGCTATAAAGCTGCGAATCGCTGCAGATCACTGCGGCTCAGCCCAACGCGTTTTCAACCGCCCCTTGCGAGTACGACATGCAGTGTCCGCACGACGTCATTGGGGCTGCGGTGTGCGCGCACGAAAAATTGGCTGGTAGGGTGGCGGCACCTGTCGGAGCAGATATCAACCACTCCGCGATGTCTCTGTTGCCAGACGGCGTGCGTGCTGCCGGGCGCACTGGGCTATGGTCTCCGAGATGCACGCAACCTGTCGGCGTGCAATCTCGGAGGTCATCACTGGGCGAAGCTGAAATCGTCGAGTGTGCTCACGTGAGCTCTGCGATCGCCAGCGATGCCAGCGTGTCTCATGAGTTGAGGAGGCAAGGCAGGTGTGAGAAGGAGGGCACGATATAATTGTCCGTAGGCGCCTTGGTACACGGCGTGCCGCTAAATTTGTGGTGCCAATGGTTCGATAATGCTCTAATCTAAACGCGGGCAAAGCTTCAAATAACCGTTTCAGGGTCCCTTTAAGTACGTGGTGGCTTCGATTAAGTTAATTGCAAGGCTGCCGGCAAAATTAGTACGCGTGATGAGGGAACTTCTATAAAAATTGGGGGGGCTCTTAAGCTTCACCTTTAAGAGTTGAACGCAATAGCGATATCCTGTCCCTAGTGCGTACTTCCACCACTTAGTGCATGCTATGTAATGGGTAGCATGATTTAAACCACGAGCAATTATGCGCTTGAAATGTTTTCGAACTTGCTATGCACCCACTACGTGGTCTTAAGAGAATACGCGTAGTAACGTGTGCGCCTTTTGTAATCGGTGGCCGGCTTTAAAGCACGATGTCGTTGTAATATTCACATATTCTGATGCCCGATGGTAATGTAAGCTTGTACCACGCAATATTACTGCGATATTACATGTTGTATTGTGACGCCTGTATACAGGACGCGTGTGTTTGGAAAGGATAATTATTTTCACTGCATTTCCAAGCAGAGGAAGTTATTTTCACTGTATTTACCAAGCAGACGCGTGACTTTGTGGTAGAACACCTGCTTGCCGCCCAGACGGCCTGGGTTCGATCTTCACTCGGACCCGAAAATTTTGTTATTTATTTTATTTGCATCTTTCTCAATTTTTCGCTCACAACCAATGACGCCGACGCCGGCACCGACGCCGGAATTTCTGCGAAACGAGCTCTTTAACGCTGTCGCGTTAATAAATTGGGGCACACTGCATCTGAAACCTACGACGACAGCGCCATTTTTTTTTTATTGGTTGATGCGACAGTTTGTTGGTTGTTTGATTTTCCGGGGTTCAACGTTAAGGTATGACAGTCGCCGTAGCGGAGGTCACCTGGGTTTGACATCATGGGGTCCTTTAGCGTGCATTGCCACCGTGACGCAGACGGGCCTCCATTGTTTCGCCGCCACCGAAATGCGACCGCCGCGTCCGGGATCGCGCTCGCGTTTTTGGAGTCAGGCTACTATACTCGGCGACAACTTTTCTTGGCACTGCAGCGAAGGCTACAGAGCCAAATCGCGCGTATCCTACCGCTAATGAATGTAGTCCTACTATTGTGTCCTTATTTTCTACGTGAGATATGAAAAATACTGCCTTCATTTCTTGCATGTAGCTCTTTGACACAAGACGCAGCTCACACCAGTAAGATATCCGTACTTGTTTTAATTTATAAGTTGTCACTTCGCGTTTTTGAACGCGTGAGAAAGGCGCGCCTTTTACGTGTACCTCGAACGCCAAGCGGCGTCTGCGTCGATATGAAACGCTGATCGCGCACAGCCATCACTTTCTACAGCGGTACGGAACGCATGACATACCGGACTACTTCGCGTAGTAGTACAATGTGCAGAAGCCCCGCCTCCGTAGCCTTCGCTCCAGTGCCAAGAAAAGTTGTCGCCGAGTATAGCACAGGAATCACTGGACCGCAGCGGCAACAAAAATGCAACAGTGCACCGACTGTAAGCACATAAAGTAAAACAGTGAACTCCAAAATTTAAGCTAAAAAAAATAGTGGTATATTTTGTAGACTTATAATTGAGGCGTAGTTTCCATGATCTCACAAAACTCACATTGGCGATAACATCGGCTATCACCAATTTGCGAAAACTTTAAGATGGACTTCTAGCATACATTTACGATGTGAATTTAGAAACTGTTACACCATACGAGACCCTTTAATTTGTGAACAAATACCACGAAATCACTGACACACATTTTGTAGTATTACTATCTCACCTTTTGCCGGATTTTGGAGGTCTTCAATGAACAAAAGGATAAGGACCGGCGTTGTCACGGTAGTAGTTGGACCATGGGATCATTTTTGTATCTGGCTGAAGTGTTTAATTGAAACGAAGAATCCAGGTTAGAGAAAATTAGCCATGACCTCTAAAAACTCATGATGAGGAAAGCACTTTCCAAATAATAATAACGCCTGTGCGTGGAACAAAATCGCAAAAAACAATCGCGTTGAAAATTCTAACTTAAATGCAGTTTCATGATAACAAGCTTATAATAAAGTGATATGTGGCACTGGTGTGAGATAAGCAGTATTTTCAATGGATCGGAATAACATTTTTCTCAGTGGTGCGTGATTTTTCGCACTATTCGCCTTTTTTTTTTCAGCAGTTGACGAAGCTCTACCTCTGATAATAGTCGAACCAACACAGCTCGTAAAAAATGCTCGACAGTTGCTGACGTTTCGCATCTCTTACGGTAGCGTCGCACGCAACAAAAAGGTATGAAAATTAGGAACAATTCAGAACGTAATGAAACGGACACAACGAAGCCCAACAACGAAGAATAAACGGGCGACGTCCCTTTCGGTGTGTATCTGTATTTCACGCCCTAATCCAGGCGTCATCTATGCAGGTCCTCTTGCAAGCTGCCTCCGAAAAGAATCTGTTCGACCCTATGAGGCAACGGTGCGCGAAAAGCATCGACGCCGAAGAGCGGGTACACCGCAAGCGACCCTCGCCTCCTGGTGGCTTGTGGGCGAAGTAAGGGAAACGCAGCACGTTGGAATCGCACGTGGTTCCGAATTCCGGACTCCTGCAGTGCCTCGTGCGTCCACCATTGCCACGGTTGAGAAGTCCGACGTCTCTCATAGAACAGCTCCTCGTGCATTCGCGGCGACTGCGGAAAACGTTTCTGTCCGCGGGACTCGGGCAGAGACCCGCAGGAAAGTTCCACGGTCGACAGTTCCGGCCATCGAACACCCACCAGCTGGCATTAACGTGATGCCTGTTGCATCGAAAAGAATAATTGTCATTAATCAGCTAGCTTCCGGAGCGCACAAAATGTTTAGAGAATGAACATATAAATATTGTCAGCGCAAGGCTACTGGCAGTGATTTCGTAACGGTTTGCCACTCTACATCCTTACAATTACAGCTACAAAGAAGCAATAGTGATGTTGTTAACAGAAATGTGCTGTATGCAAGAGAATACTTTTGAAATGCGGTGTTTAACTTGTTGCTTCATTAATGATTCATCGAAAGTGCTTCATTTGTAAGCCTTATGTGTGTGAAGATATTGAAGCTAGTAAATTGATTGAATCACTAAAACAAGCGGCTTACAACACTTATCTTGCAAGAATGTTACTTCATCTTTTGGGTTGCAGTAGAACTCACTTTCCAGTATTGCTAAATAGCATTCGACCATGCGTAAACATGAATGATTTAGTAGATGAGATATTGAAAAAGTTGTGGCAAAAAAAAAAAAACATTGCAGAGGTAGTGGCAACAAGGACAACAATTAAATGTTATGTTAAATGTCTGTGCGCGATCGATTGTACGTAATATATAATTACGGTCTGTCTCATTTCAATATTAAAGTTGGAAGCGGGATTTTGAATGATAGTACATTGACTAATTCACTGTACCTTAACAGTATACTGATCTTTCATTTGGACTTCGTTTTCTTGATATTTAGTGTGTGTAATAGAGTGCCATTAACTAGCCTAGTGCAAATGAAATTTTGTAAATGGTCTCACTTCTAGCTTTAGTCAATTAAACGATCAACTGTTTTCATGTACTGCTTGTTTTCTTTCCGACAATTCAACTTGATAGAGAGAAATGTAGCCTCTCAGATTCCCTGATTATTCTCGTTGGATTCCCCGCAATGTTGCAAATATGTGAACACATTACACTGTTGAGTTCTATAAAAAAAAGGCAAGAAACAATATGTTGGCTTTCCTAAAAACCAGTAAAAACATCGATCTACACATATCGCTTCGCCTGTGTCCGTCCTGCTGGTTTTTGTAGTTGTGTATGACACGCACCCCAAGGCTTGCCATTTCGGATAAAATATAGAAAGCTTTAGATCAGGCTGGCTCTCTAGCCGTTGTGTCCCTATGTTCTTTAGTTGTTTTGCGCCCCTGCTCCCCCCCGCTTTTTTCTGTTCGCGATCCATAGCCAAAGAGAATTCAAAGGGTCGTAAGGGCTTGGGTACGCAAACCACTTGGGGACCCCAGCACTAAAGCTCTCGGATATCAGAACACACCTGCCGCACCAGGAGAAGAGCGGCTCTTCTAGGCAGGCGGCCGAGGGCATCCGAGTGTGGACACAGCTGCGCTGGCAATCTGCCAGGGTGGCGAACTTGTTGGGTGAATGGTTGCACACTTGTACGTCGTCCATGATGGTGAGAACGCAGCTGTGCGTCGAATGTCGGTAGTAGGCCTCGTGCCGCAGTTTCGAGCAGTACGTGTAGAAAGGCAAGCCGCACCTCTGGTCCATCTGCGGTTCAGAAAGGCAGCGTGACTAATGAATGAAAATTAAAAAAAAATTATTAGTGCTTGACAATTTTTCCTTGACAAGTACCCAACAAAACTAATCGAAAGGTTTGAGTAACAAAAAACAACTAATATTTGGATTAGCTCAAGGAAGCGAACGACCGGCAGATGCTATTATCCGTTCCCTTAAGACTTTGTCTTAATCAGCACCTGACACATCTCGGTGTTGAAACAATGAACATCAAAATATTCATCGCAAGTTTATAAGAAGTGTCTCTGCGGGAAATCATTACCTGTGTTTGGACGCCTAATGCCACTGTAACTAGGTGCCAAAAAAAAAAACCCCGAAAGATACGGCAATTGTGCTCCTCAGGTGATTCTAATACGAACGATTCCAAACAAACGACTTCCGAATGCTGCACGGACACGACAACTTGCGGACTGCAGTTATAACAGAATCGCAGTTTTTACGAAACGGTACACTTGAGTGCGTGGCAGGCAGCCTTGAACTCCAGATGTGGCGCGGTGCTGTGGAGAGATGTGAAATGAAACGGATAAAACTGCAACTTGTCCTATCGCATGCACCTATATTCTCTGCTCTGCAAACAAAAACAACAGGTTACGATGGCAATCATCCCTCGACAATATGCACAGCACACTGCTGCCGAAGTAGTCAGCCGGAGTGGTAAAAGGAAGAATAAGGTAAAAGAAACGTTTGGTATGAGGACGAGACCAGATGACAGATTGATGTGTTTCTCTCCCTTCGGTTTTACATATCACCGAAACACAGCGCAACATGTCGCGGGTAAGCTTATTTGCCCCCTTTCATGAACATGACGGTTCTAGTACTTAACAGCGTTGTGTGGTCCAAGTGATTATCCGTTGCTATTGACTTACAGGCTTGCGTACTGGTTCCACCTTCATGTTTGGTAGGGCCTCGTAATCTGCATGACGATGCAGCGGCGCCACGCCTGGCCGTGCAAGCGTACGGCGACGTTGCAAAGGCCTCTGCCGCGGAAGGAATGGCGTCGTCTGCGGTGGTTCTCGCTTGTGCTTTTGCCTGGTCGCATTGCTTAGTGACTGTGTTATTATCATGAACTGGACGGGTAGCTTTTCGTCTTCATCGAGAAAAATCGTAGACTCAGTGTCAGGGCTCAGGAAACTTGTGGTCGCGTTCACCGATGGCTTCACTTTAGTCGGCGCGGGCCATTTCACCATGGGAGCGTTCTGGTGGAACGCGTCGCCGTCAACAGGCTCTGTGGGAGTAGCACCACGCACCTCTTCCACACCCTGTGTGACGTTGCTCTGGGACAGGACCGTCCACGTCAAGTCGACCATAACAGCCGAGACGCAGACAACTGCCGCTGCGGCGAGGAATGCCACCACCTTGTTGCGCCGTGACCATGCAAACCGCTGATCGCGCTGATGGCAGTCGTCAGCCACGGAGCTCATGTGATTGGACAGCGAAGCCTCGTCGAATTCCTCACCGCCCGTAGAATGTGAGAAAAGGCGGCTAACGCTTCGCTGGCTCCAGTGTTCACCATCGGATGAAATTACGGGTGACAGCCTGGGCACGTATCTGGAACCACTGACGACGCTCTGAAACGTCTCGCTTTCGGACGGTGACGTGTAGCGGGATGCGGCAGACTTGAGGAACTCCGCTCTGCTCTGTGGTGGCGAGGGCTGTAGTGATGCTGGAGGCACCATCTGCAGGGCAGCCATGCTCCTTCCCGAGAGAAGTAGACCTTGTTTGAAAGGGTCTTCTAAGAACGGAACGAAACCCTTACTGTTTGCCGAAAGTGGTAGCATTTCCCGTGGTCGACTATCACTCACAGAGTCATGCCTGCTGTTTGAAACTCGAAATCGCCGTGGTCCCGACGCCAAAGCGCTTGTGTGCCCGGTAAATCACGCAAGGGTTTGTCCTTGTTTGGGCCTTCTTTTAACTGACGGACTTGATGACTCTGCTGCAACTGCTGCGGATGATGATTGCTTGACACAAGACAAGTACCCACAACGTGGAAGGGGGGATGAATTCAGTGGTTGTACGTACAAATCATAATCACATTGCTGATATCGTAGAATAAACCACACAATGGGACAGAAATAATGGTCATACCCGCATAAAAAGCCGATTACATAGCTGCAATAGCGTTCCCAGGGAACGCTGTTGGTGACCTTTGTTGTCTTCTTCGTCTGCGCTCGAGCTCACGCTATTACATGATAGAAAAAATCTACGACATTTCCCGCTCCCCCCCCCCCCCCTCTCTAGAAGGCGCGCAGTTCGAGTCTTTTAAGAAAACGACAGTTCAATGGGGTAGAGATACTCTAAAACTCCTCGTGTGACAGAGCCGTTGTCAAGAGAGAGAGAGAGATAGCATGACTGAACAGTCTCTGATGTTCTGATCCCGTCCTTGGTGTCGCTCTATGATTCTTCCAGCATTCAAAAGTCGACGCAGCAGCTTTATCTTCATAGACGAGCACTTATTCACCCTCTTGTAGACTGTTGGAATCTTGAGCTTGAACGCTGGCGTGTTGTGCAGAACGGAGGCTCAAAACATACTCTTTTCTCCAATCTTCTAGAAAAATGCTAAATTAACTGTGTGAGATGAATCTACCACAGAGCCACGCCGGTGCTTGACACTCCTTAACAAAGAGACCCTATGCATGCGTCATGTCGTAGAAGGAATCTCGTTACCATTTGTAATAGAGCGTTTTAGAATAGTAACATAACAACCAGGCGTCGCACAATGCGAATTCCGTAACGAGTGGGTCGTTGAATGCTTCCGGACCCATCACAAAAGACTCAGTCATAATTCTTCATTGTCATCAGCCACCGCATAAGCTAAGTGCCCGTAATGCCTTAGATATGTGTTGCTGGTACCTCGCTTCTTTGCACAATAAGGAATGATGGCGTAGTGGGCGCTTCCCTACTTCACAATAATTATGATTGTTTACGGTGTAGTGTGTGCCACGCAAGTGTACTTGCAGTGGTTGCCCCAAGAGACTTTAAAAAAGGCTCTGGAAAGGCCGCTCTTCCAGCTTTCGCTGTGACTGTGCTGCACATTGCGCGCAGGCATGCAGTTTTTGGAGCCATGCCACAACTTCAACGAGACATTTCACCAAAAAGTGGCTACTCAGCTGCATTTCCATCAATTTCATCCTCATTTTAGAAAGAAACGCTGGCCCCTTAGAGCACAGAAAATGCGCATGCGATAGCGCGGGTCATAAATACAGAGTATGATAGGTTAAAACAAGCAATTGGTGCTTTATATAATGTCACATCATGATTTTGTCAAGTATATTCTAATATTGAATGTAGTGTTGCCGGAGAGAATATTCTTCCGTTCAGGTAGTAAATATTATTGTTGAGTTTTGGCATTGAGTACTGATACAATGGCGAAATGTATACGACCAATGCTGAACGACTGTTAGAAGGAGTCATTTTGTATGACAAAAGCAGGAAGATATGGCGATGAAGATGAAGTTTCAAACCAAACTGATTTTCTTCAAAAACATCATGTCTTTTTAAAATGCAGATTGTTTACTTTTCGAAAAAAAAAAACGACTGCTGGACGAACCCCTTCGAAGGATGGGCTTAAATTTATCCCTTCCGATGGTCATTTCCTTTGGCGCTACTGTACTGGGCTTTAGCCATGGGAACGTTTGCGATGGCGTGTGCGATTTCCTACGTGATACAAAACGAATTGAATTTTAAGGTTGTCTAAATTCAGTTTATTCTTCAACAATAGTGGTTCGTTATTATTATTATTATTATTATTATTATTATTATTATTATTATTATTATTATTATTAATTTTTTCCTGAGTTATACCAGTGAGTTATTGAAAAAAAAATCGATTTCTCAAGATATTTAGAACATAAACGCTTTCCTTTCTATAACAAGGCACGAACCGTTTCATGGCCGATCGCCCGCTGTGGGTTGCGCAACATGACTAAGGATCAAGCAACCAACCAACAGTGAGAGTACCCAGATGAAGAGGTTTTACTCGCCTTCAAACAAATTCGATGCTTATGTCCAATTTAACGTGAAATGTTCGCACAAGTACCAAGCAAAGCTCGGAGGGTGTTGCCATCAAGCTCGCTTGGAGGGTTCCTCCTGTTGTTGTGCCTTCATTAATGTTAAGGAAGAGAGAGCGCATAAAAGGCGGGACGGCTAACCATGGCTGAGCCTGGTTGGCTACCCTACATTTTGAAAGCGGAATAAAAGTTTAAGAGGAGAAAAGGAAGCCTCAGAAAGGCCACTGTTGTTGCCGCCAACGCAAAAACCATCTGTGCTCAACGGTTCAGGTGGTCGATCAGTCCCATAGCCTTCAGAAATTCCACTAACGCAACAGTGATGTGCTGCCCCATGGACTTAGGACCGCACCGAGGTTGAATTTCCATTTTATTTTAGAGATTTCGTAATATATATGCTTAATTTCGGAGTAACAAAAATAGTGATGGAGGTTCCTACTATATAGTTGTCTCACCAACAAGATGATATATGTAATGCCAACGATACGACATAACATATGTTCTGAATAAAGCCCTAGTTATCAAGCATATCTCTCGTATTCATGTTATGATTTCTTAATCATCAAAGCGTGTGGACAAAGGAAGCCTTGCCTTTCTCAATATCATACTACTACGCTAGTAACGGCTGCTGGATAGAACATCAGTTCGCTGCTAGATGGTCTTCTGTCATATCTCAGGAACGAGTTCTTGCGAGCAGGCAGGGGGGACAAAAGATATGTAGTGTATTTACGCGAGTTGTATCTCGCAACCGTCATGGAACAAGACGGCGTATTTCGCATAAACCAAAAAAGTGTTAGTTCCAGTTTTCAGCCTTGAAGGCGCGTCTCAGTTTTTCACACGTGGCCGTGATGACACTAATTAAGACTCAACATCAGGCCGAAGACTTCCAGGGTTGTCTCTCATGACGTCGAAAGAAGGATGAAGACACCGTACGTCACCTGGTTATCACACGGCCTCCAGAGAGTAGGGTCGAGATTAGACCTGTGCGCCGGTCCCAATATCGCTGGCGGCGGCGCGTCATCGGCGCGGAGTTCATCGGATCGGCGGCGGCGCGGCGCGGAGGGGGGGGGGGTAGATTCAAGATTCAAGAGATTGTGGGGAGAGAAATTGGTCCCTTCAATTCTGAAAAAAAAAAATAGGCAGATCCCAAGTACCACGGGAATCGATGTTATGCGAAGCATCCGGAGATAAGGTGACTGGGTTGTAACTTTTTTATTGAGCGAAACGTTATGAAAAGACGCTAAAGATATGTATAAAGGTTGCACGCACGAACATGTTGAACAGTCGCATATGTTTCATATAACCAGTTGTTTACAGTTGTGTAACGATGCCAGCAGAAACATGGATATTGCCAACACTAGACGCCGTAAGCTGATATGTAAAGCTTGTGCTTGCAAGGATGGTAGCCCTGGATAGTGCTACGTAGACCAACTACAATGGATCGCGCTTAAGTATACAACTGACGTTAACCCGACATGACTCCTTCGTCATAGGAGTACGTATGTAATGTTTATAAAATTACATAGCCAGCACTGCAACCACAATATACGTTTCACCATTATTACGCCTGCACAGGGTGTTCTTCCAAAGCAGTTTCGAGACCTGACGTGGCTCTGTGGTAGAATGCTTGATTGCCACGCAGAATGCTTGGGTTCGATTCCTGCTGGGACTCTGATTTCTATTCTTTGTATTCCTCGCGCCAACACCGCCGACGCCCGTTTTTTAACACTGTCGCCTTTAAATTACCAGTGTCAACGCCACCGATGTTAGTTTCTCTTAACGCTCTCGCATTTAATTTACAAATGTCTGTTCTCGCCGTTCCTGAGTAGATATAAATTGTCAAAGCCCTGTGGCACATACCCGCATTCCGTGGCCCGTGGTTACCGGGTATGAGCCACACATATTTGAGGAAATGAGTTTGACGACCTACGCGACGAGATTTTCACGTTATTAAAGTCACGACCAGCCCGACGTATTCATCAAATCCTCTTACCCTGCCATACTAATTTTGATCGACCTCAAGTTAAGGAGGCGATCACGAGAGCATCCACACGTAGGCGGCTAGATGATAGATAGATAGATAGATAGATAGATAGATAGATAGATAGATAGATAGATAGATAGATAGATAGATAGATAGAAACGCTCAAAGTGCTTGCGGGACGCAAAGAAATGCTTCGCATTTAAAAATCTGTTTCCTGGAAAGGGCGAAGCAGTGAAAGCGATACCAACATGTCGTAACGTTATAACGAACTAAGGCTAGCAGTATTAATGAGAACTAACAGAGAATAAAGCCAAGGTAAGTTTGGGGGGATGTTATTAGAAGTAATTGTAATGTAAATGTGAAGAAGTGAGTGAAACAACTTTGTTGACGATCCGGCATAAAGGCGGGAAGGGGTAAGAGAATTAAAGCGAGACACTAGCGTGCTCGGACGTCCCGGAGCAAAGGTGGACAAAAGATAACTTGCCGCCAGCAGGCTAGCAGCTATTTGTTCATCCGATCTCGGGAAACTGCAAAACGCTGGTGTATGGGAATACGGCCGTTCCCGGGAAAGAAGCGGTTTTAGTCCACTTTGTCGCATCAGTGGTCACAGCACGGACCGGTGAGATCATAGCGCATAGAAGAGAAGACGAGTCGTTTGCTAATGCCTGCCGAGATAGCGCGTGCGCCAGCGCTCGCGACCACGCCATTATAGTCAAAAGTTCAGTTACAGCTCCAGCTACGCAGCCCATCTACCCCGGCAATCCTTCATACTCCTTCGTAGAGCGAAATAGGGACAACGCGCTTCCTTCCTGGCTGAGGAGCAATCGACGGCAGGCCTCGCACGCGGAGTGATGCTACTGCAAGCGCTCTCCGTGCGGCGGAGATGAGCAAGTTGTTTCACCTATGATTCAGCCGTGTTCCTCGCTAGAAATCACGAGCGTTTACTGGCGGGTACAGCATGCGATGCGCGTACAACAGTTCTCAATTTCGACTTATGTGGAATATGACGGTGACGATGGAAACCAGCACAGAATGTCTATATAATTGCTATCGGAACCCAAAAATACACAAAAACCGTGGAAGCGGGCGGCCTTTTTCTGGAGAGCTCCATCGTCTTCGCTGTAAAGAGATTGGCGTTGCAGAAATCAAATAATCCCGCGGCTCTTCCATTGGTTTCGTTCTCGCCTTCACTGCAATTGTTACAGGCGATATCTCCTGGACAATTGTTTCTTCATAAAGCGCGAGTATAATGTTAGCGCTAAGCGTTGAGAGTAACATGATTTCGAGCTTGTCGGCTACACTGTTATTTCCGTTTGTGCAATCAGAAACTCACAAAATGGAGCGAAATCAGCTTATCGCGCACGATAATGATGCGAGGTAGGAAGAACGGGTGGGCGAATGCATGACAAAGCAGGGTAGGAGGGAATTCGCAAGTGGTACTTCTCGTATATGGACCAATCGAAAGTATGTGATCTCATCATGTCAGGTGAATCACCGTTATGGCGTCACAAAGAGTGCCAAAAAGAAACGAGAAACGCCAAGAGAGAATAAAGCGCTCGATTTTGTATTTTCAGAGACTGTTTGGGGGGCCCTTATAAGGACAGGGTGTGCAAACATAGACACAAGAGAGTAGTCAAGACACCGCAAACGCTGCTAACTGGAAAATCGTACAGCGGTGGAAAAGAAGAGAGAAAAACAAATGAAGGCAGCTTCGCACAAACCTGAAGGAAGTTCGGAGCTGTGCAGCCTTCTTCGTTTCTCTTTAGTTCTCTCTCTTTCCTCCTGTCTTTCTTTCTTTTTCTCTGTTTTGGTCCTTACTGTCTTTTTTCTGTCTTTTTTTTCTATTTATTTCTTCCTTTCTCTTTCTTGCTCTTTCTATTTTTCTTCCTGCTTTTTTTTCTTTCTCCATCTACCAATTTTTTGCTGGCAACCTCTTTTTTTTCTATTTTTATACGTGGTTTCCTGTGTTACGCCAAGCGACGTCAGTATACGACAGCCCGGGCCCCTAAAGGTCTCCGCACTTAATATCATCAAGGCGCTCGAAGAACAAGAGGAAGAAGACTTCTCCTTGGCATGAGCGCGCGCTCAATATGCTACAGATGGCTATGCTATACATGGTTTTGCCTTCGTTTCGCCAAGCTACGACAGCATATGATGGCAGCATACGATGACATCATACGACAGCCGGGACCCCTCAAGTGCTCAGCACTTATAATACTTAGCTGCGCATTCCCAGGCAAGAGGCGATACCTACCAGTCAGGTGCGTATGATGGTCTACGTGGGGGATAACGGGTCACGCTATTGACTTCACTCTTGTCTCAGTTTTCACGGCGTGTCGTTTTAACAAGAATACCTACCAGCTCATCTATCCGTTATTCTAAGTACTTCATTGTCTTTACTTCTCTACTTATTTATCGACTTATTCGAGTAAAAATGAAACAAAAAAAAAAGGCCATATACCCATCGATATCTATTATATATTTTATCTATCTAAGCACAGTGTAGTAGGTCCAAGACTCCACGAATATGGTATTCAGCGAGTTGTGTCGTCGCCCTTCACGGCTGGAGGACGCCGCAGCACTGAGGTCAGGCAAAAAATTGAAGGACACTTTGTACATTCCAAAGTGTGTTCGGCGAAAGCGTGTGGCCATTCCACTGATTATGCCATGTCTTTTTTCTTTTACACTCTCAGTGGGATAACACACAAACCGAATGTGTGCGTGTTTTCTTTTTTATTTTTTTTACCGCGAATCGCAGCGAGACGCGAGACTCATCTTCCTCCGTTCGCATGCGTTAGTATTTTCTCGCGCTTTGCGCATCGTGCAAACGCCATCCGCGTTCCAGCTCTTAAATTGACGGACCCTTTGTAAATTCGAAAGTGTATTCCGTGAACGCCTGGGTTCATTGAGACGGCGTCGGTCAGAATGATTGCAAACTCTGGGCACAGCGACGCCACGCAAGCAAAGCGCGAGCGCTATAGAGTCCGACGCGACCGGCGTTCGTTTGCGCATCCCGGCGGCCACCTGGCTCCGTGCCAGAGCTCGGATGGACGGACGGACGGACGGACGGACATGGACGGATGGACAGACGGACGGACGTCGGACGGACACCGGACGGACGTGAGCATGAGACATTAAAGGCTTTCGCCTTAAAGATTACACCATCTCCCGCTAAAGGTAACCATGTCTAGATGTGAAGCAGCGGGCGCTAACGCTTACACTGGCGGCGGCGTTGACGCTGGCGCTCATCGCAGCGTTGCGCATGGGAGAAACCTGGGGAGGAGCAAAGCACGCAGTGATAGAGCGGTGTTTCCTACGGAACATGCCAATCGCTGATAATGGGCAATGAGAGACAGAAGACTTCTACTGGACACAGAGGCCCGCACTCCGCTTTTAGTTAACGCGCACGCTGCGAATTTTTATCGTTCGACAGCGCACAGGAGAAAATTCCCACCGGCACCACCTTGGAGGTCAAGATCCATTGCCATATATACGGGGTGGCCAGTGAACGGTTGTGCAGCGCGAGCAGTCGGTTTTTTCAACCAAGAAACTCGCTAGCAGACGCTGCCTAGCAGACGCTGCCTGCGTCACGTCGCGAGGCGAGAGAGGGGGGGAGCGTAGGAGAGGAGAGACAGGGGAAGACGCGCATGCGCAGTGGGGGGTGTGGACGCCGCGGGGAGGGATGCCTAAAGGAGAGAGGGGGGGAGCGTAGGAAGGGAGAGAGGGAGGGGACGCGAATGCGCAGTGAGGGTGTGGCCTCCACGGGGAGGGGTGCCTAGAGGAGAGAGAGGTGGAGAGGAGGTTTTTATTTTTATTTTTGTTTGAATGGGTTTGCGCATGCGCAGTGGGGGGTGTGGATGGACGGGCGCCGGACGGACGGACGGACACCGGACGGACGGACACCGGACGGACGTGAGCATGAGACATTAAAGGCTTTCGCCTTAATAGACTAAGCAGGTTTTCCACTTCAACCCAGACAGCACAGTATTCATAAGCCTTTGAAATAGCAGGCGCTGAGCTCAAACCGAAGGGCAGGACTTTACATTCATATAGGCCATCTGGCGTCACAAAAACGGTCTTCTCGCGGTCTCTAGGGTCTACCTCGATTTGCCAGTATCCACTCATCAAAACCATTGAAGAAAAGTAGTGAGCATCTCGAACTCTGTCGAGAGAATCATTTATACGGGGGAAGGGATACACATCTTTCTTGGTCACCTGATTTAGCTTCCTGTAATCCACGCAGAAGCGCAGGCTGCCGTCCTTTTTCTTAACTAGGACCACAGGCGATGCCCAGGGGCTCTCTGATGGCTGAATGGCGTCATCTTCAAGCATTTTGTCGACTTGCTGTTGTATAGCTTCGCGTTCCTTTGGAGCCACGCGATAAGGGTTCTGGTGGATAGGTTTCGCCAGTGTCTTCGGTAATTCTCCGATGCTTGGTTAGAGGCGTGCGGCCAACTCTTGATGTTGCCGAGCAGCAGTATTGGAATTCGGCCAGTAGCTCAAGAAGCCTCCCTCGCTCGTCATTTGGCAAAGTTGTGCTAACGTCAAGAACAGGTGCTGGATCAAGTTTTGGCGATTCGTCGACCACCGACAAGGAGCTTCCGGCATGTACAACATCATCAAAGTAAGCGACGGCCGTACACTTTGGAAGGTACCGGCGCTCAGCACTGAAATTGGTCAGCAGCAAGTCCGTGCGTCCAGCAGTGACACTGACGATACCTCGTGCGACTGAAATACCATGGGTGAAGAGGAGCGAGCTTATTTGGTCTGCCACTCCTTCACCGTCAAACTGGGCAGCGGCTGCCACAGAAACAAGCGTGCATGACCGAGGTGGGAGGACTACAGTAAGGCGCAAGTGCTTGGGTCTCACCTCTGGGCAATCAGCTAAGCCGGGACTGTTGCAGAACGTAATCAAACTGTCCGGGATGTCGATGACGGCGCCATATTCTCTTAAAAAATCCATGCCATGCCAATAATGAGACCTTTGCAGCATGTGGCGAGAACGACGAACGACGCAACCGAAAGGAGAACCTCCGATGTCAACTCTCGCTGTTCATCTTCCAGTGGGCATCAGTAACTGGCCACTTGCCGTTCTCATATGAGGGCCCGTCCACGGCGTCTTCACTTTCTTGAGGCGCACGGCGAGGTCCTGACTTATAAGAGAAAAGTCGGCACCAGTGTCGACTAAGGCTGCCACTTTCTGGCCGTCAAGAAGAACACTAAGGTCGGGAGTCACAATTTCGTCGCTCTCACGTCTTCTCGGCTTTACGGCGTCGTGCAGTGGGATGAGTGGGGTCTATTTTATCGTCATCTTGATGGCCTGAAACGTTACGCCTGGAGGTCGCCGCCCTCAGTTTCTGCGGCACGGACTGGGTAACCTCCTTTGAATTAAACTCCGCGAACGTCGTCGGTGCGACGAAGGCGAATGCGCGGGAGATGGAGAGCGGTGTCGACGTCCCAAACCCGGCTGGTGAGTAGGTATTGCCTTCTCGTCAGTGGTACGGCAGTCGTCCAAAGTGACAACGGGCTCCTTGGAAAGAAGCGTCGTCGCGGCGTGGGATGTATTCGTCGGTTGGCGCGTCGACCATCAAACCATGGCCGAAGAGGGCGGAGCGAATCACCGCGATGCCAGCAATTGACGAGAAATATGGCCTGCACCACCGCAGTTAAAACATAGTGGACGCCGGTCAACTGTGCGCCTTGCGCCTGTTTTTCGGAGTGGAGGACGTCTGAGCATCTCCTCTTGCGACGATGTCCATGGCGCGGCTGTGGACGGCTGCTGGTATGGCGGTAGGACGGGTGGTCGCCACAATCTCTGCTCCTGCGGCGGTGACCAAAGGGGCCATTGGCGCCTGGCGGTATGGCGTTGGCGTAGCGGGTGGTGTACGTCGAAGAGCGGCGGCGTAGCTCATGGGACGCTGCTCGGCATCAGGGTCAGCGGTAGAGAATGCTTGGCGGATTTCCTCGCGTACGACTTCAACTTCAACGACTTCACTGTCGTTTTCATAAATTGCTTGTTCTTCACAATGAAGGTCAGTTGGAAGTCAGCGCTCGTCTTCGTTAGTCTCGTTGTCCCCTGTCTTCTTTTGCGCTGTAATTAATCTACGAAATGGAATACCAACTAGCCCGTATCTACAACCTGCTTCACGACTTCAACGACGGACGCCAGGGGGGTTTCAGCTACCGGAGTTCCGGAACTTCTGCAGTTCTTTGCGAACTATCTCCCTTTAATCAGGTCTCGCAAGGAGTTCTGATTCTCAAACGTCATGGTGGCGGCCATTGATTGGGGCGCTGCTGGACATGCGATCATACTGCCTGCATCGTTGATGAAGGGTCCCGCTCGATAGTCCGTAGCTTCCTTGATAAAGTCAATCACGGTACTTAGAGGGTTGCGCAGTAGCCCGGCGAAAACCTGCTCCTTTACACCGCGCATGAGGTAGCTCAACTTCTTATCTTAAGTCATGCTCGGGTTAGCTCGACGGAAAAGACGAGTCATATCCTCGGCAAACATCGCAACGGTTTCATTGGGGTTTTTGAACTTGTAGCTCCAATTGCTGCTGCGCACGGTCCCGTCAATCGACACTGGCGAAAGGTATCAACGAACTGCTGTCGGAAGTCGCTCCAGGTTGACAGACTGGCTTCTCTGTTCTCATACCAAGTACGAGCACTGTCGTCAACGGTAGAAATAGGCGCGAGAGAGTTTTTCCTGATTAGACCACTGGTTGATCTTGGCAACACGCTCATAGTGCTCAAGCCAGTCGTCAACGTCTTCATGGGCGCCGCCACTAAATCGATCGGGGACCAGTGGTTGAAAGAGCGTTACCTGAGATGAGTGTGCAGGAGAGCTGCCTTGGGGCACCTGTTGCGGGCTGGCGTTGGCCATCGGTTCATGCAAGCGGCGCCTGGGAGAAAGGTTCCTGAGAGGGGGAGCTCTGGCGCGAGGCCTCGCAACCACCGACTGAAGCGATGCACAGGGAGTTGCAATAGGTGACAATGCGTCCGGGCTGGGTGAACGGCTCCCAGTGGGAGTGTGAAGCATCAGACAGGGTTGCGCTCCAGCACCTCCGCCACTGTCACGGTGCAACGCGAACAAAAGGGAGGAACACCTTGAGACAGTGCAACAGCGTTGGTTGGTTGGTTAGGGTCCTAGAGGAGTGGCTCAACGAACCACGGGGGATCAGCCATGAATCGTGCCGCAGTGGGATTTTGGAAATAAAGAAGGCCTAAAAAGGCAGTGTTTTTAGGTAAGTGAACAGATTAGTTTTGTTTACGGTATTTTGTTCAAATCGGCTGAAGAAGAAGAACGTCTTCTTCGTCCTTGAATATCCCCAAGCCCACTACATGGTGTCCGCTAAATCTCCCCATCGTCGTTTTCATCCACATGCAGTATACACGCGTCAATATGCAGTCGTCTGCAAATATCATATTATGAGATTGTACATTTTCATGAATGTCATCTATATAAAGTAAGAAAAGAAGGGGTCACCGGACTGATCCCTGAGGTACCCCTGACGTAACATGAGTTACTGCAGACGGTTCACCGTTTACAACTACATATTGTCGCCTCTCACGCAAATATTCCAGCAATTCATGCAATAACTCGGGGATTAATATTAAAGCTCCTTAGTTTTTGCAGCAGTAAGTAGTGCGAAACGGTGTCGAGCGCTTTTTAAAAATCGAGGAAAATACAATCAACCGAAAATTTGTCGTCGAGTGCTTCTGCTAAAACATGTGTGAACTCTACCATTTGTGTGAAGCACGGTAGTCCCTGTCTAAATTCACGCTGGTTTGAATTGAATAAAGAATTACTATCTATGTGCTTAACAATGGCGGTATATAAAATGTGTGCAAGAATTTCGCTACACACAGAAGTGAGTGAAATAGGGCGGTAGGGATTGACAACGTTGCGCGAGCCAGATTTATGTATAGAAGCTACCGATGTCAATTTTCAATCAGTCGGGAGAGAACTGTATTTTAAGGACCTTTCAGAAATAACATTCAAGTACAAGAGAACAGTATGAGAGCAAGACATCACTATAAAACTGGGCAAACAATCAGGGCCCACGGCTTTTGCATAGTCTAAATCGCTAAGAAATAACTCAATGCCTACGAGCTTAGAGCATTACATCAGGCATGGACATGGATTCGTGTGTCAACAATTTCAGATCTTTCTTATGATCAGAGGGGGGCAGATAACACTGACGTAAAACAAAGATTGAACAGCTGAGCCTTTTCTGTCGCGTCGTCAACGGTAATATCACCACTGGTCAATGCGGGTATTGAAACGTTGTATATTTTGTATCGTTTTATATGCTTGCAAAGTTCCTTGAGGTTTTTGCTTTATTTTACTTTCTACTGTTTTAAAATCGGCCGATTTCATTTGGACTGTGGCGCTGTTCACTTCACGAGATGCCAGTTTTAGTTTGCACAAATTCTTCTTCAAATGTAGCTCTCGCTACAAAAACCAGGCGTCACACAATGCGAATTGCGTAATGAGGGGGGTCATTTAATGCTTCCAATCTATTATAAAGGGCCTGGCCATAATTCTTCATCGTCGTCAGCCACCGGATAAACAAAGCTGACAGAATGTCTTAGAGATGTGCAGCGAGTACCGCGCTTCTCCACAGAATGATGAATAATGCATAGGGAGTGCTTGTCTTCTTCATGAACATTACGATCATTGGTGGCGTAGTTTGAACCTTCCATGCAAACTTCTATGAGTTTCTTGAGCCGCATCGGTGCTTGAAACTCATTCGCAAACATACCCTATAGAGGCGTCGTGTCTGGTAAGCAATCATGTTGACATGTGTAGTGCAGCGTGGTAGAAAAGCAATATAAAAACCAGGCGTCACACAACAAGAATTCGCAACGAGTGGGTCATTGAATGCTTCCAACCCACTGCAAAGTGCTCAGCCATAATTATTCGTCGTCATCAGCCACAGTACAAATAAAGTACCTATAATGCCTCACAGACGTGCAGCGGATACTACCACGCTTCTCCGCAGAATGACGAATAACGGCAAAGTGACTGCGTCCCTTGTTCTTAAAGATTACGATGATTTATTGCGTAGTGGGTACCTTGGATGTATGTATACTTGTATTGGTTCCTCCAAGAGAGTCTACAAAGGGCTCTAGAAAGGCTGCTCTTGCAGCGTTCCTTGTGACTGTGCTGCGTGTTCCGCGCAGGCCTGGCGATATTTTAACTTAGCCGGGATTTGCGAAAGATAAAAAAGAGGAGTGTTGGAGTGGCTCTATGTACGAGAGACACTAGAGACGGGTGTCCATACGGCGAGGGCGCGCAACAGCTGCGCCTAAAGGTAACATGGTGGCCATCTGAACGATTGTTTGGTCGTTGACTGTACTCATATCATCCGCAGAGGATTATTTGTGTAAGTGTAATTATAGTTCTTTTGCGAAGTAAAGGCAATGTATACAGCCATTTCCGCTACAAAAAGCATCGCTTCGCGAACACTTCGTGATAAATGCGTCATCACGAAAGCCTCACTGTGGGGAGTCATACATCGGGCAAATTTTACGGCGTCATTTGACGTCAGTCGCATGCACTCGGTTGGTGGCATTTGTACTTGTTTTGTTACGTGGAGCATTGGCCCCGTTCGGGGTGGTATTACGTGCTCACCAATGCGGCACGCAGTTTACTCGTTGGCGCCAAAACTGCTGACCAGAATAGCTGCGTTGGCTTGCTAGTAACTTATAACATGTAAAAAATTGCGAACTGACAGCAGCCCGTCTTCATGTATATTGTTTTTTGTTACCTCTGTGTTCAGCTGTTATGGCGGAGGTTTGCCGTGTGTCATAGATGGAAAAGTGTCCTCATCATGAACCAGCATCTGCTCAAACGCCGCCCAAGCGCTCTGTACAGATGGCTAACAATCGAAGCTGAAACGTGCAGCCCCTAACCAGTGTTTGTCGCCCGTGTATTCCCTTGTTAATTTTAGTCGACCAGTGTGGCGAATAGTGGGGATTTGCCCGATTAGTGTGGCACATACGCGCTGTTGGAGTTCTTTACAAAAGAGCTGTTATGGTGGAGTAGTGAAAAAGATAGAAATTGAGAGAATGACCACAGAGAAAGAGAAAGAAAGAATGACAGAAAAATACAGAAAGATAGAGAAACAAACAGACATAGAGGAAAATAGAATCACATAGACTGAAAAAAACGATTAAAAAAAGAGAGCAAGCATAGTCATGTACAGAATAGTACAACAAGGGTTGGGAAGGAGACAGGGGAGAGTGTAAAAGCCTAGCCAAGCCAGGGCTACCTATCTGCCCATCAGCTCTGCTTTGACCCAACCTTGCGCGACTTAGTGTAAGCTGCAATAATTTTTTAGGTGTGAAGCAGCTCTTTGACTAGGCTGTGTAACGCTGTCCCTCCCTCCGTGCGTACGAACGCGCCGCCACGTGCTCCCCTCGCCGCAGGTGTTGGAGCGGTGCCAAGTAGGTCACGCCGCAGCTGCGCGTTGACGTCACGCTCCCCTCGCAGTGCGCGCTGACGTCACTGTCTCCCTCGCCTGCCGCGCGCTCGCCGGAGCGCCCGCAGCTCCTGCCTGAAGCGCAACGACAAGACCTACGCCAGCCATCGCTTCAAACGAATCTTCCAGCGCTCGCCGCAGCACCCGCGTTAGCGCCGTTCAACCCGTCACGCCACCCGTGCGCAACGCTGCTGCTTCGCATCCCATCAGGGTTCCCTTTGGGAAGATGCATCCGATTTTTTTCACGTAGGCGTTCTCATATAATGTCACTATGCATGAGCTGGTTCATTTGTGAAAATTCCCTGTTAAGTGCGGGGCTTAAAGGGCTCAGGCTTGTCGTCGAACCATAAATCTCATGAGGCGTGACCACGCCCAGAGTAAAGTTCTCTCTACAGGCAATCACAAGGCTAGCCATCGCTGAAAAAAAGCTGGTTAAAATGAACGAACAAAATTTAAAATAACGTTGAACGTGTGTACAGCGCAGAATAAAAACGAAGGTACGCAAGTTCAACATGGAATACCAAGTAGCCCGTACCCACATTCCACATCAGTCTAACATATCATTGCCATATATAACCAGGAAGTAATCGAAATAACTAACTGAAGATGGCTGAAAAACGTTTCGAAAGATGCGGCTGACGCTGGCGCGATGGCTAGTAAGGGCGCCACCACCTTTCCATGCGAGCGAACGCCCCTCCCCTGCACTTCGCCGGCACTCCGTCGCTGCATCTGATGGGGAAACAATCGCACGGAACTCGCTGCAGACGACGCGTATCTCAACTGCCGTGAACAAGCAGCGAGTCGATAAAGTGCCGCAAAAAGTAGCGCGCATGGCACAGACCAAGTTGGAGAATCTGCCTAGCAATATTGTACTCGTGCCCTGGAAACCCAACGTGGTTACCTCACACGTTGGCGCCGTCGAGGCTTGGTAAATGGAGCAGTGGGAACTACACAAGCGGGAATCGCATGATGGGCCGTGCTACGCACTTCATCAGGTTTCACAGTAGCGTAGCTGCCATACGTGTTTCAGAAGCGAAGCTCCTTAGGCTCGCACGATGTCCGTTGTCACCGTCGTCGTCGTAGGTCCCCGTCAGAACAGCTGCGGCGCCGCTCCGAAACCCTCTCTCAGCAAGCGTATCGATCAAGGTCATGACCTCGTGCGCAGAACCGTTCGTAGAGAGCACGCAGCGCGCATACCGACCGCGCACAGGTAGAGCGCTGCGGCGGTGCCGCTCCGAAACCCCTCTCCGAGCAAGGCGCACGACGTCATGCGCAGAACCATCCAGCAGAGCGCACGCAGCGCGCATACCAACCACGCGCAGGTGTTGCGCCGGCGCCGCGCCGCTCGTACATAGATCGCGCATACAAGCCGTGTACAGCGCGCTGCATTTCTCGCAAGCCGCTCGTACTTAGACCGTGCAGCGCTAGCGCATCGATCAATGACGCTACACTTAGTAAAATATAATGACGTAGACTGGCTTTCCAAGTAGCTTCGCTCTATCATCAGCATTCACTTCGTGGATCTGCAGTAATATGTTTTTGTCTATGGTGTGAGGGAGTTACAGACACGGTGAAACTCCCTTAAGGGTGGACAGATGTTTGCATTGTCGCATCTCAAATCGTTGACTCTGATTCACACGCCATCATTTAATCGTAAATCACATTGTAAGCATAATGGAGGTATTTAATGAGCGTTCACCATATTCCAAACGTAATGCAGTGTTCATTTTCAGGCTTTTGACTAAGAACAAAGAAGTTGTCCTGGCGGGAAAAACGCAAGCTCGCGTCTTCATACCTCTTTGTGGAAAGGCACATGAACTGAAGTGGTGAGTAAACAATGGCGTAATGTTCGAATGTTCGCGCTCGCAGATGCTGATTAACCGTATGAAATATGTTTCTTCTTTTTTGAAATATTGATGTCCTTAAGAGATAAGCACGCCTTGTTGCTGGAAGAGTGGCTTGAAATCTGAGAAGGGGGGGGGGGGTGCATTTCATAGCAAACAAGAAATAAAAACATGAGGAAGAAAGGGATAACTGCAACAGGCCAAGCGCTAAGCTTCAACTGTTCATGTGCAGCGCCCGACCTGTTGCTTCCTTGTCGTTTTTTTTCTCAATTCTATGTTTCTTGATTATGTACCAATGGATCTCTTCGATCTTAACAGATGTTAAGTTACCCCCGTATTCGGAAACGCTCCTTGACTTGAACTTGACTTGCCACCGCCTCAAGCAGAGCGTTTCAAACGCGTTTGTGCTGCCTTGGCACCGCCTAAACACAGCGCATTCGAAACGCGTTTGTGCTGCATTGAAGGCGGTTTCAAGTCAAGTTCAAGTCAAGAAGCGTTTTTTAAGGTTAAAGATTGGAAATGTCTTAGTTTTATGACGTTCTCTACCGCTTAATTGAAGTTCTTTGTCTATGAGGTGTAAGAGGTAGTTCAGTGAAATTTATTGTTTGAACAAGTAATGATAAAGGAACTTATTCTGTGACGTTCAATTATTCATTTCAGCATGTATACAGCATGTATACCTTTAAGGCGCTATACTTTATACAGTATAGCGCCTTAAAGGGAATTATGGCATTCTTCAATCGCGCTGATGAAGGCTTCATGTGACTTTATTTCTGTTAGGTTTGTTAATAATATATATCTGCTAACACCTCACAAAAATCGTTTCCCTTCAAGTCATAAATGCGCATAATGTTGATTGAATAGTTGACACGAATAGATTTTCTCGCCCTGCTACGAAATGGCGCGGAAGCGGGTAAAGAATTTAATTAAAATGTAATTGCATTGCGCTTCTCAATTTTCTCTCAGCTTTAAGTCTGACGTTCTTTCTTTTATACAATCTCCTGTTTTCCGTCAGGTTTTATGACATGGGACACAGCGTGATCGGTGTGGAATTTGTGGAGGAATGTGTGCGGAGCTACTTCATTGAGAGTGGCCTTCAAATGGAAGAGGCTACTTGTCCCATCATTAAATGCAAGATACTCAGGGTACGCAACGCTTCGCCCCACAATACTTGATACGCTGTATTTCAGAAGTTATGTAGCATTTAAGTGGCTGTATTCCGTGGCGAAATGAAGCGAGCAGATTGCTGTCTCAAAGGTTGTATTTTGTAATTCGGACACGAACTGCGTTTCGATGCGAGAAAACTAAACAAAACATTCACGTATATTCACGTCATGCTTTGTTCAATAGTCATTTTTTAGGGGACGCAGGACTGCGGTAGGGCTTCCATGGCTGACATGAGTGCCGTTTGCTAACAAGTATATATTAATACGATTACTGAACACTCCAAAGTGCTGTGTACAGGGAAAAAAAACACTGTGACGTAATTTCAATAATTTCTAATAAGAGAATTTGTGTGAAGTGAGCTGTAGTGCTTTCACATTTGAAGGCTAGTGTAGTAAAAAAAAAAGAACAAATAAAATGCATTGAAGAAGACGTCTGATTTTTTTTTATCTGATGGTTAAATTTTCCGGAAAGTTGGTCCCTGGTGATCCTAGGTCACAGAAAGATGTCTGTTCTCCAGTGTTCATGCACTACATCCATGCCATTAATATAGTTGCAGTAAATGCTCGTCTTCTTTGCCACGTGTACTTTGCCTCATCTTGTGCTACACCCGCCCTCAAGCATGAAACACTGACTAGCCCGATCTGCAACTCCGCTGTTTTCATAGAGTGCAAACAGTACCTTTGTGCTTTTGTGTCACTGGGGTGTATTAATTTAATTATGATTCGACACAGCGCGATTATGGCCTACCGGGAATTTTACGAGCTCTCTTATTATTTATTCCTTACGCAGACGCCGGACCATCGACTACAAGTGTTTATCTGCAACATTTTCGACTTTAAACGGTAAATCACAATTTCAGTGTTGTCAATGGCAAATTTTTTTCTTATTCTAGGGTGTTACTGACGTATTCACCTAAGGATGAAAACATAAATTAACAAACGCACAAACATCGCTGCTTCTATAGGGCGAGTGTCCTCGTTTTGGTGATATCAATATCGTTAGAATTTTGTCGAGAACTTAAAAAAATAAGGTGTTCAGTGTAGGATAGGCCTATGAAAATACACCTTTGAAATAATAATGCCAAAAAAAATTAGTTTCAATAAAACCAATTCACTCTTGCTGCCAGTTGGCAAATAATATCTTAATAATAAATGTTGAGGTTTTACGTCCCTGATATGATTATTTGGGACGCTGAAGTGGAGGGCATGGGAAAACTCGACCACCTGGAGGTTTTTAACGTATACCAAAATCCTGTAGGCCCTTACAAACTACTGCTTTGAAGAGAAACAATGTGCTCTGAACAATAGTTCTTGAATCTGACCCTAACTTAACCATTACTCCGAAATTAAGGTGAATAGAGCCTTTGCATGATTATTGCTTCCGTCTACAGCGGGGAACCGAATATGCAGGCCATGTTTTACGGACCACTTCGTGTGGAAAGTCCGCAGTGTGCTGGCAGTCACGATGGTGTTTTTGTAAAACAGCAATAGCGCAAGGATAAAGTTTAAGGCCGATTTTTCGTTTAAGTATTTTTTTGTCAGACAATCAACATTTTCAGTATAAAAGGAGAATTACTTGGTTGACAAAGTCAAGGATTCCAGCGCGCTGAAAAGCGAGCACGAAGAAGTTAAGCATGTCGTAACATGCTCGAAACTTTCCCTTTGGGAAGAGACGTTTCTAGCTGTTCCGTAAACTTCTTAACAATACCGTGTGACCGAACTACTGGATTGCATACACCGTGTTACCGGAGCGCATGTATAGCAATGTTTAACATCCCATACGTAAAGTTTTACGCAAGTATGTAGGCCGATACGTTTACGTTTCTGCAAACCACTAAGTTATGATAATAACTGCAATTAAACTATATTTAATTTAGGCATGATTCAATCGACGCTGCAGCGAAAATCTTAATAGAGGGTTCTAGCTCGCTTGATAATCCGTGTGCGCAAAGGGCCGTAGCAATGCCGGCTTACCGGGCAATGGTATCGACAACATCATGTGACGCTTCGTGCAGCCGCAATTTTAGACATGTTTGTTTTCTCCTAGTATTCTTGAGGGGAAGAAGAGATAAAAATGCAACTCATTCGTAATTACGCCGCTCGAAGGAACTTACACTAAAAGTTCAACGAACCACGTTTCTCCAATAAAAATTTGGTGTTTGCGTGGTTCATCTTAGCCCCGCCAGATGGCACCACCTAGCCGACCTTTCAGGCGCTCCAGGCCTTTAAGGTTCAGTGCTTCGGTATTCTAGGTCACTCAAGCTTTCCTAATCCGGCTCAAACAACGTACTCGTAATTGGCGCTCGCACTTCGGTGGTAGTGGTCTCTTTATTAGCCTACACCCAAAAAAGAAGGGACAAGTACGAAGACTTGTGGCCCTCACTTAGAGGAGGTCTGCCTTATCTCGGCAGGGCGGCTGGAATCTCCGTTAAGCGGATATCACGAGTAGAACGAAAGACGCCAGTGCGCAAGATGTGGCCGTAAATTGAAACGTATCCGGCGAGTAGTTTACGTCCCGCGAAAACAAGTCTACGCTTCGTAAAGGTGCACGCATGCGGAGATGCCATCCATTATTTCTGTAACAAGGTCCCTTAAAGAGTATATGGACAAGCTAAAAACCTTCTTTAGTTTGTACCAAGCTGCCCAGAAAACCACACCCGTGAGGAATGCTTGGACCACAGCCAACATTAGAATAATAAAAAAAGACAGTTGCGCCGCAAAGGGCGAAGCAGTTAATGCGATATAACAAATTGTAATGTTATGCGACGTATAGCTGGGAGCTAACTCTTTTCCGATCTGATTTTGCGTAACTGAACAAAAATCTGGTTTTTGGGTATACGGCCGCTCCAGGAGCCACAGCGGTTCTTATGCTGTAATTCCTCTAAACACAAAGTAACCGTTGAGAACACATAAATTTTACGAACCGTCTCCTGGTGTATGTCGAAATAGTGCGCGCGCCAGTGCTCGCGACGGCGCTTTTATGAGCAAAGTTCCACCTCCATCGGCTGACCCTGCTATACCTTCACCCTCACATTCCTCCTGCGAGGGTGCGTTCACCAGCTCAGAGCGGCAGGAGCAGCACCCACTAATCCAGCGGGCACGTAGAGTGGCGCGAGCCAATGGGGCCCTGAACTAGGAGGTTTACCTTACGACGAAGAGCTCTGATCCTTGAGCAAATGAAAGGTTTTCGCGCTCTATCTCTCTCGCAGTTGCTGGCTCGAGCGACGCGCACTCGGAACTTGACGAGCGATGCGAAAAACTAGCACCCGACACCGAAGTGACACAGAATTTATAGCAGTAGCCAATCGTAAACTCTGCAGCTGAATCTGCTTCGCTCCAAAAAAGAAGACTATGCATATTAAAACCTTGTGTGATCAGGCAAACACAGTTGACACAGTGGACTCAAGACCGAGGTTCAGAGCCAGTGGCCAGGTGGAACTCTCTGAGATGGCACCGAAGCAGAACAAAAAAAAAAAAAAAATCACGCCATATCCACAAAGTGAATGATGATGAGTGGGCGAAGCTCGATCGTTTTCATCCATGTCAGAAGGAGAATGTGTGGTCTGGAACACGCTTATACTTCATGGTCATCAGCGTCATCGTCATCGTTATCACGTGTAGTGGGTACATTCCACTATACTGGAACGCGCTTATACTTCATCGTTATCACGTGTAGTGGGTACATTCCGTTATACGTGGCTATCTAACCTACCTACCTACCTACTACTACTACTACAACTACAGAGGAGGGACAGACCCACACCCTTAGGAGCTTCGGCCCTAAAAACAACACATCCTTTACCACCACACTGCCGTGCAGAAACTTCGTCGCCGAAGCAATGCACCGCGAGCCGCAGATTGCCATCATTTTATTGCTGATAATGCGGGGCATATCCAGCGTCCCACAATCGATACCAAGCGGATTATTAATGTTGTTCATTCCATGTTATGGTGAATGAAAAATGGTTGAAGTCAACGTAAATTTTTTTCAATGCGGTGGGAATGTGCTTTTTTTTTGCGTGCGCATCTGCAGCTTACGAGTGCGGGTTTTTCGACTGGTTTGCGCAGGTCGCACTATAATGTTGCTACGTGAACCTCATTTAACGTATTCCCACGTGTATGCGATTGGGCAAATCTCTTAAAATGCCTCCAGCGATTTTATATCTTTCTAATCATTTTTGCTTTCGGTATATGTGTTTGACGAAGAAAGTTGTGGCCTTGTGTAAGTATAAGCAGCCGCATCTCTTATAAACTTTATTCATAAAATATTGCACCAATTTAATGGTATCACACATAATATAAATAGATCCTGCTCGGTAGACTAAATATCAGGAATATTCTACAAAGAGGCACCGATGCAATGCTCTCGCTGAACCGTCTACATTTACCTTCCCACCACAGGCAGTGCGCAGGAACAATATGGATATTGTTTGGGATAGGTCTGGATTTACAGCCATGGATGTCGAGGACCGCGGCAAGTGAGTAAATGTGATTACGTTTTTATGATACAGCAATAAGCACAAAAAGGCAAAACTGAGATAGAAAAGTTAGAAGCGTCTTGCAACATCACCAGCATTTACTCCATATCTGACCCAGAAAATAATGCGGCAAAATGATTTATAGCACGAAATATGCAAGGGATATATAATATTCACAGGTGATTTAGGCACCGGTCGATACATTGATCGATTCGACGAAAATTTGTGTATTTGCGAGCATTATGTAATCAACGAGAAGTCTCAACATGCATCATTGTTTTGAGTACAATTACAACGTGGCTTCCCTGATAATTTCAGCTACACATATTATACACTTGCCAGTTCTTTTTGTGCACCTTGAGCAGATTCCCTAGTTTCATCAACGAATCGGTGTCTCTGTCTTTGTTTAGAAGTTCAGTGTTCTAGGTTATGCACCATAAATACAATTAATAAATGCTACTTTCCTCATCAGATATGCTGCAGTGATAAAGAATTTGCTGGCTCCGGATTTCTCATATGGAAATGTGGACGGTGGTTTATGACGCGGAGACAGTTATTGACCCGTGTGAGTGATTATTCTTTGATATTGCATAGCGCGCTTCCTTGTATTTTCATGTAACCTACTCGTTACACATGTAACCACTGCCTAGCACGTACGGCGCCGGGATATTGGACATTCCTCAATATTTTAGGTTGTTGTGATAAGCTTGAGCGCGAAACGCGTAGAGTACAGTTTATTCTAGAACTAACGTGACCACCAACGATCACAGCCGATGCTGTGATCGCCGCTATCGTTGTACAAAGTGTATTGCCTGTGCATTGACTTTTCGTTTGCTGGGCACAAGTTCAAGGAATAAAGTGTTTCGTCTTTAATAGTCAGATTACTGTCTTGTTCACAGTCACGGCCACGTGATAATAGAGTTTCATTTTGAATTAGCTAGAATATCAGTGAACGTATGTACCCTTTGACTTAATATTCCACACAGGTATTTTTCTTTAAGACGGAAAAACGTGGTAATATAGGGTGCATTAGAGACTACGATACCATATTAGGATGATATTCAATTAGCAAACAAGAAAGAAGAAGGAAACAAGAAAAAATACTAAGCGAGTCCTGAAAATATAAAAAAAAACGTGTCACACACCAAGGAAAAAAAATTATATGGCGATAGATCTAGTTGCAAAACTCTAAGGAAGGAAATAAACCCTTGCATCTTTATTTGATCTAAACTCTTGTATTTGTATTTGATTGACTATAGTGACGCGTTGGATCCGTCGACGTCTCCAGAATCTTAGAACAATGCTTACTAAAACTTCGAATTTTACCAAACGGGCCCTCAGAGGGGATACGTGCATGGTATGAAAATGTTCGTCGCAGGAGGCGGGGCTAGTGTTTGGCAATTGATAAGGCACAATGGCACTCGTGGTCCTGAATATCAAGCTGTTGGAATCGTGAACACTCTTGCAACTAAGGCGTCAAATTAAGAGTCAACACCTTATGGGGCGAAATTCTCGCTGTCGTGGGTCATTCCGGTAAGACGAGTGCATTTAACCGAATAAGCCATTTGTATACGAGCCCCGCTACCTTCTAGCATATACACTGGTGCTGGCGTAGTTACACATGCACCATACCGTTAGCTTCGCGCGCGCACTTTGGTTTGAACACTCCAATGCAATTGAGAATGTTCCAGTGTACTCAGGCACGGATTGCGGCGGGTGGTAGCCCGTTTGACAGTTTTATTAATTTATTTATTTACAGAAAATGCCTTGTAGGCCCACTGACATGCATTCAGTAAGGGGTGCATACGTAATTACTTGACAAAAAATTTAGCCAAAAAGCAAAACAAGAAAAAAAAGACAAACATTAGAAACATCAAGGTATTAACGTTATACAATACTAAACGGAACGAAATCAGGTTATCATCGAAAGTTTCACAATTAGAGATGGATGCAGTCTCATCCTGAAGACCGTTCCAATATGCAATAGCTCTAGGTAGTCGTGATGTGTTAAATGGCTGCGTGTTACCATGAATGCGCATTGAAACCACGTGCGTTGAAAAAGCGTCGAGATTTCTGCGCACAGGAGGATGAAGTGGCAAATAGTGAAATTTTTACTCTAAATTTAACCTTTGAAACAAACACAACAGATCAATTACACGGCGTTCTTATAAATGCAAGGTTTGTTTTATCAGGGTAATGCTGAAATGATAGTCGTAGCTGCCAGAGATGAATCCCGCTGTCCAATTCTGAACGGCTTCCAACATACGGACTAGGTAATGTTGATATGGTGACCATGTGGATGATGCATACTGTAGTTGTGGGTGAACATAGGCAATATATGCTAATGCGCGTACGTTATAAGGAGCGTTGTGGAAGTTTCTGCGGAGTTATCCGAGAGATGCAGATGCTTTCGACAGGACAGGTGTTATATGAATAGTCGACGATAAATCCGACGAAAGGTAAACGCCGAGATATTTGTACGATAGGGTAGCCGAAACAATGGTGTTATTAATCGTATAGTTAAATGCTGAGTTAGTGCGCTCTCGAGATTTTTTATAATACCCAGTAACGCTGGTAAAAGGCAACAACGAAAAAATCCGTGTACCAATTCTTAGTAATTCAGGCCAAAAATATGTTCGCCTAAATTTTGGCTTAGGGGACACTTGTGTGAGAGGGAAGATTCAAAGAGTAGAGGTCATGAGTTGTCCAAATAGATTTTTTTAGCTTTCAAAAAAATTTACACCACCTTCCCAAAGGGAACCCTCATGGGATGCGAAGCAGCAGTCTTGCGCATGGGAGCGGTGGAGATGGTGAAGGGAGAGAGAGGTGACACGTACAGACATGTTTCAACGCGTACGTTAGGCGCGCGTCAGGCGGCAGCTGCGGGCGCTGCGGCGAGCGCGCGGCAGGCGAGGGAGAGAGTGACGTCAGCGCGCACTGTGAGGGGAGCGTGACGTCAACGCGCAGCGGCGGCGTGACCTACTTGGTACCGCTCAAACACCTGCGGCGAGAGGATCGCGTTGCGGCGCGTTCGTACCGACGCACGGACGGAGGGACAGCGTTACACAGCCTAGTCAAAGAGCTGCTTCGCATCCAATATTAATTTCAACCGAAATACCTGACGTGTAGCTATTAGCGAAATGTGACTGGTTCCGCCCATGCAACACGGCCGACACTACTTCCTAGAGCAACCTCTCAAAATACCACTTATTTATACATTGCAGTGGCGGCCCGAAGCGTAGGGGAGTCTGCCATCCGGAAACATTTTGGTAAGGACTTCTAATTTTATAGAACTGGTTGCTTAAGTTGCTAAGGACCCTTGTATATTGATTCCTAGGTGTTCTCTTATACAATACGGAAACGATTAGAGAAAAAAATTCAAACCAGTTATATGCCTTTGAAATCTAAGTAAACAACGAAGCAGTGAAGCAAGGGCGTCACCTGGCGAACGCAGATTCATTTGCTGTTGTTGCTGTTGTCTTCCTCTGGACATGGCTCATACCATGTCCAGAGGAAGACAACCCAATCGAGGGGATTGGCCGAGTAGCGGGTGAATCTTTCATCTGTCTTCATTGTCTCCTACTTCTTTTCATCTTTCTTTCTTTCTTTCTTTCTTTCTTTCTTTCTTTCTTTCTTTCTTTCTTTCTTTCTTTCTTTCTTTCTTTCTTTCTTTCTTTCTTTCTTTCTTTCTTTCTTTCTTTCTTTCTTTCTTTCTTTCTTTCTTTATTTATATTTTGTACATATTCTTTATATCTATTTTTTTCTTCCTTTGATCTTTCTTTCCCTTACCTTTTATACATTGCCCTCTCCTCATTTTCCTTCTCCAAACTCTCACATTTACTTTTTTTTCTCAATCCATGCTTTGCTGCGCAGTACATGGTTAGGCAGTCGTTTGTCCTCTCACTTCCCCATTTGCCTCCTCTTCACCATCACTTCACTCTCCGATCCCCTAGCTAAACTATGCATTACAACTTAAGAGAATTTATTGGCTAGTTGGTTCGTAAGGCTAAACTTCCAAAAGGCATAACGGAAGTGATGGTGAGAAGGAGTTATGTGAGGGTGAGAAGTGAGGAAGGAGGAGGGGAGAGGGTAGAACCTGGCGTAGCCATGTTTTGTATACTGCGAATCTTCCGAGCGGAAATTCGGTACGCGACATAGAATAGCACAAAACACAGGACAAGTGCCTAAGTCCTGTGTGCTTGTCATCTCTGTGTGTGTTCTTCTGTCCCGTACCGAATGAGCGCTCTGAAGTTAAGAACTGCACAAAACAAGGCTACGCCAACCTCTACCTTGTCCCCTCTTCCTTCCTCACTCTTACTCTGACAGAACTCCTCCTCGCCATCACTTCCCTTTCCCAGCTTTTCGAGATACTGTACAATTCGTAGCTATGCTATGCTAAGAGCTGCTAGGCACATACCGGCTTTCCGTGGCGCCTACACGCTTTAATCTATCCTGTCGTTCTTTTCTTCCTCCTCACCCTAGTTTTCCTTTTAGGGGCGAAGCTCCTTAGGGTGAGGGTCTGTCCCTCCTCTGCAGTATCTAGTAGTAGTAGTAGTAGTACGTAGCCACGTATAGTGGGATGTATCCACTCCACGTGATAAAGATGACGATGACGCTGATGACCATGAAGTATAAGCGCGTTCCAGACCACACATTCTCTTTCTGCCATGGATGAAAACGATCGTGAACGCGCTCTCGCCCTCGAAAGGCAAAACGGCAACGCCGACAACAAACGTTCCCCTGAGCCTAACGTCATACATGAGGACCCCCGCGTTTGTGTGTCAGGTCTTTGTATGATGATTGAGTGGGCAAAATTTACGGGGATTGACGGTTTACCAGATTACCTCCGCAGCTTCGCCCACTCATCATAATTCACTTCGTGGATATGGCATGATTTTTCACCACCTTGCTGCGCGATACTATGCATGGCTATGCTATGATGGGAGGTGCTCGGTACATACCCGCTTTCTGTGGACGCGGTCACGCGAAAAAGCGGAATGAAAAGCCTTAATCAGCTGCGCTGTTAAGAAACTAGCCGATCTGGCACTGGAGGCGTCATGCTAAAGAGACACCTGAGGGGATAGACACATAGGCACTTCATGCTGTTGCTGGTTTCTTAAGTTTCGCAAATTTTCTGTTTGTATCTTCGTCTATTTCCTTCTTTTTCTCTTCTCTCTGTTTTTGTGTGTTTTTCTGATTCTCTTTTTTTATTTCTTCTTCTCTATTACTTTCTTTTTCTCGGTCTTTCTGTCTTCCCCTTCTTTTTCGCTGACTGTATTTTTCCCTCGCTCTTTATTGTTTCTCCTTCTCTCCTTCTTCTCTCTGGCTTTCGTTGTCTCTATTTCTCTCTTTCTCTTTTTTTTTCCCTATGCTACGCTTTACTCTCTCCCTCTATCCTTTGTATCCTCTTCAACCTCCCATATGTCCTCCTCACCCTCACTCCGGTTTCCTAACCCCTTGCTCTACCATACTGTACAAGGCTATGCCACGTTCTCTTAGCTTGTCTGAATACCCGAGTAGTTAAGACGCTAGCCTGCGGATCGTGGACGCGCAGTTTCGAATCTCATCTGAAGAAGAAGTTGTTCGCCCTAGAATTCTTCCTTTTAGCTTCCTTTCTCTATCTCTGGACTTGTTGGCTCTCCCATCACAGTTATTACATTCCACGCCCGAGAAATCGGTGAACGTGTTCTGGGAGCGAAGAAAATGACAGGGATGACAAAGATCATGAAAGTTCAAACAAACTCGCGTAGTACCCCCCAGGGAACCGTCTTGCCTCAAATATTATTTAAAGGGGCCATGACATAGTCACCCAACAATTTGCGGTTTTTGCCGAAAAACGAACGTAGAGGGTCAAATGTGCTTGTACACGTGTGAAAACTGGACTGTAAAAGATTATTTCAGTCCAAAATAAGCCGGGGAAGTCGTCGGCTGTAAACTCCACCCACCGCCGGCGACCGCCATTTTGCCATGGCGTGCGTGACGTCACTAACTGCAAGGAGCAGTGACGTCGTCTGCTACGTTCCACACGCGGTCAGTGTATTCACTGCGAGTGTTTCTCTGTTGCTGTTTCAACCGATGCAAGTCATTTAGTTCCAGAGGCAAGTTGAGAAAAGCAGAAATAGCTCGTTTGCTCACGCAGCTGAACATGGAACACGGAATTCAGACCGTGCAGACGCTCGCACAGCAAGCTACTCGTTACGTCACGGCTAGCGAGCGTGCCCGTGTTGCCCGACTCTCAGGCCGCTCGCTCGTTTATAAAAATATTCAATTATAAATTAACGGCCACGACCAAATGCGCTAAAATTTCGCCAGCTTGTCTGTGAACGTACAAGGATCAACCTACATAACACAGATTTTGGTCAAAAATTGGGTGTCATGGCCCCTTTAACATATTAATGAGTTCAATCCCCAACTGCCAGGATGGGCAGGTGTGTGTGACATAGATTATTTATATAAAAAAACTTCAGAGATATGGCTATATGCTAGAGATATGCTAGGAATATGCTAGAGATATGGCTAGAGAACATTTGTATGTCCTCAAATGTATATGATAGCGCATTGTTAATATTTACCTTAGCAGATCCCATCTCAATTACAGTATGTTATAATCAAGAGCCCATTCCACTGGTTCAGTCGCTTAAATATTTGGGAATAATTTATAACGATAAACTAAACTGGACTCCCCCGATAAAGAGTATTGCAACTAAGGCACAACGTGCCTTAGGCATGTCACACAGATTGAGCAGCAGACGCTATGGACTACGTAGAAACACCCTGGTTATCATATACGAAGTCTACATGCGCCGAATATTAGAATTTGGGTGCGTATTATTCTCAGGTAGCCCTGCTTACAAACTTCAGCATTTGATTATGCTTGAGCGAGAAGCTTTGCGACTGTGTCTAGGAGTTCCTAGGTTTGTAGCGAACAATGTTGCGTATCAGAAAGCGCGCTTGCCAACACTGCCTTGTCGATTCCGTATCCTGACAGTTCAGACATTTCGAAAATTTTATAGCTATCCCGTAAGATGATCTCAATATGCTTTTGTAAATGATCCAGACCAGGGTTGCCGTTTATTTATTTATTTATTTGATTACCCACAGCGCCAATAGGCATTACAGTGGGGGGAGGGTATACAAAAAAGTGGAATACAAAAGCAGATACATTGTCAGCCAAACAACTAATCGAAGTCGCCAATTATTCACAAGCATCAACACAAATATATATAACAATGAAGAGAAAAAAAACTAAAGAAAAAAACACAGTTATTCTAACAAAGAAAAAAAAGAGTTCATTTGACATAATACAGGCAATGTTTGATGGCAACTGGTTCCAGTCGCGGATTGTTTTAGGAAAAAAAGCATTTTGAAATACGTCAGTCTTGCAAGCAATTTCCCGTATCTTGAACCTGTCATCTACACGATCTGAGACATAATGCGGCGAAAGTAAGTATTTGGCCTTATCAATTCCGACATGGCAATGATATACAGCATGAAAGAACTTCAATCGCAATTTACGCCGACGGTTGCATAAATAATGCCAATCTAATCTTTCTTTCAATCTAGCCGCACCGATATCTCTACTGTAAATCCCTGTTACGAACCGAGCAGCTAAATTCTGAACCCTTTCCAATTTATCAGTGTCTCGCTTAGCCTGAGGATCCCAAACTGTGCAGGCATATTCAAGAATGGGTCTAACATTGGTCTTGTACAATAATTCTTTAGTAGGAATAGGAAAGGATTTTCCATTTCCTCGCAAAAAGCCCAGTACTTTCCCAGCCTTAGCTACAACGTAATCAACCTGTCTCTGCCACCTTAGCTTAGACGTAAAATAAATACCGAGATATTTGTATTCAGGTACCTGTTTTAAGTTTATACCATTCATATGATAACTAGTCACATATGGGTTTTTCTTCCTGGTGAAGGTAATGTAAACTGTTTTATTTAAATTTAACTTCATACGCCATTTTGAACACCCTTCGCTAATTCTGTCCAGGTCTTGTTGGAGTAAAACTACATCGCCCATGCTTTTTATTTCCCTATACAACGCGCAATCATCGGCGAATAAACGCATTTGGGATTGGATACCGTCAGTTATATCGTTTATGTATAAGAGGAATAACAATGGTCCTAACACAGAACCCTGAGGTACACCGGATGTGACATCTGCCATTCGAAACTGAGCTCCGGTAATAATGACAAACTGTTTTCTTGATGTTAGGTACGATCTTATCCAAGAAATAATCTGTGGATGTATAGTGTAAAGTGCAAGTTTTTCGACTAATAATGTATGGGGTACGGTGTCGAATGCCTTCTGAAAATCCAGGAATGCGCAGTCTACAGAGAGTCGATGATCTAATGCTTTTGCTATGTCATGTGTAAATTCTGTTAGCTGTGTAACACAGGAATGGTGGCTACTTTGCGCCAAATTAGCTACTTTTGGACACGTTCGTGACGAAAATTTCCAGTTGGCGCCATGGCCCTTTTTTTAAACTTGTGGTTTTATTTATTCATCAATAGTAAGGACAGGTAGTAACGGCGGAGCCGAACCATGAGAGTGAAATAACTAGAAGAATAAGGATGGGATGGGGCTCATTCGGCAAGCATTATCAAATCATGAATGGTAGTCTACCACTATCCCTCAAGAGGAAGGTATAAAACAGCTGCATCTTACCGGTACTTACCTACGGAGCAGAAACCTGGAGACTGACAAAGAGGGTTCAACTTAAACTGAGGACGATGCAGCGAGCGATGGAAAGGAAAATGATAGGTGTAACCTTAAGAGACAGGAAGAGAGCAGAGTGGGTCAGGGAACAAACGGGGGGTTAAGGATATCATAGTTGAAATCAAGAAGAAGAAATGGATATGGGCCGGGCACGTAGCACGTCGCAGGATAACCGCTAGTCATTAAGGGTAGCTGACTGGATTGCAAGAGATGGCAAACGCGTGACGGGGGGAGACCGAAAATTAGGTGGGTAGATGAGATTAAGAAGTTTGCAGGTATAACGTGGTAGCAGAAAGCACAGGACCGGGTTATTTGGCGAAACATGGGAGATGCCTTTGCCCTGCAGTGGGCGTAGACAGGCTGATGATGATGATGATGAATAACGACTATGTTGATATTACCGCTTCTGTTCTATTTGGCTAGAAATTCGGTGATAGTAGCAATTGACATGGCTACTTTGGCTTCTTTTGGCATGAGTTCTGGCGTCTTTTCATGTCCACCCAACGGCAACCCTGATCCAGACTCTTTTTTCCTTGCTTATTGACCACGGTTTCGTACACCACAGATGATTTTTGTTGAGAAGCAACTAGACAAGCTAAATGTGAAAATTCGAGAGGTGCCAGCAGCAAATGTGTCAAATCAAAATCTTGACATTGAATATCATGAGATTTTCCCCTCTAAGCCTAGATTTCAATCATACATATTCTTAAAGAGCCGGCTGCAAGATTATCTTGTACACGTGGAAACAAATAATATAGTAGCCACAGATGCTTCAGTAATAGACGAAAAGGCAGGTGTAGGTATTTACCCCCCTTCTCGTAGCTGGTTCACTTCACTTCACTTCACTTCACTACGCGAACTATCTTTGAACACCCACACCGCAATAATAATTACAGACACCCTGTCAGTATGTAACGCGCTCACAGCTTCATCTAAATCAATTGCCTTAAAGACATTCCTTACACTAGTTCCTCCTCAGCTGAAGCTCCTAAAATTATGATGGGTACCTGGCCATTGTGGATTAGAATAAAATGAAATGGCTGACTCACTAGCTCAAGCGGCATTAAATGGTCCAATGCTTTTGGTTCTTCCTGTAGTGGCCAGTATAACTGCGATAAGATATAGAAAATTTTCACTCCGTGCAGACGCCATAGAATCAATAACATCATGGACAGAATTTAGACATTGACATTTAGACATCAGTGGCAAATCCAGTGGTGCAATACTAGACAACTGGAAGTCATAGTAGCTAGATTACGATGTCGTGTGCTCCCGCTAAATCTGTATTCACACAGGGCTGGTCTGGTGGTATCGCCCCTATGCAACTTTTGTTTAGAAACTGAATCAATAAAGCACTATATTTTGTCTTGTCGCGGTTACAGTTTACTAAGAAAAAGACTTCTTATCCCATTCGCTATGCTGGGGCTGAACTTCACAATTGACAATGTACTTACATTTGGTGCATCGGCTCTCGGCTTCTGCCACAGGAACGCTTTTGATGCCGTTAGTAGTTACCTTCATGAAACAAAACGAATGCGACTCTAAATACCTACTTGTATAAGTATTATTACAGTAGTAATGAGTTAATTCAAAACAGAAAATTTGTATTGCTTTTTTTTTTTTGGTCTGTCGTAATTCCTATTCAAGATCATGAATATAGTGTCTGATCTGAACTATTATTGCACTCTTCCCGTTTTTATGTTCGTTTTATTTTCTTCCTTTGGTTATCAATATTTAATAGTTGAAATGTATAAAATATTCTTATAGTCAATGCTTGACCAATCCCATGAGTGGGTATAAGCCATGGCAGAGGCCTCATCATAATCATCATCATCATCATCATCATCATCAGATCAAGTACATGACGAAGACAAGGCGTTCAGGTTCATGATGATGGCAGTTTTCTGTTCGTGACCGACCAAGCCGGCTAAGCCGTCTAAGCTGACCGTGAATTACGGCCGGCTTAGACAGCACCGCTGTTAAAAATTTGGAGGACGCGTTGAGCTTGGCCTTCAAGCGCAATAGGCAATTCCGTAGTCGGGCCCCGTTCACATCACCTTCTCAATCTCTAGGCTGACATTGCTTCTCGGTGGACACCTCAACCGTGCCGCAACGAAAGGAACGTCTAAGCCCATAAGAATGACCACGTCAAGCTATCCTAGAATACCTACTTGAAGTACGGTTGCGAAGAGCCATCTATACTTGATCTTTCTTCCTTCTTTCTTTTCCGTCTTTTAAGTGCGGTGCACTTTAGGGGCCCAGCTTGTAGTCCATCTGTGCGTCTGATGCGGCATGATTACGCTCACCGTAAAGAATTCAATATAGGCCACAAGAGGGCGAGCAATGCTCAAAACCGTGTAAATTGAAAAAAAAATATTGCCTAATGGTTCTTAAATATTATATTTACCAGAAATAACTAAGAAGTAATAGCAATGATTATCTAAACTTTGTAAAAGCATTTCGGAAACCTGCGAATGACTCCGGAGCGCCTCAAAAGAGCGCGCCGCTGCCTCGCCGAGCTAGCCGAGCGAGCGAGTGCCCTTCCCCCGCGCTTAACCGGCGCTGTGTCGCTACAAGTGATGGGGAAACAACTGGACGGAACTAGCTGCAGATGACGCGTATCTCAACTGCCGTAAGAAGCAGCAAGTCGATAAAGCGCAGCAAAAAGTTGCGCACATGTCGCACACCGAGTTTGTGAATCTCCCTGACAAGATTCCATTCGTACCGGGGAAACATTGGCGTCTTCGACGCTTTGGTCAGCGGAGCATGGGAAACTCTACGAACGGGAATCAGTGCCCGCGCTTCCACATGTCTCAGAGTGGTGGAGTTGTCATAAGTTCTTTTTTTTAGTTTTATCACGTTGTGTATAGTCACTCATACATTGCCCTGTATTTAATTTTTATTGTTCGAAATGCGAATGTGACTCGTAGGCAAATAAAAAATATTAGGAGTGACGCGATATGTGTTTATTTCGAGTTCGGCGTAGCTATAACGGCCAGCTATAGCAAAATCCATGTTTGCTGTTTTTTACGATTAACTGCTTGATCAGAATTAACAAGGCTAACTAACCTTGCGGTGCCTTTGCGCCAAACAGAACTGGCGTGCTTACAAAAGCGGTTTTACCGGCTCGTTGGCTTCGGTTGACATTCCCTGTTCGGCGATTTGTAGATCCATCAAGTCGCCTATATCGTGGTCACGAGAATGAGCTAGTTTTAATTGCAGGAATGTTTGACTGTGCTTTGATAATTGAGGCTTTTTCGCACTTTCCGCAGGAGACGTGTCCGGCAGGATAGCGCTCGTGGATTACTTTGTGCGAGAGAGGATTGTGGCATTCGCCGAAGCTGGTGGACCGTTCACTGTCTGCCTGTGGCACATGACTCCCCAATTGAAGTGAAGGCTTGCCATCTATGCACCCATAATGGTGTCGTTTTGACAGCTGTACCCTACTCGAAAAGGGTGCACAGCGAGAAAAATGATGTTTGAAGATATTGTGAGAACACGCTTGCAACTTGAAAATGTCGTCTTATGCAGCAAGTTATTATTTGTTGGGAATATATTAGTGAATGAACAACGCCGTAAATAGAATTTAAGAAGATATGTGTGTCACGGGTTTGAGATTATGTTGCTTCAGTAACAGGTTGATAGGCTAGGATTCAAGAAATGAATTACCACTTTGAAATCGAAACTACGCCATTTTTCAGAGTGGTCATTGATTGACTGGGCCCAGTAGGTATCAGCTAGCCCCCCACACTGTACTTTTGGATCTGTTCTCGTCATTCAATATTACATGACACAAATGGGCGATGGTTGGTCACTGTCACGAACAGGCGGTATAACTAAGACTTTGGAGCAGGCTCCTGGAATTCAATTGGCGGCGTGGTTCTCCCAGGTACTTATAGACGACCTTTCAAAAATTCGAAAGGTGAAATGCGCGAAGGAGCGATTTATGCCAGATGCGATATGCTCCTATATGCACACCGCCTCCTCAATACAGGTTACTGGAGCCTTGTAGAAAAACCTAGTAACAGTACGGCTAAAAATGATGTGGTGGTCACACATTGTGCTGTTGCAGAAATACCTTGTCGAAAATGCATTTTAAAAGGCAAGTTATGCACGATTACACCGCTGTCAAACATTTACGCCACTAGAGAAGTCAAATAAACTTGGAAATTGCAAGAAGAGCTATATGTGCTTGTCTGGTCTAGCTAAGGCCCTCGACGTGGGTGCCACATGTCCGGCCACTCTGGAGACCCACAATTCGAGACCCGGTAATGCACAAACGATTAGAAATTCGCGGACACGCGAGAAGGTAAGTGTTCTTTTCGGAGGAAGCCATCATTGGTGAAGATGATGGTGCTTTGGACGTCCTTTGTACCAGCCGCACCCTTTCGCTCCATCAGCTTATGGGGAGAACGTGGGGCTAAGAAGAACGAGTGCCTTGCCCTCTGCGGATAAGTGGCTCGTCGTCAGCAGAACGTACTGCGTCCCGAGAAATTTACGTTATGCGTAAACTGGTGAAATCTCTATTTATTGGGAGGAGAACATTGGTGAGTAACTGACAGCGGATCACAATGAGCCTGTTTCATGTACAGAAATAACAGTGCAGTGTTATAACGGTGGGTTGTGTTTGTAATACCATTTGGCGTTATGATAAGCGAGCAAGCGAGAATCCTGATGCGGAGTGGCTGAGGTGACACGTGTCGAATGAAAGCTTTCATAGGCATGCATTAACGTGTATTCGGGCGTGTCGTCCAGAAGAGTTTCGTGTGTTCTGCGGTGTCAGCGGATGATGCAAAAACGATGAGTGAAGTTATTGAGCGAAACCGTTAAGGTGGCTGTGCTTGTGATAATGTGGTCTATTTTTGTGAGAGTCTCTTGTTGTTCTTCATGTTGTGGTCATTTACTTCGGCAGTACATCTTGAATCAGGACGATGCGCGGTATGCGCCAAACTAAGTGAGCAGCAGCCGCCAGTATAACAAGTACTATTCCTTTCTCGGTGACAGACGTGATTTGTCTTGAAGTACACCATCTTCAAACGCTTTCGCATGCAAGCCATCAACAGCGCCGGAATGGTTTCTCGGCAACGCACGCTGTGGCATGAGCAATGAATCGACTTGGCGTTCGTTCAAATCGGGAACTCCACACGTAGCCTGTAGACCGGCGACCGGCAGCAAACGCCAATGCCGGCTCGGAACAGCCAACGGGTTAGCCAACGCTGGGTCGATACAGGCCTGAAGACCGTCGGAATTCGCAGTGCGTACGCTGCCAACATGTTTCCTTGCCAAAGGTAGGGGGCTGTTATTACTATTCTGCGCACATTGTGCATTGTTATTGCTGTATGCGTTATTGTGAAGGGAAATTGAATACAGCGGTGCTGAATACTCAAGCTGTTTGCGAAGAGCTCAATCGCTACTGCTACAACTTGTCGACATCGGTGGAACGGACGCACTACACACCGTAATTATTAACTAGGTAAATTTATGGCAGGAAGGCGCTCGTCTTAACCACGTATGCAGCGCTCGTATCTGCACTTGGAATAACGAAATGGAGCCCAAAGTCTGGCATCTGTGTTGAAGGCAAATCATGGAATCCGAGATACCGCGCCGGCGGGATTTTTTTCCGGCCGTCCCAATCGCACGGAGATAATGCAATTTCAGAGGTGGGCCGTGGCCGCTCTTCCTCCGCACCGCGGCGCTCGCCACTGAGGGTCGGACAGGCGGCCGCGCTGTTGGCACGGCTTGCATGAGGGAAGGAAAAAATGTGTTTACGCGTTTATATAACCGCCCACTGACTTGGAAATGTCAAGCCAAGGAGAGGCAACGTGCATGCGAGGGCCTAATTGTTCTCAAATGCGCTTCTCTTATTTGCTGTAAATATGCGCCGCCTATATTAGGGCACTTAAAAAGTGCGATGCCTCTGCAAGAGACCCGCATGTGCTGGAAATGCCATATACTTTGAAGTTTGCGAGATGTGTAGTATGGTGGCACCGGCGAAGGAGAACGAAACAGAGAACGATTATTGGGCTGAGCGCGATGGCGCTCGATCGAGGGTCGCGCTCGCCCTGTCGCTGAAGACGTAGCAGTCGTAGCCGGGCCTTGTCGCCTCCGTATTTTTTGTGGAAGCGTGACATGAGAAGTCACCGCGATAAAACATCAGATCGCAATATCGGAAACGACTGACCACCGACAATCCCACGATCGAAAGAGCAGCAGCTACTGGAAAGCGGCGCATACAAATACGCATGTGACCGGAGCCCCTTTCGAAAGCCGCACTGCTGTTCGCTCGGCGGCTCCGGGCAAGCAAGTAGTACTTCGCCCGCACCCTAGAGCGCAAGAACGCGGAGGAACCGAACGCTGTGAGACTTGCTTGTCAGGATAGCATCACACGCGCCATGAATGTACTCTCCAATAAACATTAACCGATCGATGAGAAACAGTATGAGAAAAAAGCATCAACTAAATTGTGCCTAACATTACTAAAATTAAAAAAAAGCTTGATAGTCCCGGTCACATTAACGGGCTGCCATATAGAAACTGAACTTTTCGAAGCTCCGCCGTGCAATTGTGCCTAACCTAACTCAAATTCAAAAGAACTTCTAAAAGCCCCGGTCACATCAAGATTCCGAAAGACCAGCGATATGGTAACTGAACTTTTCGAAGCTTCCCAATATTCACAGGTGCAACACGAGTAATAATCGTGGCACAAACAGCACAAAAACAAATTTGCATGTAGCACGGTGTGTGCACAGCGGTGACGCCGAAATTTGCTCTCCTTTTCGCAGAACGGCAGCGACGCATCCACGCAAGGTAACCGCGCCAACGCAGCAGACGTTACAAAGAAATGACGTCGAGCGCACGCTGGAGAGGTACGCTGAGCCGACTAAACTCGGCACTCGGCATGCTCTCTCCTCGCGATATCGCCGACGGGACTGGCGCAAGAACTGCGCTCGCACAACACACAATGCTTCGCACTCGCCCGCAAGGCTTCCCCAGTTTCCTTTTCCAACTACCTCTGGTCGCATCACTAAAGCAAGGGAGAGGGAGGAGCGTGGAGGCTGTCACCTTACGTCTAGATTGAACGTCGCTGGTGCTGTGACGGCTCCGGTCAGGTTACTGGCGCGTTTCATTCATTAATCGTAGCCCATTTGCATTATGAGTTTTACGGCGTTTGGTCGATACGTCGAGCGTTGTAAAAACGAACATTGAACGAACGAACATTGAAAAATTACACCATCTCTCACTAAAGGGAACCATGAGGGAGTGAGAAGCAGCATTCGGGTTGCACACCAAGTTTCCGTTTACGTTCACTCGGCCGTCGAAGCCAAGCGTCGGCTTCGAGCTACCGCTTCCGCTACAGAGAGACAACGCGAGTCTGCGGCGAGGGTAGGGAGGCTTTCGAGACAACTGCAGCGACCGAGAACCGACGGAGCGACCGCACGATTCAAGCGAGACTTCCTCGACCGAGCGCATGCGCTTATATGAATTGGGGCGGAGGAGGGAGTGGGTTTACAGGCTGCAGCGGGGGGGGGGGGGGGGGAGGAGAGAAGGCAACCGAACACTTGCGTAAAGGAGGAGAGTGGGTGAGAGAGTAGGCGCATGCGCAGTAAGGGTGCTCAGGCCGCACACCAGCACCACCGGATTGAACTCCGCCATAAGCTGCTTCGCATCTAAAAACGAACATTGAACGAACCATTGTGCGCGCTCGTATGCCGTGCGGACTGATTACTGCCGCGGTCTCCTGCGGTCTCCACTGCCGCCGGAATCATTGGATGGAGCGCCCTCTGGCGGTAGCCGTGCGTGCAGCGCATTACATTTTTTTGCTGGGAAGCGCGGCGATTGAGACGGCCGGAGAGGAACCCGCCGGCGTGCTAACTCGGAGGCTCTGGGCAAATTAAAGAATTATTAACGCGATAGCGTTAAAGAGCTCGTTTCGTCGTTGTCGGCGTCGTTGGTTGTGAGTGAAAATGATCGTATTGTCCCTGACCTAAAAACCGAGAAAGATGCAAATAAAATAAATAATAAACATTTCCGGGTTTGAGTGCGGATCGAACCCAGGCCTTCTGCGTAGCAAGCAGGTGCTCTACCGCACAGCCACGTGTCTGCTTGGAAATACCTAAAAAAAAAATAACTTCCTCTGCTTGGAAATGCAAAGATGCAAATAAAATAAATAATAAAAATTTCCGGGTCCGAGTGAGGATAAACCCAGGCCGTCTGCGTGGCAAGCAGGTGTTCTACGACACAGTCACGCGTATGCTTGGAAATACAGCGAAAATAACTTTCTCTGCTTGGAAATGCCGTGAAAATAACTTTCATGCTTTACAAGCACACGCGTCCTGTATACAGTCGTCACAATACAACATGTAATATCGCAGTAATATTGCGTGGTACAAGCGTACATTGCCATCGGGCGTCAGAACATGTGAATATAAAACGGCATCGTGGTTTAAAGCCAGCCACCCATTACAAAAGGCAGAGACGTTACTGCGCGTATTCCCGTAGTGGGCACATAGCAAGTTCGAAAACGTTTCGCACGCATAATTGCTCCTGGTTTAAAGCATACTGTCCATTACATAGTATGCACTAAGTGATTGAAGTACGCACTAGGGACAGGATATCACTATCGCGTTCAACTCTTAAAGGAGAAGCTTAAGGGATCCCCGACTTTTTTTCTACAGCCACCGGGTCACGCTGCAGCTGTGAATCGAAGAGGCGCGATATCATGCAATGAGCGGTGTTGGCTTAGCATTTTTTTCGTGTCAGTCGGCGATGTAACAGCGAACACTGGTTATGCTAGCACGCATGTGCATTCATGATTTTTTTTTATGTCGGAAAGAAAGAAAATTTGTTCAAAATCCACTCTCTGAAGCACGTAATTGAAGCCACGTTTTGGTTCGGGGGGTGGGCAGAGGAGGATTTTTTCAGCACTGCAGCAAGAGCGGAAACTGGCCAGCTGTGTATCCCCGTTGTTTGGCTGCAGGCGTCGCCTACTGCGAATTCGATTCACCTGGGCAATATTCGAAAGGTTAGGCAGTGGTTTTACCTGCAGTATGTTATGCTGTTTTTTTTTTTTTTTTTTTTGCTCACTGGCTGCAAGGAAATCGTGCTATAATTTTACGAGGCAAAAGTTATTTGTTGGCTGAACAAGAGCGCTTGTGGCTTTAACGAGATTTATTTAAAACGCTGAACATTTTGAGAGGGCAGGCAATCATCCCTGCACTGAAGGGCTTCACTGTTTTTTCGTTCCGGCAGCTCGTAAAAAGAAACAACTGGTAATGTCTGGACAGTTTAGAACTGGTAGTGTAATTTTATTGTACTATTAAAAATGTGAATCAGTTGCAACAAGGGCTCACTATACATGTTTCATTCGATGAAAGAAGCGGTGGAAGGCACATCACCATGTTGATTACCTGAACAAAGAAGTCATGACTCATCTCAAGTTTTATACTTTTATTTAACGATACGTTCTGCAAATATTTTTAGAATGCTTGGATAAATACATCTATTTGTAGCCCTTTCAATTAAAATCACCGACAAACTACCGTGATGTAGTAGTGAGCGTTTTCTAGAAGGGTTTTTTTTTTGCAGAAGCTGCCAGTCAAGGCAAAGTAGCAAGCACAACAGTAACAAATGCAGAAGAATAAATACGCGTATTCACTGAGCCATGCTTTTCAGCTGCTTAGCACAGATATGCCATTATATACTCGGTGACAACTTATCTTGACATTGGAGCGTAGCCTACGGGGGGCGGGGATTCCGCACGTTCGTGTTGCTCCGCAGGTATACTACGGCAGGTTGCCGCTCATTTCGGTTTTCGATGCTCCCATCGTTAAGGCGTTTAGAAAATTATATACATGAAAATGTGAATGGGACAAGCATTTCGATGGTTTAGTGTGCATTTTAGTGCCATAGCACGAGTATAATCTGTAAACTACACCGCGCGATTGCGGCCGCACGCTGACCCACTGCATCATGGACGTCATGTTTACTTTGTAAAACGGGCATGCTAAGAAATGGAAAGAAAATGATGGCACTCTTGCTAAGTGAACAATAACAGCATTTTACCTATGACTTACGGCGACTATTTGAGTCTCATAATAAATAAAGCAGGATTTATTTCAGCAAAGCAAAATGAGAAGATTATCAGTTAACTTGTGCACTATCATTTGGCGCGGTAGCCGGCATGCACTTCGGTTCCGTAGCTTCGACAGTGCTATCAAGAAAAGTTGTCGCCGAGCATGGTACCTGTTTGGCCTGATAACACATTCGGAACAAAAGCAGTATCCATTTTTTTCTGTGGTTATCTTGTGTGCCCTTTTTGAACAGCAAGATACGTTTTCAAATGAAACTGCAGGATGAATTAAAGGGAAATACATCGGTGAAATTAACTCCATACTTGACGCCAACCTTTTTCACCACCGAATTTCCACCCACCTAGGCTACCCCTTACTATGCACCTAGCCCACTATCCACGAAACGAAGCTACTGCCCATTATCTACTCACCTTGTCCACCATTCACCTACCCTTGAATGCTACCCACTATCCCCACACCTAGGCTACTTCCCACTATCTACCTCGCTCGCCCACTATCCACCCACCTCTTCCACCATCTACCCACACACTACGCACGTTGCCCGCTACCTACTATCTGCCCGGCATGCACCCACTACATTATACCACTACAATGCTGGAGGGTGGTCACCACTACGCCCACCATTTGATTTTCTCCGGAGGTCGTACACTGACGTCCCGGATGTCGTAAAGTGATATTGCTGTACATGTCACACTCAGAAGTTTTTACTGGTTTTTCCCCTTACACCTCATCTCTCTTTGAGCATCTCGTTGTCTCCCTAAAAGAGCCAAGACATACAATCGATATTGAAGGCAGCGCTACATTACCGGCTCCTTTTAGGGGCGAAGCTCCTTAGGGTGTGGGTCTGTCCCTCCTCTGTAGTAGTAGTAGTAGGTAGGTAGCCACGTATAGTGGAATGTACCCACTACACGTGATAAAGGTGACGATGACGCCTGATGACCATGAAGATTAAGCGCGTTCCAGTATAGTGAAATGTACCCACTACACGTGATAACGATGACGATGACGCTGATGACCATGAAGTATAAGCGCGTTCCAGACCACACATTCTCTTTCTGCCATGGATGAAAACGATCGAGCTTCGCCCACTCATCATCATTCACTTCGTGAATATGGCGTGATTTTTAGATGCGAAGCATCTTATGCTCGGGGCTCTGTCCGTCCCTCCCCCGTCCCCCCGTCCCGCATCCCGCGTCCCGCGTCCGGCCAATTCCATGAAGTAGGGAAGAACCCATTAGGTGAACCAGAACAGTGTAGTAATATGAAGACCGTCAACCCTATGACAGTCATGAGAGTCATGGCCGAGAGCACAGAGAGGCTGCTTAGCAATGGCTAGGTAGGTGGTGTCTGTCGCCCAGGTTGACCCCATTCCTTGAGTCATGGCCGAGAGCACAGAGAGGCTGCCTAGCAATGGCTAGGCAGGTGGTGTCTGTCGCCCAGGTTGACCCCATTCCTTGATCTTGCTTGCATGTGTTTGAAGGGGGCTTAGTCCGTCCCATACCACCATAGCGCATGCACGTCCCCTCCCCCTCTTTCTCTCCTCTAGGAATCCTCTACTCCACGGAGCGGCTCCCACGTCCCACAGCGCATGCGCGTCCCCTCCCCCTATCCTCTGCTACGCTCCCCCCTTTCTCTACTCTAGGAATCATCCACTCAACGGTGCGGCTCCGGCGTCCCACAGCGCATGCGCATCCTCTTCCCCTCTCTCCTCTAGGTATCCTCTACTCTACGGAGCGGCTCCGGCGTCCCACATCCCCACAACGCATGCGCGTCCTCTCCCCTTCTCTCCTCTAGGAATCCTCTACTCTACGGAGCGGCTCCCGCGTCCCACACCCCCCACAGTGCATGCACGTCCCCTCTCTTTCCTCTCCTACGGTCCCCCCCCGTTATCTCCTCTAGGAATCCTCTAAGGAGAGGCGCACACGACAGGTGGTGTGACAGCTGCATCTTCGCTGGGGGGTGCCACGGTATACGTCGGTATAAAAATGATGGAGCGCGCGCGCCTCATTTTCTCTCCTGTGCAATGCCGCGATGAGCGCCCGGACGGCTGCCGTGAAATGAGAGCGGCGACGTTTCTCCCGCTCAAGCTAATTATCTGCCCGCTGCTTCGCATCCACACATGGTTCCCTTTAGCGGGAGATGGGGAGTTTTTTGTTATTATAAACCCACGCAGACACGTAAAAGCGCGTGCTGAAAGCCCTCATCTCCCACCCCACCAATTCCGCTTTCTTCAAGTGTTGAGGTTTAGAACGGTAAAAGTGAGGCTGAATGTTAAAAGGGCTGCCCGTGACCCTACGCAAAATGGTGCGAATCTTGACATGCGGGGTTGTTACACTATCCATTTTGGGGAGCAGGCTGCCTTGTTGTCATAATTTCGCGTGGCTTACATCAGCTAACACCACATGTTCGTTACACATCATCGTTCTAAGTGAAACTCGCAACGATCATTTTTCTCTTGTATTCTATTTATCTTTTTTTTTTTCACGTTCCTCTTTTCTTTCTATGCCTTTGCGTCCTTTCGCCTATTTTTCTTAAAATAGCTTTAAAGGGCACGCACACATTTCAAAGAGTTTGATGTCTCCAGAAAGACGGGGTTAGCGTCGAAACGTCGTCAGAATAAACCGTAGTTTGGTTCTTCTAAGACAGTGCATCTACACTTGAAGTAATCCGCTTGGGTCGGTAGCGGCCCGTCCACGTCCGCCTCCGTGTCTGTAGGTGGTGCTGGCGCGCCCCACGTTGGTTCTTGCAAAACGGCGAGCGGCGACGGGAGTTTGTGTGCGTGGTTGGCGCCTATGGGTAAAATGTCGTTGAGCGCCTACGGGAGTCACCTCGGCGTCCGGAAAAAATTCCTTACGAAAATAACCTTGAGCTTTGTGACGGCATCGACCCGTACGGCTACGACGGTAATGTGTGAATTAGTACAGCAAAACATCACCAGGACTGACAGGTATACAAGGGAGTGGGACCTGTCTGTCATTGTGTCACTTTGAGCTACCTTTTTTTTCTTCAGAAGTCGTCAACCAACGGGCCCAAGAAAGCATTTTGCTGAGCCGATTGATACGTCGGAGCCACTCCACTCATCGTCGCTGTGTGATGTGTTTCGTTTTCTTGCATCGCTTGACGATGAATTTTGGGATGCAAAATAAGCCCACATCAGAGGCGTTCTCATCTGCGGGATTCTCTTTAGAGTACTTGTTGCAACCAAACACGACGCAATTCACCATTGTTGACCTGACAACCTAAACTGTGCGTGAGTGCGTGTACAGCTGTATAAACGCAAGAAGTCGGGAACCATGCAGCTGAACCATGCAGCTGTATAACCATGCAGCTGTATAACCATGCAGCTCTTTTCCGCGAGTTCTGCTCTCTCTAGTACATGGCGGGGCAGGCTTGTGCTATATTTTTGTTCTTGTGTGAATCCACAGTTTGCATCTCTATAAACCTTGCGTCGCACGCGAATTGGAGCAGTTACAAGCACTAACGGAGCCGGATCAGCACGTACCTGTTTTTAGGTCACCCACGGCATCGTATTTTTAGTCAACGTGGCAACACCAACGATGGAACGCACACTCTCAAGAGAAACCGAAGAATATTGGAGCCATTATTGGAAACAAGGACGACCCGTATGGCAGCGGGAAGGAGTGACTAAGTGAGTTATATCGTCACAATCACTTGTCTACCAGTGACACAGCACGAAAGAATGATTTGAAACATCCTTTACATCGAGAGTTAACAACTACCTCCCTTAATTTCTTGCGCAGATCATATTAATAGTTTTTGGTGCTTTAGATGCCCAAATGGCGATATTAGACATCCCGGAAATTTCAACCGCTGCAGCCAGAATCGAACCCAAGACAGCAGCCCAGCACCGTAACCACTGCACCACCGGGAAGGCAATATCTAGCTTTGACATTGTTCAAGATAAAAAGAACCTCGCAAGAGAACCCTGTTTTCTTTCTTGCCCTTGCAAGGAAATAACCTGCGGCTGCTGCGGGAAATACGACAAATAGATAATTATGTTTTGTGCTATTCTACGTAATGATCCATTTCAGCTCATAAATGCGAAGTATTTATTCGCGAGCTACTGCGATTTCAAGCGTATCTATCTATCTATCTATCTATCTATCTATCTATCTATCTATCTATCTATCTATCTATCTATCTATCTATCTATCTATCTATCTATCTATCTATCTATCTATCTATCTATCTATCTATCTATCTATCTATCCATCTATCTATCTATCTATCTATCTATCTATCTATCTATCTATCTATCTATCTATCTATCTATCTATCTATCTATCTATCCGCCTGCGAGTTTGTGCTCTCGCGGCCATTTCGTTAATGGGATGTGCACCAAAAATGGTATGGCATGACATGACTGCTTGAGGAACATAACTGAAGAGTCATAACATGAAAATCATGATATACATGTCAAGAAGGACATGATTTACAAGATGCGGTCTCGCTGCTCTTGAGTCCGTTTCGTTAATCTGACACATATCAAATTTTGTATGGCATGACCAGAATGTATGACCAACATGAGTGACGAGTCCTTACGTGCAATTCATGACACGCATGCCATGAACGGCAGGATTTACAGGACGTAGTCTCAAAACGCTCGCGGTAGTTTTACTAAATGGATATATGCAAAAACTGTGATGGCGAGACATTTCTGTATAGATAAATGACAAGACACTTCTGTACGAACAAAATGATGGGTAGTAACACGAAGATCATGACATGTAGGTCATGTATGGCATAACTTACTAACCACGCTCCTGGCGCGCTCGCAGCCCTTTCGCCAGCTTGATGTACACCAATACTGGTCTGGAAGAGAAACTTGGGCTAGTTGGTGGTTCATCATTATGTAGGAATAACAGCGCTAGAAACGGACGAGAACAACTGAAGACACGACACAAATGACCAATATTGGTATTGCGCGACGTGACTCTATGGCGAACATAAATGACAGGCGGTAACATAAAAAATCATGACGTGCATATCATCTACGACACGACCTAAATGCGGCGCCCATCGCGCTCGCTCCATATACACTAAAATTGGTATTGCGTGACATGACTGTATGACGAACGTGGATGACAGGTACTAGCGTGCAAATCATGACATGCTTGCCATGTACGGCGTGATTTACATGTTACAGTTTTGGTGCGGTTGCGGCTGTTTTGTTAACTGGAGATATACCAAAATTAGTATGGTATCACATGAGTGCGTGACGAACATAAATGACCGGTCAGGCATTGTATATACCAGGGGTCACAAACTCACCTCAGTCCGCGGGCCGCAGTCAAGGAATTCAGTCCAAGGGCCGGGGCAGTGAAGAAAGTAGGAGAGAGGGGGGGAGGGGGTTGTAGTTTGTACAAATTGAGAGGAAACGCTGCCATTTGAAATAAAACCTGTCATATATGTGAAATACGGGTCATTTTTGACGGAGATTTGGCGCCGTGATGCCTACAGCATGCCGATACCCACCTCCAAAATAACTAATATCAGGACGACGATTCAGAAACGTTGTTTTTGTTTCACGGTTATGTTTCAACACATGGTGACCACATTTGGTGCCTCACATAAAAAATTGCTTTAAACCAGTCGTGCAATCATGCCTGTGTAGCTCACGGACATACTATTGAAGGAAAAAAAAGTAGGGAACAGCATGCATGTGCATGCCGCGGGCCGCAAGCGAGAGGTTCAGGGGCCGCGTGTTTGAGAACCCCGGTATATACAGTCACAGCTCCTTTATTCACAAAATTGAATTATTCGGACGTGTTCTCTGGTCCCGGCCAGTATATGCATTGTTTAATGGCGTCAAACTCTCACTAAAACGGTCACATATGGTCGCACTACGGTTAATTCGGGCGGTACGCGGAGCGCGTCGAGGGCGAAGTCTCGCAAATGTTCGAAGGAAGTTCCGAAGTAACACAGCGAAAACCGCGTTGGAGACAACCAAAGTAAGGCGGCGCTGTCAGCAACGTTATCTACATCAGTGCCGGATTCACTTGGGCAAAACCCAAGTGAATCCGGCACTGAGCAGGTTCATTTTAGCTTGATGCAATGCGCGCGCAATGTCACAAAACTTTAATATGGCGGAAACTGTTGAAGATGAAGAGCTTTCAGCGGCAGTGGGTATGCTGGCGTGGAGCTTGTTTGCGATATCGCGATGGACGAACTATCAGTCCCAGAGCTTCCCACAATTACCTAGAGGGAACTCTGGTGCTGCGAACGTTCAGCCACCATGAGAATGATGGGTAGCACACGGATTTGCCTGCTTGCGGCTTTGAACGCACTTGATGATATATGGTGCTTTATGGCGCAAGGGCCAATGATGGCCAAAGAGCGCCAGGTCATGATATGGGATGTGGTCAATGATGATGTTTAGTGGCTGTATAAGAACCTAAAATCATGCGCACTAAAGGTACATAATAATAGTAGAATTATTAAGATAATGAGGGACATGAATTGTGTGGGATGGATTAAAACATCAACAGGTATATGATGCGCTGAAAAGATGTAATGTTTCACTGCACTACAACCTTGCGCGCAAGGGACTGGAGAGTCGTGCATGTACATAGAATGTCGTAGCGGCATCTTCTTGAAGAGGATGTGCTACAATTCCAAAGTGCAAATGATCTTGAATGTGCGGGACTTGTCGAAAAAGTTTCAAATGGATTGATGATCAAATCATGCGTGGTTACCTAAAAACATCGCTGGATGGAGGAGGATCTGCTCACGGTATCGTTTAGAGAAATGCTTTCCCCTTAGATTTTGCGATCCTGTACACATTATTAAAACTACGGTGAGTGTCTCTCCACACGTACTGCAAGTCGAATGTTCACCGCCATTTAAAAGATGACTTCAAGTGCCGTAAGTATGTCCTATTCTGAGCCTAAAAAAAGCGCGAGGCTTGCGCGGAACGCGCAGCACAGCCACAGCGAAAGCTGGGAGAGTGGCTTTTCTAGAGCCTTTTTTAAACACTCTTGGGGCAACTACTACAAGCGCACTTGCATGGTACCCACTACGCCATAAATCATCATAATTTTTGTGTAGTGGGGAAGCTTCTACTATGCCATTATTCGTCATTCTTCAGAAAAGCGCGGTACCCGCAACACTCTTGTAACGCATTATGTGCACTTTGTTGATGCTGTGGCTGACGACGATGAAGAATTTTGCCTGAGGCTTTTGTAATTGATTGGAGCATAGAACGACCCACTCGTCACGCAATTCGCATTGTGTGACGCCTGGTTGTTACTTTACTGTTCTAAAACACTTTACAACACACGTTAACGCGATTCCTTACCCGACATGAAGCCTGCATAGGGTCAGTTTGCACAGCAGTTTCAAGCAGCGGAGTAGCTCATTGGTAGAGTGCTGGGCTGCCACGTAGAGGACCGGGGTTCGATTCCCATTCTGTGGTTTTTTTATTTAGTTAGTTTTTTTCTTATTTCGTGCGATGTTGGTTACGGACAACGGCGGCGGCGGACAACTACGGCGCAGAAACGACCCTTGTTGTGATCTCATAACAGCTTTCGCTGTAAAATAGGACCTCAGTTCGTCTTGCTCTCGTGGTTGGGGGGCCAATAACCTAGATGCGGCTTGATGAGATGAAGGTTATTGTTAGACTCAGTGTCCCACAGATGTTGCCAGCACTTCCGGAGTCTCTTACGTATATAAGGTTTCGCATCAAGAAAAGGGACAGGCATGGATTCGTTTCAAGCTTTTGTATCGACGGAGGTGGCAAGCTGGTCTGCCAGCATATTGCCTTCATTGTCACATGTTCTTGTACCCAGGATATTACATGTTGCTTCGAAGCCTAACGAGTGCACATGAGTGAGTAGAGTGACATAACTACGGGGTTTTTCTGCGTTTTAAGTGATTTTAACAGTTTTTGCGACACTCAGAGAGTCTGTGTGTATAAGTGATCTTCGTATGCTTGCATCTTTGACATGTTTAACGGTGGTCAATATGGCGTTAGCCTCTGCTTTGAATATACATGTGTTTGGATGCAGTGTGCCAGAATCGGAAATAGATGGGCCGACCACTCCATAAGATACGTCAGCATCTGTCTTCGATGCATCCGCAAAAAATTCTGTGCAGGAGTATTTGTGCTGTAGTTCTGAGAAGTGCATCTAGATATGTGCAACAGGGGAACGCTTTTAACATAGACAAAAGAAACATCACAGTCTGTAACGTGCCACTGCCACGGCGGGAGCTGTTTTTCAGGAGCCATAAGTTGGTGTTCAAGTAGAGGAACATCTGCTTCTTCAGCCAATTCTCTTATTCGAACGCACTTGTGGCGTTGTTTATTGTTGTGTTTTGGATGTTTCTTTCAGATAAAAGAATTCATTTTTGTGAACTTTGTGAGCCGATTTGAATTGGTGATCATAAAGAGGTTAACTTGATGAAGTGAAACATTTCCACATTTGCTGAACTTCGTTATGCGACAAAGCGGATGCAGGCCACACGGAGCCAAACGGAGCCAAAAGAACGCTGCTTATACAAATCCGTCTACTAGCCATAATTACCATGCTGGCTGAAGCGCCATGTGTTGCAGCTCCCATAGACACTAGCGCCAGCGTTCCCTCTAGTAAATATTGCAGGAAACTCTGTGCTATCAGTTACCGGCCATTTCGCTTGCTTGTTTGTTCCTTATATCTTACTCATAGCCACTACGGGGAATTGGCCAAGAAACCGGCGGTTAATGTAAATAAACATTAAGTAAAAGGCAGGGAAAGGAATACGTGAATTTTTCCAAATAGATTACCGTAATTTTTGTGACACAGAAAAATTAGATATATACTGAAATAAAAAAAAAACTTTCTGTGTATAACAACCAACAGTCCTAACACACGATTAATATTGTTTGTTTTGTAGCGAAGCCTTGGAACTTAGAAATGGGTTGCACTCTCAAGGGCCTTCTAGTGGGTCATCTCCAAAAAGACGCCGCTCGCGCTGAGAGTCCGTGCCTGGCCGTGGCTGTCGCTGACGCATTATCGCTGGCGCATTATCGCGGATGCGTTGTCGCCGAGTGCCGGCAAATAAACACCTTAACAAATTGGTGGAGAATGCTGTGCTCCCATTCGATGCCTGTGGAGCTTCGATCTCGTACCCAGCCGTCTACCATGCCCCAGGACCCTTCTCAGCAAACGCCTCCCCCCCGTGCCACCCACTTGTCCCGGTGTCCCACGCATCCGCGATCCACCCATCTTCACTGGCGCCGATGGCACCGACGTGGAGGACTGGCTCGCACTTTACGAGCGGGTGAGAGTCCCCAACAAATGGGACGACGCCGGCAAGTTGACCAACTTGGTATTCTACCTTGAGGGAGTAGCAAGTTTGTGGTATAAAAACCACACGTCCGATTTTGCGAATTGGCCCGATTTCAAGACCGCCGTCATCAACGTTTTTGGCCGCCCTGCCGTTCGTAAGCTGCAAGCCGAACAGCGCTTACGCGAACGTGCTCAGCAGGCCGGTGATTCATTCACCAGTTATATCGAGGATGTCCTCAACTTGTGTAAGAAAGCCAACGAAAGCATGTCTGAGTCTGACAAGATCCGCAACGTCATGAAAGGTATTGATGATGATGCCTTCACCTTGCTTCTCGCCAAAAACCCTGTCCCAGAGGCCGATGTCGCTGTGCCAGAGCTACGAGGAGCTCCGCCGGCAGCGTTCGATGACCCGTCGCTCCCCTTCACAAGATGCAGAGCTTGCTGGCTTGGTGGCCACCTCTGACCAGGCGGCGCTGCTGCCAGAGCTCAAGTCCCTCATCCGTGAGGAAATCGCACGCCAGTTCTCTCTCCTGGCCTTTGCCCACCCGCCGGGCGTTCAACAATCGGCGACCACCCTTCTTCCTCCCCTCCGCCGAGCGATTGAGCAGGAAATTTCGGAGGTCATGCCAGCTTCCCACCAACAATCTCCGGCTCCTGCGCCCTAGAGTGACGCTGAAGTTGTCGCCAGGCCACCTCAAGTACTTCCGGCGGCCGCACCTCTGACTTACGCCGAAGCCGCCGCTCGATCTCCTTCCACCGAAGCGGGTGTGCCGGCTACGTATGCTGACGTCGTCCCAAGGCCTCGACCTCAGCCCACCATCCAGTTATTCCAGCCGCCGTTCCGTCCGTCAGGTCTTGCGAAATGGGTGCGACCTACCCCGGCGAACCGACCGCGCGCACCTGACAACCGGCCTATCTGCTTTGCATGCGGTTACGCCGGTCACGTGGCACGTTATTGCTTTCGCGTACAGCCGCCTCCTGTCACGTCACCTGTCGCTGGCCAGCTGAGCCGTCCCTTTCACGACTCACCCCCGTCTATGCCACCGACGTTTCGCCCAGCTCTATCTACTCGTAGGTCCCCGTATCCACGACGCCGATCCCTGTCACCCATGCGGCCAAGTTCGGCCGCTCAGGAGCAGGAAAATAAGTCGTCGCAATCCGCGAGGCAAGGGCTGCGACGCTATCGAACTGTGAAAGCCCTTAGAGAAATCTATCGAATGTCGTTGACGTGTTTGTGGACGGTGTTCGCGCATCTGCCCTTATCGATACTGGAGCTGCCGTATTGGTTATGGACGCAAAACTTTGCCGCTTACTCCGAAAATTGACGACGCCACTTTCTGGCATGTCCCTCCGTACCACTAGTTCGCGAGTATTCATCCTACAGCAGTGTGCACTGCTCGCGTCGTCATTCAGGACGTTCTGTATGTCGTCGAGTTCATCATCATTACTGCATGCTCTCACGACGTCATCCTGGGATGGGATTTTCTCTCCCACCACGACGCCGTCATTCATTGTGCCTCCGCCGAGATTGAACTCTCACCGTTTTCACATTTGACGCCAGTAGACAGTCCCTCAGCACTGAGCAAGATCCTCGTCAAGACGATACGACAGTGCCTCCAAGCTCGTCAACGGCTGTGTCGGATCTACTGCGCCGGTTTCTCCGACACAATTGCACTCCTTTTTCCATCTGACCGTGGTAGCAGTAGGAAAGGGTTGCTGGTACCTTTTGCGACCGTGCAGGTAACTCAGGGCAACACCGCTATTTTTGTGACCAACCCATTCCCGTACAATGTTACGTTGGTTCGAGGGGAATGTCTCGGCAGGGTGGAACCCGTCGACGAAGCACAAGTGCCGGACGTACCCGATGACTCGCACTGTCTCAGCTCCCGTACCATAAGTGCTATTTCCGCGTTTGATCCGTCATCTGCTGATGTATTTGGTCCCTCCGTTGCTCATAACCTTATGTCGGTCCAGCGTTCCCAGCTTCTGGGCCTGCTGCAAGGATTTCGCTCTTCTTTCGATATCGGGCAAACTTCTCTCGTTCGCACGTCCGCTGTTAAAACAATGGCGCCCAGCCACTTTTACAGCAACGTCCATATCGCGTGTCGCCGGCCGAACGTCGGGTAAATAATGAGCAAGTAGACAATATGCTCCGACGCGACGTAATTCGGCCTTCAGACAGCTTATGGGCGTCTCCTGTTCTCGTTGCGAAGAAGGACGGTTCTATGCGGTTCTGTGTGGACTACCGAGGGCTCAATAAGATCACTCGAAAGGATGTTTATCCACTGCCGCGCATTGATGATGCGATTGACAGCCTCCACGGAGCCGAATTCTTTTCTTCTCTCGATTTGCACTAGGGGTTCTGGCAAGTACCCATGGCTGACGACGCTCGACCGAAGACAGCCTTTGTCACACCCGACGGCTTGTACGAGTTCAACGTCATGCCGTTTGGTCTGTGTAATGCGCCCGCGACCTTTGAGCGCATAATGGACACCGTTCTCCGCAACTTGAAATGGCACACGTGCTTGTGTTACCTGGACGACGTCGTTGTTTTCGCTCCGGATTTTCCCACGCATCTCCAACGTCTGAAAGAGGTTTTCACGCCTGTGAGCAACGCCGGTCTCCAACTGAATCTGAAGAAGTGCCGATTTGCAGCACGGAAACTCACCAGCCTAGGTAACTTCGTGTCCAAGGACGGAATTCTTCCCGATCCGGCCAAGCTTCGGGCCGTGACCGAATTTCCCCAAACCTGCGTCCGTCAAAGAACTGCGCAGTTTCGTAGGCCTGTGTTCATACTTTCAACGATTCGTACGAAACTTGGCCACGATCATATCACGACTGACGAAGCTCCTTGGAAGTAACGGGCCCCTTGATTCGTGGTCATCCGAGTGCGACGACGCGTTCGCCAAGCTCCGCCATTTGTTGACGTCTCCTCCCGTACTACGCCACTACGACCCTACGGCCCCCCACGGAGGTGCACACAGACGCCAGCGGTGTAGGCCTCAGCGCTGTCCTGGAGCGCGCAAACCCGGATTCCCCGAATATGTCGTGGCACACGCAAGCCGTACCGTCACGAGAGCCGAGACAAATTACACCGTCACGAAAAAAGAGTGCCTGGCGATCGTCTGGGCCCTTAGAAAGTTTCGACCTTATTTGTATGGTCGCCCATTTGATGTCGTCACCGACCATCATGCACTCTGCTGGCTGTCGTCATTGAAGGATTCCTCAGGCCGTCTCGCACGCTGGGCTCTTCGCCTGCAAGGCTACGACATCCGCGTGCTGTACCACAACGGAGGTCAGCATGCTGACACCGACGCCCTCTCGCGCTCCCCTCTGCCTGACCAAAATGCTCCCTGCTCAGTATCTTCCATTGCTGTTTCTGTCATCGATGTTCACATCATCGCTACCGAACAGCGCAAGGATAATTGGATCGCTCCGCTGATCGACTTGCTCTCTGATTCGTCCGCAACACCACCCACTCGCGCCTTGCGTCGTCAAGCTCACCATTTCACCATGCGTAACGGCCTCCTGCACCGACGCAATTACAACGCCGAAGGCCGGCAGTGGCTACCCGTGATACCCCGCAGTCTGCAGTCGGAAATATGTGAGTCTTTCCACTCTGATCCGCAATGTGCGCACTCTGGGGTATCCAAAACGTACCACCGTATTCGAAAACGCTACTTCTGGCGAGGGATGTACCGCTACGTGGAGAAGTTCGTTCGCTCCTGCCTCGATTGCCAACGCCGCAAACCTTCAAAACACACATGTCCCCAGCCGGTCTACAACCGTAACCTTGCCCTGACCGTCTGTTTGGGCGCGTTGGTATCGATTTGCATGGACCACTTCCTCTGACGTCGGCTGGTAACCGCTGGGCCATCGTCGCCGTAAACCACCTAACGCGATACGCCGAAACCGCCGCCCTCCCTGCGGCTACTGCGCGCGATGTTGCCTCCTTCCTGCTGCACCGATTCATACTGCGTCCCGGTGTACCCCAGGAGCATCTCAGCGATCGAGGCCGTGTCTTCCTGTCGGAAGTCGTCGAAGCCATCCTCACGGAGTGCCATTCTGTCCACCACAAAACTACTGCTTACCACCCGCAGACGAATGGCCTCACTGAACGCTTTAACCGCACCCTCGGCGACATGCTTTCGATGTACGTCGCCGCCGACCACACGAATTGGGATGCTATACTGCCCTTCGTCACCTACTCTTACAACACCGCCCCTCAGAGCACTACTGGTTTTTCGCCCTTCTTCTTACTACATGGACGGCACCGGTCGCACACCATCGACACGATACTCCCGTACACGCCGGATCCACTAGTGTGTGCCCCTATTTCTGACACAGCCAGGCTGGCTGAAGAGTGTCGCGAGCTTGCCAAGACCTTTACGACGAATGAACCAGAGCGGCAGAAGAGTATTCGTGATGGCTCCGCCCCTTCTGAGCCCATGTTCCTCCCTGGAGCGCTCGTATGGCTCTCGGTCCCTACTTCTGTAGCTGGCCTCTCTTCACAACTACTGCCGAAATACGAAGGCCCCTACCGTGTCATCGATCGCACATCTCCGGTCAACTACCTGATCGAACCCATCGAACAATCTTCGGACATGCGCCGTCGAGGGCGCGACATTGTCAACGTGGAGTGCCTGAAGGCCTACTATGACCCTCTCATAGTGACAAGCTGTTAGGTCGCCCGGCGGCTCCCATTTCGTACCCGGGGTAATTGTAGCGAAGCCTTGGAACTTAGAAATGGGTTGCACTCTCGAGCGCCTTCTAGTGGGTCATCCCCAAAAAGGACGCCGCTCGCGCTGAGAGTCCGTGCCTGGCCGTGGCTGTCGGTGACGCATTATTGCTGGCGCATTATCGCTGTGTACCGGCAAATAAACACCTTAACATTTTGTTTTTTTTTGCTTGGGAAAATTATAGCTGAATAATGATGATACAAATTTGCGAAATGAGTATCGTCACGTGCGCATGGTGGTTTTGGCAGTATGTAATCAAGGATGGGTGCAGAGCATGTTTCGGTCTAATATAACACCGGAGTGTGGCGCCGTGGTCGCATTGAGAACGAATCCGCAGCATTTATAAAACTGCGGCTTTCACTCTGCCCTTAGGCAAAATAAGTACCGGATTAAGTACAGGCCACACGACTGCCGCGACAACGAAGAATCATGGAAGAGAGTCCGATATAGCAAGCGATGACTTACGCTGGCTATTTGTGGCGCTCTCCTACCCATTCCACTCACTCTCCAAACTGTATGCGGGAATGCTCCTTTCAGTGAGGCAAAGGCAACGCTTTGTCAGGGAAAGCCAACTTTTTGGAGCGCATCGCACTGCCCGGTGATGCTTACATCAAGCGTTCTGGCTATTAAGGGCGGTGCTGTGTAAGCTCGGCGAAACTACGTTGACATGCAACAAGAAATGGTCATCATGAATGGCGCGCGATCTCTTCGTCTCCTTTTTCACGTTCTGCTTCACTTCTCGAACTTGTGCGCTCTGCCCGCGTTCCCCTGCTGTGGCGATATGTCCGGAGTGGAATGCGATTATTCGGATGGACGAGAGAACAAGTACAGAGAGAGAGCGAGAAGAAGAAAGAGAGAGAAAGAAATAATTAGATAGAAAGAAACAGAAAGAAGCAAAGGGAACAAAGAGAAAAAAAGTGCTAGATAAACAGACAGAGAAAGAAATCGATAGAGATAGAAAAAAAAAGGAAAGGATGTGAGAGGTCAGTATTGAAAGAGATAAAGAAAGACCGAAAGATGAAAGAAACAGGAAAGACGAACGAGAAGATGTAGAAAGAGATAAAGAAAGTCACGCGAAGGTAAAAAAAGAAGCAAGAAAGAAACGGCAAAGGAGGAGAAAATGTTGTAGAAAAAAGGAGGAAGCATGAAAGATAGACGCTTTTTTTCTATAGTGTAAGGGTGTTACAGCCACGGTGAAAACCCCTTAAGGGTGCGAACAGGTTTACTTTCTTGCATCTCAAATGTTTCACGTTGATGCACATGCCATCATTTGACCGTAGATAAAATTTTAAGCACAACTTAGGCATTTATTAAGCGTTCTCAGTACTTTTTGGCAGTGTTGCTAAACGTAATACGGTGCTTATTTTCAGTCTCTTGATTGGCAACAAAGACGTTGTGCTTGCCGGGAAAACACAAGCTCGCGTCTTCATACCACTTTGCGGAAAAGCACATGAACTGAAGTGGTGAGTAAACCACGACGTGATTTTTGTGTTCGCACGCAGATACTGATTCGCCGTATAAACAGTGTTTCTTTTTGAAAAATCGATGGCTTTAACAGATGAGTGCGGCTTGTTGCTAAGGGATACATTATAGTGCAAACAAGGAAAGAAAATATGCGGAAGAAAGTAAAAGACTCAGCAGGTCGGGTGCAAAATTTCAGCTGCTCAAGTGCGTCACCCGAACTAATGCTTCTGTTTTTTTTTTCTCAGATTATATTTTTCTTGCTTAAGTTCAAATAGATTCCTTAGATTTTAACTGATATTGAGTCAATCCTTACTTTGTTAGGGTTAAGTATTGGAAAGGTTTTATTTTACGACGTTCTGTACCACATACATGAAGTTCTTTCTTTATGAGGTCTAGAAGGCATTTAGGCCTAAGTGAAATTTATCGTCTGTACAGTTAGGTATTTACCCAATTTGAACGAGCACCCTGTTTTGGAAAAAATTGGCCTTAAAATCGCTTGTGCGTTAAATTCGGGTACCAACGTAACTGCGCCATAGCTGCTCATTGTCACCGCGCTTATGTGGTGTGACTGCTCATTTGTAGCTGGCAACCATGGTAGCACATTTGATTGTCATTTTTTGCGTTGCTGGAGCGATTTCCAATCTGTCCCATTCCGTCATTGTGCGCTGTGCGCTCTGTCAACCATCTTGTCCAAAGATGGACGCAGCAGTCACAAAGACGCGTCGTGTCTGCCATAAGAACAGCTTTAAACGTAAAGTTATTCTTCATAGGGAACAGCGCGGCAACAGGAGCGCAGCCCGTCATTTAGGCGTGCGGAAGCCTGCGTTCGCCATTGGCTAAAGCTGAAAACGCCAATCTTGGACTGCAAGCCATCAAGCAAAGGCCGGCACTGTCCGCGCGTGGGGGTATATCCAGATCTTGATTATCAGCTGGCGAACGAACAAAATGTTTGGACATTTTATTCGTACGTGGAAATCGCAGCCACGTCACAAGTGGGCCGTACAGTTTATTACTTTTCCTTGTTTTTGGCCAAGGAGAACGGTTGCACATTAGAATTGGAGTTGCAGTATTTTTGTTTTCTGGGTCACTTAAATCGGGTGCGCATTGGAATTGGGCAAATACGGTAATGATAAGGCAAGTTGTTCTCTGAGGTTCAAATATTCATATCAGCGTTTACGGTGTAGTACCTTTAACGGGATTTACGACGTCTTTCGATGGCGCTGATTAAGGATGTGGCTTTTTTTTGTTTATTTTGCTTTTAATGCATCTCAGCTAACGTCTCGAAAAGTTATCTACATTTAATTTCTGAATGCGCATGCAATGATTGAAGAGCTGGCACAAATAGATTTTCTCGCCCTGCTGCAAAATGGAGCGCAAATGGGTAAAGAACACAATTAAATTCTAGTCGCACTGGGCTTCTTAACATTTCTTTAAGTTCTTTAAGCTTAAAATTTTATGTTCTTTGTTTCATGCAATCTCGTGTCTTTCTTCAGGTTTTATGACTTGGGACACAGCGTGATCGGTGTGGAATTTGTGGAGGAATGCGTGCGGAGCTACTTCACTGAGAGCGGCCTTCAAATGGAAGAGGCTACTTGTCCCACCATTAAGTGCAAGATACTCAGGGTACGCAAAGAGTGGCACCGCAAAAGCCTAATACTTCATATTTCAGAAATTATGTAAAAATTAGGTGGTCATATTCCAGGGCGAAATGAAGCAAACAATTTATTGTCCCAAAGTTTAGAGAAACTAGATTAATTGCAGAAATGCAGTGCATGAATGCTGGAAATTAGACATATTTCTGTGACGTAAGACCACCCGGGAAGAGTTACTGGAAAACTGAAACGTAACATAAAAACAAAAAACGGTAAGACGTTTTGTAATTTAGACAAGAAGTGAATTTCGATCCGCCAAAAACAAATCGTTCACTAAGTACTACGGCACGTTTCGTTCAGTATTCTTTTTTGGGGAGTGAAGCTCCTTAGGCCCTCACGAAGTCCGTTGACACCATCGTTGTCGTTGCTTCCCGTCGGACCGAAACACAGGTGTTATATATACCGTACCTAGAGCGTTCATAGCGCGCATATAGGTTTATAATAGACCGTACTCTGTCCTTGCATCTGCCTGTCTGTCCCTCTATCCGTGCATCAGTCCGTCCGACCGTCCGTACATCTGTACGTCCGTCCGTCTGTGCGTGCGTGCGTCTATCAATGGACGGACGGACGGACGGACAGATGGATTTCATAAACAATCTTTATGTCGTTTATCATTTCGTGAATGGAGCTTCAGTCCACCATAAGCATTCACTTCATGGATCGGCTGCCAATTTTTTTAGTCGACCGAGGACTGGGCTCTGGGTTCGACTGCTGACATGTGCGCTGTGTGCAAACAAGTATATAATAATCGAACTGCTTGGCACTCCAACGCGCTTTTGTATAATGAACAAAAGAAACTGTGTCATTATTTCTCTAATCATTCATAACTGAAATTTTGTGATGTGAGTGGTATTGTTTTCATATTTAAAGACTGACGTGGTAAAAAAACAAAAAAACAAAAGAACAAGCGTTCAGGAAGACCTGTCACCCCTTTTGTTTATATGTTTAAATTTTCTGCTAAGTGGTTACCTGGTAATCTTAAGTCACAGATATGTATATGTTTTAGATGCGAAGCAGCTATTTGGCTAGGCTGTGTAACGCTGTCCCTCCGTGCGTACAGACGAACGCGCCGCAACGCGCTCCCCTCGCCGCAGGTGTTGGAGCGGTGCCAAGTAGGTCACGCCGCAGCTGCCGGCTGCTCCGCCCGCTCGCAACACCTCTGACCCGCCTCCCGTGTCTTTGCGTTTCAAACAAACGTTTACTGGAGTAAACGCTACACCGAGTTTCGCTTCAAACCGTTCTTCCAGCACCCGCGTCGACGCACGTTTCAACCGGGTCAACGCCGTGCGCACCGCTGCTGCTTCGCATCCCATCAGGGTTCCCTTCGGGGAGATGGTTTTCAGTATTCTGGCACTGCATCCATGCAATAAATTTAATTACTGTAAGTGCTTGTCTTCGCCGCCTGTGCTTCTCCTCACTTGGCGCTACACCCACCTTGAAATACGAAACAGCGCTTAGCCCAAGCCTAAACCTTGCTATGTTTTCGTACATTGCAAGCAGTATCTGTGTGCTTTGTTGTCCCCGAGGTGTTTTCATGGAAGTTTGATTCGACACAGCACGGTTTGGCCTACCAAGAATTTTACGAGCTCTCTTTTATTTGTACCTTACGCAGACGCCGGACCATCGACTACAGGTGTTTATCTGCAATATTTTCGACTTTAAAAGGTAAATTGCAATTTGGGTTTTGTCAATGGCGAAAGTTTTGTGTCATTCCGCGGAATTACTGACCTATTCACCGAAAGATGAAAACATACATGAACAAACGCACAAACAACCCTGCTTCTATATGGTGAGTGCCCTCGTGTTGATGATTCGAATAAATAAAAATTTTATGGAGGAACATAAACAAATTAGTCTTCAGTGAAGGCTTAGCCTATGAGAATACACACACTTTTAAAATAACAATGCCAATGAAATGAGACTTTGAACAGAACCAATTAGATTTTGTGGCCAACGGAAAAAAAATCATAATAATAATAATTATAATAATAATTGAGGTTTTGTGTCTTAAAACAACGATGTGAATATTAGGAATGCCAAGTTTACGGGATCCAGAAACTTTATGCACATGCACGTGCACCTAAGTTTAAGCACACGGGCATCAAGCACTTCGCCTACTTGGAAATGCGGTCGCCGAGGCGGGTGTTCAATCCCACGATCTGGAAGTTGGAAAGAGTGATTATATGTAATATACGTAATAAGCTAAGATAACATGCATGTAGTTTGTGTTGATTGGACAGTGTTTCGTAGTTTGTACTCAATGATATGTTTGTTTCGATTTCCTTTTAAATTCTACATTAAACAATGCCAGATGCAATGGTCCTTGTCGTGATAATAATCAATCGTAGATACAGTTCGATCTGAATTCAGGGAAACTGAAATAAAGCCAAGCTTCCCTCGTTTTACAACCACTGATTATTTAAATGCATTACAACCTTTTTTTACACATCCAAGAAAGTGCGAAATATTAATCATGCTTTGAATGCGTTGAAATTATCTGCTGTGACATCTTCAACAACACCTTAGTGCGAGGAACTTTTAGTCATTTCTTTTTAGTCGCACTAGATTTATTGATAGCGATGACACAGTAGTGTCCTTATTTTTTACATTCCTAAGCTGCCTTTTCGTCACTGAAACCGGAAAAGCCAAGTGCTTTCAACACACATTTATTACATCAAAAAAGTCAGGAACACATAAATGTCAACCCAAGAGACAATGTTACCACTAGAGGCCGGATTTTAGGCACTAAAAAAGCTTGTTTTAGGCGCCAAAAATAGGCAGGCAAAACAACGTTTTAGGCTTCAAAAATCGTAAATATACGCACAATAATTTTTCACATTTATGCAAATTATTTCAAACGAAGACGTGCGCGATCTCTATCTACTACAGGAAAACAATAATGTTATTGTTTAAGATAGCACAAAGGCGCAAACATTCGAACATAGCCGTACAGTTGTGCTTTGTCCCGCGCGGTTCGCAGAACACGATCTCGCTTGTGTTCTGCACGGTGAGTCAAGTGTGCACTGTCGAATCAACACACTCTTGGGTGTCTTTTCGGCATGGCTGAGAAAGGCATAGCAGAAGCACATAGCCAGATCACCAAGTGACCAGAAGTATAGTGCTAGAAGGGAAGGATTCCTCCTGTTGGCCAGGTCGAATCGCGTAGAGCCAGTTTCTCCCCTGGGAGCGAACCACTGGCGTAACCAGCGAGGGAGGGGGGTTCGGGTGTTTCATCCACTCCTCCGTCCAGAACTTTGCGTGTGTATATACTATACACGCACACATACGAACGCACCCACGAACATGCGGGTGTGATCCGGGCCGCTTCCGTCACATTTCGATGGAGGCAAAATGGTAGAGGCCCGTGTACTGTACCATGTCAGAGCGCGTTAAACAACACCCAATGGTCGAAATTTGCGGATCCCTTCACTACGGCGTCTCTCATAGTCATGCCGTGGTTTTAGGACGTTAAACCCCAGATGCACGAACATGCATAAAGTATGGTTGAGCCCCCTCCACTTTCCGAAAAAAATTTCTGGCTATGTTACTGCGTTGAACACTTTACAATGGAAATTACAAACAAAACAAAATTCCATACACGTAACATTTTTCATTCTATATTTTGCTCTTCACTCTCCGCTGACCGCTCTCTGAATCTCCACAGTCTTGTATTCGCCAACCGCTCGCGCCATGTCAGTGCTGCGGCGAATGCTCGGCGGTGCGTCCCCCCTGCACTGCTGCTAGCGATTGTTTCCGGGAGTTGGTTGAACTACAGGACTAGGCTGAAACCCACAGTTTTCGAACGATCAATGTTGCACGGTAACATGAATAACGGGCTCCAACTGCACCCGGGGGCAAAACATTACGCTAAAACAGTGTTCATATAAGCGCCAAGTTTGAAAATAGGCATTTGTAGGCATTTGTAAGCATTTAGGCATTAACGCCAAGAATAGGCATTTATAGGCACTATAAAAACACTATAAAAGCCCTTCTTAACGTCTGATTCATGCTCATATATCAAAGAGGTGCGATAGGAGCGCAAGGAAGAAAATAGGCATTTGCCTAAAATACGGTCTCTAGTTATCACACACCAACAGATAACAGAACAATGCAATATTTTGGAAGATTCTGCAGAGGAAGCTGGGGGAGAAAAGGGTGCATGGAAAAGATTGTGCTACAGGCCACCTCACTGAAGGGCGTGGCTGCTAAGAAAGAAATTCTGTACACTTTACAATCAACCGGTTTAAACATGAACAGTGTGCTCTGAAATATAAGTTACAGATCGTAATACTAAATTATGTATTTCTCCACAATTAAGGCAAATATAATCTTTGTTGCTCAGCAGGAAACCAAATATGCAGGCCACTTTTTACAGACTTCACTTTCTGCGGCAAATGCGCAGTGAGGTCGCGGTCACGATGATATAAATGCGGCGAGCATTAACTTTAAGGGAAATTTTTTATCGGCCAGACCGTTAATATTTCGGAGAAAAGGAGAAAGCTTGGTAACAGAGGCAAGTGCTCCAGCAAGCTACGACGCGATTACAAAAATAGAAACGAAAAAATAAACAAACTCTCCAGCCACTTTTCTTTATCTAGGTTTTTAATATTGAAATTAAAAACTGGCCCAACGTTTCGAGACTCGTTAGGTCTCTTCATCAGGGCGTGAGTGTCCGGTTGGCTGCGAAGCTAGCGACTTTTCTTAGTGATTGTCCCCCCTCTCCACCGTCGTTCATCCCGCCGTTCTTGTTGCGGTGTTGTTTTCTCCATCGGTTCCGGAGACCATGTGCATACACTCAGCAGGGTCCCATTTGAGCGGTTACCCAGCCAGAGAGATCTCTGTCAATAACGTTTAGAAGTGCTTCCACTGGGGCTAGTTTGTATGGCATTGTGAAGTGAAACGATGCGCTGCATAGATGAAACGAGACAAAATGACACAGGAACACGAAACGGCAAGGTCCTTGTCCGTTTCGTGTTCCTGTGTCATTTTGTCTCGTTTCATCAATGCAGCGCATCGTTTCACTTCACAATCTCTGTCAAATATGTTTACATTTAAAAAAGTGAAACTCGTCACAACGAGCTTGACACCTTTACTTTGTCAATAGAAGTATCTGGTTTATCCGTACACTTTTTACAGTGAAAGCTCTCATGAGATCACAAAACAACGGCTCTTTATGGCGCTGTAATTTTCCGCCGCCGCCGCCGCCGCTGCCGCTACCACTGCCGGTGTCCGTAACCGCTGTAGCGCCAATTAAAAAGAAAAGAACGAAATGAGAAAATGTCTAGTATACGTATATATAATGGGGTTCGAACCTGGGTCCTCTCCGACGCAGCCCAGAATTCTACCATAGAGCCACGCCGGTGCTTGTAAACCTTTTGCAAAACGACCCTATACGGGCGTCATATCGGGAAGGAACGATAATAACATATGTAATATAGAGTGGTAGAAGTATCACAAAATCCCAAGTGTGTAACCAGGCTTCCCACAATGCCACTTGCGTAACTAGTGGGTAGTTGAATGCTCCCAACCCATTCCAGAAAGGCTCAGCCATAATTCTTCATCGTCATTAGCCACAGCATCAACACAGTGTACATAAAATCTACTTTTCCAAATTGCTTTTTTTTTTCATATTCTCGGCTTCATTCCCTCCATTATATTATATGATTTTAGTCTCAAGTTTTTATTCACTTATATATAGTTCTTGCACCTTAAATGAACAAAATTTAAACTTTCATTTTATAACTGTCTTTTAAAAGATATCCGGTTCTTGGCAAATCCTCCTGCGTAGGCATGAACCACACTTTCTAGGGTCTAATGTACTCTGAATAATGACTTACAAGGGTGCGGCAGGTACCACATTTCTCCCAGAGTGACAAATAATGGCATATTGGGTGTTTCCCTACTTCAAAAAAAAATATCATGATTTATAGCTTAGCGGGTATCTCGAATAATCGCATATTGAATGCTTCCCAACTTCACAAAAAATTATGATAATTTATAGCACAGCGGGTACCTCGCAAGTGTACTTGTATTAGTTGCCAATGAAGCCCATAAGGTCCCAATGATCCATTTCCTCAGAACCTCAAAAAAGTTCTCTCTCTCTCACGCTAACGTATGTAATATAGCGTGGTAGTAGAGTGAAATAACGACCGCGCGTCACACAATGATTATTACGTAACTAGTGGGTCATTTAAATCTTCGAACCCATTACAAAGGGCTGAGCTATAATTCATCGTCATCAGCCACCCCAACAACAAAGTGCACATATTGTCTTGCAGATGTGTAACGGGTGCCTCGCTTCTCGGCAGAATGAGGAATTATGGCGTAGTGGGTACCTCCCAACGTGACAAAAATTATTATTTATGGCATAGTGGGTAGCTTGCAGGCGTACTTGTACTAATAGCCCCAAGAGAGCGTACAACGGACTCTTGAAATGCCGCTGTTCTAGCTTTCACTGTGACTGTGCTGCGCTTTCCGCGCAGTCTTGTCAATTTTTAACGTTACTGTTTCGACCGGAATAAGGTTCCGGTAACAAGGTACATCGGGTTACTGGAACGTACGTTTTAGCATTATTTAACTGCCCCATACATAAACGTTCCATTACCTATGTTAACGCATACGTTTACGTTTGTTCAAAACACAAAGTTATGATAATAACTACAATTCAACTATATTTATTTAGGTAGCGTTCAATCACCGCCGCAGCAAAACTGCAATAGTGGTTTTTAGCATGTATGGCATACGCAAAAGGGTGTAGGAACGCCGGATTACTGGACGATAGCATCGACATCCTGTGTCACTTGATGCGAAACACAATTGTATGCCCGTTTGTTTTAGCCTAGTGTTATTGAGGGAACAAACATAAAAGGTAATGCATTCCTGATTTCACCACTGCAAGTAATTTGCACCAAAAGTAGTATGCACAATGTTTCCTGCAAATGAGTATTTTGCGCTTGTCTGGTTCATCTCGGCCGCGCCAGATGGCACCACCTAGCCGACCTGTAAGGGGCTCTCGGACTCTCACGTTAACGGATTAAGTATTATACGTCACTTTAGCTTGGCTAATCCGGCTCAAACAGCGTGGTCAAAATGGGCGCGAGCACTTCGTCTTATCTCTCCTAGGCGGCTAGAGTCTACGTAAAGCGGATATCGTTAGTACTCACGAACGACGCGAATCCACCAGATTTCGGCCGTAAACGTGATGCGTGTCCCGTGAAAGCAAGTCTGCGTGATGCGAAGATGTGCACATGCGCAGATTCCAACCGGTATTCCAGTAACACGGAAACTTCAAAACTATACGAAACTAAGAACTTCTAATATCCACCAAGTGGCCCTCAAAGCCACACTAGTAAATAACACATGGACCACACCCAAGAAGAGAGTTAACAATAAACGACAGTTTCGCCTGAAGGGTGAAGGAGTGAATGCGATAGCAACGAATTTGAATGTTATACGTTGCAAGGCTGGAAGCTAACTCTTTTGGATAAGATCTCGCGTAACTCAACAAAACTCGGGTTTAAGAGTATAAGGCCGCTCCAGTAACCGAGACAGTTTTAGTGCCGTCAGTACTCGAAACGCGAAGTAACCGTTGAGAGCACAGGATGTTTAGAGCCGTCTACCCTAAGCAAGATACGTAAGGTGAGTGAGCAGGTGGGCCGGATGGCTCGTCGGGTACCTAAAAAATAAGGGGGAGCGGGGGGGCACTACACCGATAAGATGCTCTGCGGCTGGCTAATGCATTCGCCACCAGCCGAATTTTCTATTCGGCTCCCTACCTCCACCTACGCAAATGCAATGAAAATGCCTTGGAAGTAGTTCTTCGCAAGGTTTTCAAGAGACCACTCGACCTTCCCATAACGACGTCCAACCAGCGTCTCCTCGGTCTGGGGATGACTAACACGTTTGGGGAGTTACGAGAGACTCCTCTTAATTACCAATATTTGAGCCTGAGCAAAATACCTGCTGGGAGCCGCCATCTGACCGCGGGCCGCACCTGGCGATCACTTCATTGCTGATAATGCGGAGCATAATCAGCGTCTCACAATACATACCAAGCGTATTATTAATTATTTTCTTATCATATTAACCGGATAAAAAATGAGTAAGGTCAACTTAAATTTTTTTTAATGCGGTGCTTATGTGTTTCGTTGCGTATGCATCTGCAGTACACATGTGCTGGTTTTAGACTGCTTTGTGCAGTTCATGGGATGAATGTACCTATGTGAATCTGTTCAGTGTATTCAGACGTGTATGCGGTTCGGGAAATGATCTGAACAGCCTCCGGCGCTTTTCCATCTTTCCAATCATTTTGTGTTTTCAGTATACGTGTGCCGCGAAAACAGCAGTAGCCAGTGCCAGTATACGCAGCAGCGTCTCCTATCCGCTTTATGTCTAAAGATATGGGATGAAGACAATGATGTCATGCATGCAATCAATAAGTTCTGTGGGCAGAACACATGTCAAAATATTTCTATAAAAAATGCACGATTCAGAGCTCTTGCTAAACCGTCTACATTTACCGTCCTACCATAGGGAGTGCGCTGGAACAATGGATATTGTTTGGGATAGGTCTGGATTTACAGCCATGAGAGTCGAGGACCGCGGCAGGTAAGTGGAAGTGTAATACATTAATAAGCACAAAGCGACAGCGCTAAGCTCGAACAGTAAAAGTGTCTTGCAACGTCTTCACCAGTAAATACTCATATCTGAGCGAGAAACTAATGCAGTAAATTAGATTTAATACAATAATAATAATAATAATAATAATAATAACAATAATGTCTGGGGTTTTACGTCCCAAAACCACGATATGATTATGAGAGACGCCGTAGTTGGAGGGCTCCGGAAAGTTTGACCATCTGGTGTTCTTTAACCCTTTGTCGGTCGTCCTATATTTTTGACATGGTAATATAAAAAAACGGCTGTCCTTTATTGATATAAACTAGAAAGAAATAGTATGAAACAAATTTCGTCAAAATCAAGCCAGTAGTTTACTGAAAAAAAGTGGGACATATATGTCCCACTGACTCATGAGAGTGTTTTCAAAAAGTGGGAAAACACTGTCCCACTGCCTCATGAAGGCACCATCTCGCGATTGCATCAACGGGAATTTTGGGATGAAACGGCCGAAGCAAGTGGCACTGAGTATCACTTCTAAAGTTGTGAAGAGAAAAATTGTGCGGACCTCATTTGAGCAGCAGAACGCCGCCTGCAGTTGCGTCTCTTGAGCCTTCAAAGCGGTGTGGTATGCCCCTGTAAAGCTTACTTCACCGCATGCATCGACCACTTTTTTTGTCTATTTGGCTGTCCTAGCTTTTGCTGTTGAAATTTTCGAGTACAGATGTTATCCCTGAACATGTGGCTACATTTCAAGAGGTATATAATATCGAGAAAATATTTCCACGCATTAATATCCGCAATTGCACTGCGCGATTAGCGAGATAATTTTGAAGGGGATTGTTCCGATGCATTTATTGGTCAAGTTATTTCGCAAATTTACAAAAACACGTGATGACTGGAAGCTAAGATCGTCTCTCTCAAAAACCAGAAAAGGAGGATATTATCCGGCATTTTGATTGGTAGGTTCTATGTATCTCAAAGAGAGGAAAATTCAGAAGCGGTCGTAAAAAATTGACCGAAATTCAACGCTATTGTAACACTACATCTGCCCTTCGAAAGCGTGGTAAAAGAATTTTTTTCGAGATTACGATGACTTAGGTAAGATATGAGTGACTTAATGTTGCGCTAATTGCAACGGGTGATGTGGGAGAAATTTTTTTCTGTAGACGGAAAAGTGGGACGTATGTGTCCCACTGCCGCACAAAGGGTTAACGTGCACTGACATCGCACGGTATACACGGCCCCCCTACCATTTCGACTCCATCGAAATGCGACCGCTACGGCCGGGATCGAACCCGCGACCTTCGGGTCAACAACCGAGCACCGTAGCCACTGTTCTACCGAGGCGGACAGATTTAACACATGATATGTAATTAATATAGAGTATTCCATAGGTTATTTAAGTAGTGGTCCATAAATTGGCTGTTTTTATGGATTGTTGAGGATTTGCGATCATTACGCAATCAAAGAGACGTCTCAACATGCATCATTGTTACGAGCACAATTCCTACGCGGCTTCCTTGATAACTTCAGCAGCAGATAGGTGACGTTTTCCAATTCTTTATTTTTTTGTATTAGAGTATATTACATAGTATTATCAACGAAGTGGTGTCACCGTCTCCGTTTACAAAACGTTTTCTTGGGCTAGTTGGTTCATGATTTCTGAAGAAAAATTATTGTAGCGCAAAGCAACTCAAGGACAAAGAACTCAGGACTGACGCAGGAGGAATCCTGCGTATATGTCCCTTCATGGCGACATATATGCAGGATTATAAAGATCCTCAAGACGGAATACTGGCGGCAGGTACGCTTAGTCTGTGACCACCTTCGCGTCATTTTGGCAGAAGAACCACATCAGTCTTCAACTGACAGGTGCTACTGTGAGTTCAAGAATAGCTCCAGTTCCTGTGTTCTTTGTCTGTCCTTCTGCTGTTTTGCACTACAATTTTTCTTCCCAAGTCTGTTTTCAAGTTCAGTGTTCTAGGTTATGCACAATGCATACTGTTAATAAATACTACTTTTCTCATCAGATATGCTGCAGTGATCAAGAATTTGCTAGCTCCGGCCTTCTCGTATGGAATGTGGACGATGGTTTATGACGCACAGACAGTTATTGATTCGGGTGAGTGGGTATTACTAAGGCGAAAGCCTTTAATTTGTCATGCTCACGTTCCTCGGTCCGTCCGTCCGTCCATGCCCTGGGACGGTGCCAGGTGGCCGCCGGGGCGCGCCAGAGGACGCCGGTCGCGTCGACCGCGCCTGGCGTCGGACTCGACAGCACTCGCGTTTTGCTTGCGTGGTGTCGCTGTGCCCAGCGTGTCCAATCATACAAGTAGTGAGACGCGCGCATCGCGTTCCATTCTGACCGACCCCGTGTCAATGGGCACAGGCGTTCGCCGAACACACTTTGGAATTTACAAAGTGTCCTTCAATTTTTTTTCTTTGGTGTTGCGAGGCTCGCTTCTTTTTCTATTTTCGTGTAACCGACCCGTTACACGTGTAACCACTGCATAGAGCGCGCTGCGCCGATATACTGAACATTCCTGAGTTTTTTATGTTCTTGTGATAACGTTCAGCGTGCAACGCGAGGAGTACAGCTTTTTCTGGAACTAACGTGACCACCAACGATCAGACTGAAGTCTTCGGTTACACCTATACAAAAACCGGCGCGCCTTACCACTGATCAGATTAGCGAAGACTGAGTGATCACCACTATCAGTGTACATCGTGTATTGCTTGTATTTTGACATTTAGTTTTCTGGGCACAAGTTCGCGCACTAAAATGTCTCGTCTTTAAATTCCGAGTACCGTCTTCTTCACAGTCACGGCTACGTGACAATATATTTTCACTTCTAAGTGGCTACAATATGAATTATAATAACAATTAATAATATCCTGGGTTTTATGTCCCAAAACCACGATAGGATTATAAGAAACACCGTAGTGGAGGGCTCCGAGAATTTCGAGCATCTCGTGTTCTTTAACGTGCACTGACATCGCACAGTACACGGGCCTCTGACATTTCGCCTCCATCGAAATGTGACCACCGCTGCCGAGATCGAACCCACGGCCTTCGGGTCAGGATCCGAGCACCATAACCACTGCTGAACCGCGGCGGACATAAAATATCAATCGACGTGTCGCCCCATTGGCTTGGTATTGCACATAAGTACATTTTCATAGCATGGCAAAGCAGGGTGTGTTAGGGTCTGATATACGAACACCATGAACATAATTTGAAATTAGCAAACAAAGAGGAAGAAGACAACAAGAAGAAAGAAAATCGAGTTTCGAAAAAACCGCCAGGCCTGCGCGGAACGCGCAGCACAGTCACAGCGAAAGCTGGAAGAGCGGCATTTCTAGAGCATTTTTTAAACACTCTGAGGAAACTACTACAAGCACACTTGCATGGTACCCACTACGCCATAAATAATCATAATTTTTGTGTAGTGGGGAAGCCTCTACTATGCCATTATTCGTCATTCTTCGGAAAAGCGAGGTACCCGCTACACTCTTGTAACGCATTATGTGCACTTTGTTGATGCTGTGGCTGACGACGATGAAGAATTATGCCATTTTGTAATGGGTTGGAGCATTGAAATGACCCAGTCGTTACGCAATTCGTATTGTGTGACGCCTAGTTGTTACTTTGCTGTTCTAAAACACTTTACAACACACGTTAACGCGATTCGTTACCCGACATGAAGCCTGCATAGGGTTAGTTTGCACCGCTGTTTCAAGCAGTAGTGTAGCTCAGTGGTAGAGTGATGGGCTGCCACGCAGAGGACCCGGGTTCGATTCCCATTCTGCCATGGGTGCTTTTTTATTTATTTAGATTTTTTCTTATTTCGTGTGATATTGGTTATTGACACCGGCGGCAGCGGCGGCGGACAACTACGGCGCAAAAACGACCCTTGTTGTGATCTCATTACAGCTTTCGCTGTAAAACATGAGGGATTGTACTACGCACGTATATCAGAAACTATATAATAATAGACCAGGTGGTTTACAGAAAAAAAAAGCGCGGTACCAGAGACTGCGCCGAATACATGGGATGGCGGTTACAAACTTCTATGAAGGAAAACGACCCCGTGCATTTTTATTTTGATCTACTATAGCGACGCGTTGGATTCACTCGACTTCTCGAGTACCTTTGAAAAATGCCCATTCGTCATTTGAATTCTACTAAAAGTGGCCACAGACGGGATACGTGTAAGCCTGTGGTTACACATAATTGATAAGACACGTTGGAATAGTGCTGCACAATTTCTAGTTGTTGGAGTGGTGAACACTTTAGGAAAAAAGGCATCTAATGAAGAGTGAACACCTCATTTGGTGAGAATTGTCGCAGTCGTGGATCATTCCGATAAGATGTGCTCATTTAACGCCTAAGCTATTTGTTCACGAGCACCCGTACATCTCAGCACAATTTCTGGGGCTGGTGTTCACTACAGCATGTACCCCGAACTTCGCTTCGCGCACGCAATCTGGTTAGGAAATCGAAAGCAATCGGAAAGTGTTCCAATTTGAATCAGGCACGGATTGCGCAGAGGGATGGTACATATAAGAAATGTAGTCGGAAAAACCCAGGAACACTGAATAAAAAGCAACAACAACAACAACAACAACAACAATAATAATAATAATAATAATAATAATAATAATAATAATAATAATAATAATAATAATAATAATAATAATAATAATAATAATAATAATAATAATAATAAGTGGGATTTAACGTCCCAAAACCTCGATACGATTATGAGGGACGCCGTAGTGGAGGGCTCCGGCAAATTCGACCATGTGGTGTTCTTTAACGTGCATTGACATTGTACAGTACACGGGCCTCTACCATTTCGCCTGTACCATTTCGGGTCAGCAGTCTAGCATCCTAACCGTTACACTACCGCGGCGGACAACAACAAAAATTAACGCGTGCAATTTTTTCGGGCCACTTTTCAGGGGCCGGGCTCTCGTATACTGTCGTGTGCAGTAGTATGCTGTAGTACGCTGTCGTCGTCGCTTGGCGTAACGCTCCATGTGTAGCATATTGAGCGCGCGCTCGCACTAGGGAGAAGTCTTGCTCTTGTTTTTTCGAGCGCCATTGATGATGATCAGTTATCATTATCAGCAAAAAAAACAACTAGTGCACTTAGCGTAACGCAGGAAGAACCACGTATTAAAATAGAAAAAAAAAGAGGAAGCAAGCGGGAAATACAAATAGAGATAAAGGGAAAAAATACAAAGAAAAACTAGAAACAGCAAGATAGAGAAATAAAGAAAGAGGAAGAAATAAATAGAAATAGAGAAAAAAAAGATACAAAAAATCAAAAAGGACCAAAAGAAAGAGAGGAGGAAAGAAAAAGAAAACCGAAGAGAAGCAAGGAAGACTGCCCAGCTCCACACTTCCTTCAGGCTTGGCACCCCTTGTGCGAAGCTGCCTTAATTTTTGCTTATTTATCTAGGCCCGAAATATATTCACATAAACTGTGCCTATTCAGCGAGAATCATTACAATACAGATTACAGTACGGTTAAGAAACCACTAGTAATGTCACCTGTGCTTTACTTGACTTAATTGTCTGTCGGTTTCGTTAGTTTACAATGCAGAAAAAGGAGCCCCTCGGACAGTACTCCTACTTTTGTACTTTCAAAGTGAGGCCTTCGTCCCGGCAGACCTGAAGACCTCAGATAGCATGCCAGGGTGTACGCGTCAGCTGCCACTGCGTGGCAAAAAAAAAAAAAAGTTGTGTTCCACACTCGCTGCCTGAACAAGGAGTGGCGCTGGCTAACACTCCCAGGTAGTGAGCAAACATAAATACACCAAAAAAAAGTGGACGAAGGAGCATCATCCGTTGTAGCTCACATGGTAGCGCATCGGACGCGTAATTCGAAGGCCTTTTGGTTGCGATCGCGCCGACGCAAAGGGTGACTTTTCGTCTACTTTAATTTCTTTCAATTTGTGTGAAAATCACTGCAGTGCAGTTAAGAAACCACAAATAATGTCCCCTGTGCTTTACATAGCTTAATTGTCGGTCCGGTTTTAACAGTTTTTATAGCAGGGGAGATTCAAAGAAAATAGGCACCAAAGAAAATTTCAACAGTGTTTCAAATTGAAGTTTTAGCTTTGACAAATATTCATTTCAACCGAAATACTTGAGCATTCATTATTCGTAGATTTATCTGATTAGGCCCATGCAGGACTACCGAAAACACCTGCTGCGGCAACCTCTCATACTACGACTTCTTTCTATACTGCAGTGGCACCACGAAGTACCGGGGAGTCCGCCCTCCGGGAACATTTTGGTAAGGACTTCTAATTCAGTAGTGATGGTTACTTGAGTTTTTAACAGGTGTTGTACACGTTCCTCTAAAACAGGAACGAAAGCTCGTTCCTAGTTCCTTCTTAATTCGGGAACGAATTCCCTTTACAAGTTCCTCAAATGCAAAAGGAAATCGTTACAGTTACATTTCGAAAATTGGAACGTGTCGTTATATTAACGTTACATTTTGAGGTTTTAATACATATATAGTGTCGGATAATCCCGAGGGGAAGTAAAGTCAGCAATTTAAAGCTCCTATTGACCTACATATATCAAATGAATTTAACATTTCGGACAGCAGGTTATACGTAGGTAAAAGCAATCTAAATAAACGCTCCTAGACAAATTTTTTAGAGACCACCGGCCTTGCTACATACATGTCTAAATGCAACTTTCGCGCTTGTCTATTTCAAGTCCAACACATCTGGCCCTTTTCAACGTCGGTCTTCAAAGACGCAGTCAGGATACTGCACTTCAGATATTCAAATTGAAATGTCCACTTATGCGCCAATATAATTAAATTTCTTCCACAGGAAATCACATCTAAAAGGGACGATCCTTAGGCGTTTAATGAGTGCTGATTCAATATTTCAGTGTGAGCAGAAAATAGTGTTCAGGATACCCAATTTGCACCTTAGTAATGTCCCCTGTTCGCAGTCAGCGAACAAATTTATGTATATCTCGTTTTATGTCTTTCTACCTTTTTCTCTCTTTCTTGCCTTTCGTTCTCTACATTTTCTCCTTGTTTATATATTTTTCGCTCTCTCCCTCTCTTTACGTTCGCTCGCTTTTTTTCTTTTTTCTTTTTCTCTGTCTCTCCATACTCGTTTTCCCCTTCTCCTTTACCTCCTGCTAACAATCACTTCCCCTTTCCACCCCCCTTGAAATACTGTACTATACAAGGCCATGCTATGCACTTCTAGCATGCGCACATGTTGCAGAAAAACGCATAGCCAATAATTTCCTCATCATCCTACTTCATTAGTATGGTCACTCAGCTAAGAAATGTATACGAGCAAATGGAAAGTCAGCCAGAATGGTATATTGCATTGGTGAGGTGTTTATCCTTACCGCCGTTCTAGTGTACAATGGGGAATCACCGTTGTTTGATGTATTCGCTCTAGAGATGAATGCGAATTGTTCAGCACTATGTGTTCGCCGTTGGGTCGCGATAGAGCAAAATGAACATATTAATTGTCTGTCTGTATTGATTTTATTCAAGGTTCCGTGCCTATATTGAACGAATACAGTGAAAGAAAAAAAAAACTAGATAGCCGAGTGGTTACGACGCTCGCCTTCAGATCTTGGATAGGCGGTGTCGAATCTCACCTCGTCGAACACTTTTTGTAGCCAAGAATTTATCTTTCTCTTTCTCTAGATCCCTTTCTTTCGCTCTCTCTGTACTCGTTCTCTCGCCCCATCAGAGTTATTGCACCCGCGCCGGACAAATCAGCGCCCGTGTTCTGGGAGAGAAGCAGGAGAGGACGGCGATGACGAAGCGAGTGTGTGCAGGTTCATGATGATGATAATTTTCTTTCTACGACACATGGAAACCTCATGCATAACATCTGTGTTGTAAAAAAATCAACTGTTCCTCCCGGACGTAGTCAGTCTCGGCGTCTTTCGCTTCCCTGCGCCCCCCGGAGGGTGCCTTAAAGTAAAAACCAGGATGCATCGTAGTCACGTGATAGGCGAGCGCTACATTTTCACGCCTCACACGGTCGCCCATTCGCCCTGTTCTGCACGATGGGCAGCGTGCGTGTGCCTGTTGAATGCCGTGGAACGTTTACAGAAGGAACGCCGTTCCCTCTACCGTTCCTGCTTAAACGTAACGAGTTACCGTTACAGTTCCTCCGTTCCTGAAACGTCGTTCCTTGGAACGCCGTTCCGTACAACACTGGTTTTTAAGAACCCCTTGTATTTTCCTAGCTCTTCTGTTCAAGAAAACTACATTATTTAGAGAAAAAAAATTAAAGCTAGTTTCCATTCTTGTGAAATTTAAGTAAACAGCAGAACTGGCAAGCAACGCCACTACATGGTGGACTCAGATTGAGTTATTTCAGCCGTCTTCATAATCTTCTTCTTCTTTCTTCTTTCTTTCATGCTTCATTATTTCTTCCTTTGTAGTTTCTACGTCTTCCTCGTTATTTCTCGTTTTTTTCTTTCTTTTGTCTTTCTTTCCGCATCTCTTATTATTGTCCCCTCTCTTCCTTTCACTCCTCCTAAGCTACACGTCACAACCCCTCACCCTCGCTTTTCTATCACCCCCCCCTTGCTGTGGTGTTCTGTAAATGGCTATGCTATGGTTTACACTGACACCTCTTCATTTCCTCCTTCATACCATAACATCAGTCTTCCTCTTTCTTCTTTCTCCCTTCTTTTATTTTTATTTCCTTATCTGTTTCTATATTGCTCTCTCTCCTCTCTTTTCTCTCCTTAACCCCCCACCCTCACCTCTGTTTCCCACTTATTGCTATGTTATACTGTAGATGGACTATGGTTAATCCTTTCACCTCCACGTTTCCTTTGTGCTCACCCAAAGGATTGTCCTCCTTCTCGTATCCGCTTAAGCCGATCGGTACGATGCGTATGAAAGGCAGACGCCACTCCGATGTCACTACCTATAACAACCCCTGTGTTTATTCAGCAGCCGCTTTGTATCACTTTACAGCAGTGACGTCATAGGGCTGCACACCAGTGCATGATCTGAACAGAGTTAACGATAACACTACATCTTCCTTTTTTTTCTTTTTTTAAGGAAGTGTTACAACATAAAGCAAAAAAATATATATAAACCGCCATGAAGCGCAACAGCACCGAACATCCGCATGCAGGTCTCAACTGTAGCCGTATCGCTATGGTGGTCTTATTTCTCGGCCATAGCGTGTCACATAACGACCAGGCCTCCCGCTATCCAAAGAAGCCGCACGTGGAATTGAGCGCAGAATGCTCTGCCGAGGACCTATGTTCTTCGGATTGCCCTGCAGCGTTCAGAGTCGCGGGAAAATAATAAGACCGGTCATGCGAGCAGGTTCGCTCGCTGTATCTAACCAATGCCCTTCTGTTCTCTCTAAGTCGATCCCGTCGTCTGTCCGCACACGATACGACCGAGGCCGCTGGGCAGGACTGAGCACCGTTGCTAAAATATCGTTGTCTTTTATCCATACTCGATTTCCAGGGACAAGTTGTGGTAACCGAGTTACAGCCTGACGACGGTCGTAGTCGACCCTTTGCTTATTCCGAAATGTCTTGTCCTTGTATCGGAGGCTTTTACGACTGCTCTCCTATGTTGGCACAACTTTTGTCGGGTGTACGGGTAGCGTAGAGTGTAACCGCCTGCGCATCAGTAGCTGGGCTGGAGTTGTACCCAAGGGACCTGGGGAATACATGTATGCTAGGAGGGCCACGTAAGGGTCCGCCGATTTTTCCAACATCCGTTTTACCGTCTGCACAGTACGTTCGGCTGCTCCATTTGACTGCGGGTACCTGGGATGTATGTGACTTGACGGAAGCCATAACTTGTTGCGAAGAGCATGGATTCTGCAGACGCGAATTGAGGACCGTTGTCCGTTACGACCACTTCTGGAACCCCATGCCTAGCAAATATACTCTTGATTTGTTCAATAACCACCGCAGAGCTCGGTGGAAGATAATAGGGCTAGCTCCTGATATCGCTAAAAATAGTCTATGACCACAAGGTACGTTCCTTCCATGCAAATAGAAAGGGTCAGCTCCAACCTTCAACCAAGGCAAGCTAGAAGACTCGGACGGCATCATGGGTCTCGGCATTTAGATGTGAAGCATCTTATGGCGAAGCTTAATCAGGTGGTGGTGTGTGGCGTGGCCACCCTAACTGCGCATGCGCAAACCCTTTCAAAACATAAAAATAAAAAACCTTCTCTCCCCCTCTCTCTCCTCTAGGCATCCGTTCCCGCGGCAGCCACACCCTCACTGCGCATGCGCCTCCCCTCATCTCTCCCCTCCTACGCTCCCCCCCTCTCTCCTCTAGGCATCACTGCCCACGGCATCCACACTCCCACTGCGCATGCGCGTCTCCCCTCTCCCTCCTCTCCTACGCACCCCCCCTCTCTCCTCTAGGCATGCCTGCCCGCGGTGTCCACACTTCCACTGCGCATGCGCGTCCCCCCCTCTCTCTCTTCTCCTACGCTCCCCCCTCTCTCGCCTCGCGACGCCGACGCAGGCAGCGTCTGCTAGCGAGTTTTTTGGTTGAAAAAAACCGACTGCTCGCGCTGCACAACCGTTCACTGGCCACCCCGCATATATGGGACTGGATCTCGACCTGCAAGATGGTGCCGGTGGGAGATTTCTCCTGTGCGTTGTTGAACAATAAAAATTTGCAGCGTGCGCGTTAACTAAAAGCGGAGTGCGGGTCTCTGTGTCCAGTCGGAGTCTTCTGTCTCTCATTGCCCATTAGCAGCGATTGGCATGTTCCAGTAGGAAACACCACTCCATCACTGCGTGCTTTGCGCCTCCCTAGTTTTCTCTCCTGCGCAACGCTGCGATGAGCGCCAGCGTCAACGCCACCGCCAGTGTAAGCGTTAGCGCCCGCTGCTTCGCATCTACACATGGTTCCCTTTAGCGGGAGATGGTGTAATTTTTTCGACGCGCAGCCTCACGCACTCTCGACAATTGTTTACCAGAGCTCCTAGCTCGGCGATGAGACCAGGCCACCACACTGATTCTAGGGCCCTTGCACGACATTTCCCAATGCCCTGGTGACCCTCATGCAATGAAATACGTACTTCACCCCTTACGTTCTGAGGCACGATGAGGCGAGACCCATGTAGGAGCACACCGTCAGATATATTAAGGTTTGCCCTCTCCGATTAATAAGGGCTCAGCCAACTGCTCACTTTATCACGACGTGGCCAACCCTACCTGCAATACAACTGAAGTTGTCGGCAGGTTCTGTCTTGTTCTTGCGCCAACCTTATTTTGTTCCAGTGGGCCGAACACTTCAGTTCGCTGACACAGCCTTGTGCATGGCTCGATACTTCGCTGCAATCTAGCTCGCCATTCTCTACATCTGTTTCCATGCAAGGTGCCCGAGAAAGAGCGTCAGCGATGACAATCTGCTTTCCTGGGACATAGGAGATTGAAAATCGAAATCGCATGAGCCCCAACCAGAATCTTTGTATTCTAGGGGGAAGCACATCAATGGGTGACTGTGCGAGTAGCGGTACGAGCGGTTTGTGGTCGGTCTCAATTTCAAATTCAAGCCCTATCAAGAAACCTTCCAGCCGTTCCGCCGCCCACGTCAGCGCCAGAGCTTTTTTTCTCTTTGCGCGTACAGTTGTTCCCTTGGTGTTCATGAACGACAGTGATGTGCAACCGGCCGCCTTTCGCCATCCCAGGCACCACGCCGGCATTGGACCGATCTCGGCCCAAGGTTGGCAAACAATGACAGAAATATTGGCCCTACGTTGGCTTTTGGGGTTTGGCTACACCTAAATGCAGATTGGTCCAATATTGGAAGCCAATGAATGCCCAATATTTGCAAAGGTGACTGCAGCCAATATTGTACGTCCAATATATCGTCAATAATGGCAAAGGTGGCTTAAACCAACATTGTCCGTCGTATGTATAGCCAACAGGGTATAAATATTGGAAGCTCCAATATTTCTTGCCAGCCTTTTTCGTTGGCTGTGTCATCGTTCTTTATTTTCCAGCGTTTAACGCTGGTTCTTGGCAGCATTTTCATTGGCTACTCCAACATCTTTCTGATGTTTTCCACTAAATGTGTAGTTTAACATGAGGAAGGTTTTTGTGCGTGTAAATTAATGCATTTTGCCCACGCTTTTGCATTTAGGTAGGCAGCCGGAATAATCACCTAGAAATGCTGCGAGTAAACAGTAGTTTACTCTGAATGTATACAGTGTACATATGGTAAAGATAGTGCAAGTTTTGAAAATAATTTCACATTTCGGCCCTTTGTTCTGGTGATCGCTTGCCTGTAGATAACAGCTGCATAGGACCGACACTAATTATTTTGAATAACAATATTATATTACTAATCGCGGCAAAGACACCACTCACAAACACACACAGCCGGAAATTCCTCCCTGTTAGTGCTTATTTGAGTTGTCAGTACACCGAAGGTTCAAAATGAATTGCGTGAAAAACAAAGTACGGTATAAAATGAAATACCTGAACTTCTACACTTGAACGCGCACTCGATACAACTGTAATTCATATCAGCCTTGAACTACCAGAAAGTACATGGCCTAATTATTTATGAAACGGTGACTGTGGCGAGAGCTTGAAAGAATGCGATAACTTCACAACTATTGAAAATTTGAGTGTTACAAATCCAGAAATTCCTTGGGCGAAACGAGCGGTGAAATGCAAATGAAAAACGCATGCTTAGCTGGCGCACAACCACGCAATAAAGGAACGAAATAACACACGCAAATGCCGACAATTTCGCTAAGGGTGAGTAGTTAACTAACCAATTTCAACGCACACAACAAAACCCACCACACGAGTATTCACAAAGTAAAAAAAAATTGGCAGATCCCAAGTACCATGGGAATCGATGTTATGCGAAGCATGCGGAGGCAAGGTGACTACGTTGGAATTTTTTAAAGACGATAGTCTTTCTTGGGATACCTAAACGGAGAAATTTTGGTCTGTCTGTCTGTCTGTTTGTCGGCACGTCACACGATTCAGCTAGCTGGCCAAACTTTAACCCCCTGCCTTACGACCTCGAATCTTGACCAAGAAGCATGTGTTCATACGGGTGAGCGTGGGCAATTAAAAATCAAATATTACGCATACCTGAGGCACAACATCAATACCTTAGTACTATTCACAGTGTTCCTTTAAAACAAAATCTATAGATACGTAATTATAAAGATCCTAGTGTTTATTACGCGGCGCTGCTGTGTAAAAAACAAGTCTCCGCCCAGTGATTTAACTTCGACGCTGTGGCTGGCTGTGGTGCTGCCACCTGGCAGCAGCATTGTTCAACACAAGCCGATGTTCCCCGGTAGCGCTGTAGATGGCGTCCTCTTCTGTTTTATCAATGCCAGCCAGATGCGGCTGATTCATCGTAGAAGAGCGCTGTCTCAGGCAAGGCAAAACATATATGGCCGCTTGATGAAATACGACCCACTCTACAAGACATGATCAGAGGACGCAGAGAAAAGACCGACGACCAAATTTCAGCGGAGAAACGCCGGCGTCCGTCTAAGCGCGCCCGGAAAACGTCCGAAAAACGAGCCCAGCGGCTAGCCCAGCTATTAAATTGTGGTACTCATGCCGCTCATGCAGTGCAGTCGGCACAAGACTATCGTCTTTCGACGACATTTGCAGCGAAGCACGCAGATACGCGGCCAATTTTTTTTATTGAGCGAAACATTAAGAAATGACGCTAAAGATATGTGCAAATGTTGTACGCACGGACATATGTTGAATAGTTGCATACGTTTGATATAACTAATTGTTTGCAGTTGCGTAACGATGCCAACAGACACATGGGTATTACCAACACCAGAAGCGGTAAGCTGATACGTAGCACTTGTGCTTGCGAGGATGGTAGCCCTAGATATTGATAGTGCTTCGTGGACCAATTACAGTGGACGGAGCTTAAGTATGCAATTGACGTTAACCCGACATGACGCCTGCCTCATAGCAGTACATATGTATTGTTTATAAAATTAGATAGCCTGCACGGGAACCACATTGACGTTTCCCCAACATTACGTCTGCATAAGGTCTTTTTCCAAAGCAGTTCCGAGACCTGGCGGGGCTTTGTGGTAGAATACTTGATTGCCAAGCAGATTGCTTGGGTTCGATTCCTGCTGGGACCTTGATATTTATTATTTGCATTCGTCGGGTCAACGCTGCCGACGTCAGTTTTCTTAACGCTCTCGCATTTAAATTACTAATGTCTGTTCTCGTCGTTCCTGGGTAGATATGAATTTTCAAACACCTGTGGCGCATACCCGGAAACCGCGGCCCGTGTTATACGGGTATGTGCCACACGTGTCTGCAGGAAAGGATTTGACGACGCACGCGACAGGATTTTCACGTTATTCATGCCATGACCAGCCAGACATATTCATCAATATCTCTTACCCTCTCATACAAATTTTGGTCTACTTCAAGATAAGGGGGCGATCACGAGGGCACCCAGACGTAGGTGGCTGGATAGATAGATAGATAGATAGATAGATAGATAGATAGATAGATAGATAGATAGATAGATAGATAGATAGATAGATAGATAGATAGATAGATAGATAGAAACTCAAAAGCGCTTACTGTACGCAAAGAAATGCTTCGCATTTAAAATCTAGAGAAAATACACAGTACATATTTCACGTACGAAGAACACGGACATTAACACGCGACCAAGGAAAGAAGCGACTTACTGAACGCGATCCGAACACAAATATCTAGCGGAAAGTTTGCGAGTATTCAACACACATCGGCGCTCATCTCGGATGGCTTGTCAAAAGTAAAAACAATCAGATGCACAGGCCTGCTGCTTTTTCACTGTGGCATCGCCGTAGAACATCATCTTCTCTTGGCATCCGAGTCCATTTTTTCCCGATGACTCCCGACTGAACGCTGAAGGGCCCACGCCCACCGCGGCCGGGAGCCCAAGCGACGGTATATAACCGCCACCGACTAACAAAGGATAGCCGCCGGCCAGAAGGGGCCGAACCGCGTGCGCATACTCCGATGTTCCGTCGTCTCCCGCCATCTTGTTAGGGAGATTCGCAAATTTGGTGTGCGACATGTGCGCTTTCTTTTGCTGCGCTTTATCGACTTATAGTAAGTAAAAACGACAAATCGAAAAAAAAAACTGATTAGAATGTCTTGAATATACAGAAGGACGGCAGTTTGTGTTTGACTTTTTCGAAAATAGTTCTCGGTATACTATGTGGCCTCAAGTCGAAATTACGAAGTTTGCAGACGTTTCAAGGTTTTAAAATTATATAATAAAAATACTATCAAATGTTTTCTGCTGCCAAAGCAGAATACCATTGCGTTGCCTTCTTTGAAGCATTGCCAAAACTCTTACTTTTAGTTTTTTACGTGCTCGGCAGTATAGACTTTTAATAACCGGAGTCACCGCGGTGCATTTGTTGCATGCTCGATGAAATTTTCTGTGACCTCTGCCGCGTTTATTAATTGCGAAATGAATATTTTTACCTCTATTTATTATCACCTTTATATGTAGTATACAAAATAAAGTACTAACGAAACGAACGTAAAATCATGTACTGCAAATACACTATCCACTCCTTTTTATGCAGCAAATGCTGTATGTTTGTATTGCCTCCATAGCAAAGTAATGCAATATTGGCACTAAACTTCAAAAAAACCTTTTTCTCCACTAAAAAAAAATTACTTCGTATAAACTTTTTGTGGACAAAGTTGCAATGATCCTGAAATTGCATGCGCTTTTCACTGATTTTTTTCTTGGACCACCTTAGGGTGATATACAGACGTCTCAACATAAGCCAAAATGGTGTTTTTGCCAAGTTCAGGATTTTATTTTAGTGCCTATGCGCAGCACACAGCAGAAACAAAAATATTCGAAAATACTACGTCTTGTGGAGCGTTAGATAAAAATAATTTATGCATTCGGTCTATGATCGCATTTTGTAGGAAAAATCCCGAAAACGCTACAATTCAGTCCATTTTACCTGCGCGCTAAGAAGTGAAAAATAGAAAGCTACCATAACGGAACTGTTATATAATAAAAGCACCACGCTCGAAAAACGCAAAAAAGCAAGTGTTGGAAGAATGCGCGAAACGGTCGATTTATAGGGAATTTTCCTTTTCGTACCTGGTTTTCCGCCATTTCCTGAAATTCAAATTGCATGTCATGTGCGCAAAACATGTTTGCCGCTCAAAATATTTTGAGAAAATACTCTACTACTAATGCCTTTACATGTGTAACTTTCTCAGATTATTTTACAGAAAGTGATTTTTGAGGAGCGCCCCGGTTGGGACAGTTGGCATGGAATGACCCTGCTATAGTCAAAACATTTGTGTGTATGTGAATCAAGAAAACGGTTTACAATAGGCGAACATCAATCATAATTGTGACAAAACAATATAAAACACCTACAAGCACAAAACCTTTTACACTAGTCGGTGACTTTAACATTCACATTGTAGAGAGCGACTAGATAACATTAAAGAGGCAAACCAATAAATTTACACTTTTATGTACACATTATGTCCCTCAACTTACCTTATATGTGGCAACGGTCGGTTAGCGTACGGTTGCTCACTAATACGCTACCCATAGCTTCGCCCACTCGTCATGGTTCACATCGTGGAGGCGCGTAGATTTTTTCTCACAACTACCTTGCAGCAACGAGGCAATGCTCTTTTTTGCAGAGGAGGGAATAACCTCAGGAATAGCAGTGGGTGATATGCTTAGGCAGAGGCACAGGACCACGAAAGGAATAAGTGTGCCCAGTATCTTTTTAGAGATCATCACAACCGACGTGTTTTATAAGAGCCCTGTTGCTCTACGCTGAAAAAAGCCCTAACTGTACCCCTGAAGCAGCGCGACAATGTATAGCATCGGTGGAGATCTCTAGTTGATCCATATCCCTCACTTAATGACATTTCAGTTCGGACCCGTTATGGTTCTGAATACATATTTTTCTCTCTCTGCTCTTTTTGAGTTTTTTAGTATTATCGTGTAATCGTATAGTCACTCATACATTGTTAGATATGTCATGTTTACTTTTTATTATGCGAATGTGTCTCGCGAGCACAAAAAGAATATCAGGAGCGACGTGAAGTACATTTATTTTGAATTAGGCGTAGCAATAGCGGCCAGCTATATCGAAATAGACGTGTGCTTCTTTTTTACCAATTAAATGATACATTACAAATGACTAGCCGTAGCAATGTTGTGGTGCCTTTAAGCCAAATAGAATTTGGCATGCTCAGAAACGTTGATTTTCCAGCTCGCTGTCTTCGGCCGAAGTCGCACATTTTTGAACACATGCTCCAGCGACATACCCTGTTTGGCGTTTTCCAATCCCATCAATTTGCCGGTACGGTGCTCTCAAGAATGAGCGAATTTTCACAACAGAAGTTTTCAAAAGCGCTCTATAAGTTAGTGCTGTTTTGCAATTTTTGCAGGAGACGTGGTTGCCAGGATTGCTCTTGTGGATTTCTATGTTCTAGAGAGGTTGGGCCTCGCCGAAGACGGCGGACCGTTCACTGTGTGTCTATGGCACATGACACCCTCCAAATGAAGTAAAGACATCTGTGAATCCATAATGGTGTCGTTTTGGTAACTGTCGACGACTGCAAGAGCTTGCAGAGCGAGCACAAGGTTGTTAGAGAATACCGTGAAAACATCCTTGTCCACTAGAAATTATCTTGCTGTGCAGACAGACAAACAGACAGCCAGCGAGACAGACAGAAAAATGGACAGACCAAGAACTTTAATGAAGTCCTCATAGAAAGCCGGGGACAACGCAGAAATATATTTTTTATTGCGAATATATTAGCGAACAAACAACGCCGTGAATAGAATTTAACAAGAGACGTGTGTCATGGGTTTGAGAAGCGTTGCTTCCTTAACAGGTTAGTAGGATATGATTCAACAAATAATAACCGCTTTAATATATGACATATCTTAACGCGACCAGTTTTCAGGGTGATCATTGATAGACTAGGCTCAGTAGGCATCAGTTGACTTGACAAAACGGTGGGATCCCACTCTGATGCTGGCAAGCGTCAGCTACTAAGTCAGGGGAACTGCAAGTGTGTGGTTGGACAACGCACGAGGAGGAGCTGACCAGTTGGGATGTATGCAAACAAAAAATGAAATACCTTTTCGGAAAGCCTATCGTACGCCAACGAGCCGCCTAGAAAGGACTTTCGGCACAATAGGAACAGGAACGGTAGTGATTCCACTGCGCAGAAAGATCCACAAAGGTGCATCATGAGAGAGAATAGAAGCAGACCAAAGAGAAGCCTTCTGGCCTGGAGAAGAGACCGACATCAAGAAAAAGTGGGAACTGGACCTAACTGCGTATTAAACTCAGCACAGGAATTAAATCAACCAAAAATAACAGTAACCGCCGGTTACAAAACCAATAAAGCTCCCGTCAGTGACTTCACCAACGTTAGAAGACACGATTGTAGCTGCAGAAAGCTGGCCTTGAACGGCTGTTCTATATTCTGCCCTTCCATATTGAAAATATATCCACCATATGAATGGTTGATTCCACCATCCGTCATCATGGTGGGTTATGGTGCTGGAATATGGTGGTATATGGTGCATAGTGGCGTATGGTGGATGCTGGCGTATGAGGGATGCTGGAGAATAACGAAGCGCAAAACGGCTCTACAAAGTCAGAACCGTTGTGCGTAGCTGCCACACAAATAATTTTAGAGAAGCCATGCAATATAGACAGCATCAGTAAAAAAAACCGCATGAAGGAAAACCTTCCGCTTCCAGGAGTCAAACTCGCAACCTTCGGATCCATGCGCGACTGGGCAACGTCATGGGTGATTTATTGTAAGAACGATCCCCAGTGCTTCATCCACTCGTCATGATTCACTTCGTGGAAATGCGAAGTTTTTTATTCTTTATTCCTACTTCACGCTGACACATGCTTTGCTCTCTGTAGAATGACTAGTGAACGTACTAATACACCGTTTATATTATAACTTCAGCTTTGTGTATCGCATACTCGAAATATACAAAATGAGCTCGTACTAAAATTTGCATATTTATTAAATACAAAGAAAACTGCTACCGGTAACGAATGACATGTCAATAACGGCAACAGCGCTTACTTTCTGTTAAAATTCACAGCGTAACTAAAAAAATAATATGTGGACCGAGAAGTAGGTGCAGTTTACCGGCTGTTACTGGCAAGTTTAATATCCGTTTGTCGCTCTTTCATGAGGGTGACATGGGCAGAGGCTTTCTGTCGACTCTAAACTGATTAAATAAATACGCGCATACAATTGACTGAGTACCGTACTCAATCTATTGTACGCGCGTATCATGTTTTTTTTTCGCGCAACGTACAGCGCGGCTGTGCAAGCGCATTGATCTGTAGCTCTATGGTTAGCTCCAACTACATAACGGCTAGGCCAAAAACGAATGCCGTGCGCTGGAAATTTAGGTCATCATATTGGTTACGTAAGGCGTACGCATTGACTAGTTTAGAGAAGTGCCGGCGAGTGCGACCGCCGGCTGTCGGTGACCGGAGGCGTTTGCTGGAAGCTCGTCGCATCGATGCTTATCGCTTCTCGTGCGAACACCATACACAAGAAAAAAATCTACGCATCTCCACGAAGTGAATCATGACGAGTGGGCCAAGCACTGGGGATCGTTCTTACGGTAAATCACCCGTGACATTGCCCACTCGCGCATTAGTATGAATGACAACGCGTGTGTACAGTATATACAATGTGTTTTTGCCGTTGAGCCGCCGCTTCCCGCGCCGTCAACACCGGGGTAGCAGCTTGTTGTCGGCGTTGCCGTTTTGCCGCTGCTTCCCGAGCTCTTGTCCCCGGGGTAGCTTGCTGTCTGCGTAGACGTTGAGCCGCCGCATGCCGCGCTCTCGCCTCCGGTGTAGTAGCTTGTTGTCGGCGTTGCTGCTTTGCCATTCGCGGGTGAGAGCGCATTCATGTTCGTTTTCATCCATGGCAGAAAGAGAATGTGTGGTCTGGAACGCGCCTTATTCTTCATCGTCATGAGCGTCATCGTCATCGTCATGGCGTATAGTGGGCACCTTTCATGTGCTGTGCCGGACAACGGACAACGCGCAACGGCTTCGCCCCTAAAATGCTTCATTTAGGCTAACTGATGGCACAGGTGTACTGTAAAGTCATTCGTACTCGTCGGAAACTTCGTTACAACAAGCTAGTCATCGATGGCATGACGTATGTGTACGAGGAAATCTCGGAAAGCGTCATCCCACGGCCGTCATAGCTAACCCCGAGTTCACGTCACCATCTACGGTGTTCCTAGCACATTTCAGAATAACGGGGGCCGTGCACTCCTTTACGTTTTCCTGCCAACACTTTTCCCGTTCAAGTCATTTACACCAATATGAGAAGCCTCATACCTAAACGAGACCATATACTACACATAATAGAAACTACCAAATGCGATTTCGTTGTACTAACCGAAACTTGGTTGAATGAGTCAATCTCTGATGTTGAGTTAGCACTTCATTTCCCTGGTTTTGATGTCTTTCGTTGCGACCGTATCGGTAAGCGGGGCGGCGGTGTGCTCATAGCCACTCACAGAAGGTTGTTATACAACTTGTAGAAATTTCCAGCAGTTTAGAAGTGCTGTTTGTATCCGGCAAAGCATTTTATGCCCCCGCCATTTTCGGTGTGTGCTACTGCCCACCTGACGCAGACCGGTTGTTTGATGCAGAATATCATGACGTTTTGAATTCACTTGATGGCTCTTACCCCATTGTTCCAATTATGGTCCTTGGAGACCAACTTTCCAGAATAACCTGGTCTGATTTGTCGTTAACATTGTCCAAAATGTAGCGCGGAAAGTGATTTCGTGAATTCCTGCCTAACATTCGGACTTGCACAACTCATTTTCACCCCTACGAGAGAAACTGATCAGTCATCAAGTATCCTCGACCTTTCGCTAACATTGCACCCAGAAACTGTTTTACGTGTCTCGTACCTGGCTGCACTAAGTGACCACGCTATAATAAATACCACACTACAGTTTTACTCACCAAGATCGAAAAGCGTAAAGAAAAAACTAACATTTTACGATAAAGGCAACCAAGTAGCCAATAACGAGGAACTTGCAGCCTTCTATAGGTGGTTTTGTGAAGACTTTTCACAACGCCCAGTCGAAACAAACTGGTGTCTTTTCAAAAGCAAAGTGCATGATCTTATTGTACTTACATCCCCACTGTAACGGTAACAGAGCGACCACAGACACCATGGTTTAGTGTGGCACTAACGTGCCTAAAAAAAAAGCGGCATTACCGGTCGGCTAATTATTAAACACAGTGCATGCGTGGGAAAAGTACCGCGCTACCGAAAAACTGTTCTATTGACTTGCCGCAAAATCCAAACGCAACTTCCTTGCTTCAACGTTACCGAACAATAACCCCAAGCAGTTCTAGAAATTTATCAACCCAAGCGCATCTAAAACTTTATCACTGTGTGACGAAAACAATCAACCCATTCCACTACATGGTACTGCACGTGTGTTGAACACCATTTTTCACTCTGTCTACACCGAAGTGCCAGATAGTGAATTGCCCTACTTGTCCCCGATCGAATATCCGGTAATGCAGGAAATCACCTTTGGGGCTGCTGGTATCACTGCCTTAATCGACAGCCTAAAGATGACATCATCAGCTGGCATAAACTGGATCAACACCAAAATACTAAAAAAGTACAAAGCAAATCACCAGTGTCATTCTCTCGTGCATATTTCAGCAATCGCTTTAACACTAGTACCCTACAACAGGATTGGAAGGTGGGAAAGGTCATCCCAGTGGCCAAAACAGGTAACCCAGCTTCACCGAGAAACTATCGTCCCATCTCACTAACGAGTGTATGTTTGAAATTAACGGAGTGCACTCTTCATTCACATATTGCGAAGTTTCTTAGCTCTGTTAATTTCTTTCATCCCAGTCAGCCTGGCTTCCAGAAGGGCCTTTCTTGTGACACTCAACTGGCTCTCTTCATTAACAACGTCAGTTTTAGCCTTGATACTAACACCCCCCGTTGACGCGTTATTCTTGCATTTGAAGAAGCTTTTGATAAGGTACCTCATAACCGCCTTATTCCAAAAACTGTCTCGCCTAAACATTCATTATCTTAATTTGCACTGGATACGTGATTTTCTGTGTAATCGTGAGCAATTTGTCTACGTCAACGAACACTCCTCTTCCCTTGCACCCGTTACATCCGGGGTTCCTCGGGCCCCTGCTCTTTCTCATATACATTAACGATCTTCCAACTAACATTTCTTCCGGGATTCGACTGTTTGAAGACGATTCCGTACTATACCGCCCAATTAACAGTAACAACGATGTTTTATCCCTACAATCTGACCTCAGGCAAATTGAATATTGGTGCCGCAAGTAGCTCATGTCACTAAACGCATCAAAAACCTCCCTTCTCACTTTTCACCGAAAGAAGTCATACCCTGCTCGCGATTATATAATATGTGGCTCTTTAATATCGGCTGTTAACACCTACAAGTATTTTGGAATTATTCTCACTTCTGACTTATCAGGGCACACCCACATAACAAGCATAACAAATTCTGCTAATCGCGTTCTCGATTTCCTGCGACGTAATATCCCATTGGCACCCCCCCTCAGTAGAACTTCTAACCTACTGCCCCTTAGCGAGACCGAAACCCGAATATGCATGTGCCCTGTGGGACCCATACCAACATAACCACATTACCATACTTGAATCAGTACAAAGCTGTGCCATTCGTTAAATTTTTTTCGGACTATTCTTACAACACTATCCGACCTTCCCAACCTTGTATCACGCCGTCGAGTCGCCCGCCTTTCTCTCTTTCACAAGTTCTTTCACAAGTCACCCCAAGCCGATCCCGAACATCACCACTGTTGCGACTCCGGGTCCTGCAGGTCTCATTTCTGGTAGCTGGCCCCCGTCCCAGGCGCCCAAAAATTCAGAAGAGGCGTCCGTAAGAACGACAAGGATTTATTTACATGCTGAGAGTAGCAAGAAGAAGTCAAGAAGTTGAGTTGGAATGACAAGAAGTGAAAAATACAATAATGCCTTCGGCTTTTATATCGCCGAGTTGCCAACCATGGGCGCATTCTCCGCATCTTCATCCAATACGGTGTCCGGTGGCCTCGAGGCTCCACCCACGAAGGAGGGGCCAGACACCACAATGCAAGTGGAGAGGGCACAGTCCAAAACGATCTCCAAATATAGTCACGAAAACAGCACCAAGGTTTTGCGCACAGCACCACTTTTGCACGCGTTTGAAGATCTTGGGGCTTGGGCTGGTTCAAGGAATTCTTCCGGCCAGGGGGCAGAGTCTCTGTGCCCGTGCCGAAGAAAGTGGACGGCTCGACAAGAATGTCTTCCATCAGGCCACTCCACGCAGCAGGGGCCACGGAGAGAGGGAGAGTGAAGGTTGCTCATTCAATCCCTCGTTGTCGCTGCCTTCTCTAATTGTCCGTGGCTTCGCTCTTGTTGTGCAGCGGCAGTCGGATTAGTCTTGTTGTCGCCCCAGCAGCAAATACCTCAGTGGCTTGGACCTCGGGGACTTGCTTGAATGACCGTTTGCAGTGGAGAACATAATGGCCCTCTGTGTCGCGCTGGTCCTCCTGGTGCAGAACCGGTCGGCTGAACCCCTTTTGTTCACGCCAGGCCGGCAGATAACCACGCTGGTTTTGACTGCCTTCCTCGCTTGGAACGGGACAATGAACTGTTTGGCGGGTTCGCAGCAGCCGAAGGAATTCGACGCCGATGGCGGTCGCAACAGTCTCTCGCGCGGGGGGGTAAAGATCTCGATTGGCTGAGGTCCGGAGCGATGAGCGCTGACATCCGGTCTGGTGAAGACGGTCCCAGAAGAAGTAGTGTTCACCACCTGTTTCATTTTTGTCTCAACAGAGATTACATACACACATGAAAACACAACCACTCAGCCGATGATCGCCGGACTATTCCGCCAATCTCCACCAGACAATTTTTCCCCCCTTTACTAACATTTTTAAAGAAAGTACAAAATTCATTCAAAATTTTCACTCATACATTAATGTGAACAAAACAAGAACACTGGAAGCACACCAAATCCGAAACCTTGGATAACCGTGTCTTCAATGTTTTCAAACGAGTTCAAATGAACTCCAAAAGAACTAAAAAAAACATAATGAACAGCCCTTGTCTAGGTCAGGAAAAAAAATATGTCAGAACTGTCGAGAATGCCGCTCGCGTGAGGGGCATCGACTCAAGCCATCAGCGTTGCTATAAAGTACCCCCTTTTTAGGGGCGAAGCTCCTTAGGGTGTGGGTGTGTCCCTCCTCTGTAGTTGTCGTCGTAGTAGTAGTAGTAGTAGTAGTAGTAGTAGTAGTAGTAGTAGTAGTAGTAGTAGTAGGTAGGTAGGTAGGTAGGTAGGTAGGTAGGTAGCCACGTGTAGTGGAATGTACCCCCTCTACGTGATAAAGATGACGATGACGCAGAATAGTGGAATGTACCCACTACACGGGATAACGGTGAAGTATAAGCGCGTTCCAGTATAGTGGAATGTACCCACTACACGTGATAAAGATGACGATGACCCAGTATAGTGGAATGTAACCACTACACGTGTATAACGATGAAGTATAAGCGCGTTCCAGTATAGTGAATTGTACCCACTACACGTGATAACGATGGCGCTGATGACCATGAAGTATACCCTATTGGAAAAACACAAATAGTGGGCATAGTGGAAACCACCTTCCACCATTATAGTGGCTTAATGTAGTGGGTGGATGGTGGATGCTGGGTGGATAGTGGATGCTGGGTTGATAGCGGATGGTGGTGGGATAGTGGATAGTGGATGCTGGGTGGATAGTGGATGCTCGGTGGATAGTGGACAGTATAAATGGGCAGATGATGGACGGTAGCCTAGGTGGATAGAAAGTATGCTGTGTACAAGGTTTGTAGCAGGTACGAAATGGTGGGCATATTAGTCAATGAAATATTTTTCTGTCAATGTTCTTTCTGTTACAACTGAAAACATATCTTCCTGTTACATCAGGCACACAAGTTGAGCACAGAAAACAAATCGTTGACTTGTGTTGCAAATGTGTTCAGGCGAAACAGGCACAATAATATCCTGTTTCCACCAAGCAATGAACGGCCTGACTTAGTGAATAACTTTATTCACTTTTCTACATTTCTTGGTGTTTTGCTTACACGTTTGCCTATACAAGCAACTTCTGCAGAAAACCCTAGTAGAAAACATTCCCAACAGGGTCACGGTTCTCCCTCGGTGGCTCTATATGAAGTGACTACAAAGAAATGCGTTTCTCCAAGACCCTGAAAAACATTCAAAAAGCATCATTAAAAAAAGGGAACCATGTGTATATGTGAAGCAGCGGGCGCTAACGCTTACACTGGCGGCGGCGTTGGCGCTGGCGCTTATCGCAGCGTTGCCCAGGAGATGAAACTGGGGAGGCGAAAAGCACGCAGTGATGGAGTGGTGCTTCCTACTGGAACATGCCAATCGCTGCTAATGGGCAATGAGAGACAGAAGACTCCGACTGGACACAGAGACGCGCAGTCCGCTTTTAGTTAACGCGCCCGCTGCGAACTTTTATTGTTCAACAACGCACAGGAGAAATCTCCCACCGGCACCACCTTGGAGGTGAAGATCCATTGCCATATATACGGGATGGCCAGTGAACGGTTGTGCAGCGCGAGCAGTCGGTTTTTTCAACCAAGAAACTCGCTAGCTGACGCTGTCGGCGTCGCGAGGCGAGAGAGGGGGGGTAGCGTAGGAGAGGAGAGAGAGGGGGGGGGACGCGCATGCGCAGTGGGGGGTGTGGACGCTGTGGGCAGGGATGCCTAGATGAGAGAGGGGGGGAGCGTATTAGAGGAGAGAGAGGGGGGGGGGGACGCGCATGCGCAGTGGGAGCGCGGGGAGGGATGCCTAGAGGAGAGAGGGGGGGAGCGTAGGAGGGGGAGAGAGGAGGGGAGGCGCATGCGCAGTGAGGGTGTGGTTGCCGCGTGGAGGGATGCCTAGAGGAGAGAGAGGGGGAGAGGAGGTTTTTTATTTTTATTTTTTTTAAAGGGTTTGCGCATGCGCAGTAAGTGAGGCCTCGAGGCACACCACCACCACCACCACCACTACCACCACGGATTAAGTTTCGCCATAAGATGCTTCACATCTAAAATATAAATGCTTTGTTTCGGTAATCAACACATTGATGCGCCTTAGGTACACTGCTCCTTTCGCACAAGTAAATATACAGTGAGTCCTTGTTGTAGGCATTGCATGTTGTTCGGCTAGTTGGTTCACAGATGTAGCAGACACGTTCAATCTGGGTGAAGAGAACTCGTTAGAACACTGAAATAAACACACACATGAAGCGCACGGTGTGTGTTTCTATGCTTTAACGTGTTGTCGTCGCGTAGTTTAAACGCGTCTTTCATAATACAGTATGATAGCACCACAAATTACAACAGCTCGTTAGCTATTACCGGGTATTATTATAATTTTTTTTTGTAATTTTATAAATAAATTTATCAAACGGAATAGTGTCGGCATTTCGTGCCGGGACTATTACTTGCCCTCGCAGCAGGCCGGCAGCGTTAGCTTCATGGCAGCTCTTGAAATAAATCTCTTGAAAACAACAAGCGGGTTAGTTCTGTAGTCAAATAACTTTGCCCTCGCAAAATAAACACGCGATGCGCTAGCCCGAGCCGAGCAAGAGAAAAAAAAAAAGACAACAATGAAACAACAGCCTAAACTTTCATACATTGCAGCGGCAAATGAAATTCACAGTGGACTATGCCGGAAGCCGGCCAACGGGGATACACAGCCGGCTAGTTTTCGCTCGCGCTGCACTGCCGACCCCCCCCCCCCCCCCCCCGCCTTCCCCTGAAACCCACCTTCAACATTTTGTTATCCTTGAGGGGCGGATTCTGAACAAATTCCCGTTCTATCCAACATAAAAATTTATCAGTGCACAAGGGTGCTAGCATAAACAATGTTCATTATTGTTTCACCAAATGACACAAAATAAACGCTAAGCAAACATCGACCAATGCAACTTATCCCGTCTCACCGATTCCCTGTCCCTAACCCGGTGCTACATCACCGAAATTGCTACAGCGCAACCCGGTGGCAGTAGCAATAATTTTTTTAGTTCGGTTATTTCAAGTGCAGTGACGGTTGCTAAATACCTGTTTAAGATGAGCACCTTTCTGGCAAAAATTCTATCTCTGCTTTCAGCTTTATGCCTGGTAGTGCGTCCATCTCACATATACGAGCACCTTAAATTTTAACAGTAGCGATTAAGTTCTTTACAAACGTGGTGTGGTAGCAGGTTCAACACAACTGCAAGAGCATTCAATACCGCGGCATCAATATCTCTTGGCTATAACGGATAGAGCAATAATAATGCATAACATGCATAGAGCAACCTACCTTTTTCACGAAAACATGCTGGCAGAGTACACTTGCGACGTACGCCGGTCTTCAAATGGCGTGACGAGTCAGCGTCGGCTGCTGACAACCCCGTTTGCGGGCATCCGTCGGTCTCGCGGCAATGTGGTGAGTTCCCGATGTGCGCGAACTGTCACATCAATTCTCCACTCCACAGAGCGCGTTGCGAGAAACTATTCCGGCGCTGTTCATCGATAATGTGCGGAAGCATTTGAAGACGATGTATTCCAAGGGTAATCACGTTCATCGCCAGCAAAGCAATCGTACTTGGGGAGCTGGCGGCTGCTGATCACTCAGTTTGCACATACCACACATCATATTCATTCAAGAAGTTCCGCCTAAGCCAATGACCGCAACATGAAACACACAACGACGGCCCGCGCAAAAATCAACCACATCAGCACAAACACAATCACCACGCCATGACCACGTTGTAGCAGCGCGGCGCCTTGACAGTAAAGAAAAATGCGAGAGGACGACAGCGGTGACCCCTAGTGGTCACGGCCTCAGCGCCCAACGAATTTCACTTCCGATGCTGTTGGACGTGACGTCATTGCCGCCATGACGGTTTGGCGCAGCTTCTCCAGCATGGTACGCCATCATTTTCCTCAGCCACCAATCCCTCGCTGCTTTCCAGTATTCGCGCGATAGTGGACGCACACTATCCACCATCGTCCACTATCCTTTCCACCTTGTACACTATGCCATCATCCACTATGAACACCATGATTTCCAGCATAGCCAGCATTATTTCCACTATATCCACTATTTTTTCCAGTACCCACTATGGCAGTTTTTTCTAATAGGGTAAGCGCGTTCCATACCACACATTCTCTTTCTGCCATGGATGAAAACGATCGAGCTTCGCCCACTCATCATCATTCACTTCGTGGATATGGCGTGATTATTTTTTCCCTCAGCGGTGCCCCAGCCGCGTGCTGTCTCCCCACCTTTCACTTTTTTTGTAGCGTATGTCAAACGTATACTGTTGCAAAACGAGGCTCTAGCGCAGCAGGCGGCCGTTCTTAGAGGACATGGTCTGTAGCCAGGTAAGAGGACAATGGTCTACCTCTACAATGAACTTGCTTCCGGCAATATAATAGGCCAGTTTCTGGACTGCCCACACCAAGCACGCACATTCCTTCTCGCTAGCGCTATAAACCTGCTCGCGAAGGGTGAGCCTCCGGCTAGCAAAGAGGACGGGATGCTCTTCCCCTCCCTCGTCCCTTTGACTAAGAACTGCCCCCCATGCCTCTATCACTAGCGTCACATTGGACTATGAAAGGCTTCGAGTAGTCCGGCGAACTAAGCAAGGGTTGACTCGACAGGGCCGCTTTCAAAACACGGAAAGCCTTTTCTTTCTCCTCGTCCCATTCGACCATTTGGGGCTCGGTTTTGCGCAACGCGTCCGTAAGAGCGCTGGCAATGTCTGAATACCTAGGGATGTACCTTCGATAGTAACCAGCTATCCCAAGAAATGCCCGAATATTGGTTTTCGTTCGGGGCTGGGGAAAGTCCTGGATAGCTGCCACTTTCATTTCAGAGGGATGGCGATGCCCTCGACCGATTACATGCCCGAGGTAGAGTAGCTCTGCTTGTGCTAGCTGGCACTTGGGCGCCTTTACCGTTCAGCCCGCTTCGCTTAAGCGTGTTAGTACGGCTCTCAAATGCACCAAGTGTTCCTGCCAGTACGAAGAAAATACCTCGACGTCGTCCAAGTAAGATAACGCGAAGTCCTCTTGACCCCTCAACACCTTATCTCCTGGCTTACCAACTTGCTGACAAGCATCACAAGATTTTACAAATCTGTCTACAGCCTTAAAACATCCAGGCAAGTAGTACTCCTGAAAAAGACGACTTTTCGTCTTGTTTACTCCTAATTGGCCTGACCACGATCCTCCATGCACTAAACAAAGCAGGTCCTGGCGATACGCCTGAGGTACAACCAGCTGGTCAAACTCAAGTTCTTTCTTGTCACGATATTTACGATAGAGCATGCCATCTCTTTCTTGGAATCTCACATTCCGTCTAGCGACCCCTTCTTTCGCACTGTCAGGGAAATTCCTGAGTTTGGTCACCCTTCTGTTCCGCTATTAAGGAGGAAGTATTCACGCCCAACAGCCGACTTAGGTTTTCTGAGATTTGCGTGACACACATCTCCTTTGTAGTTCCTCGCACCTGGAAGTAGTCAGCCTCTGTGCTACACCCTGTGCTACTAGGAATTGGCTCTGGGGCCACGACTGTCTCTAGTTGCTCCGTCAACGAGGCGTCAATGACCCCTTCCAATTCGCGACTGGGCTGATTGTCGCCTTTAGACACGGTTGTCTCCACGACTGTGGCTTTAGGAGCCAGTTCTCGTACCTGTTGCTCTGTCATCGCGGTGTCTATGAGCCCTTCCTTCTCGGGACTGGGCTCACCGTCACCACAGGGCACGGTCGTCTCCGCGACGATAGCTTTATTAGCCAGTTCTCGCACCTGTTGCTTTGTCATCGCGGTGTCAATGACCCCTTCCTTTCTGGACTGGGTTCATTGTCGTTTTGAGGCTCGGTTGCCTCTGCGACTGTGGCTTTCGCAGCCAGTTCTCGCGCCTTGAATGAGTCACCCTCCGTGCTATCCTCTGTGCTACTAGGAGGTGGCTCTGGTGCAACGGCGATCTCTATTAGATCTGTCCTCGGGGTGTCAACGACCCCTACCTTCTCTGGAGTTGGTTCTACCGCTAGATATACACGGCTGACTACTCCTCTGCAAAGCCTCGCGTCTATGGTGCTTTTCTTCTTCGGCTTCTGCCGCCTTTCTTTCGGCCTCCGCCTTTGCCTTGGCTTCCGCCTCTTTCCTCTCGGCTTCTGCCTTTGCTTCTGCCTCTCACAAACTTCATTGACATATTCTGAGAACTCGGCATCGTCCCACTCCAATGCGAGAATCGCCTCGATCAGCTGTGGCCTTGTTATGGGGTCTGGCAAATCAAGACCCAACTCCCTTGCAAGCAAACGCAACACACGCTTTCGCAGGGATTCCAAATGCACGGCTGTTTCCAGTACCACTTTCGCTGTTTCACCCATGATTCCTGTCTTGCAACTAAATAACCCTGACGACAACGACAGCTCTAGATTTCTGCCTTGCCTCAAGTTACTCGTTAACTTAGTCTACAAGTAAAGTCCTGTCTTGCAACTAATTAACCTTGACAACAACGACAGCTAAGCTTCACAAAGCTTCTGCACAGATTTCTGCCTTGCCTCAAGTTAACTTAGTCTACAAACAAGGCTTCACAAAGCTATTTTACGGAATCCTGTCCTGTCACTGTTAACCTTGCCGCCACCGACAGATATAGCTTAAACAAGCTATCTCACAATTCATCTGCCTGACGCAAGTTACCTGTTAACCCAATGACCAAGACAGCTACACTCTACCAGCCTTTACTAAACACATAGAGTAAATGCCTGGCAAAGTTCAACAGAGAAATTCGGCACTCACCCAGCTCGCAGTCATGCCTCCAGCGTCGTCCATCTCAGGAGTGCCGTTCAGTTGCCTCTCGAGGTCGATGAGCTCGTCTCATCCCACCGCTGCCGTCCAGTTGTTGCGCCCGGTGGTTAGAGAGCATCCCACCGCTGCCACCAGTTGTTGCGACTCCGGGTCCTGCACGTCTCATTTCTGGTAGCTGGCCCCCCGTCCCAGGATCCATCGCCCAACAAGCCAGAAGAGGCGTCCGTAAGAACGACAATGATTTATTTACATACTGAGAAGAGAGTAGCAAGAAGAAGTCAAGAAGTTGAGTTGGAATGACAAGAAGTGAAAAATACAATGATGCCTTCGGCTTTTATATTGCCGAGTTGCCAACCATGGGCGCATTGTCCACATCTTCATGCAATACGGTGTCCGGTGGCCTCGAGGCTCCACCCATGAAGCAGGGGCAAGACACCACAATGCAAGTGGAGAGGGCACAGTCCAAAACGGTCTCCAAATATGGTCACGAAAACAGCACTAAGGTTTTGCGCACAGCACCACTTTTGCACGCGTTTGAAGATCTTGGGGCTTGGGCTGGTTCCAGGAATTCTTCCGGCCAGGGGGGCAGAGTCTCTGTGCCCGTGGCGAAGAAAGTGGACAGCTCGACAAGAATGTCTTCCATCAGGCCACTCCACGCAGCAGGGGCCACGGAGAGAGGGGGGAGTGAAGGTTAATCATTCAATCCCTTGTTGTCGCTGCCTTCTCTAATTTTCCGTGACTTCGCTCTTGTGGAGCGGCAGTCGGATTAGTCTTGTTGTCGCCCCAACAGCAAACACATCAGTGGCTTGGACCTCGGGTTTGCTTGAATGACCGTTTGCAGTGGAGAACACAATGGCCCTCTTTGTCGTGCTGGTCCTCCTGGTGCAGAACCGGTCGGCTGAACCCTTTTGGTTCACGCCAGGCCGGGAGATAACCACGCAGGTTTCGACTGCCTTCCTCGCTTGGAACGGGACAATTAACTGTTTGGCGGGTTCACAGCAGCCGAAGGAATTCGATGCCGATGGCGATCGTAATACCACACAAACCGGACCAACCACGAAAAGACCGTATACCCCCCCTCAAGCTCACACTGTCTCACATGCCTCCTCATTCTTCAACCTGACATCAAGGGACTGGTATGACCTTCCCACCAAGACAGGGCTTCAATCTGACCTAGCCATCTTCAAACACATCATAGTAGAGCTGATTTTGTAGATATGCTCCCACCTCATCTAAAACCCCTTCCGTTAGGGGCCTTTGAGGTATTATAAATAAATAAATAAATAAATAAATAAATAAATAAATAAATAAATACATAAATAAATAAATAAAAAACCGCTAGGTCTGCGCGGACCACGCAGCACAGTCACAGCGAAAGCTGGAAGAGCGGCATTTCTAGAGCATTTTTAAACACTCTTGGGGCAACTAAAGCAAGCACACTTGCATGGTACCCACTGCGCCATAAATCATCCTAATTTTTGTGTAGTGGGGAAGCGTACACTATGCCATTATTAGTCATTCTTCGGAAAAGCGCGGTACCCGCTACACACTTGTAACGCATTATGTGCACTTTGTTGATGCAGTGGCTGACGACGATGAAGAATTATGCCTGATGCTTTTTCAAAGGGTTGGATCATTGAACCGCCCACTCTTTACGCAATTCGCATTGTGTGACGCCTGGTCGTTACTTTACTGTTCTAAAACGCTTTACAACACATGTTAACGCGATTCCTCACCCGACATGAAGCCTGCATAGGGTCAGTTTGCAACGTAGTTTCAAGCACCGTCGTAGCTCAGTGGTAGAGGGCTGGGCTGCCACACAGAGGGCCCGGGTTCGATTCCCGTTCTGGCATAGGTGTTTTTTATTTAGTTTTTTCTTATTTCGCGAAAGAGTGGTTACAGACACCGGCGGCGGCGGCGGGCAACTACGGCGCAAAAGCGGCCCTTGTTGTGATCTCATAACAGCTCTCGCTGTAATAAATAAACTGTGTATTATGAAACCCAGATGCGCCGATGAGACGTAGATGAACTCGGTCGGTACGTAAGGCCGGACTTTTCGTGGAAATCATAATGTTACAATAGCATGGTGGAAGTCGTACTTGGTGGAGCTTATCATGCTTGCTTGCTTGAACCTATATTGGGGCTCTTACCCACTAAGGGGGATTGGCCAAGAAGCCGGCGGTTAATGTATGGGAAAAATTAAGGGTCATGCAGGGGAAAAGGAAAAGTGATTTCTTTGTTTTTTTTTAAATAGAATATGGTAATTTTTGATACGATGGAAAATTAAAAAAAGAAGAAAGAAAGGAATAATAGGATTTTTGGAATGACTTAGAATTATTCATAACACATGATCCTTTAGCAGGTTAAATTAATGTTGCGTAATAATGAAATGCTGAAGATAAGCTTGGTTTGGGAAGAGAGCTGATCAGTGACTTAGCAAGGTAATCGCCTTGTGTCAGCCAGGAATTCGCATAGGGCCCCGCATATGTTCCTGTCGCTAAATTCGACGAAGGCCGAAAGTAAAACGTTGTTCATTTCTGCTTCGCACGCACTTTCACTGTTACTTTAAAGTGCGGCTGAGGTAACGGAGTGTGCAAGAATATCCAGAGTTACGTTTCTAGCGCGGCGATATCATATGACGGCTGTTTTTTGGTCTACCCGTTGAAAGCGGCAATTTCGAAGCCAGCGCTGCTTTACTTCTCGACAGCTGCGCGGTGATGTAACACATTTACTGTCGCTGTTCACACTGACACCTCTAGACTTGGAAACATCACAACACAGCAACACATCGCGGATGTCAATGAGATATAGGTACGTGCACAAAATGTAAACATTCACGGCTACTATGATGCCCAAAACTGAGATGGTTATTGACGCCGCATGAAAAACAGCGTGTTAGAAAACGTAATGATCGGCGTCAGCTTCTTTGGACTGTCAACATGTTATTCTGCACATTCCAGAGAGAAACATTAGAAATGACAATGATTTCACATATTGCCACGTGCACTTCCATCATGCCGAGATCATCCCCCCATGCCACCGTCATCCAGCTTATTCACCAAGATATCCAACAAAACATGTTTTGCATCGCCATCATCAGGCAGCATTTACCATTGTCACCATCATTGGCTCTCCACCCCTATCTCCACGATCACCATTACCTGGCACCATTTTTCCCACTCTCGCCTTCATAAGTCATTCCGAATACCACAGCTTCCAACATATCCATTATTACTTCCACCATATCCCCCATTCTTGCCACCTTGTAAACTGTTTGCACCGTATCCACTACGGACTCCAGCATCCACCAACCAAGGATTTTCAATTAGGTTCTCTTTTTTTTCCTCGCTCTAGCTGCCCGCGCGCCCGGACCTCGGTGCCATCCTTCGTGATCAATATATATATATATATATATATATATATATATATATATATATATATATATATATATATATATGAAAACTAACAGACAATGATGCCAAGGAAAGTATAGGGGACGTTAGTAGAAGTAATTGTAATGTAAATGTGAAGAAAGATAAGTGGACGAAAAGATAACTTGCCACCGGCAGGATCCGAACCTGCGACCTTCGAATAACGCGTCCGATGCTCTACCATTGAGCTACGGTGGCGGTCATCCCTCCGTCCACTTTATAGGGTATATATGTGCATTTATATATATATATATATATATATATATATATATATATATATATATATATATATATATATATATAGTCCTAATTACGTTTCTGACTCAATAAATACTAGTTATTGAAATGTCAATGAGGCAAATGTTGGCATGCTCAAACTACAGCAACCTGCACTATTTTCAGCAACTTACTAACTGCTTATTTTTTCTGGTCGTTCAAGAAAGCACGGCAAATATGAATATAACACGTGACAACGCTCCCCCCCCGCAAAAGGTGGGAGCGTAGTATTGACTTGTTACCTCACAGTGATCTTGTTTGAGGGCGCTGCTTCTTAATCCAAGCTGCGGTCAATTCACGTGTCATTTTTCAGATTTCGCGGGCTTTCTTTATTAGGCAAAAAAGCGAGCATGCAATTAGTAAGTTGTTGAAAATATTGCAATTAGATATCGTTTGAACATGCCTACATATGCCTTATTCATATTTAATGATTAGGTTAGTGTTTGTCGAGTTAGAAACATAAATAGGACTATTTAAATAAACTTGATTAATAAAAAAAATTATGAGTGGCTGCAACAGTATAACATATACAGGGAACAATGTGCACTATGTGTGTTTCGCGTAACGACGTTCCTCTTTTTTTTAAATCATGCTCCGTGTTATTTGGGACATCCTGTCTATATATATATATATATATATATATATATATATATATATATATATATATATATATATATATATATATATATATATATATATATATCTTCAACGGAAGTCAGGTACGGTCCACGTGCATCATTACCGAGAATGCAGCTCGAGTAGAGCGCAGTGATTTTTCTTTCGTGTATTTTTTGTTTGTTTTTTCAAGTCCCAACTCTCTATAGTACAACGCGGCGCAGGTGTGCAGAAGTAGCTCTCATACTTTTTTAAAGCTCTAATTCACAGCTTCCACCCCGTAAAGCCTCTGTCGCACGCGCACTGGCGCAGTTGCGAATGCGAACGAAGCCTGATCAGAAAGTACTCTTCTTTAGCTCACCCGTGGCTTCTTATTTCAGGTCATCGTAAGATCTAGAGCAATGGAAGGCGCCATGTCAAGAGAATCTAAAACATTCTGGAGTCATTTCTGGAAACAAGAACACGTCGTATGGCAGCACCCCGGAGTTAACAAGTGAGTGGTTTTGTTATACTCGTTTGTCTGTCAACTTCAGATTGACATAGTGGTTAAGATAAAAGAAAAGTTAGAGGTTCAGTGGAGGATGGAAGCTTAAAGAGATGAAAAATTCGTGAACACAGGGTGTCCCGAGAGCCAACGTTTCGAAAAGTGGAATTGTCTTCGGAGAAGGCAAGTCTTCTTGTCGAAACTTTCGGTTCCATAGACACCCTGTGTTCACGAATTTTCATACAGGTAATGAATGATTTGAAGTACTTTCAATGATTTGAAGTATGCCATGGAGAAATACAAAAAATCGTGAGAGGGGGAGGGGGGGGGGGAGGGCTCGGGGCCGGACTGTCATCGCCTGGCTACGCCACTGCTCTTTCGCAAATGGTCTGTACCAAGCTTCGACCATTCCTTTGGAATACCGGCTCTTATGGGCCAGTATATGCGGGCTCCTTTAAACAGCCAAGCTGTAGCAAAATCGTTCCTTGTTCATCCAGTACCAAAAAAAAATCACGCCATATCCACGAAGTGGATGATGATGAGTGGGCGAAGCTCGATCGTTTTCATCCATGGCAGAAAGAGAATGTGAGGCCTGGAACGCGCTTATACTTCATGGTCATCGGCGTCATCGTCATCGTTATCACGTGTAGTGGGTACATTCCACTATACTGCGTCATCGTCATCTTTATCACGTGTAGTGGGTACATTCCACTATACTGGAACGCGCTTATACTTCATCGTTATCACGTGTAATGGGTACATTCCACTATACTGCGTCATCGTCATCTTTATCAGGTGTAGTGGGTACATTCCACTATACTGCGTCATCGTCATCTTTATCACTTGGAGTGGGTACATTCCACTACACGTGGCTACCTACCTACCTAGCTACTACTACTACGACTACCGAGGAGGGACAGACCCACACCCTAAGGAGCTTCACCCCTAAAACTCTCATCGCGACTAACAGGTATGCGCCACAGAAATTGCGTAAATCCCACTACTCACCACTGGTCCACTAAGAATGAAGAATGCAACAGGAAGCCCAATAAACGAGTGTGTGCCACAGAAATCTGTACGGCCTACCAGAAAACTATCGTCATCACAAACGGCAGAAGAGTGGTAAGTTGGGCCAGTTGGTAATGATTCATTATGTAACTGCGCAAAAACGGACGGTGACACAAAAGAAGCTATGGTTGATGTGGCCTTGATTTTTTGTTGATATGGATACCCTCTTGCCTTTTCTCCCTCCCTTTTGCCCTTTATATATTGCCCTGTTCCCGCAATAAACTTCAGTTGATAGTCTGCGCCTGTTTGTGCCTTCTCTTCTTTTGTGTCACCGTCCGTTTTTGCGCAGTTACATAATGAATCACAAACGGATATGTGCCCCACAAATTTGGTAAACACCACACACACAACGCCCAGCAAAAGGAAGAAGGCAACCGTTAGCTGAACAAATGGCTATGAAGCAACGACGGCGAGCCGATGACCCCGAGTACGTGCAACGAGAGAATACTAGACAACAGGAAATGCAACGGCGGCTGGCAGAAAATACCCGAAGTGATGGAAGGCCTACGCCAAAGACGACGTGCCCGTGTAGTGTCTGTGACTGTATGTTGGTTAAACTAGAACCTTCCTGCATTGAGAACCAGCGTAAAAACAACCTAGCATCAATTAGCTAAAGCCAAGCAACGACCTAGAAGCAACGTAAAAACAATCTGCATCTCTAAATAAGGCCTTGAAACAATCTAGAAACAGCCAGATTAGTCTTCAGAATTGTTCAGTTTCGCTGTTTCAAGCCATGCGCGGCTCAGTGCAAGCTTCGCCAATTGTTTTTGCCTTGTGTTCGTGGTCGCAGCGGAACCTATACGACCATAGACCATTATCCATTTGGGAAAAGAGCGTACTGTCCGCCACGACTGGTTCGTCCGGCTTTGAAGAATATTTTGTTAGAGACATCCGAAATTACTTCCCGAGACATCGTATGAAACCACAAGAAACCTTCTATTATTCAAAACATTACCGAGGCAAAATCATGCCACCTACTAGGCAATGCTTCCACGTAGTTCCTAGTGTAGTGGGCTTGATTCTGCAAGAAGTAGCCAACTCCTCTCTTTTCTTCTTTCTTTATGCTTTTGTTGGGACTCCGCGCCGCTGCAGGAGCTTTGTTGGTCTCGTGCACGGTTAAAGAAAGGTGTGAAGTTGTAAGGCGAACCTTTCTTGGTTCACAATTCGCAGGGTGACCAGGTCTTCGAAAGGCAAGGCGAAAAAACGAAGTTAATGTAATTCGTTTTGCCAAAAACGCACACATGCACGCGCTTGCCCTCTGGATCCACACCAGGGCTGGGCAGGGATTGGATTGGATTGGATAAACTTTTATTGGGTCCTCCAAAACACATATCACTGTGTTGCGGGCCGCTCCCACGTGGGGACCGAGAGGCTGAGCCCCTCAGCCGCCTCGCGGGCTTGGTGGACAGCCCAGAGCTGATCTGCCAAGGATGAGCTGCGGATTGCCGCCTTCCACCTGGCAGAGGGGATGTTAGGTAAATGAGCGAATTTGGTACACTGCCAGGGATGCTGAGAAAAATATTCCAGAATACAGGTATCAAAATACACTTGCTGGAAGCCTAAAATACGGATATTGAGGTACCTTTGTCAACGACGTAACGGGATATTTGAAAGATGTCTTTACAAAAATAATAATAAAGTATCCCGGAACACAAATACAGGAATACTGATGCAAGAATATAGATACTTAAATACTTTTCCGTTACGTAGACGCTGGTTCCCAAATAAAATGCAACATAATGTTGTTAATAATGCTGCAGTAGATTGAAAATGCAATTAACTATATCGCTCGAATCACCAATGAACACTAGAGAAGTCACAAAAATTATATCCTTTATTTATTCACGCCACCTGTTTTGCCGAGAAGGTTTTTGCGTTGATTGCACTTCAGTGCAGTAGCTTCTCAGATAGGGTGTTTCCTAGAGAGCGTCTGTTCGTCTTCAAAAGAAAACTGGCGATGTAGAAAAGCTTGTCTCCCATTGTTAACGAGCACAAGATTGTGTTATAACAATTAAATAACGAAATGCCGTCCGAAAATAAATTAAGGGGTGCTCCACGATCACTGAGAGAGATCTACGTTGGTCAGCACTGCCTCCTCCAGTTTGCCGTCAGCCGCGTCGGACGCTTTACTACATAAGCCATTCTGTACGTGTGGGAAACCCTTCGGCAATCTTCATGTGTCGCCGAACGGGGGTGTGCGTATGCTTTGCATAGCACTGAAAAGTATTCCTTTCTCTCTTCGAAACACCTCAGCTGAATACTGGCAAAAAGTAGCGAGATACCCGGGTCTTGCACAGTATCGCAATACATTCGATACATCGTGAAAGTATTTCACTACTGATATACAAATACAATTTTCAAATGTATCTAGATAAAGAAATGCTGGATACTCAGTAGTATCTCTGCAATACTATCGCGATATACTTGTATCTCGATACTGCCCAGCCCTGATCCAAACGTGGTGTGCGGCATCACGCATGCACGCCCTAACACGAATGAGTATTCGTAGCAGTAGTAGTAGTAGCAGTATAGTAGTCGTAATAGTAGTAGTAGTAGTAGTAATAGTAGTAGTAGTAGTCGTAGTAGTAGTAGAAGTAGCAATAGTCGACTTTTATTACAGCAAAATTCATTTGGATTTGCTGCAGAAGGCGAGCCTCTAGCTCAGTGAGTGATGGATGAGGGGGAGAGTAGAGGCGCTTGTGCAGTCGGAGCTGGAGGCATACCGCCTTAATAGAGCGGCGCAGGGAGATCTTCCTGTCGTTTTTCACGGAACACCCATTGTCCTCCGAAGGTATGGGCCAGACAATTAACGGTGCCCTGTTAAGTATATCGCAGGCGATCCGCCGAGTCAGGAAACCTAATTTTTATTAAGGTCTGTTCACTCACTCCTATCTTTTCAATATTGCTAAAATCGCGTGTAATGTTAGATTTTTTTTTTACCAGAGAAATTGAGATGCGCGGTAAATAACTTCTTTTTTGTATGTTGAGCTATAATATATATTTTCTCAATGTGGTCAGGTGCTGTAAAACCCTTTCCATGTGTTATTACCGATAAAGTTTTTATGACGCTCCTTTGATATTCAATGTTTGAGTCCGGCCGATTCAAATATCGCTGATTCTGAGTCCGACTACACGTGGTTTAGAAATATTACTGGAAGATACACGAAATGAATGCTGATGATGGAGCGAAGCTCCTTGGAAGCCAGTCTACGTCATTTTATTTTACTAAGTTTAGCGCCATTGATCGATGCGCTAGCGCTCCATGATCGAAGTACGAGCGGCTTGCGAGCAATGCAGCGCGCTGTACGCGGCTTGTATACGCGCTGTAGGTACGAGCGAAGCGCCGCCGGAGCAACACCTCCGCGCGGTCGGCATGCGCGCTGCGTGCGCTCTGCGAACGGTTCTGCGCATAACGTCGTGCGCTTGCCCGGAGACGGGTTTCGGAGCGGCACCGCCGCAGCGCAACACCTGTGCGCGGTCGGTATGCGCGCTGCGTGCGCTCTACGAACGGTTCTGCGCACGACGTCATGACCTTGATCGATACGCTTGCTGAGAGAGGGTTTCGTAGCGGCCGACGGGAAGCTACGACAACGACAGCAACAACGGATATCGCGCGAGCCTAAGGAGCTTCGCTCTTAAAAAGTTTGGTAAGTTTGAGTCCAAGTGAGCGCGCCTTAAATCCGGAGTGGATGCTCGTGCGACAACAAAGAACGGATTCAAGCTGAAGTCCCTCCGCTGCTCAGTTTCGAAGGTGGCTTTATCCGGGAACGTTGGTGTCACTGACGCAATGAGATGATCGAAATTGTCAGCGTCGCAAACGGTCATATCAAGCGGCATCCTCCGATGGGATTTTGCGTCGGCGTGTTTCCTGCCGCTCTTCTACAATATCGTGAAATTGCACTCTTGCAAGCGGAGGGCGCAGCGTCATGTCCCGTAAATATACATTTATGGGACATGACGGTGATGGCAAAAATTCGCCGAGAGTAATTTCTCTCGCAATACGAGAAAGAAAGAAACACTGTGGAAGGCCATGCATTGGAATGTGATGCCACCAGCTCCGCACTGTTTAACCAGCCTTCGCGACGTGAAGTTAGTAAAGCTGCTTGAAATTTTAAAGTTTTAAAAGTAGCCGGCTTTGCGAAAATGAAACGGAGCACCGCGCGGCTCGAGGTGCGCGAGGCACGCTAGGCAGGCGCCGATACGGCCGAGGGTTAACAAGAGAGGACATTCACCAAAGGAAAGGGCCCATAACAGCTGGGCGTAAATGTACAGTGATGGCCCCGGACGACTGTCATGTCACTCACTGTGCTTAAATGCATCCGTAAAGGATCAATCAACGTATAATAAGGGTTGTTTGTGGAATATGGCGCTATCGAGTACTTTCTGCACTGAAAAAAAAAAAAACATCGGTTTGCGAACACTTCGTGAGCAATGCATTTCATGAACATCCGGTTGTGGAGGGCCGTACGAGTGCAAGTTTTACGGCGGCGTGTGATGTCAGTGACGCGGACTCAGATGGCGGCGTTTGTACTTGTTTTATCACGTGGTTCAATGAAACCGTTTATTGTGGTACAACGCAATCGCAAAACTGCTTCCGCCAGCACTGCTTACCAGAATAGCAGGTTTGGCTCTTTAGCTCGTCATATCATGGCATAAGTTATCAGAACATATAATGGATTGCGAACTGGTCACAGCAGCTGTTCGTGCTTTATTGCACTAAGAGTACAATATGGACACCCTCTACAGGTTTTTGCCGTCGGCGCCATATTCAGTATAAAGTCCAAATCGATAACATCCTCTTGTGCATCGTATGTCCTACCCGCGAGTAAAATCGCGCAGGAGGAGTGGTGGCAAGCGCACTATCTCGGCAGAAATCACCAAAAGGCTGGTGTGCCCTTCTACGTGCTGTGACACCGGATTGCACGAAAACCACTTCTATTTCTGGAGTGGCCGTATAACGTTACACTAGAGCCTTACAGCGGAGTTCAAACCAAGCTCTACCGGGCGAAGTAGATCAGATGGCAAATAAAAAAGAGTTCCGTCTGCGGGAGTCGAACCCACGACCACACGGTCCACGACAATAGAAGCCTGGCACACTATCCATTGCGCCATGGTCACACACTTGTAATGATGTACAGGCGTGCTTTTTAAGGACGATAGTCTTTCTAGGGATACTTCAACGCAAAAATATTGGTCTGTCTGTCTGTCTGTCTGTCTGTCTGTCTGTCTGTCTGTCTGTCTGTCTGTCTGTCTGTCTGTCTGTCTGTCTGTCTGTCACCCGATTCAGCTAGCTACTCGACCACAGTTAAACTAATTTCTGAACGCCCAGCCATCTTCAACTGGTGTTTGCGTTCATATTAGTGAACATATTCGATCAAAAAGTCAAATAATACGCATACCTGACGCGCAACATTAATATGTAAGTATCAGGTCGTGTGTTATTTTATTAGAAAATACAAAGATACGTAATTCAAAAGACCCTAGTGTTTTTAGGCTGTGCTGAAAATGCGACGCTGAGCACGAACTGCGACGCTTTGCACGAAAAAGCCCTGTGCCGACGATAAAGTGCTGCCGCTGGCAGTGGCCCTTGGTTCAGCACAAGTTCATGTTTTTCGATGGCGTCCATATCTCCCGCAGCGCCTCCTCCATATTATCAATGCTAGCCAGATGCGGCCAATTCAACGTAGAGTAGGCGCTGTCTGAGGCAAGGCAAAACGTAGTAGTACAGCCGGCTCAAGACTATCGTCTTTCGATGACATTTGCAGATACGCGGCCAATTTTTTAATATTTGCCACTCAAGTGATTGATGGTGAGTGGGAGAAGCTCGGAGGGATCATTCGGGTAACCATGAATCCCTCTGTACATTGCCCACTCGATCATGCAAAGACGTGACAACACGTGTCACGTCTTTGCATGATCCTGGGTGTTCGATGGTGAGCTGGGCACCAGCGTCGCCGACTTGTGTTCCGGGTGCTCCCAACCTCAGTGACAACGCCAGTTCGCGTTCCACGACAGAGGAAGACGATGCCACCTACTAAGACGCCGAAGTCCACACCAGTGCTCGACGCAACGCCTCGCCTCCACATGCATCGCCACAGAATGCCGCTGTGAGTTGTGAAAGCCACGCGTTCTTGGTTATGGGTTGTGCCGCCGTGAGTACCGGAGCCGCCGCATGCTCCGCAGATACCGGCTGCCCTGGTTTCGCGACCCCATACGAAAGAGAAAGCGCGCCAAAAGCGAGCCCCTTTTCTTATTATAACAGCGCCATCTATCATCTTTAATCATCAACGTATATGAAAAACCACTAACACCATCTAGTGATATTATTTCTTAGGACATATACACACAACGCCATCTATTGAGCAATTCATAAACTAGAGGTGGCTACATACTATGTACGGAGGAGGGAACGACCCACACCCTGAGGAGTTTCGCCCCTAAAATAGGTGTTTTTTAAGGCCGGCCTTCAACAAGTGCTCCACCCCCCCTCCCCCCCCCTCCGAAACAAAATCTTGGCCACGGGCCTGAATGCATCATGACGCGTTCGGCACGTTTCGAATACGTGAAGTGAAATTTTCGCGACGCTTAAACACACCGCGTGGTGACGACCTCAGCCCAAGCGTCGGCCTAGCTCATTCATAGCATCCATCCATATCCCAATAGCTCTGCGACGCGCGCTGCGCCTGCCTTCGCCTGGCTGTACCAGCGTTCCCCGCCCGGCTGGGTTACCGGGGACTCACGACGCGCGTTGCGTTTCCCTCTACTAAGGCTGTGGTGTTCAATACCTCTTAACATGTCGCGGGTAGGCGACCTTAGCTCAAGTTCTGCGTCGAATCGGCGACTCTCCTCTTGCTGTCACACCACATTCTCTGATTACGCTCTTACATTTAACTACTACAACTACCACAAGGGGTCGTTTAATAATTGATCATGGACCTGACTCGCCGGGATGGTAATGTATCATCAAGCGTCAACATGGATGCATCCACGCTAAATGTTGCTATAGCTGCCAAACATAATACACATTGTGGAAGGTGTGTTCAATGTACAGCAAATATTCAACTACTTCTGTAAGGACACTTTTAAATGCGAAGCATTTCTTAGCGAACTTCGGCGACTTTGAGCGTATCTATCTATCTATCTATCTATCTATCTATCTATCTATCTATCTATCTATCTATCTATCTATCTATCTATCTATCTATCTATCTATCTATCTATCTATCTATCTATCTATCTATCTATCTATCTATCTATCTATCTATCTATCTAGCCGCCTACGACTTTGGGCTCTCCTGGTCACATCGTTCATGGGATTTATACCAAATTTGGTATGGCATAACATGACTGTGTGACTAACATGAATGACTGGTCATATAATGAAAATCATGACTAACTTGTCATGAAAAGTATGATTTACACGCCATGGCCATAGTGCTCTTGAGGCCGTTTCCTTAATTTGATATATCCAAAAATTGGTACGATGCGACATTTCTGCATGACCAACATAAATGACCGGTGGTAATATGAAAATCATGACAGGCATGTCATGTACAACATGATTTACCTGCCACGCTCATGGCGCGCTGACGGCCGTTTCGCTAGCTTGATACACGCCAAATTTGGTATTGCGTGACGTGACTGTATGACGAACATAAATCCCAAGTGGTAATATGGAAATCATGACATGTCATGTGCAACATGACTTGCATACCACGCTCATGACGTTCTCGGGGCCGTTTCGCAAGCTTAATATACACGAACTTTGGTATTGAGGGACGTGACTGTATGGCGAGCATAAATGACAAGTGGTAATATGAAAACCCTGACATGTCATGTGAAACATGACTTGCATGCTACGCTCATGGCACTCCCGCGGCCGTTTCGCTAGCTTGATATACACCAAATGTGGTATTGCGTCACGTGACTGTATGACGAACATAAATGCCAAGTGCTCATTTGGAAATAATAACATGTCATGAGTGACATGACTTGCATGCCACGCTCATGACACTCTCGTAGCCGTTTCGCCAGCTTGATATACACGAAATTTTTAAGGCGAATGCGTTTCATGTCTCATGCTCACGTCCGTCCCTCCAGCCGTGCCCTGGCACGGTGCCAATGGGCGCCGGGGCGCTCAAACGGACGCCGGTGGCGTTGGACTCTACAGCGCTCGCGCTTTGCTTGCGTAGCGTCGCTGGGCCCAGCGTCTCTAATCATGCAAGGAAGGAGACGCGTGCATCACGTTCCATTCTTACGGACCCCGTCTCAGTGGGTACAGGCGTTCGAGGGACACACTTTGGAATTGACAAAGTGTCCGTCAATTTAAACGGTGGAACGCGGATGGCGTCTGCATGATGCGCAGAGCGCGAGAATACGAACGCATGCGAAACGGTGGCAGATTGGTCTCGCGTCTCGGTGCGATTCGAGGTAAGAAATTAAGCGAACATAAGTGGCAGGTGGTAACACGAAAATCTTGGTATGCATGTAATCTACAACGCCATTTACATGCCACGCTCATGGTGCGCTTGCGTCCACTTCGCTAGCTTGATATACGCCAAAATCTGTATTGCGGGACGTGACTGTATGAAGAACACAAATGACAGGTCCTAACATGTAAATAATGATATGCATATTATGTACAGCATGATTTACTCCTTGCTGGCTGCTTCGCATCATATCGATTCCCACAGTACGTGGGATCTGCCGGTTTTTTTACTTTCTTGTTATACCGATTCCTATGACGGAGGGATCAACCATGTTTTTTTCTATATTATCTCCGTGTGCAGTTTGCGCTTTCAGGTGTTCTTGGCGCTCATGAGCTACTGGTGCGTTGCACATTTTAAATGCGAAGCATTTCTTAGCGAACTTCGACGACTGTGAGCGTATCTATCTATCTATCTATCTATCTATCTATCTATCTATCTATCTATCTATCTATCTATCTATCTATCTATCTATCTATCTATCTATCTATCTATCTATCTATCTATCTATCTATCTATCTATCTATCTATCTATCTATCTATCTATCTATCTATCTATCTATCTCTGTATCTATCTATCTATCTATCTATCTATCTATCTATCTATCTATCTATCTATCTATCTATCTATCTATCTAGCCGCCTACGACTTCGTGGTCTCCTGGCCGTATCGTTAATGGGATTTATACCAAATTTGGTATGGCATAACATGACTGTATGACGAACAAAAATGGCTGGTCATATCACAAAAATCATGACTAACTTGTCATGAAAAGTATGATTTACATGCCACGCTCATGGCGCGCTCGCGGCCGTTTCGTCAGCTTGATATACACCAAATTTGGGATTGAGTGACGTGACTGTATGACGAACATAAATGACAGGTGGTAATATGCAAATAATGTCTTGTCATGTGCGACATGACTTGCATGCCACGCTCATGGCACGCTCGCGGCCGTTTCGTTAGCTTGATATACGCCAAATTTGGTATTCAGTGACATGACTGCATGACGAACATAAATAACAAGTGGTAATATGGAAATCATGACATGTCATGAGCGACATGACTTGCATTCCATGCTCATGGCGCGCTCGCGGCCGTTTCGTTAGCTTGATATACTCCAAATTTGGTATTAAGTGACATGAATGTACAATGAACATAAGTGGCAGGAGGTCAGTCAGTCAGTCAAGAACTTTATTTAAAGGTCCTGAGGAGCTTAAGCTGCCGGGCGATCCATGAGGGACACCCTTGCAGCCGCTACCGTAGGCGACGCCCTAGTCGGGGCGGGAACGTGGAGGCGTTCCGCCAGTTCTTGGGCCCTCTGGACTGCCTTTAGTTGGTGGTGGAGCTCAGAGCTCCTGAGTGCCTCTTCCCAGTCGGACTCACTGGTGAGAGGTCCCTGAGGTAACGCGGGACATTGCCAGAGCATGTGCGAGAGTGTACTATTAACTTCTGCACAATCTGGGCATTGTGGAGTGATGTCCGAGTTGTAAAGGCTGAGTCGGGCCCGTGATGCGTACGATCTCGTTTGTAGCATGCGAAAGGCGACCGCTTGCGCGCGTTCGAGCTTTGTATGTGGTATGGGGTATTGGCTTCTGCCGAATCGATAGTGAGATGTTATTTCGTGATAGGTTAGTAAGGGGTCCTTGAACTGTATATCTGGGCCCAACTCTCCGGTGGCTGATCGATCGTCGCGGCGGGTCAGTTCTCGCGCTCGGTCATGAGCCATTTCGTTGAGGTTGGGTTGCCTTGAGTGGATGTCCTTTCCCATGTGAGCAGGGAACCAAGAGAGGTAGTGCGAGCCTGTGTGCTTGCGTGTTTGTAAAATGTGGGCTGCTTCACGCGCGATATTGCCGGTTTCGTAAGCCCGAATGGCGGCGCGGGAGTCTGTGAAAACGCTGGTGTGCGAGGGGTCGGTCATTGCTAAAGCTATGGCGACCTGCTCGGCTATGGCGCTCGTTGCTAGCCTAACCGAGGCGGCTGAGCGTAGGACTCCGTCGCCGTCTACTACCGCGAGTGCAAAGGTGGAGGAGTTACCATATTGCGCCGCATCGACGAATACGGTTGAGTCGCGGTTCGCGGCCGTGCGGTCGAGGATCGCACGAGCGCGGGCCAGGCGTCTGCCCCTGTTGTGTTGCGGGTGGACGTTTCGTGGGAATGGGGTTACCACGTAGGTATCTCTGACATCTCTCGGGAGGGTGACCGCACGCTCAAGATAGGGGTGTGGTAACATGCCAGCCTCGTTTAGAAGTCGACGGCCTGCTTTGGAGGAGGAGAGGCGGACGACTTGGGCCGTGGTCTGGGCCTCGATCACTTCGTCGATGTCATTGTGCATGCCTAGTTGGTCAAGACGGAAGGTACTCGTGTTTTGGGGTAGGCCGAGGACTTGTTTAATGCTTTTGCGCATGAGTATGTTAAGTTTCGTCTTTTCCACCTTTGTCCAGTTGTGGACAGAGGCGACGTAATTTATGTGGCTCATTAGAAACGCGTGGTATATGCGCAGGAGGTTGGAGGTAACTTGAAAATCTTTTCATGCATGTCATCTACAACGCCATTTACATGCCACGCTCATGGTGCGCTTGCGTCCAGTTCGCTAGCTTGATATGCACCAAAATTGGTATTGCGCGAAGTGACTGTATGACGAACACAAATGACAGGTCCTAACATGTAAAACATGACATGCAAATTATTTAAAGCATGATTTGCTTCTTCCTGGCTGCTTCGCATTACATCGATTCCCACAGTGCGTGGGATCTGCCGGCTTTTGTAGATGGTGCCTCCATTACCTTAAAGGTATACTGCGCTAGGAGCGAGATTTGCACATAGTACGTAAAAATATTGTCTTGAACTCAGCAAACTGTCCTCTTTAAAAAAATATGGTTACACAATATGGTAACACCCTTACACAAAAAAGGCGTTTTTTTTTCTAGAGTGTAATGGTGTTAATGTAGACCCGTAGAACCCTTTTTAAGTTTGTAATAAGTTTTTCTGTGTAGTATCACAAATATATCAAGCTGATGCACGCGCCTTCATGTGACGTTAGATAAATCTATACACAGAATCTAGGTATTTACTGAGTGTCCTCTATATTTTCGCTAATGTTGCTAAACGTCATGCGGTATCTATTTTTAGATTTCTGATTGACAACAAAGAAACTCTCCTTGCGGGAAAAACACAAGCTGGTGTGTTCCTACCGCTTTGCGGAAAAGCACATGAACTGAAGTGGTGAGTGAACTATGATGTAATATTCAATTCCGTAGATACTGATTCGCTTTGTGATTCGCTAGCTTGATATGCAACGAATTTGGTATTGCGTGACGTGACTGTATGAGGAACATAAATTACAAGTGGTATTATGGAAATCATGACATGTCATGTGCAACATGACTGCATGCCATACTCATGGCATGCTTGCGGGCCTTTCGCTGGCTTGATATGCACCGAAATTGGTATTGCGTCACGTGACTGTATGGGGAACATAAATGACAAGTGGTAATATGGGAATCATGACATGTCATCTGTAACATGACGTGCATGCCATGCTCATGGCACTCTCGCGGCCGTTTCGGTGGCTTGATATACACCAAATTTGGTATTGCGAGACGTGACTGTATGACGAACATAAATGACAAGTGGTAATATGGAAATCATGGCATGTCATGAGTGACATGACTTGCATGCCACGCTCATCGTGCGCTTGCGTCCAGGTCGCCAGCTTGGCATACAACAAAATTGGCATTGCGCGACGTGACTGTATGACGAACACAAATGACAAGACCTGACACTTAAGTCATGACATGCACGTTATGTAGAGCGTGATTTGCTCCTTGCTGGCTGGTTGGCATTACATCGATCCCGACAGTGCGTGGGATCTGCTGGCTTTTTTTCGATTCCACTGTGCATATAGATCTTGGGCTTTGCCCAGCGTCTGCGGCCGATGCGGCGAGAACTCGACATTAGCTTGGTGCGCTTCACGCAGCGTGGCTCCATCTCTCGAAGAATGCGGGTACTCGCGTCGCGAGACCACTGCCTCTGACAGCTTGCCGTATACTCGCCTACCACTGGCGCTTCAGAACTTGCAGGACGCTTTAGCTTCGCCTTGAAGAGCATAAGGCGATAATGTAATCAGGCCCTGTGGAATTTGCCTTCAGCCGTGCCGATAGGAAAGGAACGTTTGTACGCGTAAGATTGGCTACTTCAATCTATCCTGGAATACTTAGCGAGCACAAGATCGTGTTATAACAATAAAATTCCGAAATGCCGTCCGAAATGAAAATAGGGGTGCAACACTATCACTGAGAGAGATCTACGTTGGTCAGCACTGCCTCCTCCAGTTTGCCGTCAGCCGCGTCGGATACTTTACCACATAAGCCATTCTGTACGTGTGGGAAACCCTTCGACAATTTTCATGTGTCGATTCACGATGGCATGGTTGTTTCATTTTTTCTTGAACACTGCAAGTACAGTTGCGAAGTGCTCATTGCATCATAATTCTTCCTTTTGCATTTGGGCGAAGACCCAGTACTCGTCGGTAATGGGCTACGCGCATCTGCGCGCCTGAATGCCTTGTAATGGGTGGGCAGCTTTAACCCACCCACTCTTTCTGTTATTCACGTGTTTTGTAGCCTGGTGTATTTCAACTACTCTGCCGCAAGCGTTAAGCAGACTCCTTCCACTACATGGCAGTCTTATAGCGTTTTTTTAACGAAGCATTTTCAAGCACTCACGTGGCTTCGGGGTTGAGTCACTTGCTTGGCGTTCAGAAAGCCTGGGTTCGATTCTCAACGGACCGAACACTGCCTGTTACTTATTTGTATCTATCTCCAATTTTCGCTCTCGGACAAGACCAATTTTTCGCTCACACATTGTGAACGACGGCGACATTGCATTTTCTACGATACGAGATCTTTAATGCTCTCGCGTTAAAAGAACATTGGCTTGCCGCGGGTGTTAAAGGCCAACTCCGGAGGCTTTTCGAGGTCAATGGATCTCAATGAAATTCGCTGGGTACGTTCCTTTGCACATTTCCGTCATTTATGTCAAATTTCAAGCTTGAGACATGCGCTGATTGTTTGCAAATGAATTTTAAAGATTGTCTGCAAACGCCCACCCGGCTTCCCAAAATTATTGGCAACATTGCGTGTGTGACATGTTGGTTTGCCGGTCGACGGAAGTGACGCAGCCGATGGGTTCGCTAACTTTGGCCGCTGCAGCGTATATTGTGCTGGTCACAAGGCGACGGTGTTTGGCCGGCGCTTCGCTGGTTTGGCGCGCGATTTTCTGTTCTCTGTGGAGGAGCGTGTGATATTCCGCGCTGGCGGGACCAGCATGCCTTGCACGACTTCCGGTTCGTAACAAACTACTACGTCATACTTGGACAGTACACTCGGTTGGGTTTCGGTTTCGGTATTGCGCCTTTTTGCTTATTAAAAATTATTTTCGAATTTGCTGAGCATTTCAGCTATCGGGCGCGTGACAAGAGTGTCTCAGGAACATAAAAGCACCATTATCCTGACACGGTAAAAAATCGCCAGAGTTGGCCTTTAAGGCGACAGAGTGAATGGTCCCCTATATGCCTTTGGAACGTCGCTATTGTAATTGGTAAACTCGATTTCAGCGCACGAAAAGTTAGAGCTTCAGCCGTAGTGCGACACAGCAAATAAATCTGAAGAAATACATGCTGTATTTTGTTTGGACCCCTGCCAGGGTATGTAATACGGTCCTGTAAGAATGCATGAGTGTCAAAGAATGTCCTTCTTAATTAACTTTCGTGCTGATTGCCAGGATATCTCGTTGACGATACCCGGAAAATCTCGCCTAAATTGCCTTATGTTCTCGTTGAGAACCCCGGATGTTTTGTTCGAAGTACCCGGATAACAGCGCTGGAAATTGGCGCAAGGTCATTTGAAGGCCGCCGACAACGGAAGCAGAAAGCGCGTGCTGCTTTAAAATTGGAAGGTCACCAGGGCTTGTTGCTGGGCGAGTTTGATAACATCTAAGGAATGCATATTCGTGCAACCAAGAAACAAACACCTGAGGGAAAGAGATAAAGATGTAACATGCCACGGGCTACACAAAAACTATTGACGTGTAACGCCAGGCCGGTTCCTTCCTTCTCTTTGTTCCACATATATTGTTTTTTTGCCCTATAATGAAACCCTTAGTTCGTAACACATGATGGCTCAGTCCTGACTCTTTTAGAGTGAAGGATTTGAAATGTTTTAATTTTGTGGGGTTTTGCACAGCGCAATAGCAGTTCCTTGTTTCATGGGGTGTAGGAATCCATTTCAGTAAAAATGAACGTTTGTGCAAGTAACGATAAAACAATTCTTTCTGTACAAGGCTCAAACATTCTTAGGGTGTTCAACTGGGCGTGTTGCTTTAGCATCATCGGAGGTAAAAAGCGCGAAGACGTTGACGGACAAGAGAGAGACAAAAACACACAGGGCGTCTGCACACTGATGAAATGTGACAGTGCTTTCTGTATCAATAGCCTTGTCCGTCCGTCCTTGTCCTCTCCTAGTACGTGGTCGTCTTCGCGCCTTTTACCTCGGTTCAAACATTCATATCGGCAAGTACGGTGAAACACCGGTGAAACGTGAATTAGAACGTCCTTCAATCCTGCTAATGAAGGCTACATGTGGCTGTATTAAGGCGAAAGCCTTTAATGTCTCATGCTCACGTCCGTCCGGTGTCCGTCCGTCCGGTGTCCATCCGTCCGGTGTCCGTCCGGCGTCCGTCCGTCCGTCCGTCCGGCGGTAGTGCTGGTGGTGTGCGTCCTCACCACCCTTACTGCACATGCGCGAACCCTCCCCACGCACCTCCTCTGCTGTGCTTCCCCTCTCTTTCCTCTAGTTATCCCTCCCGCCCGCGGCGTTTACACACCCAATGCGCATGCGCGTCCCCTCCCCCCTCTCTCCTCTAGGCATCCCTCCCGCGGCGCTAACACCCCCCATTGCGCATGCGCGTCCCCTGCCCCTCCCTCTCCTACGTTTCCCCCTCTCTCCTCTAGGCATCCCTCCCCGCGGCGTCTACACCCTCAATGCGCATGCGCGTCCCCTCCCCCATCTCTCTCCTCTAGGCACCCCCCCCCCCCGCGGCAACCACACCCCCCAACGCGCATGCGCGTCCCCTCCTCCCTCTCTCCTCTCTTACGCTCCCCCCTCTCTCGCCACGCAACGCCGACGCAGGCAGCGTCTGCTAGCGAGTTTCTTCGTTGAAAAAACCGACTGCTCGCGCTGCACAACCGTTCACTGGCCACCCCGTATATATGGCAATGGATCTTGACCTGCAAGGTGGTGCCGGTGGGAGATGTCTCCTGTGCGTTGCCGAACGATGAAAAATTCGCAGCGTGCGCGTTAACTAAAAGCGAACTGCGGGTCTCTGTGTCCAGTCCGAGTCTTCTGTCTCTCATTGCCCAGCAGCGATTGGGATGTTCCAGTAGGAAACAACCGTCCATCACTGCGTGCTTTGCGCCCCCAGGTTTCTCTCCTGTGCAACGCTGCGATGAGCGCCAGCGTCAACGCCGCCGCCAGTGTAAGCGTTAGCGCCCGCTGCTTCGCATCTACACATGGTTCCCTTTAGCGGTGGATGGTGTAATCTTTAAGGCGAAAGTCTTTAATGTCTCATGCTCACGTCCGTCCGGTGTCCGTCCGACCTTCGTCCGGCGTCCGTCCGTCCTTCTGTCTGTCTGTCTGTCTGTCTGTCTGTTCGTCCGTCCGTCCGTCCGTCCGTCCGTCCGTCCGTCCGTCCGTCCGTCCGTCCGTCCATCCATCCGTCTGTCCGTCCGTCCGTTCATCCGTCCATGTCCGTCCGTCCGTCCATCCGAGCTCTGGCACTGAGGCAGGTGGCCGCCGGGATGCGCAGACGGACGCCGGTCGCGTCGGACTCTATAGCGCTCGCGCTTTGCTTGCGTAGCGTTGCTGTGACCAGAGTTTGCAATCATTCTGACCGACGCCGTCTCAATGGACCCAGGCGTTCACGGAATACACTTTCCAATTTACAAAGGGTCCGTCAACTTAAGAGCTGGAACGCGGATGGCGTTTGCACGATGCGCAAAGCGCGAGAAAATACTAACGCATGCGAACGGAGGGAGATGAGTCTCGCGTCTCGTTGCGATTCGCGGTAAAAAATTAAAGAAGAAAACACGCACCCATTAGGTTTGTGTCTTATGCCACTGAGAGTGTAAAAGAAAAAAAGACATGGCATAATCAGTGGAATGGCCACACGCTTTCGCCGAACACACTTTGGAATGTACAAAGTGTCCTTCAATTTTTGTGTTTAGTTTGTTCGTAATACATCTTAGCTTTAAGTCATAAATGTACAAATGTTGATTGAAGATTTGACTCGAATAAATTTCCTCGCCCTGCTAAAAGACGGTATGCAAGTGAGCGAAGAATTTAATTGAAATTGAGTGGCGGGTTGAAAACTGAGTGTTGGGCCTTCTTAACGTTTTATTCATAATTAGGTTTTACGATCTTGCTTTTTAATTGAGTCTCGCGTCTTTCTGCAGGTTTTATGACCTGGGACACAGAGTGGTCGGTGTGGAATTTGTGGAAGAATGCGTTCGGAGCTACTTCACTGAGAATGGCCTTCAAATGGAAGAGGCTACTTGTCCCGTCCTTAAGTGCAAGGATACTCAGGGTACGCAAAGCCTGTCCCATACTTAATAAAACTCACTGATAGGGAACTTCGTGCTGTACATCTTATATTTTAGTGCAGTGAAACACGAGGACGGAAAAGAGGACGTGAGGACATAATAATTGTTTGTAGGCTTGCCCTCCTGTCTTCTTTAGCGTATTCACGTTTCTTTGCGCTAAACCATAAGATGCTTAAGTTGCATTTAAAAAAATTTGGAACTTTGAAGTGGACGTATTCCGCGGTGAAATGAAGGCAACTGTCTCAAATCCTATTGTTTTTTTTTTGACAAGAAGTGCACTTTCGATGAAAAAAAAATTATTTATTTGAATTCCGGGTAATGTTTCTTTCAGTAGTGGTTTGCTGTGGAGCTAGGACTGTGGCGTGCGTTTCACTGCTGACATGAATGTTGTGTGCAGAAGTATTAATGCAAGCGCTTTGCACTGCAACGCGTTTCTGTATAGTGAAGGAAAGGAAACTGCAGCACTGTTTGAATAATTGCCCATAACACATGTTATGTGGTGTAAGTGGTATGCTCTCATATTTGAAGACTGGCGCGGTGGAAAAAGAAACAAAGAACAACTGCTGAAGAATACGTCTCACCGTTTTTGTTTTTATATTATGTTTTAATTGTCCGGAAAGTGGTTCCTTGTTATCTTGCGTCAGGAAAATATACCTGTTTTCCAGTATTCCAGCACTACACCCATGCGGTTAACTTAGTTGCAGTAAGAGCTCGTCTTTCTCGACACGTGTGCTTTGCTTCATTTCGCGCTAAACCAGCCCTCAAGCATTAAAACACTGACTATCGCGGCCTGCAACCCTGTTATGGTTTCACAGAGTGCAAGTAGTAGTATGTGATCTATGTCACTCTGATGTATTCATGGAACCTTGATTCGACACAGCATGGTTATTTCCACCCAAAAAATAATTTTACGAGCTTTCTTTTATTTATTCCTTACGTAGACGCCGGATCATCGACTACAAGTGTTTATCTGCAACATTTTCGACTTTAAAAGGTAAACGACAATTTTATTTTCGTCAACGGCACTATTTTGAATTCCAGGTAGCATTACTGACGTGTGCACCTCAAGATTAAAATACAAAGAAGCAAAGAAGCAAACAAACAAGCATGTAAATAAAAAATAAACAAAAGACATGGCTCCTATAGGGCGAGGGTCCCGTTGTTGATAACAATAGCATCAGCATTTTGTGGAGAACTTAATTTAATAACTCAATGGTGTGGAATAGGCATATGAACGTACACACCCGTTTGAAATAGCACGGCCAATGAAATTATAGTCTCAACAGAGTTACTTCCCAAATTGCGCCCACTTGGGAAAGAATATAATAATAATTGTTGAGGTTTTGCGTCCCAAAACCACGATATGACTATTAAGGACGCCATAGCGGAGGTCTCAGGAGATATCGAGATCTACATTTAAGTACACGTTCCTCTAGCATTTTGCATGCATCGAAATGCGATCACCTGCGGCCTCGATTAAGTCTCACAATATTCACTTTGTAATGAATATTAACGTGTAATTAAAATAATAAGGTAAGATAACAGGCTTGTACGTCGTATTTATTAGACATTTTTTTTCTTATTTCTTCGCGATGGTATGCTTGCGTCATTTTTTTCTTGAAGTACTACATAAAAAATGTCAGACGCAGCAGTCTTCGTCGTCGTATTAAACATTAATCTTGCAGAAAGTCATGACTACAGTGAAACCTGAATATGAAGAATTGGAAGGGGAATCCAAAGTACATCGTTTTGAAACCATTGCTTAGGGCCACGACCACTCTTTTTTCAATGTATACGCCTAAGATAGTGCAAGACGTTTAAATTATTACGTCTACAATGGCACCAACGTTTTAGCCACTTCTTCTTTCTTGCGCTACGCAACGTCAGTAGCGAGTGCACAGCCGTGGGTTAATTTATTCATTCGTAAGCTGCCTTTACGTCACTGAAGCTCTAAGGGCTAAATGCTTTGAACACATATTTAATACATGAAAAACTAAGCGAACACAAGAATTCCAGCAAAGAAGACCACATCATCTAGCACCAACAGATAACTGGACACTGCGATATTTCTGAAGATTCTGCAGAAAAAGCTTGAGGCGATAAAGGCGCATGAAAGCGATTGTGCTACAGACTACCCATTCACACTCTGTGAAGTGCGCGGCTGCTAAGAAAGATATACTGTCGCCTTAACAAACAACTTGTTTGAACTTGCTTGAAGTGCGCTGCACTATATTCTAGAGACCATAAACCAAAGTTATCTATTCCTATAAATGAAATGCAATAGAACATTTGTTGGATTGTGGCTTCTTCTAAAGCAAGTAACTCAATATCCAGGCAACGATTATAGACTACACTTTCTGTCTCAAGTATGCAGTGTGCTTGAGGACACAATTACCAACCTGTAAAACAGCTCCTTGAGTGGCCGCAACTCAGCAAGCATAAAGTTTAAGGCAATTTCTTTTGTGAGACAGTTGGTATTTCAGTGTAAAAGAAGAATATTTCGTGACAAGCGTCAAGAAACAGCGCAGAGCGGTAAAGGACAAGAAATGGAACATAGACAAGCGCTTCCTGACAGGTTAAGTGGAAAGATCTTATCAGACGTAATAAAATATCTAATAACACCAGATAAAATAACAAAAACATGTGAATGGTGTGCACCGTGGTTTGCGCAGTCATAAAATGCTAGCTCTTTTGGAGCCAAGGCAAACCAGGGCTTGCTGACAAAGTTACCCTTGGCAATAACCAAGACCTTCATTGTCACCCTTCTCTGATCATTACATGTTTTGCCAGGACGGCACTTTGCTCGAACACGGGAGTGCAACCACACTCAGCACTGTGGTGAGCAAGGAAACCGTTATTTTTTTTTCGTATCTTTGAATTGCGTTCTTTTAACCCAATGTTCAGGCATCACCCCGTTTGTCCAACACGTTTGAGACCACAGGAAAGGGGAACACTGCTCACTATTTTGGCGGCATATTCAACAAAATGACTTTTATAGTTTCCCTTGCACTTGCGCGGTTCCTGCTAGAGAGGGCATTTCCTAGCACAAAACCGATGCAGTTTGGGTGGAGCGGAGAAAAGGAAAAGAAATACCCTAATGTAGACCTATCTTATTGAGTCTATGTGACACACGATGTACGTAAGAAACGACTCTCACCTTCTGCTTTGATATTGACTCTTCTTCACCATGTACCTGTGGTCTCAAATATCTTGGTCAAACGGGGTGATGCCTGAACATCAGGTTACAAGAACACGATTTGAAGGTTGAAAAAAAAGGGCGGTATCGTTGCTCAGCACTGTGCTCAGTGTGGTTGTACTCCCATACTCGACCAAACTGCGGTCTTGCCAAACACGCGAATGATCAGACAAGAGTGATCATTGAGACCTCGATTATCGCCAAGGGTAACCGCATCAGCCAGTCCTCGGTTGCCTTTACTCCGAGAGAACTGGCATTTCTTGACTGTGCAAACCACGGCACACCTTTGACATGCTTTCATTGTTTTTTCAGTGCATTTTGTACGATTTGTTACGTCCGATGAGGTTTTTCCACTTAACTTGACGCTTGTTACGTGATTGTTTGCGCGCGCTCAGGGGCCATTTTATGCGACAAATATACATGTTCATTTTTCACTAAAGCCTCAGTTGGGTGTCAGCACTTGTCTTGTCCTTCCCGTGGTCCGCTCTGCGCTGTTTGTTGAAGCTGTTTTACCAACTAGCCAAATCCCAAACCGTGCTTTGGTGACAAAGGTAAGGGTTACAGCACCTTGCGACGTGAGCACAAGAGGAGAAACGCGTCAGAGCGCGCTAGAACCCTTAACATTTGAATTGTGCACCAACGGGTCCAGAAAATCGCACTGCTAAAGAGTACTTGGGCCACTACGGATAGTAGACTTAAACAAAAATCACAGCTTCACCGGAAGGGCGAAGGACTGAATGCGACAGCTACAAAGTTGAATGGTATACGAATTAAAGGGGCCCTGCAACACTTTTTCAAGTACCCATGGAATGGATTCACTAAAGGAGCTTATTGCCTCACGAATTCATTGCCGCGAAAATTTTTGGAATCCGTCCAGTACGAGTGGAGTTACAAAGATTTCTCGCACGCTGCAATTGCATTCTCTCTTCTCTCGTCCCGTCGAAAGCGCTGGAAGCTAAGCAGGGAGGGATGGCACGGGGAAAGAAAATACGTCACGCGCGCCTCGTGATCTCGAGCGCTTTTTCTCTTTCTTTTTTTTTGTTCGAATACGCCAATTTTCATTGCGATCGCGCGCGCACGCGTGGACAAGTCGCGGCCTCCCGCGGCGGCCTCTGTAACTACCGAGCGTGCCATGCTCAAATCAGCCAATGGCTGATACAAAAAAATCTCTCGTCGGTGACGAGTGATTTTTGGGTACGCAACGCCATTTGTCGAGAGAAGAGAAAGCAATTTCTGGATGACTTTGAGAATTTATTGTGAATTCCACGCCGCGTGCTGCGCTATAATATTCGGCTCGCGTGTTCTCGAGAGCCTGGACTACCGATCGGCAGCGTTTTCTGAGCATGCTCAAAAAGTGTTGCAGGACCCCTTTAAGGCTGGAAGCTAACTCTTATGGATCCGATCGGGCGCAAGAAAAGAAAACGCTAGTTCAAGTGGATACGGCCGCGCCAGGTCCCAATGCGGTTTCTGCGCTGCCAGTCTTCTAAACGCGAAGTAAGTGCTGAGAGCACAGCAAGTTTACGAGCCGTCTCCCGATGGCGATCCAGATAGCGCGTGCCAGCGCTCTTATGAGCAAAGTTCGCACTGGCTGCACGAGCGACGCGAACAGCTTAGCTATTTAGCACAAGACACAGAGGTGGCACAAAATTTTGAGAAGTAGCCAATCACACATCCCTCAGCAAAATCCGCTTCTCTGTTAAAAAAAAGACAAAAAAAAAACAGAAAAAAAAGAAAAAGAAGACTTATGAAGATTAAAATATGCGTTTATTAGATACTTACACAATATACTGTTGACTGAAGGCTGGGATTCAGAGCTAGTGACCAGGCGGGACTCCCAGAGATGACGCCTAGGCAAAGGAGAAAGAAAGAACACGTCCTTTACCGTCAAACTGCTAGGAAAAAAGCCGGTAGATCCCACGCACTGTGGGAATCGATGTAATGCGAAGCAGCCAGGAAGGAGCAGATCATGCTTTACATAATTTGCATGTCATGTTTTACATGTTAGGACCTATCATTTATGTTCGTCATACAGTCACGTCGCGCAATACCAATTTTGGTGTATATCAAGCTAGCGAACTGGACGAAAGCGCACCATGAGCGTGGCATGTAAATGGCGTTGTAGATGACATGCATGACAAGATTTTCACGTTACCACCTGCCTCTTATGTTTGTTATACGGTCATGTCACTCAATACTAAATATGGTGTATATCAAGCTAACGAAACGGCTGCGAGCGCGCCATGAGCGTGGAATGCAAGTCATGTCGCTCATGACATGTCATTATTTTCATCTTACCACTTGTCCTTTATGTTCGTCATACAGTCATGTCACTCAATACCAAATTTGGTGTATATCAAGCTAACGAAACGGCCGCGAGCACTCAATGAGCATGGCATGCAAGTCATGTCGCTCATGACATGTCATGATTTCCATATTACCACTTGTCATTTATGTTCGTCATACAGTCATGTCACTCAATACCAAATTTGGTGTATTTCAAGCTAACGAAACGGCCACGAGCACGCCATGAGCGTGGCATGCAAGTCATGTCGCACATGACAAGTCATGATTTCCATATTACCAGTTGTCATTTATGTTCGGCATACAGTCATTTCACTCAATATCAAATTTGGTGTATATCAAGCTAACGAAACGGCCGCGAGAGCTCCATGAGCGTCGCATGCAAGTCATGTCGCACATGACAAGTCAAGATTTTCATATTACCACTAGTCATTTATGTTCGTGATACAGTCACGTCACTCAATACCAAGTTTGGTGTATATCAAGCTAACGAAACGGCCGCGAGCGCGCCATGAGCGTGGCATGTAAATCATACTTTTCATGACAAGTTAGTCATGATTTTCATGATACGACCCGCCATTTATGTTCCTCATACGGTCATGTTATGCCATACCAAATTTGGTATAAATCCCATTAACGATACGGCCAGGAGAGCACAAAGTCGTAGGCGGCTAGATAGATAGATAGCTAGATACGCTCAAACTCGCCGAAGTTCGCTAAGAAATGCTTCGCATTTAAAAACTTCGGCGTCGGAGCACTTCGCCGCGGGCCATACATTGCGATCCTTTCATTGCTGATAATGCGGGTCATAACCAGCGTCACACAATAGCTTCCAAGAGTGTTAATTATTTTTTTCTTGCCATAATATGGTGAATGAGAAATGGTTGAGGTCACGTGAAACTTGTTAATGCAGTGCTCACGTGTTTCGCGGCATAGGCAACTGAAGGGCAAGAGGGAGGGTTGTCAAATTTTTTGTGCAATTCACGTTATTAACGTAACTTTTTGAAATTATTCAGTGTATTCACTCGTGTATCCGATTTGGGAATTTTTTTTATACCTCCTCTTGCGCTTTTATGCCTTTCGAATCACGCAGTGCTTTTAGTATACGTGTGCCACGAAACGACTTGTAGGCAATGCCAGTATAGGTTCTTTCCAAGTGCAACGTCCCAGCCTAAAATTCTACCACCAGTGATTTTAGTGAAAAAAATTCAGCTGGCAGGTACGAGAGTAGTTTTAGTGACATATTTTCGTTCAAAAAATTTGGTAGTCACGTTCAAAAAATTTGGTAGTGGCAAATAAGTTCCGCTCTGCTCATAGATTGTTGTCATCCTCGGGGTAGTAAATGCTCAAGAAGGTCTTTTTGTGCAGCCACTTAGAAACCCGCCTTCTCGTCCATGCACTGTCTCATGTCGCATGGTGAGGCAGCAGTCAATAATGGCCTAAAACAAAGCTAGCAATGCTCAAAACAAACGAAAATAATCTAAAAAAGTTCCAAGAAACTACAAGCTACCGAAATAGCCAATAATCGGTCGCAATAACTTACCTAAAAGTGTGGAAAACGCTTCGGTTTGCCAGCGCCTACCTGCGAGATTGGTTGTCGACATCAAAAATTATTTTTTTTGCTTTAAAAATATTTACAGCAATAAAAATTTTCACATCACAAGAGAAAACATTGGATCATATAATGAACCCTCTCATATATTTTTATCACGATAGCCTTGATGCTCAATTTACGAGTGAATATCCCGAAAAAGTCATTTTTTGTCAACTTTGCAAGCATTTTTCTCCATAAAAGTTTCGATTACATAGGTTGAAAATATTTTTGGTAGATATTATGTAGACTGGTAAAAAAGCTGAAAATGTTTTGCCGCTGAAACGTTGCCGCTGTTCTTACGAAAATTGCCTGAATATGCTTGTTTTCTTGCTTCTTTGCTAGGCCTATTTAAGCCGGAAAATTAATACACGGTTTTATTTGTGATGTCTCGTAGAAAAACATTGACGATATAATGCTTCAAAACAGAATGAGCCGTTATACCCAGTATGAAGTATAAATACGCATAATTTATCCCCACCTAACTTTTCCTCTTCGCCGGAATATTCAAAGAGCGGTCACGTGACCACCAAATTTTTTTTGAATGAAAATGCTTCACTAAACTCACTCTCATGCCATTACCTATCAGCTCAATTTTTTTTCAATCAACTCACCGATGGTCGAATTTTGGGCTGGGACGTTTCCCGTGGAATGGCCCCATACGCAGTTGGATATTAAATAAAATTTATGAATGAAGACATGGCATGCAAATAAGGATGTCAAAGCACAATAAATAAATTCTGTTGGAAAACTACATCTCAAAAATATTAACAGCTGAGCTGTTGATGACGTCGAAGCCCCGTTAGTCGCGAACAAAAATTATCGTCGTCATGAACCGGCACGCTCTCTCATTCTCCTCTACTTCCGCTTCGTTCCCAGAACACGTGCACCGATTTGTCCTGTGCGGGATGCAATAAATCTGATGGGTGAGAGAACAAGTTCACATAGATAAAAGTAAGGAGAGAAGGTGGAGCTAAAGAAAGAGATAAAAAACTTTCCCATCTCCCGCTAAAGGGGACCATGTGTGGATGCGAAGCAGCGGTGAGATGGTTAGCTTGAGCGGGAGAAACGTCGCCGCTCTCGTTTCGCGGCAGCGGCCCGGGCGCACAGGAGAGAGAATGAGGCGCGCTCCGTCATTTTCATACTGCGGAACTACCGTGGTGCTCCCAGCGGAGTATGCAGCTGTCGCACCACCTGTCGTGCGCGCCGCTCTGTAGAGCATTCCTAGAGGGGAGAACCGTAGGAAAGGAGAGAGAGGGGACGCGCATGCGCTGTGGGGGGTGTGTGACGAGGGAGCCGCTCCGTAGAGTAGAGGATTCCTAGAGGAGAGAAAGGGGGGTGAGCATAGGAGACAGGGGGGAGAGGACGCGCATGCGCTGTGGGCTCCGTAGAGTAGAGGATTCCTAGAGTAGAGGAAGGGGGTGAGCGTGGAGAGGAGAGAAAGGTGGGAGCGTAGGAGAGGAGAGAGAGAGGGGGGGGGACGCGCATGCGCTGTTGGGGGGTGTAGGACGCGGGCGCCGCTCAGTAGGGTAGAGGATTCCTAGAGGAGAGAAAGTGGGTGAGCGTAGGAGAGGAGAGAGAGAGGGGACGCGCATGCGCTGTGGTGGTGTGGGACGCGGGAAGCAGGGATGGACTAAGACCGCCCTCCCCCCCCAAACACATGCAAGCAAGATTAAGGAATGGAGTCAACCTGGGCGACAGACACCACCTGCCTAGCCATTGCTAAGCAGCTTCTCTGTGCTCTCGGCCATGACTCTGGTGACTGTAGTGGTGGTTGATGGCCTTATATTGTACTACAGTGTTCTGGTTCGCATAGTGGGTGCTTCTTTACTTCATGAAAGTGGCTGGACGCGGGAGGGACGCAAAAGGAAGGACCGGACATAGCCCCGAGCATAAGATGCTTCGCATCTAAAAGAAAGAGAAATTCTTGGCGAAGCAATTTCGTGATGATGCGGGAATTGATCCCGCGTACCCACGATCCGAAGGCCAGCATCGTAGCCACTCGACTATCCATGCTCGCTAGCAGATCATAACATAGCCTTGTATAGTATAGTATACTAATGACGTGAGGAAGAAAAATGCGGGTGCGCAATAGAAATGTGGGTAGAGGAGAGGTGGGCGTAAAGAAAGTAAAGGTGGAAGTAATGCATGACTTGGTATAGTATAGTATACCAAAATAGTGCCCAAAGGAAGTGATGGTAAGGAGGAGGGAAAAGAGAAGAGGAGAGAGTAAGGCATAGTTTAGCCTTGTATAGTATAGTATAACAAGGAGGTGCGAAATTGGAGGTGAAGGTGAGAAGCAGGGAAAGGAGGAGGGGAGATGGTGAAACATTGGACAGTAATGTATAATATAGAACAGGAAGAGGTAGGAAAGGAAAATGGCTGTGAGGAGGAGGAGAATTTCACAGGCTCCGGTATTTTCTCAGTCTTCGCAAAACCGATACGTAGCTGCTCCAATTTTTTTTTCTATGAAGAGGTAGGATGCAAAGCCCTTGTCAAACCGTCCACATTTTCCTTGCTGCCACAGGGAGTGCGCTGGAACTATGGATATTGTTTGGGATAGGTCTGGATTTACAGCCATGAAAGTGGAGGACCGCGGCAAGTAAGTAGAAGTATATTTTCTATTATGGCACATATCTAAGCACAAACAGCACAGCTAAGCTAGAACGATGAAAGCGTTTTATATCTTCATTATTAAATGCTCATACCTGAGCAGGAAACTAATGCAGGGAAATGAGGATTAAGATACATAATATTAAATGAATATAAACTATCTACAGATAATTTAAGTCGTGGTCCACAAATTGACCTTCTGTAACGTTTGCCACCATTACGTAACCGACGAGAAGTCTAAACATGATGTATCGTTCCGAGTGCAACTACTGTTCGGATTTCCTGATAATTTTAGCTGCAGACATATTACGCTCTCCTGTTCTTTTTGTGTAGTAGGTTAGATGCCCTAGTTTCATTGTCAAAGCGGCATCCCCACCTCTGTTTACAAGTTCACTGTTCTACGTCATGCACAATAAATACAATTATTAAATACTACTTTTCTCATTAGATATGCTGCAGTGATCAAGAATTTGCTGGCTCCAGACTTCTCGTATGGAATGTGGACGGTGGTGTATGACGCGGAGACAGTCCTCGACTCGTGTGAGTGGCTATTCTGTGGTATATTTTCACTCGGAAGAGTTTACAACATCGATAAACGTAGACACATTGACGCAATCTAACCCATCAATATTTTTTTATTACGGCGGAAAAACATGGGAATGTAGGGTGAGTTAGAGACTCCTATACCAACATCAGGATGATGAGGTGAAATTAGCAAACGAGGAGGAGAAGGAAAACAAGAAAAGTTACAGTCTCGCCGCAAGGGCGAAGCAATGAATACGATAGCAACAAATTGCAATGTCACACGAAGAACGACAAGCAGCTCGATACTTGCAGCTTCCCACTGAAGCACAAAGGAGGACGCTCGAAAAGAATGAGCAGGTATACACAGGACAAGCGCGAACTAACAGCTATCACAGTTGTTACGCCTTTGTGTTTGAACAACGCGCTGCAAGGGTCGACAACGCACAACCCGACCCTTTTAGATATTTCTTTTTCTTTTTTGGGGGGGGGCGCTTGCAATGACCCCTCTGAGTCTCCTGCCACGCGGTGGGGTGTGACGCAAGGTGTGTGCGGTGTTCTTTATTTATTTTTGCGTTCCACATCACGAGTGGGTGCAGAAAGGGACCGCTTTTTCGTGCGCGTCTCAAGGGCAGTTTTCAAATTGTAGGAAAATCTAGGAGCGTTGCGTGATAGAAAACACGCTCAAAATGCTGTCAGATCTGCGTACCATCAGCGGTAAATGGTGTATATAAATAGCTCGCCGTTATTACTGCAGGCGCATGTATGGCGCGTGGCTGAGTGGTCTAACGCCACGCGCTGCGGAGTGAGGGGTCCCTGGTTCGAGTCCCCGGTCAGGTTCCTCGGAATTTTTTCTTCTGATTTAATTTATTGCGATAGCAATTATATGAACAGTCTCGACGGGTTTTTGCCGTTGCCGTTGCTGTCGCCGTTGCCGTCATGTCCCGTATGAAGTCCAAATTGATAAGAACCCCCTGCGCATCGTACGTTCTACCTGCGGGTAATAGCGGGCGAGCGGGAGCGGTGAACGCAGCTGAAGCGGCGATCAAACGAGCCGGCCCGTCTCCGTCGCTCCGAGGCCGCATGCGATAAGATCTCCCCAACTGTTCAACCGGCCCCGCCCGTCGTTCGCGAGCGTGAAAAGACGCGAGGGGGGGGGGGTCCCTTGAGCGACCTTCGATTTTACGACCGCGGTCATCGCGGGCGCGCGCGTTATCTCCCTATCTCGGCAGCCGACAGCGGGCGGCCTGGTGTACCATTCTACGTGCTGCGCTCTCAACGCGAAGAGTACGTCGTGTGCAGAGTGTCCGCTGGAGCGGCCGTATTCTCTTAAACCAGCGTTTTCTAGAGTTGCGTGAGATCCGATCCAAAATAGTTAGCTGCCAGCCTCACTTCGTATAATTTTACAATTTGATGTTATCTCATTCACTGCTTCACCCTTGCGTAAAACTGTGACTTTTTTTTCTTTTTGTGACTTTATTTTATATATATATATACATACATATACATATGCGGGGCATGACGGTGACGGTAAAACTCAGCCGAGAGTGTCCATATAATTGCTATCGCAATAAAAATGAAAATTTATGCCTGAGCATATAACGGGCGTATATGAACAATTATATCGCGAAAGAGCAAGCAGTGCGCGGAAAAAAGTGGCGGTACCAAGGACTGCGTCGAATACATGAGATAGTGGCTACAAACATGTAGGGAAGACAACAAGCGTCTGCATTTTTCCGTGATCGTCTATAGCAGCGGTGTCAAACTCACCTAAGCCAGCGGGCCGCTGTCACGTAATTTAGTCCCGCAAGGGCCAGGGCAGTGCATAAGGTGAGACGGGGGGGGGGGGGGGGGGGGAGGGATTTTTACAATTTGCCTGCAAACGCTGCCATTTGAATGAAAACTTTCTCATATCTGATATTCAGGTCATTTCGGAAGAGATTTGGCGCCAGGCTTCCAAACACATGTCGATACCGATCTCCAAAATGACTCAAATATGGACGCCGATTGTGAAATATACTTTTATTTCACGGTTATGTTTCAAAACAAGGTGAACACATGAGATGCCTCACGGAGACAATGCCTTACACCAGTCATGTCTGTGGCTCACGAACATACTTGATCAGCAAATTAAAAAAAAATGTAGGGCGAAGACAGTCATGTCAGGGCCACGGGCCGCAACCGAGAGCCTCGCGGGCCGCATGCGGCCCGCGCGCCGCTTGTTTGAGACACCTGGTCTATAGCAAAGGACTGGATTCACTTGACGTCTCCAAAATCTTTTAAAAAATGCTGATTCAAATGAAGTATTCTGCTGAAAGTCCCCTCAGACAGGATACATGAAAGTCATTGTTCAGAGACATATTCGTAGCACGAGGTGAGGCTAATGTTCGAAAATTCACAAGGCACGTTGAAACTCGTGTTCCACAATTTAACTTTGTTGAAATGGCGAACACTTCAAAAACTAGGAACTAAGGCGTCGAATGAATAGTGAACACATTATTGGGCAGCAGTGTCGCAGTTGGGGGGTAATCCCGATAAGATCTGCGCAATTAACGCGTTAGCTATTTGCACATGAGACCCGGTATGTTCTAGCGCAATCGCTGGTGCTCGCCCGCGCTACAGTATGTACCACGCCATGTTTGCGCAGGCAGTTTGCTTAGAACAGCAGACAACAATTGAGAATGGTCGAATAAATTCATGCACAGATTGCACCGAGTCGCAGCATGTATGGCAAGTTTAGTCGGCAGAGCCCAGTTGGCCCTCATAAATATCACGTACGAAAGAGCACGCGGGCGAATGTTTATTTGTTCATTATTGCGATACCAATTATACGGACACTCTCGGCGAATTTTGCCGTCGCCGTCACCGCCATGTCAAGGATTTGCATACGCATGTATATATAAATAAACACCTCAAAAAATAAATCAGAAGACATCAATTGGAAATGCGCCTCCGGGATTCGAAACAGTGAGCTCTCGCTCCATAGCCTGCCGCGTTAGACAGCACTGCCACGTGCCACTAGTTCTTTGGAATGATAACGGCGATCTGGTGGTACGCAGATTTCAGAAGCGCTTCGGCGTGTTCAGTACTACCCGCGAGATGGTGCGAAGGGCGCGCTTGAAAGCAACGCTGCCTATATTTTCTTTCAACTTAACTTGAGCAGCACAATAAAAAGTGGCTCATCTCTGTACGGATGCGCGATGTGGAACGCTGGGCAACCAACGCCGAAGGAGCCGCTGAGGGTGTCACTCCACTCGTGGCAGTGTTCAACAAGGAGGCGCTGGCATAGTCGACACTTGCAGTGCGCTGACGAAACACGAAGAGGTAGAACTGTGACAGTTGTTAGTTCGCGTTCGTCCTGTGTATAGCTGCTAGTTTTTTTTTCTTTGTTTTTTTTTAGCGTCCTTCTTTGTGCTTGAGCAGCGTGGTGCGAGGTCGAGCTGCGACAAGTGATAGTTCACGCTTGTCCTCGTGTGTCCTTTTTGTGCGTCCTTTGCGCTTGACGAACGCTCCGCAAGTATAGAGGTGCTTCCGGTTCATCGTGTGACATTTTAATTTGTTGCTGTCGCATTCATTGCTTTGCCCTGGCGGTAAGACTGCGGCTTCTGATATAGGAACAGAATATCCTCCCATAAACTGTTACTTGGAAGACACTTATATAGGAGCAATATCCCCTTTTTGCCAGTTCCTCGTACTAGTGGGAAAGAAAGGGCAAGATACATTGCGCATAGGAATCATTGAACCTTCTGCATAGTCAACGCGTCTTGAATCGACCCCTATGTGCTGCATACGACTGCAGCCGCTCACTTTGATGAAGGCACTACGATGTTTGACGGCTCACTGGACGTGCCGCTTTCCAGAATCAACTTCTGAAGTATTATTTTTTATTGCTCAAAATGAACAGAGCCAAAAACGAACTGCATGTGCATTTTGAGCCTCAGATTATCTTCTTTTTTTGTGTAAAAATCGTAGATGAGTGGTTGCAGAATAATTAAATATTTAATTATACGCCAATTAAGATTAATCAGCAAAGCTCGCAAAAAAACAAAATATATCTTCATTTTCTTTCTTGGAATGTAATAAACAGTGCCTTAGAATTATGTTGTGCGAAATTTAGACATTTCCGGACAGTGCATCATAATGCGCGCCTGGAAAGGGATATTCAAAGAATAGAGGTAACCAAGAAAATGTCAACAGTTGTCTAAAGTGTTTCTTAGCTTTCAAAATCTTCATTTTGAACCGAATTACCTCAATATTAATTATTCACAGAATTTAGGTGATTCCGCTCATCCAGCACTGTGAAACTACCTCCTTGTGCAAGGTCTCCTAATAGGCCTTCTTTCCACGTTGCAGTGGCACCCCGAAGCGCCGGGGAGTCGGCCCTCCGGGAGCATTTTGGTAAGGACTTCCAAATCACATGGATCTGGTTGCTTGAGTCGATATTAGCAAGAAGCGCTTGTTTATGTCCATCTCTTCTATTCTACGAAACTAAAACACTCAGAGAGAAAAAAAAAAAACTTCAAGCCAGTTCCACGCTTGTGCAATCCGAGAAAACAGTGAAGCTGGCAACCAGCGCACCACCTGGGGAACGCTGATGGAGTTCTTTAATCTGTCGTCATTTCTGCCGTTTTTGTTTTATTTTGTGTTGTTCGGAATAATTGCGCGGAATACACGTCTTCCCTACCGTCTTTTTTTAAGGTATAGCGTTATCGTATAAATGTTTAGTCCCTGTTACATTGTTCTGTATTAAATTTTATTTTTCCATAATGTGAATCTTGCTCGTAAAGAAAGGTACTGGGAGAGACGCGGTGTATGTACATTTATTTTGTGTTCGGCGTACTCCTGTTTTACCAGCTGTAACGAAATTCATGTTTGCTCTTCTTTAGAAGTTAACTGCTCCATCACAAATAACAAGCCTAAGTAGCATTGTGGTGCCCCTAAACACTGTGATGCCTCCTAACAACAGAAGTGGTGTTCTGATCAGTGTGGCTTTTGCGGCTCTTTGGCTTCGGCTAGAGCAGAACTTTTTCAACACTTCGGCTCCAGTGACATTTCCTGTTCGGTGATTTATGATCCCATCCAGTCGCCAGTACGGTGCTCACGAGAATGATCAAATTCGAACTGCCTAAATTTCCAAAAGTTTTTTTAAAAAAATTTGCCACTTTCGCACTTTTCGCAGGAGACGTTGCCGCCAGAATTGCGCTCGCGGATTTCTACGTTGAAGAGCGGGCGTTGCTCGCCGATGGCGGCGGTCCATTCACTTTCTGCATGTGGCACATGACCCCCCCGGTAGAAGTGAAGACTTGCCATCTATGCGCCCGTCATGGCGTCGTTGCGTCAACTGTAAACTACTTCAAAAGCGTGAACAGTGAGCACAAATAAATTTGGGAATATTGCGACGACCACCTGGCCTTGTACTATGCAGCGAAATATTTTATGTTGAGAATAGATTAATTGAACGGACAACGCCGTGGAATAGAATTTAACGAGATGGGTGTGTGTGACGGGCCACAGAAAATGTCACTTCAATAGCAGGTTGGTAGGATACGATGCAACAAATGATTACGCACTCTAAAATAAGGTGTAAACGAACACGGTGATTTTCTGAGTTATCTTCGACTGACTGGGACCCGCAGGTACCGGTTCATGTCCATTCGCACAGGGAGAGCGTCAAGCCACGTTCAGACTGCAGTTTTATCAGTCATAAGTGTCGTATCGCGTAACTGCTGGAACGTCCGTTTGCGTAGCTAACGACCACGTATGTTCACAATGAGTTCTTCGGTAAGATACGTTTTTCACGACGGGCCAATCAGCGCGCTCATGGCAACTGCGTTTTGTATTTTTCAACATCTCGTCGGTTGGCAAGCGGCTATTAGTGGAAGTCGAGGCTCTTCGCTTTCATCGTCTTTGTGCTTAACTGACGCAGACGGAGACGTTGTAGGACAACGTGGATGCATGAAATATTCTTCAGTATATTAGTTGATGGTGATTTCCGCAATCGTTTCACAAAGCTGTGGGCTGGCGATATGGTGTTGTTCTACGACGCCGGGAAAACGCCTTACATGGTCTCGTTATGCTTTCGCGTGAAATCATCTTTCTAGGACCGGCGCTTGATTCAGCGTCAGCGTAGCACATCGGCTGCAAGGATGCGCTGCGACGAAAATGAAAGCGTACCGCCTTCATTATAAATGACCTGCAAAAACCTGCAAGGCAGCTTTATTACACTACAGAAATTCATGGTCTACTGCGGTGCGTTGCGTCCTCGCTACAATTGTAGTAGTGTAGAGTGTTTTGAGTGGCGCAACCGGCTGCCGTGGAGCGGCCCGTTTTGCGTAGAAAATAGCGGCGGCGCTGTAGTCGATTACACTTGAAAGCGTCCCCCGGGCTGCCCGGGCTCGCCGGCAGCTGCTCGCCGGTGCGTCTGCGGAAACGTCGGGATTGAACGAAAAGAACGTTGAAATGGACGCTACATCGCAACTGAACTGCTTTAACGTGCCGGCTACATCTAAATGCGCAGGTCGAGTGCCTGGAAGACGCGAGTGGTGTTGTTTATTATTTTGTTTTTTTAGGACGCGCAACGTGTAATTTCTCGGGCTGTGTTGAAGCGCGACAAGAGACGCGTTTAGCAGAGCGTTGCTTATGCTCAGCTCCGCGAAGATGTAGCGTCCCGAGACTACCAAGACAGTGCAGGAAACTGCAGAGAGTTCGCACTTTTGACAATCGCGTCTTGCCGAGACGCGCGGCCAGTTTGGCTGCAAAACAACCGAAAAATGAAGTGAACACACTTTCGCGCTGCGCTCAATTGACTTCGTCGTGAGATGCGTGTGAGGTGCGTTCTACGTTACGCCGCTAGCATGAGTCGATCGAGAAGCGGCCCTTCTGACTGTCTTGTTGCGTACAAACACTTCACAATCGAAGCCGCCATCGTCAGCACATTTGAAGAACACTGATTTCTCTATGGCAGGTTCCCTTGTGTGGAGGTTCAACTTGTACGCTACATACGCTACACCGTTAAGCTCTGGAAATGCATGCAGTCACACGACCTAGATGGAACGGCGAGCTTTCGCAGGTCGTCAACGGAGGCGGCTGGCTCACAACCAAAGCTCCCACATTCTGTCACGCCGGCTTCGATTTCAGAAGCGTTTGTTGAACATTTCTCATGCGACGACGCATCGCCATGGTCGACGCGACGTCGCTTGCTCCCACATGGGATTGTCAGGCGCAAGCCGACGCCGTTTCGGCAGTGGCCGCGGTGCCGGTGTTTTCTTCGAAAGGTGGGATGGGGCATTCGGCAAAATTGTAGGCACCGCGTCTGGTCGAAGCGACGGCATTCCCCTTGGTACCCGAAATTCAGCTCCGTTGATTAGGCGCACATAGTCCCTCTCAATGAAATGAGGCTCAAAGTGGAGCTCACAAACGGCGCAATCAGCATCGAGAGGCTTGTCAAGTCGGCATAAATTTTTTTCCCACAAAAGCCGTCGCTCTTCGTGGCTTGACGCTTTAAAAAATTACACCATCTCCCGCTAAAGGGAACCATGTGTAGATGTGAAGCAGCGGGCGCTAACGCTTACATTGGCGGTGGCGTTGACGCTGGTGCTCATCGCAGCGTTGCGCAGGACAGAAAACTGGGGAGGCGCAAAGCACGCAGTGATGGAGCGGTGTTTCCTACTGGAACATGCCAACCGCTGCTAATGGGCAATGAGAGACAGAAGACTCCGACTGGACACAGAGACCCGCACTCCGCTTTTAGTTAACGCACACGCTGCGAATTTTTATTGTTCAACAACGCACAGGAGAAATCTCCCACCGGCACCACCTTGGAGGTCAAGATCCATTGCCATATATACGGGGTGGCCAGTGAACGGTTGTGCAGCGCGAGCAGTCGGTTTTTTCAACCAAGAAACTCGCTAGCAGACGCTGCCTGCGTCGGCGAGGCGAGAGAGGGGGGAGAGAGAGAGGGGGGGACGCGCATGCGCAGTGGGGAGTGTGGACGCCGCGGGTAGGGATGCCTAGAGGAGAGAGGGGGAGCGTAGGAGAGGAGAGAGGGGGGGGACGCGCATGCGCAGTGGGAGTATGGACGCCGCGGGCAGGGATGCCTAGAGGAGAGAGGGGGAAACGTAGGAGGGGGAGAGAGGAGGGGAGGCGCATGCGCAGTGAGGGTGTGGTTGCCGCGGGGAGGGATGCCTAGAGGAGAGAGAGGGGGGAGAGGTTTTTTATTTTTATTTTTTGAAAGGTTTGCGCATGCGCAGTAAGGGTGGTCACGCCGGCACACCACCACCACCACCGGATTAAGCTTCGCCATAAGATGCTTCACATCTAAAAGCGATATTTTGCGGCATTCATTCGCGCGGGCGTAGCCAGTTTTGCACCCTGGCGCGTAGCAGTGATTTAAACGCCTCTTTCTTTCCATTTAAGTCCCTCAACGTGGCACAATTCGCAGACGCGAACGAAGAAGTCCGAGCATTTCTTCAAGACACTGCCGGGGAACACATGGGAGACGCGCGCGTTCGTCTCTTCGCGCGTGCCGCGTCTTTCCTCAAGCCCCGCGGCCCGGCCGCGCGTTCAAGTGTATGCGACGCCAGCGCTGCCGCTACTTTCTACAAAAGAGGGGACACCGCTTTGCAAGGCGCTCCGGCTTCGGTTGCGCCACTCAAAACATTCTAGTACACTCTAGCTGGGCTAGAGCAAGGAGGTTTAAAAATAAAATTTTTTTTAAACCTCCTTGGGCTAGAGCAAGGGCTAGAGGGTAGACGCGTCGTACGCTCTCGTGGGTGAGCGTCGCGTCTGTCCTCTAGTGCGGCCATGGTGTGACTAGGGCGGCCAGTCTGGATTCTACAAACACCTGTTTTGCCTTCTTGAAGTAACTTGGAAAATCGTTATATGATTCGAAAACAAATAAATTCAAAAATAAGGAAGAACTAGCAGTTGTTCCGTGTACGCATACAACCGATGAGCGAAGCTCCTTAGAAATGGGACGCAAACGACTATGTACGTTTTGAAACTGTTGGCGGCGTCGGCGCTTAGATTCGGCCGCTGTAGCTCGTACGGCAGGATCCTGTCGGCGTAGCTGTTGCAGCTCCGTTCGTCGGGCTTTAACCGCAGGATCCTGTTGCCGGGCTCGTCTTGCTGCCGCTGCTTTGGCTTTGCGTTCCGCATCCTTGCCAAGCTACTTATCGTCTTCATCGTCATGTTTACGTTTCTGAGGACGACTATCCATGTTCCGTGAGCAGCCCTAACTAATCTCAAGTGGGTCCCTATTTTTATATATGTAAAAACATGGTTTTCTATGAATATTACAGTCGTTTATGAACGCGAACTGTTTATGCGCCACGCGCCTTGTTTTCTTTTCTTCTTTTTTTTTAACACGAAAGTGTTTTATGCCGGGGTCCACCAAGATTTCAGTGACGTATTTCCGTCACGGAAATGACGTCGAAAAAATACACGTGATCAGAAGACAAAGAAAAAAAATTGACGGCAGATCCACGAGGTGAATGATGATGAGATTGGGCGAAGCTCCTGGAAGTAATCATCGGTTAAACCGTGAAATTTCTTCCGTTAATTCGCCCGATAAAAATGACGTGAAACGATTGATTAAATGTTTTATCAAACTTTTATTGCTGGTTTCCGTTGTCCTTTCATTATGACCGCTTTGTGGTCGGTGAAATGTAAGCTAAGTGGTTGTTGCACTGGTTGCAGCGGCATCCTTATCCATACGAGCACACACCGACGGCAACGAGCATCGTCAACTACAAACCTGCATCGCGATATGGTTTTGATTATAAAACCATTGCTTTAGAAAACACCTGGCGTCTTTCGTTAAGCAGCTGGCGTCTTTTCGTTTTGCTTTTAGAAAACATCTGGCGTCTTTCTTTGGTTTATTTCATCAATCAACGGCGTTTTGAACAAAATTTTTATTGTTTAATCACGCACAGGAGAAATGCCAATGGCTGCTAATGGGGAATGAGAGACAGAAGAATTCGGCTTTTAGTTAACGCGCACGCTGCGAATTTTTTATTGTTCAACAACGCACAGGAGAAATCTCCCACCGGCACCACCTTGGAGGTCAAAGCGTAAGACTGGTTACGCACTACGACTACGACGAGGGACGAACGGGTGCCGCTTTAAGGAGCTTCGCCCCTAAAAGTTCCGTCACCGGGAGTCGAACCTATGACCTCTTGGTCCGCAAGAAGAGATGCCGGGCACGCTATCCACTGCGCCACGGTCACATACTGCGTAGGCATTACAAACGCGCCTTTTATATCCACCACTGTCCTCCTACAGTGATCTTGCTAGAGTGAAGTACTGCATCATAACTGTGACAGCCACGATTAGTTTCATCAGAGTGTCGTTCCTACGCGTCCGTCCCATTCGGCGCGTTTCGAATTGGAAAAGTGCCATTTTGTCGATGCATTAACGCACTGCCAGGTGGGGACCTTACCCCCCAGCGTCGGCGTTGTTCATAGCATCCATCCATACCAAAGGTAGCTCTGCGACGCGCGAGTGCTTAGCGTGGCTGTAACTCCGCGTTCCTAACTTACATTTGTCCCGCGAAAAATCGCAGCCGGCCAAAGGGGGGAGTCACGACGCGCGTTGCGTTTCCCTCAGTCGGGCAGCGATGTTCAATAACTCTAACATGCCGCGAGTAGGCGTCCTTAGCCCAAGTTCGGCGTCCAATCAGTGACGCTCCTGTGGCTGCCACACCACTTTCTCTGCTCTCCCCTTACAGCTACCACAGGTATCTATGACCACAGGGGTATGTTTAATCATCGATCATGGACGTTAGTAGTCGGGATCATGGACGTTAGTAGTCGGGTACCACCAAGCGTCAACGTAGATGCATCCACATTAAGCGGTGCTATAACTGTCAAACACCAATAGACATTGTGCAAGCTATCTTATATCAATCTAGAGAAAACATTCAGCTACTTCTGTAACGACATGTTTCACTTTCGTGTTATACCGATTCCTATGACGGAGGGATCAACCCATGTTTCTTTTTTTTCTTGCGCCGGCTCCGGCAGAGACGCAGAAAGAGGGAGGGCAGAGACGAAGAAAGAGAGAGAGAGAGACTAATCTTCCTCCCTTTGGCATGCGTTCCTATTCTCGCGCTTTGCGCTTCGTGTAGACGCCCCCCGCGTTCCAGCGCTCATAAAGCTCATTTATCCTCCCGCGTCAAGGGGAGACGCCACAGCTGGCATCCCTGCCGGGGAGCTTCAACGGCGACGGCGATGGCCGGGGGCGGGCCTAAGGAGCTTCGCTCCTAAAAACTAATAATTGGGCTGCAAAGGGATCCAACTACGTTATGCTGGCGTACGCAGATACCCCGACGAGCGGAAAGTGAAAACCGAAACTGCTTTGCCCATTGGTCGTATCGTAACGGTTCCATCTGTAATTGTCGTAAAAGTCGTGGGCCCGGCAACATTTAAGCCCGTAACGGTAAGTACTTTACGCTTAAATACAACAATGTCTGAACAAGCTCTTTACGTTGTTAGTGTTTGCGCTTGCGATCCCTACCGACGATCCGTACGTATACCGCACGCAGTCTAAACACTTAATCACAAAACACGGCTTAATCAGACCCCACCACTGCGGCAAAAGATAATCTCGTGTTGACAAATAAAAAAAAACGCTGCGTAGAAGGCGCAGTGTAACTGGAAATCGGCACGAATCGGCTAGTAAAAGAAACGAGAACAGGGGAACTGGTGCGAGAAAACTTCAGCAAGTAAGATTTACCCTCATTCCGCGTCGCTGAAAGGACAAAATGTTCCCTGTAATAACAATGCCTGCGTTTTGATTGTTGTGGAGCTCCTAGAAATTGTGATTGCGAATAACTGTACCTGCGCGAAGGACGGACCAACCATGATACTCGTAGAGGACACAATGGATCGTGTCCCTTGGATTATAAATCCTCAGAACTGCCACTTTTGAAACCATTCAAACGGTCACAAAGATCTGTAGGGCCCGAGTAAAGGTCATCAAGGCCGTTTGTCATATTAAGAAGGTGCAGCACTGTGATATGGTTGGGTGAGATCGACCGCCATTTACAGTATTTGACGAATAGAGACAGAAAACATGACAAGACAAGCCAGGGAACACAGAAAAACAAGAAGAGAAGCGGAAAGCTGATTTGTGGGACGATTATGTGGCATGTTGCTAATAATTAAATGATTGAGTACATCATCTTTTTGAACAAAACATGAAATAAACTTGTCTTTCCTCTTTAACTCTCAATATCTCAAAATATATTTTTTTTAATTTGCCCCATAATCAAGACAAGTTGACAAAGAGAAGACTAATTGTTTATACTAGACTAAACCAATCATCAATACGAAGCTCCTGAAGTAGAATGGTGTATGTATGCGAAATAGATTACATTTTATTGGCACTTTTATTAAAAATGGACAAAAATTATTTCCTTTGCTTAAAAAATGGTGCAAATGTCAACACTTGAAATAGAATTGTAATTCTACTTCCATTACAAGAAAATACGCCGACGAAAAAAAATGAAGCAAACCCGAACGCTTGACATATAGCAGTTTCAGTGTACATGGGTCATAAAGAAGCCTTAAATACATGAGAGGTATAGGTCCTACCTTGTGCCCTTAAACGTAAAGTAGGGCTTCACTTCACGAAATGATTTCCTCAGAATGACGAAATAAAATATTTAGACATTTCCTTAAGATTTCCGAAAACCGCGTTTGCTGACAATAATGATGATTAGTGGGTTTTGCGGCGCAAAGGCCAGGGGCGCAATGCAGGATGCCCCGAGCTTGGCGAAACTCGGGATCTTTCCGAGCTCTTGCGACACCCTCTTTTGAACGAGGCAACAGTACGAAAAGGTCAAATCCTACCCTCAGCGCGCACTGCGTTTCATTGGTTACGATGGAACGCGGCGTCACGTTAAGGACGGTCGACAAAGTTCGGCGGTGTTTTCAAACCAGAGGCATCTTCCTTCATTTTTTTGTCGTTCCAGTGAGTGCAGAAGTGCACCCATGCAATAAAAGTCTCAGAGACTTCCACTGATGATATTTTTAAAGGCACGGGTTGTTTTAATTCACTTTGGAAGCTTCTAATGTCTACACTAAGTATCCTTTAGAATAATCAGCGCGGTGGCCTCTGAGATTAGTTCCGGCCGAGCGCCGTACAACGTAAGGACCATAGCTAAACACGAGGCCACGTGTAAAATCATCATGGTCGGCCTGTAAGTTCAGCGCGCTGTTCGGCCGGCGCGCCCCTCTTCGTCGTCTTCATCGTCTGCTAGCTCTCCGAGCACGTGCGGCCGGATAATTAGCTTATTGGCCTGGGCGGTATACTTGGCTAGTTAGGTCAGGACATGCTATGACCAAGCTAATTAAGCCAAGTCATGTTAAGACCGAGGTAATTAAGCCACATCTCAAAATAAGATCATGCTAATGAAGCCATGTAAAGCTAAGACCATGCTAAGATCCATGCTTAATTAACGCGACGTTAATTATGAGCACGCTAAGTAAAGCTATGCTAACTAGACCTTAGTAACTAATATGATGCTAATTAGGATCGTGATAATTTTGATCATGTTAATTAGCTTCATACTAATCAAGACCTTTGCTAATTGTACCCTTGGTAATTACTGCCGTTTTAATTGAAACCTTACCAATCAAGACAGTACTGTTCAATATTATGTTAGTTAAGCCCTAGCTGATTAGTGTAAATGAAAATTAAGACTGAGCTGATGCGGTCTTCACTTCGAAGCACGCCGAGCAGACTGAGGAGACGACTGACTTAAAAAGCTGGAAGAAGCTAGGTGATCAAAAGCTTTGTCTGTGGCTCCTGCCTTACACAAGTTGTGCAAGCTGACCAAATATGTTTATAAGCACAGATGCTGCTGCTTAGCGTCCACCGCATGAAACGCTTGACAGTCACACCGGCACCATGACATACACAAATTGAACTGGGGCCTTGCCCGAATCAACGAGTTTGTACCCGAGTTCACGCGTCAATCAGTTTGATTGACAGACGCCCGCGGCGAAGCTCGGCTCCGCCCACCACGTTTGCTCTTGCCGAGGGCAGTGCTCACGCCGTAACGCCAGTGACCGGCACGATTCATCCATCAGCTTTATCGCGCAGACTGTGCACACACGCACGAAGAAGTAAAAGTTATATCATCACGTGGCTACGATGTCTCGCATTCAATTTCACCGCGCTCACGACGTACCACTCATAGCCGCGTTGCCACCATGATGCGAGTGCCCCTGGTGACAACCTGTCCGTATATTAGACAAAAGCGAAACGAGCTGCACGAGAGTGCTGCGTGTGTACCCTTGTTGCCTTCGAGAGTAGAAATTTTCATGCCGCAGGTGAAACGAAAGAACCTGCGCGAAAAAGGACAAACGCCCACGAACACACCTGTTGGAGGCGCGATGTTCAATTGGCAAAAACATAGCGCGACAATCACGCTGACGTCGCTGCACTGTTGAAATGTGGACTGAGTGGCGGCGCTGACGTGTTGCACGCGGTGTTTCTATGATAACCGCCGCAAATGCCCCACATGCGATTTTAGCGCCGTGCTTGTTCTTGCAGCCATTTTTGTCAACGCTGCTATCACGCGCTCCGCACTGTTTTTGTGCCATGACCGCCGTAGTGTGGGCTCGGAGGAAACTATAGTCGGTGACAACCTAAGAATAAAAAGTAAACTCTACCGCTGTTCATTTGTATCATGCGCGTCCAACTACGGCCGCTCTTTACCATGACGTAACGGCTAAGACGAACCAATGAAAAATGCCACATGGCGCCGTTCGCGACGAGAGGCGAGGTACCGCTGCACCGAGACCGAGAGCAGTTAATTCGATTTTCTGTGGTGTCTCTTTCTACCAGAAGAAGCTCTTTCCTAGTAATATCCGCACGTACGTAGCATCATCGTCGCCGGTTGTCATTCGATGCAGTAGAAGCTTGTGACTGCCGCGTTTGAAGTGCAGCGAAGCCAGCGAAGCGGCAGCTAGCAGCTCGGACGCTCCATCGCGTTCCGTCGTTTCGGCAGCGTCAAGTTGCATCACGGCGGATGTTCCTTCCATCGCTCGGATGCACCAAGCAGATCACCTGAGTGTCACCATATCGGCGATTGTCGCGTTCATTCGTGTGCAGTGAGGTGAAGTCGGAATGTCCACGTCTGTGCTCGATTACCGTCTGCAAACGCCATAGCATTAGCGTTGCCACATGTGCGTGCGTGTGTGTGTGTTACCTGGAGCTCGCAACGTGGGAATCTTGGTGATCTACTGCGCAATACGCGGTGCTGTGCGTCGCTATGAATGGCGTATGTGCGGACAAAGCGAAAGAGAGCGACCATCATAACCCGTTAGCGCAACACAGTGCGATAGTAAACAAACCAGGTATGGAGAACATGCTGTGGTGTGTGCATTATAAGGAGATAATTTTGGTCATCCGGTGCACGTGTGATTATGTGACGTGTGTCTCCAGCCCAGAGTGATGTGCTAGGTCGAAGTGCCCGTCGCGTAAGTCTCACGCTCGATGCATGAACGCCTTGCATGAAAAACGCCGTGCGAAGTAATCGTTGGCTATAAACAGCCAAGATATGCACGCTACATATCGCTGTGACGCAGGGACTTTCGATTGCATGGATCGCGACTGCAACTGAAGTGACGCGACTAAAACTATCATTGAGTAAAAAAAAAAGCTTTTGTTTATAATGGCGTTGCATCCTACTTCACGATATCATATTTGGGATTCTGCTTTTGTCTAACGTGCGCTTTGTGTATTTTGCGTGTATTGTGTGCATTATTACGCAGTGATAATTTGTTTATCTTTAACTACAGTGGACTCGTGAAACTCATACTCCATAGACCTTTCTTTTAATTGCTTACCCTTCTTGTGATCCACGTCTTTTTTGTATGGTCTTATGGCTACTCAATTTTTCATTTTTACATTTTCTGTTTTTATTTTGTGTGTCCTTTTTCTCTCTCTCCCTGCTTGGAGGACGATGCTATGAAAGCGCATCGAAGCTCCGTAAATTGTGCCTTGATAAAGATCAGTCTCCGAATGACACGTTGACAAATAAACTGTTTCTTTCAGAAGCGTATATCCTTTTTCAGTTTGTCTTATGGCAATTGTAGACAGCCGACAGCCTCTTCGCAAGATATATATATATATATATATATATATATATATATATATATATATATATATATATATATATATATATATATATATATATATATATATATATATATATATATATATATATATATATATATACCTTTGCGCAGAGGCACACATATATACATAGAAGGTACGGGCCCCTCTTCCATCAAAACTGGGGCCCCTGCTGTAATGCCCACTGGGGCGGTGCAGGCACGTAATCAATAATTCATAAAGAAATAAAACAGTTGAACGTTCAAGGGCTGAAGGAGTCGTGGCAGCGCTAGTGCAAGTTATCGAAGCCAGAAACAATCTCACATAAAGATTTTAGTCACTGCCACTTTAGCCGCGTACATCGCCTTGGCGTATCCAGCGTATCCAATGACAGTTAAGCACCGTGAGCGCTACGCGCTTTCATTTCGTTGAAGCGACGTCAAATGAAGCCTTGTCGTTTACCTTAAACACAATGACAACCACGGCAACTCCAGACGCAAATATGATATTCATGGCAACACAAGAATCGAAATTCGCAAAGGCAATCTCAGAACCCTTCGCTGTTCTTCGCTTTGAGTTGTTGCCATAGTTACTGCAGACAATGAAGAAAAATGGTGGCGAAATTTTCGTAAAAAGAAAAAGACTGCGAACGACCTTATTAAATTTAATTAATGTCCCTGTGTCGTTCTGTGAAACCGTAAAGAATTGTTTCCTTTATATTAATTATACGTTAACTGTGGCATTCTTTGTTTTAATACCATAATAGGCGCTGCGCAGAAACGTAGCCTTTGAGACGCACATTACTCTTTCGTAGACTCTGAGATGACCGCGGCGGGGGGTGCGATTTAAACAACAGATATATTGTTAAGCTGACGCTGAACGCCGTGCATTCACAATTTCTTTTGTCTAGCTTTCCTTTCTTTATTTCAATATCAGTGCAGTATTGGCAAATAATGTTTGTATGCGTGAAAATTATTGCCAGTGTTTAGGAACTACTTCGTTTGTAGCGCGGAGGCATGCAAATTATGAGCAATGCGGCCACGTGGGCGGAGCTTATATTTATTCTTAGGCTGTCACCGACTATAGTGTGCCCGAGAAGCTCGAGCCATCCTGCACAGCACCCCAGGGTTGGCCAAAGAATGCCATGTCTTCTTTGTTGGCAGTATTCTCCTAGATCTTCTAAAGCACTTTTAAACTCCTCGTCAAAATATTCTGAGATTGTAAAAAAAAGGAATAGCCATGTTATGGCTCTTCTCTCACTAAGTCATGTGTGCACCAAATGAGTTGCAGTATTAATGTCTACGTTACACGCCTTTTAGGTGAGGTCATTCTCGCGTGGAAGTGGCCACTGCCACTGAACGCAGAAAAAAAAGTCCGTTTTGTTAAGTCGGAGCATGGTTGCAGAAACAAATAAGAAATATTATGAAGCGTTGAAACGCGGGCTAGTTGATATAGATTCATAGTGAAATATTGGCAGCGCAAGCTAACGGGACACAGAAAGAGCACACAAACAAGCGCATCCTGAAACTTGGATTTATTCGCAGAATATAATACATACCAGAAAAACACGAAGGGAAAAGGAAATACAAGAGGGAAGGCTCCACCATAATCAAGTGTCGTCCAGAAACGAGGTTTCACAATCTAACAGTGATGTAGAAGCTGAGCTGGCACAACTTTCGATATTCTTTTTAATGAAAAAGGCTTCCACAATCTCCCTTGTTTTAGTGTCACGATGGGCGTATAGAACAGACGTGCGCGAAAATTCAGGTACGCAACCACACTTCGTGCAGCGGGCGGACAAATGTAATCCCGGGGCAGACTTGAGCGCATTGTAGTGTTCTCGCAGGCGCACATTCAGGCACCGCCCAGTCTGCTCGATATAAAGCCTGTCACAAGACAATGGGATGCAATAAACCACGTTCGACCGACAATTAGTGAAACAATTCAGATGTTTAACACCACAACCATTCTTCACGGAGCCTGCCTTGGTTTTGCTTTTCTTGTCAATTTCGGAACACATCTGCTGCAATTTTTCATTGGCGGAAAAAAACAACGTCAAGGTTAATGTTTTTTTGCACATATTTTTATCCTATGCGAGAGCTTGTGTACATACGCGACTACCGCAAACCTCTGTCGCTTTTTTGCATATTTGTAGGGCATCCTTTTTCTTCTGAGCGGCGAACACCTTAACACTGGTCGGAAAGCCTGCCCCTTGCAACCTAGATGTTTGTTTTGAAAAAGCACAGGCCATTTTGTGGTAACATGATTTCGTAACAGCTGAATTCAGAAGGTTAAAGGCAATACCTGATTTTACTACTTTAAAGTGCGAAGAAGAATAATCTAAATTTTGTTTGTTTGAACGGAGAGTGTAAGACCAGCATATCTGATTTGCAATAAAATATAGCTCAAGATAAAGGAACTGCAATAGATTATCCTGAGGAACCTCATGCGTGAAACGCAATCCATGCCCTTTTTGCTCCAAGATTTCTATAATCTTAGCCCGGTTCTGTTCCATGGAAGCTGAATTGACAAGCGCGAGGTAATCGTCCACATACGGGAAGACCTTAACTACAAGGCTACTCTGCGCAGTTTTCAAAGACCTATAAAAATAACTTAGGAATATATCACACAGGACTGGTGCTACACGCGAGCCATTACAAATGCCGGATTTTGGAACGTAAAACTTATCGCCCCAAGTTACAGGAGCAGAATTCAAATAAAACAGGAGTAGTTCCATGAAGCTATCAACAGACATCATGCATTTATTTATGAAGGAAAGTTCGTCATTTGCCTGCGTGATGCACTCTTTTACACACTTCATAAGTTCAGGGTGTGGTACTGAGTAACTCGAATCGACTAGATCAATGCTAAAACCACTGCTAATAGGCATTTTTTTTGTTTGCTAAGAATTCGGGAACCTGGTTAGATTCTTTTACAAGAAAAGGGTTCTGAAAAATCAAGGCAGACAAGTGGTCAGTAGCCCAAAACATTCAGGAAGTGGACAGCCTGCATTGTGTTAAGGAGTGTGTATCCACCTTGTCAAAAGGAAACGCGAGTGCGGGTATACGTAGCAGAGTGGGCTTGATTATTGTTTTCTTTGTTTCTAAGAGGCTGAGGCTTGATTCCGCCAATAAACAAGGGCGTTTCGTTGTTCTGTCTGAAGAACAATATGCTTCAAAGCGTCCACTGCTATCGGGAGGAACTTTAAAGAACTTTAAGAAAAACCAGCTGAGGTTGAGAAACGAGTCATTGCTTTGCTGGAAGCTAGCAACATGTGTCGGCTTGTATCTTGCGAAAAAAAAGAGCGAAAAAAAAACCGCATTAGAAACATTTTTTTCAGCAAAAACCCATAAACAGGACATCGCCTTTCGAACGATAATCAATGAACGAGGCACTTGGCAACATGAAGTTTCAACGTTGCTCCAGCATCACCTGTCTGTCTTGATTTTTCAGGACCCTTTTCTTGTAAAAGATCTAAACAGGTTGCCGAATTCTTAGCGAACCAAAAAATGCCTATTAGCAGTGGTTTTAGCATTGATGTAGTCGATTCGTGTTACTCAGTACCACACCCTGAACATATGCATGATGAACATATGCATGATGTTAACAAATGCATGATGTCTGTTGATAGCTTTATGAAACTACTCATTTTTTTTGTTTGAATTCTACTATTGTAACTCGGGGCGATAAGTTTAAGTAGAAAAATCCGGCATTTGTATCGGCTCGCGTGTAGCATCCGTCCTGTGTGACATATTCTTAAGTTACTTGGATAGGGCTTTGAAAACGGCACTGAGTAGCCTTGTCATTAATGTCTTCCGGTATGTGGACGATTACCTCGTGCTTGTCGATTCTGCTTCCATGGAACAGAACCGGGCTAAGAATATAGAAATCTTTGAGCAAAATGGGCATGGATTGCGTTTCACGCATGAGGTTCCGCAATTAATCTATTGCAGTTTCTCGATCTTCAGCTATCTTTTCATGCAAATCACTTATGCTGGTCTTACTCTGCCCATGAAAGAAGCCAATTTTAGAGTATTCTTCTTCGCATTCTAAAGTAGTAAAATCATGTATTGCGGTTAACCTTTTGAATTCAGCTGTTGCGAAATCATGTTACCACAAAATGGCCTGTGTTTTTCAAAACAAATATCTAGATTGCAAGGGGCAGGTGTGAAATCTCCAAACACCAGCTTGTTTTTCAATAGTCCTCTGGCAGCATGTAATCCGCAACTCTTGCCACTGGCATTCTCATCGCAATAAAATCAATCTTTCGAAAACGAACAACGATGGCGTGTGGCGTCTCTTTCGTCTTCCAATAGTTTCTATATTTTGGTGCCGAAAACCCGGGAGCTGAAGCGAACATCAGTTCACCATTACAAAGAGGCCATCATATGCGTCGGCATTCCGACGGACTTTACCGTTAAATCAACGATCCTTGGAGGTGGAACCGTCTTGGACGTCACGCCTCTAACAACGAGGCCTAACGACGCCGCAAGCCCCGCTGCTGAAAGCAACGCAACGACGGAGGAACGATGTAACGACATAAGAAAAAATGAAGCGTTCTGAGAAACCAAGCGACGAAGTCGATATCTGAGGCAGATTCGTCGCTAGAAGCACAAGCAGACGAAGCGACACTGAACGGGCTTGACTCGGCGCCCTCCTAACACAGCTTAACGAGGCGGACGCTGCTGTGGAGCCGCTTGTGCCAGACGAAGCCGAGGAGAACTACGCACGTACAATCGCGTACAACGACAGAATAGTAACCTGCGTCGCAAGGCTCAGCCAACAAGCCGGAGCTCAACGAGCGAACGCCATCACAGCAGCGGAGGCGTCACGGCCCCTCGCAACGGGAACCTGAGAGCCAACGGTTCAAAGGTGAAGTTGCCGAAACTCGAGCTGCAGCGGTTTAGCGGCGCCGCCACGGAGTGGCAGCCCTTCTGGGAGCAGTACCAGCAAGCCATACACGATAACGATGCTTTTCCGACGGAGAGAAGTTTTTGTATTTGCAGTCCGCGCTTCCTGGGAGGGCAGTGGCGGCGGTGGCCGGTATACAAGCGACCGAAGTCAACTATAATACTGTCATCGAGCTTTTGAAGGAGCGTTTCGGACGCACGGATGTGCTCATCCAGGAGCATCTTACGCAGTTGCTGAACCTGCCAACTGTACGAAGCGGGCACGAGGTAAGAGACCTACGTCGCCTCTATGACCATATGCAGCGAAATATAGCCGCTCTCACGGCCCTTGGAGTTCAGACAGGCAGCCACGGAGCAATGCTCGCCTCCGCACTTCTGCGAATGCTGCCAGGTGAACTAGTGGTAGAATATCACAAACATTGCTCTGCAGAGAAAAAAAAGCATAGCTTGTGCATTGCGAGTTTGCAAGTGTTTTCTCAAAAACGAAGTGTAGAGCCGGGAAAAGGCGTTGCAGGTTTGGGCAGAGAGAAGGCAAAGGCAGTAGTACAAAACCACGTTTTGATAACGAAAGGTCCAGAGCTCCGAGGGCGTCAGCAGCTTCACTCTTAACGGCTAGTGATTCCAAACAGAAAGAGCCTTGTGCGTTTTTGTGCCGCTAAGGATCATGTGACGAATGAATGCCAGACGCCGCTTTCTCTCGAAGAAAGAAAAGGGGCACTCCTCAAAGCTGGCCAGATGCTTCCGCTGTTCTATTAAAGGGCACACATCGCGAGAATGTCGCAACAAAGGAGTAAAGTGTAAAATATGCAGTAAGAGGCACCTTACTCAAAATGTGTAATCCTGCGTGGAAGCCTGCTGCTAACACAGCAACCGAATTGCACTCTGCGACAGGTAGCAAAGATGACAAAACGACAACTGTACTGCTCCAGACAGCTCAAATCTGGGCAAAGGGTACCCAGCGAAGACTGCTCACCCGTGTTCTATTTAATGGCGGAAGTCAGAGAACATTTGTGACAGAAGAACGGTCACGTCAGCTGAATTTGGAAGTACTTGGTGAGGAAGACATTACCATTTTTTCCTTTTAAAGGAGCAGACAGTGCCATTAAGAAAAGGCGCAGGCGAGTGCGGCTTTGGTTGAGTAGTCAGTATGACAGAAAAGAGCACTGTCTCGAGGCCTTAGGAGATACCTGAGATCTGTTCTGACGAGGTTCTTGTGCCCGAGAAGGTGATAAAAAAGAGGTCAAAATGAAAGTGGCTGACCTAGCCGACGTTACCTTGCCGCCTGCACAATTAGAGCAAAACGACATTGGTATACAGATTGGCGCTGACTACTATTGGAGTCTAGTGACCGGCGAAGTGCAGGAAGCTTCAGGGTGGCCTAGTTGCAATTAAAACACACTTCGGGTGGACACTGCAGGGCACAGTGCCGTACAGCAACACCAGTGCAACGGTAGCTGTCCTTCGAGCCGTTGTAGCGGAAAACAAATGTGCATTGACGACTCAGCTCAAATCTTTCTGGGAGCTCGAAAGCATGGGTATTGTAGACCATGTTCCACATAATCAGGAACACGAAGAAGTTCATAAAGCTTTTGAGTCCTTCCATTAAGTTCACCAATGGAAGATACGAAGTAGCTCTTCCATGGAAGCCCATGGATTTTCGTCTTGCTGACAACGAAGGGAGTTGCAAAGAAACGTTTGGCCAGACTCACACAGAAACTTGTTGAAAGATGAGGCAACGCTGACGAAGCACGATGAGGCCATACGTCAGTACCTTGAACAAGGATTCGCCGAGCGGCTTCCGGAAAAACGCAGTAAGCATTGAGAACAGATTGTATTACATGCCCCACCGAGCTGTGTTGCGCCCTGCTAGCCTGTCAACTAGCGTCACAGTGGTCTTTGATGCGTCGTCGAGCGAAACCGGGTGCGTGTCACTGAATCAAACACTGAATTCCGGACCGAACCTAAACCCAGATATCCTTAAAGGTCATGCTCAATTTCAGAACGCACCGCATCGGACTCAGTGCAGATATCGAAAAGGCGTTTTTACAAATATCACTGAGAAAGGAAGATATAGATGCCGTACGCTTCCTCTGGTATGGAGAAGTACCCGCTAAGAAAAACCGAATCCGCCACTTGAAGTCTGGAGGATGACACGAGTCCCTTTCGGAGTGACCAGTAGCCCATTTCTGCTTACTGCCACGATACGTCACGATCTCGGTATGATGAACAACTGTTCGGGCGCAGCACGAACACTGGCCGAGAGCTTCTACGTCGACGACCTCATTTCAGGTGCCGACACGGAAGAAGCAGCTGAAGATTTCTATCGAGAAGCACTGGCCATAATGAAAAGGGCAAGCATGTCCCTTCGAAAGTGGAACTACTCACATTCCAAAACGTTGCAGGAGATATTTCTAAATGAAGGAACTGGATGTCCCGCGAACACAGTGCAATGCCCCACAAGCAGTACTACGCGTGTGTTAGGACTTGTATGGGATAAAGAAAAGGACCACCTTGCCTTTTCTGTAGAACCTATCTTAGATTTCCTTGAACGAAACTGCCAACACCAAAAGATTCATTCTTCAGGCATCAGCGCGCATTTTCGATCCCTTAGGTCTGCTTTCTCCAGTCACTGTGACTGCCAAAATTGATATTCCAAGAACTCTGGGAACTAGGCGTTGGCTGGGATGCACCATTGCCCGAAAAGGTGCAAGCAGTGTGGACGCAATGGCACACTGCACTGTATAATTTAACTGCGGTAACCGTTCCAAGATGTTGTGTCAGTGCTGAATATGACAAAATAGATTTTCATATATTTACTGATGCAAGCCCCAAGGCACACGGAGCGGTTGCATACTTGCGGGTTTGTCGACTGGGCATTCAAAATGCAAATTTGATCTTGTCGAAATCGAGAGTTGCCCCACTAAAGAAGCTTTCCCTTTCAAGACTTGAATTGATGGGAATGCTAATGGGTGCCCGACTGAAAGACTACCTGGCCCGATCATTTACACTACAAGTGGAAGAGTGGTTTTTGTGGACGGATTCAACCATCGCACTTAACTGGGTCCGGGGCTCTGCGAGGCAGTGGAAACCCTTCGTGGCTAACCGAGGGATGGAGATCCAACGGCTCACAGGTCCAGACCAATGGAACCACTGCCCAGGTGCAGAAAATGCAGCTGACCTCTTACCATGAAGAGTTTCGCCTGAAGTGCTCAAAACAACTACGGTTTGGTGGCATGAACCTTCATGGCTGTCCCAGCCCTCTGCTGATTGGCCACACAGCGAAACCGTCTGTGAAGACATAACTGCGGAAGAAGAAAGAAAGCCAGTTCACGTTCACACTGTTGCGCAGTCGGTGGAAAAATCAGCCTTGCCTTTTAAGCAATTTAGTTCATTGACTAAACTGATCAGAGTTGTATGGATGCAGCGATTTGTGCACAACTCCAGGTGTCCCTTCGAGAAAGAGCAGGGATTTCTGACCGCCGAACAAATAAACAAAGCTCAGATATGTCTGATCAGAGGTGCAACGTGAGGCTTTTCCCGAATAAATTCAGTGCATTTTTCACTCAGCAAGAATACCGAAGGGCTCACCATTACGTGATCTGAATGTATTCCTAGACAGTCACGTAGTATTGAGAGTTGGGGGGACGTCTAAGAAATGCCGAAATGCCTTACGACACCAGGCATCCGATTGTGCTCCCGCCGTATCATCCTTATATTAACCTATTGATTGAAGGAATGTACAGGGGCCTTTTACATGCTGGGCCTCTAGAAACACTTACAGAACTAAGAGAACAGTTCTGGATAATGAAGGGCAGGCAGGTAGTAAAAATGACGCTGAAAAGATGCGTGACCTGTGACCACTTCAACTGTAGAGCCGCCACTGAAGTGCGGCTCCTTTGCCTCCTGAGAGAGTAACAAAGGCGTTGCCTTTCGAGGTGACAGGCATAGATTTCGCTGGCCCGCTCTACACAAAGGATCAGGGCAGTAACAAAAAGTCTTACGTTCTCCTCTTTACATGTGCGGTCACAAGAGCGATACACCTTGAATTGGTAACAAGCATGTCAATCGACAGCTTTCTCAAGTCTATGTTTAAACTGCGCGAAGACGACAACACGTTAGACACATAGAACACGCACACACGAAGCGCAGGTGTGTTACACACCTGCGCTTCGTGTTCTATGTGTCTAACGTGTTGTCGTCTTCGCGCAGTTTAAACATGGCTTCAAAATCGATCAACCAACTAGCCCAACAACATGCATTTCTCAAGTCGTTCAGAAGATTTGTGGCAAGAAGAGGAGTGTGTCGAGTTATTTTCTCAGACAACGCAAAAACCTTTCAACGAGCGTCACGTGACCTTCGAAGGTTGTGGAAAACCATACGTGTGAAAGAACTCCAAAATTATTTTGCTGAGCATCGCATCCAGTGGAACTTTATTTCCGAAAGAGCCCCGCCGTGGGGCGGCTTTTGGGATAGACTGGTGCGATCTGTAAAGTCCTGTCTCAAGAAAATTTTGGGAGACAGTTACTGCACATTTAAGGAACTTGCGACGATCCTCACCGAAATTGAAGCAGTCATCAATTCTAGACCTCTGACATATGTCTCTGCAGAGGCCACCGAAGTGGAACCTCTGACCCCTTGTCATTTTCTTGTTGGCAAGCGTCTGACGTCACTGCCCACATCGACTTCCGAAGATGCTACGCCACGGCCTAACAATCTTGAAAGGAGTTGGAAATACCGACAAAGAATAACAGATCATTTCTGGCGAAGATGGCAGAAGGAATACCTGAACAGTCTGCGTAGCGCACATTTCTACGTACCGACCTCGTCGAACGCCATCAAAGAGGGCACGGCGGTGCTTGTCTACGAGCATCTATTGCCACAGCAACTATGGAAGATGGGAGTGGTTGCCGAGGTGTTAATTGGACGTGACGGGCGGATCAGGGCCTGTATGGTGCGCCTACCAAGTGGGACTGTGATCCGAAGACCAGTGCAACTTTGTATCCTCTGGAATCTTAACGTGAATGAGCTAAGGCTCATTGGGAGGGGATTGTGTGAAATCTCCTAAAACCAGCTTGTTTTTCAATAGTCCTGTGGCAACCATGTAATCCGGAACTTTTACCACTGGCATTCTCATAGCAATAAACATCAGTCTTTCGAAAATGAACAACGATGGCGTGTGGCGTCTCTTTCGTCTCCCAATAGTTTCTATAGCAGGCTTTCCGACCAGCGTTCTGATGTTCGCCTCTCCGAAGGTTTTGCGAATGAAAAAAGAAAAAGGATGCCCTACAAAACATGCAAAAAAAGCGACAGAGGTTTGCGGTAGTCCCGTATGTACACGGGCTTTCACATAGGATAAAAAAAATGTGCAAAAAAGTTTGACCTTGACGTTGTTTTTTCCGCCAGTGAAAAATCGCAGCAGATGTGTTCCAAAATTGACACGAAAAGCAAAATGAAGGCAGGCCCCGTGAAGAATGGTTGTGGTGTTAAACATGTCAATTGTTTCACTAAGTGTCGGTCGAACGTGGTTTATTGCATCCCATTGTCTTGCGACAGGGTTTATATCGAGCCGACTGGGCGCTGCCTGAATGTGCGCCTGCGAGAAAACTACAATGCGCTAAAGTCTATCCCGGGTTTACATTTGTCCGCCTATTGCACACAGTGTGCTTGCGTACCTGAATTTTCGTGCACGTCTAGTTTATACGCCCATCGGGATACTAAAACTAGGGAGATTGCGAAGCCTTTTTCATCAAAAAGAATTTCGAAAGTTGTGTGAGCACAGCTTTTATATCGCTATTGGATTGTGAAATCTCGTTTATGGACGACAGTTGATTATGGCGGAACCGTCCCTCTTGTATTTCCCTTTCCCTTCGTGTTTTTCTGGTATATATTATATTCTGCGAATAAAAACCAAGTTTCCGTCTGCGCTTGCTTGTGTCCTCTTTTTGTGTGCCGTTAGTTTGCGCTGCCAATATTTCACCATGAAGAAAAATTAAGGCAGCTTCACAATAGGGGTGCCAAGCCTGAAGGAACTGCGGAGTGGCACAGCCTTCTTTGTTTGTCTTCGGTTTTCTTTCTCTTTCCTCCGCTCCCTCTTTCTTTTTCTCCTTTTCCGTTGGTTTCTGTCTTTCTTGTCCCTCTTTATTTCCATTTATTTCTTCCTCACTATTTGTCTCTTTCTTTCTCTTTCTTGCTCTTTCTATTCTTCTTCCTATTTTTTGCTTCTTTCTATTTCTTGCTTGCTTTTTCTTTTTTTTTCTTTTTTTACGTGATTTTGCCTGCGTTACTACAAGCCCACTAGTTGTTTTTTTGCTGATGATGATAAGTGACCATCATCAAGGCGCTCGAAGAACGAGATGCAGAAGACTTCCCCTCGGCGCGAGCGCGTGCTCATTATGCTACACATGGAGCGTTACGCCAAGCGACGACGACAGCGCACGCCGGCATACGACAGCCCGGCCCCCTAAAGCGCTACCGCTCTTAAAAGCTTGTGGGTATTCCTTACATTCATTGGGTATCCCACAGGCTAATAAAGTGGGGGGGGGGGGTAGATACGGCGTTTATGTTTTTTTTTACGGCTGCCAATAAGCTAGGTACGATATGTGTCGCCGTACACTCTAAATACGGTAACCTATAGCAAAGGTGAACTTTTTCACACTTTTGTGCACCTATAACCTAAAAGTTACATCAGTGTAACCTTTACATTTGTAACCTTTCTAATGGTTACAAAATTAAAGGTTAAATTTGTTTCTATAGGTTACACCCTTTCCTTTCGGAATGTAACCTTTGCAAATGTATACAGCAATCGAAAAGACATAGGTTACTTTCAAAACGTTCTTTATTAAAATGTCCTTAGTGCTTTCTGAAGGACTCAAAAGGCAACTCTCATATGCTGCATTGTGACCTGTGTAAAAATAACTAGGAAAACGGTGTACAAAACCAAGACGAAGAAAAATATCAATGGAGTACACGGTTAGCACACATTCTTCTTTTTCAACAGCAAAAGAAGATTCTTCAGGCGGTTTGTGAGTAGTCCACGAGGAACGGTTGTGTCCGGCAGGGCAATCTTTTGCAGCAGGACAAGGATTGGTGAGAAAGCAGGCGGGTACTCAAGATTTTTGATGAAATATGTCAGCAGGCAAAGAATGAGGGCCCGCTCTAGTGCCATGAAGAAACAACACGGCAAAAATTCTCAGCATACTCAAGTGAGATTAAAAAAAACAAGAATTTAGAGCATTCGTATATTACTGTGATATTGAAAGTGAAATTCAAATTGTGAGAAAGCGCTTGATGCAACAGTAATTGGTAAGTGTATGCATGTAGTAATCATTCCACAAACCTCGTTGATAAGTGGGTGCCTTGAATGACATTGCAAGTGCTTGGCGATGTCGATGAATGTGCATTCACGTTGTTCTTTGCATGAAAACGCTTCCGACACTGCTCTTAGCTTTCTCTCCAGGTCACCAATGCTGCTTTTAAACCGGAGCTCGACTTCGATGCAAAGCTGGAAAAAAAACAGTTAAGATAAAGCAAAAGTGATGATTAATATTAACTACAAAATAAAGCTTTCTTTCTGATATCCCTCATGATAAGAGGACATAAAGCATTACAATAATAATTCTGACCATTTAATTAATTACTGCATAAGTGCACTGGTCCCCCCTCACGAATCGAGATTTGGAGCAACAAAATGCTTGTTTTGGAGCAGTTTGGAGCACCTAGCTACTGCATGCACACTGCTAAAGACTTTTTGAATACTTAGATTGCCAAGCATAACACCAAATAGTACAGGCATGCTCCAGAGCGATACTCCTGTGCCTTTAAATTTAAAAAAAAACGGTAACTAATTTGTTTTTTCTCAGTTGAAATAAGAACAACCAGCCTGTTCAGAGAGCCTGCACGTTTTTTGTGTTTGATTGAGGAGGGTGCCAAGACCTTGGTTTATACACCTGAAGTTTTCAAGCTAGGCCATATTATTTCTTAACATGGGCGTAACGAAACTAAAGCAAACATTTTTTATATATGGGATTCCTGTTGCACAAATAAGGTGCTTTTTTTTTGCTAGGATGCTAATGAATACGTGATTTTCTGTTGTGCTGAATACCAATGAGGCTCTCAGTCCTGCATTTTGCTGGAATCTTTTTGCATAGAGAATTTTGCTTTCCAGTTTTCCTTCAGAATATGGAAGGGCTGTTCCAAGTTTACAGCATGTGGTTTACCGCAAGATCAACATGCGCGACAGACAAAGAACCATGCACTACGGCTGCGTCGTGCTCGAGGCTACTTTTGTGCCAAAAACGACATGGATCATTCGCTAGACGACCTTGAGCGCGAGAGTATATGTCCTCGGCGCACGCGACCTCTAGCACTATGCGGGTGTTCACGTCGAATATTCCGACTATCGAATACTAGATATACCGTGGCCTCCGAGATTACACGATCTCAGGGGCCATTCGCGGCCAGGCAAAAATGGGGCGGCGTGGCTCGCAATGGTGCAGCGTGGCTCGCAATGGTGCACGGAGAACGCTCTGCGTGAGCGCGTCAGCCGGAACGACCTCGCGCTTTCTCTTGCATCTAAAGTAACGCATCGACGACGGCACGGCCTAGGCCGCCATCACGTCACCCCTTCCCTCTATAATCGCGATTCGAATGATTAGTCCGCTCACTATTTGAGTATTTGCGCACCCACAGCAAGACGTAGTCGTAGCAGAACACATTGCTTCAAACTTTGAAGCAATGTGTTCTGCTACGACTACGACTAGTGTGAGATTAGGCACACTGGTGACTCCAAATAGAGCTTAGAATTACAAAAACCTCAGCTTAAACACGAGTCCACATACGTTTCACGTAGATGAACACGTGCAGTCATGCATAAACCGTTTTTATTGATCAAGTGCACAGATATACCGCATGCGCGGAATCGATCGACCCGTAAAACGAAACAATTAGTTAGAATAGCTTGTGCACGACTCGTGAGCTCCCTCCGAAGCTGTTTTTTTTTTTTTGCTCCATGGTTCTGCACGACGGAGCACACTACGGCAACAAGATTCACAGGCCGTGCGATTGCAAAACGTCTTAAGTAGCAGAGGAGAATTTGGATAACTGAGAGCACAACTTACTCAGCCGCTTCTTGAAACACGTGACGTCTGCAGAGCACTATTGCCGCATCCGTTTCGCGCTGTCGCTAATCTTCGTCATGACCTCCGAGATCAGGCTGCGCATGCCGTCTCGGAGGCAACGTTTCGGTGCATTTAGGCAATAAATCGCGCTCATTTATCACGATGGTGGAGAAAATCTCGCTTGGCGCAATTCGACGCGAGAGTAGGATCGGATTTTACAGAATTCGCAGTTTTATATATCAGTGACCTGCTATTCCGTGCAGCAGAATATTAGACAATGCCAGGTTCATGCATTCTTTGAGACTCGGAAATAGACATGCACTTACAGTTTCTTCTAGCAAGAAATACTGGGGCAGTGGATCATCATGGCTTTTGCAGCAGTCTTCATACGTGACTTTCAGGAGGGCCTGCATCCTTTCTGTGTCAAGCGTCACGGCGCTCAAAATGGGTCGCTTTTAAGGCCTGAAACACATTGAAAGAAAAAAAAGTGACTACGAGTTACCAATGTTTAAAACTATGTAACCTAAATTGCACATGCAAACAAACCTGTAGCTCGGCAACAGCATTCTCCTTTGTGATCTCAGTGGTGGGTGAAAGAACTGTGACTTGAGCTCTTTTCGATTTCCTGTGATTCCGCACCTTTCGAGCGACAGTCAACCTCCTGATAAATAGGCTCTGAAAGAAATTAAACATGCTTGCGACCTCGAAATTGAAAACTGTTTTTTTTTCTACCCAAAGTGGCACATATTTAATAGTCATATGCGCTCTAAAGACATTAATCTAAACTTAGAACAGCTAGCACTACCAAATTTGTTGCATTAGTTCTTTGAAGAAGAAAGTAAAAATGAAACAGAGCACACTTGTAAACCTTTGAATGCCAATGAAGGACAAGGTGTGCTCTGACATGAACCAGTGAAGCGAACAGAACTGCCTACAACGATTGGAATAAAAAGTATGCTCTCATTTGAAAGGAGCATCAGCTTGTTACACACAGCGCTTTTCAGAGTACTTACATAAACACGGGTCCCCGTAGCCAAAAGGTGCTCTTCAGGCTCATCCCACAACATCATTGGGTATTTCGCGGCGAGTGCTTCACGAAGGACTTTGTACATTGAGGGACGCTCCCCTTTGTTCCCAGTGGTAATAAGATTATTCTCACTAGAAGAAAAAATTCAGATCTTTCTAGCCTTCGCCACAGTAAGATGATGCACAATATCAGCAAGGACCACTGATATACCCGAGTAGCACTTGCGACTTAATTCAAGGTTTAATCGCATGCTGGCGCTATGATGTACCTTTTTCTGCATTCGAGAATACCTGTGATATCTGAAAAACACAGCGCGAGCACCTGCCCATGCACTGTTAGAAGCTCCACCGTGCATTATCCAAACCAGGGGCTGATGCAAATTTTCTGAATGGCTACAGAGCCAGTCGGGATATGTATAACTAGTAACTTTGTAACCAAGGTTGTAACTAAACATATGACTTAAGCTGCGTGCTGTGATGCACCCTTAGATTCAAAATTAAGATGCGTGAACTCAATCTAAAACAGCGAAATAGAACAGCATGGTTCAACAGCGAAGAGGAAAACTTACTCCAGAAACAAGGTCAATTCTGCGCGTAGCTGCCGGGAGAGTTTTTTTTTTGCAGCCTTTCTGAAACTGCCTTTCCTTGCAGGACAGGCTGAACGCTGTCAGAGAATTGTGGCATATTGTCAAAGGAGCCAGTCATGAAATTCCTAAGCAGAAAGGAAACAAGCTTTATTCACGTAGGATATCTCACACCAAGTACATGTTGCATTTTATTCGCATGAAGCAACGAAAGGAATAAAAGGCGCAAAGATCACAGGCATTACAACAAAGGTGACTCATGGATACATTTTGTGACAGCATAAAGGACATCATTTCTGGCGTTTTACCGAAAATTAATAAAAATGGGTGTTTATCACGGCCTTCCGAAAGTGCCCCCCCCCCCCCCTTTCCGAAAACATTTCCTGGCTACGGACCTGCCACATAATATACAATAGCTATAGCTGCGAACAGTTTCATGCAAACCATAACTAAATGGAACGAAAGTACACCATTCAGTTTATAGAAACGATAGCACTACTTCATAAGCAATGCATTAGTGAGAAGGTAACGGTATAAAGCATTGTTCCGTGGTTCCTAATATTATTGGTTCCTAATAATATGGTTCTTAAGTGGTTAATTCCTAATAATATTATTCCTTGAAGAAAAATAGACAATATACTAACACGCCGCCGTCTACTATTTGCCGTTATACTACACGTGTGTTTGTAAGGAAGGACTGGTGGGAGTTGCAGCACAATTTACCTTCATGGCAAGCGACGCCAGGCTGTTCCTCAAGGTCAAGCTCATGTTCTGATACGTCTGATAATGGATGGTCTTCCATAAACATTGTCTCATCTGCAATGAAAAGTTGCGAACAAATAAGCGATTTAATGCCTGCCAAGGCACTCTATGCAGTGGTTCCTTGTTACGCACTATCCTCTTTGGCCATGCTCTTGTGGTCTTGTATATAGCTATATATGTTCATGAATTATGCGCCAGGGAGTGCTCAGAATAACTTTTGATGTGCAGCGGCGTCAAACATTTAATAAAACGCTTAACTGCCTTATGTTATTTAGACATATGCACTGAACGACTTGTCATGTATCCAATACCGTATCAGTAATTGCGACGTTTGGGAACAGAGTTCCGTTTTCAAAGCTGCGATTTCAGAAGCATCAACTGCATAAGCCACTGGTAAAATGCCCATCGATCAATGTTTTTGACGCGTCTTCATCCTTACAGTGATACGTAGTACTAGAAAACATGGATGTTTACGTGGTATTGGCCTACGGTGCTGAACTACTAAAAATCAAAATTTCTATTGTGCGATTTCAGTTTCGGCAGCCGAACGTGGCTTTGATGGGAAAATTCGGGGCATCGATCACGCGAGACATGAAACGGTTTAAGTATAATCACTGAATACGTACGCACGTCACAAACTTCACTGATGGCTCGAGCGAGCCATAACGTGATTACGGTTTAGCGAAATTAGAAGTTGCTAAAGGCACCCTAAATCTGGCGTTTGGGCTTACTCTAAGCATGAACTGCGCATGGACTAAGCATGGAACTAAGCATGGACTGCGCAGTCGCCACACAAATACGATTATTCGTGCCCGTAGTTGGCCTCTGAAAGGTTGCGACACAGAACTCAATGCACAAGGAGCGAGATGCGCGCAGAGTTCGAGAAATCATGTCAAATAAACTCCGGCGCCGTAAAACGAAGCGTGCTCATTCGTGAACATGTGAAAGCATTCAGAAACAAGCCATAGCAAGAGGGAGAGGCAGCAAAATAAGAACTTTTGAAATGCGAATGCATTTCTTAGCCGGGCTATGTCAGGCGGCGTTGTCCGGCGTTGTCCGCGGAGGAGGAGGATAGGTTGAGGAGGTGTCCGCGCGCCGGCAGGTGTTATCTCTCCGCTTTCACTCCCCCTCCCATAGAGTGTAGGAGAGAGTGTAGGAGAGGGTAGGTGCAGTGCTTCGCCGCTTCTTCTCTCGCCGTTCGCTCTCTCTCCTCCCTGCGCCCCACTCTCCCGTCCGCTCGCGCCTCACTCTCGACCGTTCGCTGGCTGGGCGCATCTCAAGGCGACGGCAGAAGTGGAGAGGAGGAGCGCGCTCTGGTGCGTGAGGGCGCTCGCATCGCGGGAGGTCGGCGGAGCTCCCGCGATAAAAAAAGAAAAAAAAAACCGGCGCTGCGCCGTGCTCCAGACCGGGCTGAAGAAATTAGGCGCCTTTTCCTTCTTCGAACCACAACCACCATATATAAATGGAGTGAAGCGCGCGCGAAATGCATTCGCATTTCCTCACGATTCCCTTCGGGGAGGTGGGGGGCATTTTTTTTTTGGACAAACAAACATTCTAATAATAATCATATCTGGGGTTTTACGTCGCGAAACCAGATATGATAATGAGGGACACCGTAGTGGAGGGCTACGAAAATTTCGACCACTTGGTGTTCTCTAACATGCACTGACAACGCACAGTGCACTCACAACGTACACGGGCTTCTACCATTTCGCTTCCACCGAAATGCGACCGCCGTGGCCGGGGTCGTACCCGCGACCTGCGGGTCAGCAGCCGAGCACTGTACCCACTGATCCACCGCGGTGGACAGAAAAAAAAATCCAAGTGTGCTGCGCCCACTAACCTTTCGAGTGCTCAGGCAGCGCGCTCTGGTTAGGCACTTCAACTCCATTATCTTGTTCTGTACCACCTACGTAGAATACACAATGAAATAAGAGACAGAATCGTGTCGTAACAAAACGTTAAATTCTGTCACGCTATCGATGCCGTCTGCACAATATGGTGCGCTGAACCCTCAGTCAACCAGTTTCGTTCATGTGTTGCATAAACCATAATTCTGTGGCGCCACATATTAAGTACTTTCACTCGTGCCCCAAGCGTATCGTCAAAAGCTTACGGCGCAGAACTCACTTCACAAGTACAGAAAGCACGCACAGAGTTCTAGAACTCTGGTTTAAAATATTGATGCCGCAGCCATCCACTGGAAGCTTGCGCATTTATGACTACACGAAAGCCCGTAATCACCGCTGCGCACGAGCGCACATGAGAAGGCGATATTTATTTGGAGAAGGATAATCACCCTACTTCTCAATGATAGCACATGACATACACGACGCAGCTGCGCTAGGTACTCTGCTATAAAACGAGCACAGATAGCAGATAAATCGACAAAATATCTCTCTACACAGTGTCGCGAGCAATAGGTCAGTAATGCGCAATGATAAACCGACTAAACCTTATATATATATATATATATATATATATATATATATATATATATATATATATATATAGCTAAGACAAGCACCCTAACAACAAAATCCACAAACGAGGCCACTCTTACCAGCTGAGAAAAGTCCCGATTTGACAAGTATTGAAATAAGGAAGACCTCACATGCCGTTAAAGTGTATCTGAAACAAAAGCCACTTACCCAAGTCAGTTATTCGGCCATGAGCCGCTGGGCAGTGGTTGCAGTAGTCGCAACGAATGGCGCTTGCTGTGGAGTCGTCCGGTAAACGAAAAACGACGTAACGCCGACACTCACATGATGTTTCGTTGCAGCTGCCACGCAGCACACCCCACATATCTTTGCTGCTCAACGGCATCACCGGTTTCACGCAACGCATGCACAAACCCAAGGAAAGGAATTGGAAACAAAGTTCGCAACCGCCGCCAGAAAACGGCGTGCTTCACGAGTGCTGCCCGGGCGATTCGGCGCTGCACGCTGCATGCTATGCACGCGGTGCGCATGCGCTGCGCCAGCGGTGGCGCCTTCCCGTCGTCTAGACTTTATGGCGCCGAACGCAGCCGACCGCCAAGCGGTCAGGATGGTCAGGAGAACCCGCGCTCGCAGTGCATGCGGTATACTTTCACCGTGCTTTTACCCTTTCTTTTTTTTTGGCGAGGGACGCGGTGACGCTGTGTACACATAAGTTACAGAGTTGTTCATAGGTTACTACGGACAGGTTACACTGCGCTTTTCGCGCTGGTAACGTATGCATTGCTCGAAATGTGGATTTTGTAACTTTTAGACACCGCGCAATAACGAAAACATGAAAATAAACTCCTTTGTAACCTTTATTTCATAAGTTACTCACGCCCAAAAGTTACTTTATACGTAACCGTGTTTAGAGTGTACAATGAAAGACTCAGCGCGTGAAAGAGAAGAAGCGGACTGACATTTTTCTCGTGAAACAAGGAAACAAGTTTACTGATCGCCATACGCGTGTGGTGTATAAGATTCCGTTTAGCTGCGGCTGCTTCTACGGGGGGGCAAACGTGTCGCTTTGTAAACGAGATATTAATGGAACATAAGGAATCGCTAACCCGAGGCTTATCATCTAATTGATGATGACTTTGCCGAGAGCGTAAGTGCACGCGAAAATTTTATGAATGCACAATTTTGTACCGGCAGAGGAACGAAGAACAGCGTTCAATGGTTGAGACCTGGCATATCGATAATAGTGGCAGCGCATGCCTAAGCCAGCCATCGAGTTACCTGCATAAACAAGAAATAAATTGTCTGAATAGCTATCTCCCACGTAGACATCCATGCATGCCGGATTGATAAGCTCGCCCATTGCATAGACATGCTCAGATATGTTTTCCTGCCTTCTTTCTTTTCCGCCCTTGTACGCCTTTGCAGGTGTAAGCGGGCATTTTTAGAGTCTTGACATGTCTGTTGTCTCCGTGACACCTCTCTGTCTCTTAATACCCTGTTAACTTCGGACTAAGAAAGCGTGGGCGAATGCTTAAGATGACTTGCTCCCCCCCCCCCCCCCCCCGCCCTCCCATGTTTTTATGCTCACTTAGCTTCTTCCCGTCTTTAGCGATTCCGACAATTATGACCATACAATGTAAACAATGTCAAGATTTTGCTGATTTGGCGTCGTACGCCCGGGCTGTGGGAGTTGAGACGAAGCACTAAACTGAACACGAAACAAATATGTAGCTGCTAAAGAATAGACAGACGCAGCCTTAATGCTGTGGTATCGTACTTTGTGGGGTTTAGAGTACTAATTACAACTCTGGTAGAAGGATTATAATAATAGAATAGAGGTTATATGTCGGTCGCCAGAAATACGTACTAATATTTACGGCTAGCCGAATGAGCTACGAGAGAAATGGAAAAAGGAGGTAAAACATAATTCTTTCTCGTCCCGAAGAACAGCGAAAGACGAAGCACTTGGAACCAGGGTTCGCCAACCATAGGGCAATTACCCTATTACCCTACTTGTAGGTTATTTTCAGAATTTTTTGGGCCAGCGTGGCGTAGAAGGGCGGTAACACGATTTTCTTATCAGATCGAAGGTAAATCCCACTTGCCGGTGGTCATCGATCAGTGAAAAATGTAGACGATCGACGCGACATATCCGTGGGCTTCTCCTAAGGACCTACTCCTGAGGACAACCGAATATACTAAATCCTTCTTGGATAAATTGGAGCTCTTAATTCCCATGTCACCAGAATAAGGGCAGAGACGATAGATAAGTGCGTCACACATCCCTGTGCGAGCATTGTTGTTTTCCTCTCATGGATGGTTTTTCCCTCTTTGTCGTCTTACATTCGTTCGGTGCTTGGAATGCTTTTAAGTTTTGCGATGGCGGTTGGTTCCAGTTAAAAGAGGTCATGAACCACCCCTCGCGCTTGGCGTGAAAAACACATTAGAATGAGTCGGACGCCTCCCAGAAATGCATAACCGAAATAATTTTTCGAAAAGCTAATGTATGAACATAGATAGAGTGATCGCAATATTTGCATGGCACATTCTCCCTCAACTCGCTTCATTCCGCAGGCGAGGGCAGCGGCGTTCGCGGTGCCCCGCCCGGTGCAGTACGTCACCTCGCTCCAATGTTGTGTGGTTTCCTTTCCGCGTAACATGGCGGTGCTGACGGCTGCTGCTGGCAACTGATAGTTCCGGTCGGCTGCTTCAGCTGTAGTCATGGAGAAAGGAATACGAAGGAGAGGTCCTGACGTCACATTCGTGAAGCCTCCACCTCGCAAACACCCGCAACGCCTCCTAGTGAAGGAGCATCTAACCATTAGGCGATTTCTGTCGCGTCGTTTGCAAGCGCATGCGTGCAGCAAGCGAGTTCGCGGCTCGCGAAACCTTCACATACTTTTTTTTTTTCGCCGTGCAAGCGGTGCAGTCGATTCACTCGGTCTGCTCATTCTGTGTGGGTTTTTAGGAAAGCTACGCAATGCCCAGCTGTTGCGTATACCCCGTGCAAACCGCGTGCACTGTGGAAAGTACCAGGTGTCACTTTTCACGTGTACATACGTACGATCGCTTCAATTGCTGATCACTAATGCAAGATACTTGCATGCGAAGCTCCGATATGTGCCCTCTTTTGGTTCTTACGCATTGTGTCAACTCAGAACATACGTGAACTTCTGTTTTTGGCGTCTGACGCGCCGCACATAACATGCGCCGTAGGCGTCGTATCGCGTTTATAGAGGCTCTGTCGTTCATATGGAAGGGCAATAAACTTTTGTCCTCGTTATCGGACTACGTGATGTATGTATTGTGCTGTGTGCGGTCTTGCATGGTAATAGTTTTGTGCGCAGTGCAATTACAAACTTTACGTGCAAGATCGCGTATACAATACGGTGGTGTCCTTTTTTCGACTTGAAAGTTTCGTCAAATACTAAGTTGACGTTGCGCCGAATAGAAAGAAAGGACTGACGCCCAGCAGAACGCTTAAGTCACTGCCAGGTGAGTTCGAACACAATTATGCAGGGGATGGATGTCTTCGATTACGGCACGTAACGGTACTTTCTGAACTTTTGCACAAAAAATGCTCCTCGAAGAATTTCAGCACGCAGCGCTCTGGTCTGTCACGCCCGAACAGCTTGGTAAACATGTAATTGCAACGTTTTACTGCATGTTTACTAGTTTACGTCGGGGCAACGAATTTGCACAAAATCGACCCAGCGTGGAGAGCACGCCGCGGCGCGTCTGCTGTTTTGTTTGCCCCATACCGGTTTGTTTGCTCCATAAATTTGACGTCACTTCCGTCACACTTTTAGCAATGCATTGGATACGATAGGGCTTCTAGAACAGGATAGCGCTTCGAGCGCGCGCCGATGAAGTGGGTGAAGTAACCGCAAGCCGCCGCTTTGTCCTGGGAGCGAGCGCGCGACCACTCGTTTGTTGTTGGAGGGCGAGCGTTCAGTTTGAAACAATGCCTGCCTGTAGCGCTGTAAACTGCTCAAGCTGACTAGAAATGTCATCGAGGAAGACGTTGCACGAGATGGTACCCCAAAATCGTGTGAAGTTTTGCTCGTTTTACTAGGAACTAAGCAGTGATGTATGATTCGACGATTTTTGTTACCTCCCCTGCAAAATGAACTCGAACGGCAGGCTAAGCGTAATCCTTCGCTGTCACCATATGTTGGCAATATAGGCGGCTTCATTGCAGGCTTTCTGTGTCTCATTCTGCGGCGGCGGATCCCCTGTATGAAGTGCCACTGGTAGCATCAACAGCATCGGCGTCGCATAAATCGGCCGATACGCTCCCGTTTCCTCACGAGCGCAGGTACCACGATGCATGCGCTCATTACTCGCTACCCCATTGGAAAGCCCAGTGGTGCTGTGCCAGTGCCATACATAATTATTTGACCAGTGTGGCGCAGGTTACTGTTAGGCTGGCACTCTGCACGACCCACGCTTGACGCTCGCGCGTGGCACACCCGTTTCGGGCCGAAATCGGGCTTTTAAATTGCTTTTGAAGATTCTGGTCAGGGCCAGGTCGTAATTCTGACTAAAACACAAGCACTAGACGAGTCAGCGAGGCTCGAACCCAGCCCGTCGATAATAATAATATGTGGGGTTTTACGTCCCAAAACCACGATATGATTATTAGAGACGCCGTATTGGAGGGCTCCGGAAATTTTGACCATCTGGTGTTCTTTAACGTGCACTGACATCGTACAGTACACGGGCCTCTACCATTTCGCCTCCATCGAAATGTGACTGCCGCGGCCGGGATCGAACCCGCGACCTTCGGGTCAGCAGCCGAGCACCCTAGCCACTCCCAGCCCGTGGACGCACTATGCAAATGTGAAGCCGAGATGCTACCAGCTATACAACACTTCAAGGACGGACAGTAGCGTTTTTACTTTATACCTCATTCCGGTGGCCCTGTATTTTCATCCCCTTCTTTAGAAATTCAGATTTCTGTCTCTCAGTGTTCGCGACAACCTAACAGAAGATAGTTAATTCGTTTGTTATGTGTTGCCCAGGATGATAATTAGAGGTCCGGATTTTCAGGCACTAAAGAAGCGGGTTTCAGTCGCCAGAAAAATAGGCAGGTACAACACCGTTTTAGGCCTAGAAAATCGTAAATATAGACGCAATAAATTTTTGACATAAATTCAAATTACAAAATTCAAATTCAAAAACGCAAGGACGTGCGCGTCCTGTATCTGCGACGGGAAACAAGAAATATTATTGTTTATGATTGCACAAAGGCGCGAAGGGTTGAACATAGCCATAAATTTCCCGTAAGGTTCACAGAACAGGGTCTTTCATTTTATTGTCTAGCACGGTGAGTCAAGTGTCCACCGTCGAATCAACACACTCCGGGGTCTCTTTCTTTTCGTCGTGCCTGAGAAGGGCAGCACAGGAGCAGATAGCCAGAGCGCTAAATGACCAGAAGGGAGGGATGCCTCGTATTAGCCTGGTCTATTCGCGTAGGGTCAATTTCTCTCCTGTCCGTGAACATATTAAAGGGCCCCTCACCATGTTTGAGCATTTCGAGCTGAAAGTGCAATGAATGTACTAGGCGCTCACGATCACGTCTGCCAAGATTTGCAGAGTTACGCGTCGCGGAAAGACGTGAAATTTCAAACTGAACGCCGCTGCTATTCTTCTCGCGAGCGCGCACACCAAGATGAAGGGGTTGACGTACAACAGGCAATGGTCCTGCTCTTACATCGCTCCTTTACGTAGACATTGGTGCTGTGATGTCGCTCACCGTACACTCTAATTCAGGTTCTGGTTAAATGCTGGTTACATCCAGTAAACCAGACAAAAAAAATTACACCATCTCCCGCTAAAGGGAACTATGTGTAGATGTGAAGCAGCGGGCGCTAACGCTTACACTGGCGGCGGCGTTGACGCTGGCGCTCATCGCAGCGTTCCGCAGGAGAGAAAACTGGGGAGGCGCAAAGCAGGCAGTGATGGAACAGTGTTTCCTACTGGAACATGCCAATCGCTGCTAATGGGCAATGAGAGACAGAAGACTCCGACTGGACACAGAGACCCGCACTCCGCTTTTAGTTAACGCGCACGCTGCGAATTTTTATTGTTCAACAACGCACAGGCGAAATCTTCCACCGGCACCACCTTGGAGGTCAAGATCCATTGCCATATATACGGGATGGCCAGTGAACGGTTGTGCAGCGCGAGCAGTCGGTTTTTTCAACCAAGAAACTCGCTAGCAGACGCTGCCTGCGTCGGCGTCGCGAGGCGAGAAAGGGGGAAGCGGAGGAGAGGAGAGAAAGGGGGTGACACGCATGCGCAGTGGGAGTGTGAACGCCGTGGGCAGGGATGCGTAGAGGAGAGAGGGGGGAGCGTAGGAGAGGAGAGAGAGGGGGGGACGCGCATGCGCAGGGGGGAGTTAGACGCCGCGGGCAGGGATGGAGAGAGGGGGGGAGTGTAAGAGGGGAGAGAGGAAGGGAGGCGCATGCGCAGTGAGGGTGTGGTTGCCGTGGGGAGGGATGCCTAGAGGAGAGGGAGGGGGGAGAGGAGGTTTTTTATTTTTATTTTTTCTTTAACTGTTTGCGCATGCGCAGTAAGGGTGGGCACGCGGCACACCACCACCACCACCACCACCACCACCACCGGATTAAGCTTCGCCATAAGATGCTTCACATCTAAAAAATGTTCCATTTCATTGCGATAGCCAGCTCTTTAACCGGTACCTTATTGAGAGCGCAGCACGTGACATTGGGAGAATTATTCGAGACGACATTTGTAATTTATGTAATCTGTTGAGCAGATAAATGAAAGGTGAGAGAAATAATGAAACACACAAACGGAACGTGAGTGCGTTTTTATTTGATTTTTTATTTCCAATCGCAGCGAGACGCTATTAGCCCCGAGAACGAACACTGGCGTCGCTGCACTCGCACCGATGTTAGGGAGCCTTCATGTGCGCGCCTCCGTGCCTCCGTATGAGGCGCGCGCACATGAAGGCTCCCTAACCGATGTGACGTCCCGGCAAGGACTCTCCTGCTCCGCCGCCGCTTGTGACCATTTTCTGAGCCCGTACCGTGCCTTCTATTCAGTGATACTATGGTGATTACTCGTCACTTTCGCGATGCATATCTTGCAAGGTACAATGCGGAAGGTTTCATAACTACCGAAAGTTATCTAAGCTGAAGAAAGTTGTGAACACATAGCTTAGCATAGGCAAGATGCCGTCCGAACAGAACATTTGGTGTGAAAATGGTGATGCAGGACAGAAAGACGTCAGTTGTTTTGACCACGTGCTCCAAGAAATCGATGCTAAGAAAATATGCTGAGTGGTTCTAACTTCATTAACACAAATAACCCTAGTGGAGGCGAAACCCTCATATATTTTAAAGGAATCGCCCGCGAACAAGTCAGTCTAATAATGTAAATACGGTGCCTTACGTGTCGTGACATGATTATGAAGTCCACTGCAGAATAACTTTGCTGTATCTAAGCAGAAGCGTGCTCTAGCTTTTCACCCCCGTCGGCTGCCGTGACTGGCAATTGAACGAATCCTTTGCAGCGCGACACAGCAAACTTGATCAACACTTTGGAATTGCGTACGACAGAGCGCGGGAACCGTGGACGATTGTAAAGACGAAAATGTATATTTTTTATTGTTATACAAAAAACATTATCGATGCTGTTTTCCTCGTTCATGTGTAGCTTGCGACAAAAAAAAAAAAAAAAAAAAGGCGAGCGCAAACAGTAGAACAGCGTATGAAGCACGCGCATGTTATGCAGGCGTGCTACGACGAGGGCTTCGAAGACTCTGTGCCGTGACGTCATGAAAGCCTCCCGCCAGGCGGCGCCACCCCAACTTCTCGGGTTTATGTCGAGCTCTTCGGTTCTGCCAAAACTAAAACATCAAGAAAAAAAAAATTAAAGCCAGTTTAGATGCGAAACCAAAACAGTGAAACTCAGGACGAAGACGCAGAAAAGGCACATTCATTCCCAAACCGTCACCGGACTTACAATCACTTTATTGACACGTCCAAGTATATTTAAACACCTTACCCGCGCATGCGCACAGCCTACACCTGGAGGCCTATCATCTGTCCGAAAATCAGCCACTCCCTGAAAGGAATAGACACTTTTTCTATGAGATGCACAGAAGGCTCACTGAAGTACACGTGCCTATTCTTCTTTATGTAGTACGCTTCAAGCAGTTCACGCTCTTTTTCTTTGCCCTGCCGAGAATGCTGGTTTGGCGAAACAGAGGTTCGCAACGGCTGGATTCCGTCACATGCAACGCTAGGCTACTACCTGTGCCCGATCGCCCACTGTACGCATGCTCTCTGAGGCGTTCACTCAAACACTGCCCCGTCTGGCCGATATATACCTTTCCGCAAATCATGGGGATTGAATAAACTACCCCCCCCCTCCCCCCCGCTGCACTTAATGAAGACAGTTCGATGACTGGTTTTGCAGGTTGAAGTGCACTTCCCGCCTAGGATTTCTTGAAGGTTGAAGTGCGCTCCCCATCATCATGTTGCTAGAAATTTCTGCGTTGGCTGGGCCGTCCATTACGTCATTCTCAACGTCGTACCTAAGCGCGCGCCAATGGCTGCGCCGTCAGCTACGTCGTTACTACGTCGTACCCAAGCGCGCGAGCCACTGGGGGGCGCGAAATTCTGCCCCATACATTGTCTTAATAGGGAGGGGGGGGCGCTGCAATGAACCTTCGCCTCCTCCTGCCCCCCCCCCCCCCCTGAAGGGGAACCCTGCGCACGCCTATGCCTATGACCGCACATTTCAGCTTTGCTGGTGAACCATCTGTGTGGAGTGCCTGGGCGCTGACTTGGTTGGTTGGTTGGTTGGTTGGTTGGTTCCTTATTGTTTTGGCGCAACCCACCTCGGGGGATAGGCCATGAAATTGGACGGTGTCTTGCTTAAGAAACAAATTCACATTACTGGAGGAAAGGGTTGAAAATGAATTGCATTACATATTAGTATTATAAACTCTCAAGATTAAAAAAAAAGAAAGAAAAAGCGAAAAAAAAGACCTATAGAGAAGCAACAACAAAATATATATATAGCTGTAATTAAGACAATTGAAGTGATCTAACCTTAACATTCCATTCTTTTAGAGTCTCGTAAATAATTAGATACAGCGTTGAAAACGCTCCTGTGGCTAAAACCAAAGGTGGTTGCACCAAATGAAAGAATCACCGGAAGAGTCAAATTCAAGGCTAACTTTCGTGGGGGTTTTTCAAGTAATCTTTTTCTTTGTGTTTTAAATCTTCGGCACGTCAAAAAGAAGTGCTCCAGAGATTCGCTCTCATTACAGTGAAAGCATAAAGGTGACTGAGCCAGACCTGACCTATGAAGGTAAAATTTCAGTGACTCGACAGCGTAGCCTTGTAATTAATATTTCCTCCTTTCTAGATGAACACCACCTGCTCTGCCAAGGAAACTTTAGCTGTGGGAAGTCTGATAATAACAAAAGAGATTTATTGAACTTATTGGTCGTAGTAAGTTTTTCGAATCGTGCTGCTGTGACATACGCCGACGTGGGCAATACAGACAATACTGGGCCATCGTGGGATGATACTGCAAGTGCATCAGCACATTCATTTTTTTTTCTACATCTTCTTCTTTCTTTTTGTTTTCTTTGTATCATATTTCTTCCTTTGCTTACCTCCTTCTATATTGCTCTCTCTCCTCCTCACCCGCACTTCTCTTTCGCAGCCCTTACTATGGTATGATATACCATCTCACCCGCTTTTCCTTCCTCTTGTCCACATCAATCTTCCTTCTTTCATCCTTGTTTCCTTATCCCTCTCCTCATTTTTTTTCTCCTCCTGACCCTGACCCTCTGTTCTGTTTCCCACCCTTTCTCTACAATACTGTACAGGGGTAATGAAAAAAAGAAACGTGGACATCACGGCCCGCTGTTTTCATCACGCTTAGATCTTTCTGGCAAAAACAATGTAAAATTGTTCTTGATTGTTGTCATGTCTGGCTGAACTTGGACTTATCTGAAAGCATCATCGAGCAACCATGGCCGCTCACTACGCCACCTATTGAGCGGTATATATAAGAAGCTACACGACCACGCCCAAGCGTCACTTAGCCGGGAGCATTCACATCATGTAGTCCTACTGTCACGTATTAAACTCCTAAGTCCTTTGTTCGCTATCTCAAGTGCTAGGCTGCCTTCTTTCCCTGACTGCAATGGTACAGGACACAACACTGGCGACGAGGATGGGATTGACCAAGCATGGAATCCAGAAAAGCTGCATCGGGAAACGACAGTGAGTCGAGACAAGAGGCCTCAAGTAGAACAGCGAACGCCGCCCCGGCAAGAAGGACCATGAGCCGTCTGGGACACCTAGAGCCATTCGACTAGTCGACCAACGACTGGCCCTCGTATGAAGAAAGACTCACCTCGTACTTGCAAGTAAACCAAGTGGCCGAGGTTGACAAGGTTCGGTCTCAAGACATACGCTCTCCTGAAGTCACTGTCAGCACCGGAGCTGCCGTCGGCCAAGACGTTCGACGCACTAAAGAGCTTGCTGAGAGGACATCTGGCACCACAAACCTCCGTCATCGCTGAAAGGGCGAAATTCTACAAGCGGTCGCAACGAGACACTGAGACCATTGCGGAGTTTGTCGCTGAACTGCGGAACTTGGCACAAACGTGCGATTTCGAAACCTTCCTTGACCAGGCATTGCGTGATAGTTTTGTGTGCGGCCTCATGCGTGAAGATATCCAGCGCGTCCTGTTTACTGAAGGAAAGCGGCTGACATTCCAACGTGCCGTCGAGAAAGCGCTCGCCATGGAGGCCGTACTGAGGAGCACCGCCACCGTGCACGCGCAAGAAGGAGGGGTGTACAATGTTCACGTAAACAGAGGAGCGTCAAAGCCAGTGGTGTCGGATACCTCCAAAGGCGATGGCAGCCAAGAGCGCGTCAACGGCCGTATGTTTACGCTGCGGATCCCCGAGTCATTTGAGCAGAAACTGCCCCCACATAGCGGATACGTGCTTCAAGTGCCAGAAAAAAGGGCACATTCAACGAGCTTGCCGTAGCACTGCACAGAACAAAGAAAAAATTCCGGAAGAAAGTGCATGTACTCGCGAAGGTGGACGACGGTGGCGTTGTCGACATGAATGCCGTGCAGAGTCGTGACCACGACCCAATTACTATGGAAGTGACGGTGGACAAGAAGCCTCTGTTAATGGAAATAGACACCGGTGCAGCGGTGTCCGTCATCCCACTGCAACAGTTGAAAAAACTGCATGGAAATAAGAAGCTTTTACCGACTTCCCTAAAGCTCAGCAGGTATACGGGAGCACTCGTCGTGCCAAAAGGTGTGGTTGACGTGGAGGTCCGCCACGAAGATCAGGTTAAGATCCTGGCACTGTACGTCGTAGACGGAAGTGGACCTCCCCTTTTCGGCCGAGATTGGCTTCGGACAATTCGTCTAAATTGGAACAACATCTTGGCCGTAAACAAGCTGGCTCCTGTGAAATGCTGTCAACCCCATGACAAGGTCCGGTTGGAATCGATTTTGCAAAGGTACGGAGACCTTTTCAGGGACGAACTCGGAACGATCTCAGGCGAGCGCGCAGAACTTTTCCTGCGAGAAGATGCACACCCAAAGTTCCTTAAAGCGAGAAGCGTACCGTTCGCTATTCCAACCGGCTGTTGAAGCCGAACTGCAAAAGCTCGAGAAACTTGGCATTATAACGCCTGTGACAACGAGTGAGTTCGCGACACCGGTGGTACCAGTGGTGAAGAAGGATGGTGGCATTCGTTTATGTGGTGACTACAAGACGACCATCAACCCTTGTCTTGACACTGACCGGTACCCCATTCCAAGGATTGAAGACCTACTTGCCGCTCTTGCAGGAGGCCAGCAGTTCTCCAAAAATTGACTTGAATAGAGCCTACCAACAAGTGTTGATGTCAGAGGATTCCAAGAAGTACCTGACGCTCAACACTCAGAAAGGTCTTTACACCGTCAACCGATTGGCATTTGGAGTGTCTTCGGCACCTGGTATTTTTCAGCGCATTATGGACACGATGCTAAAGGGTTTGAAAGGGGTCAGCTGTTACCTGGATGATATTATCATCACCGGAAAAACGAAGGACGAGCACTTTGAAAACCTCGAGGCCGTCCTAAAGCGCCTATTGGAACGCGGTGTCAGAGTACGGCGGGACAAATGTTCTTTCTTCCAAGAGAAGCTGCATTACCTGGGACACGTGATTTCCGCCAGCGGCGTCCAAACTTCACCTGAGAAGACGGCTGGGCGCTCAATGGAAGCACCTGAACCAAACAACAAGCAGCAGCTGCAGTCATTCTTGGGCATAGTGAACTACTATGGAAAGTTCGTACCAAGCCTGTCTACTCTCGCTCACCCCTTCTACAAGCTGCTGAAACAAGGCACGCCTTGGTGCTGGGATGAAGCCTGCCGAAGCTCTTTTCGTGGCATAAAAGCTGCCATGGACAAGTTCCCAAATTCTGACGCACTACGACCCAGATAAGCCGTTGCAACTAGCCTGCGACGCGTCCAAATACGGGGTAGGAGCCGTTCTGTCACATGTTCTAACAGATGGAACTGTAAAGCCAGTGGCGTATGCTTCGCGCACATTGTCAGAGGCTGAGAAAAACTACAGTCAACTTGAGAAAGAAGGTCTCGCACTGGTATTTGGAGTGAAAAAATTTCACCAGTACATTTATGGGCGACACTTCACGCTTGTGACAGACCACAAGCCACTGCAAACAATTTTCGGACCAAAGACCGGAATTCCACCAATCGCAGCAGCTCGCCTGCAACGTTGGGACTGTTACGCTGTCTGCTTATGGTTATACGCAGATATTCAAGAAGTCTAGCGATAATGCGGAGGCGGACTGCTTTTCGAGATTGCCAATTGATGCACAGCAAGAGCAGTCGGCAGAAGATACTGAGCAGTTCTACGCCCTGCGTCTCGGATCACTGCCGATAACAAGCGCTGACATTGCACGTGCTACGCGCAAGGATACGACACTCAGCCAAGTGTTGGAGTGGACTCGGAATGGTTGGCCGTCATCTGTGCCAGATGGGCGATGGAAACCCTATTTTGACAGAAAGACGGAACTAACGATCCACCAGGGCTGCTTATTGTATGGCATGCGTGTCGTAGTTCCTCAGCGACAACAAGCCCTCTTATTGGAGGAGCTACATGAGGGGCACCCAGGAATTGTAAGGAGCAAAGAACTTGCGCGTAGTTATGTGTGGTGGCCAATGATCGATGCTAACCTCGAAAAACTTGTCAAAAGTTGTCAAGCTTGTCAGGAGCAACGTTCGGCACCCAGCGCGGCACCGCTGCACCCGTGGTCGTGGCCGACATTGCCTTGGCGAAGACTTCACTTGGATTTTGGTGGTCCCATGGGCAATAAGATGTTTTAGTGGCAGTTGACGCCCATTCAAAATGGCCTGAAGTGTTCGTTATGAATGAAACATCGGCAGAGAAAACCATTCAGTGCTTGAGAGAATTGTTTGCTCGTTTCGGTGTGCCTGAGACTGTGGTAACAGACAACGGTCCGCAATTCGTGTGCGCTGAATTCCAAGCCTTCCTCAAGCATCTCGGAACAAGGCATGTCACTTGTGCTCCATATCACCACAGCACAAATTGACTAGCAGAACGTTTTGTGCAGTGATTGAAGTCAGCCCTACGAAAAGGACTACCAGGCGAGAATCTCCAGACCACGTTACAAAGTTTTCTTTTGCAATACAGAAATACATCTCATGCAACGACAAAAGAAACGCCGGCAGCACTGTTGTTGGGAAGAAACCTCCGGACACGCCTGGATGCGGTCAAGCCTGCGGTGGAGGGAAGGGTTCATCAAGAACAATTCAAGCAGATGGCCAGACGACTGAGTCATGCCTGCACGTTTGCCGTTGGTGACCCTGTTCTCGTTCGAAATTATCGAGGCTCGCCACGTTGGGTCCAAGGTGTCATCTCAAGACAAAGCGGACCTGTGTCCTACAACGTGGATGTGACCACATCACGGGGATTTTTCAGATGGCGGACGCACCACAACCAGCTGCTTCCTCGAGAAACGGACATCGGTTTTGAGATCGCTAACCGTCCGGATGAATCAGCTGCCCAGGAAAGTTTAATCAGTCAAGGAACGCCTGAACAACAAGCAGTGGCTGCACCGGCACAGTCACCACCACCCTGCTACACTGAAGAAGGGCGACGATATCCGCAGCGAAAGCGCCAGCCTCCGCAGAGGTAATGAAGTGGCTCAGTGCAAGGACTGCTTTGTCCTCTCCAACAAAAAGGGGGAAAGGTGTCATGTCTCGCTGAACTTGGACTTATCTGAAAGCATCATCGAGCAACCATGGCCGCTCACTACGCCACCTATTGAGCGGTATATAAGAAGCTACACGACCACGCCCAAGCGTCACTTAGCCGGGAGCATTCACATCATGTAGTCCTACTGTCATGTATTAAACTCCTAAGTCCTTTGTTCGCTATCTCAAGTGCTAGGCTGCCTTCTTTCCCTGACTGCAACGGTACAGGACACAACAATTGTATCATGGATGACTCTATAGGCTTTTTATTACCATCTGAGCATCAAATGCTTGAAACGAATTGGGAAAAAACAGAGAATGTAGATTCCTTACTGTTCGCGGTTCTTTCCAACCCCACTGTACATCGTTACGCTATGGTTTATCATCTCACCTGTTCATTTCCTTTCTTGCCATAGTAACAGCAGTCCTTCTTACCCTCACTTCCTCTTCCCATCCTCTCACTAAGCTATACATTACAAGGCTATTCCATGCTTTACCCTGTCCACACCTTGTTTTCTTCTTCCTCACCCGTACATCAGTCCCCCCTCACCCTTCTTTTAATTCTTCACCCCCTTAGTATACTCTACTGTCCATGGGTATGCTATTGGACTCGTGCGCCACCAATGGCGACGCTGCGAATGGCGCTCCGGTGACGCAAGCGAGGAGGCACGGCTTTTTGTCGTCCGCTAGGCTCTAGCTACAGCAGCTGCATTTTCATTACAGTGTGCAAACGTAGCACGGCACTCCTCGACTATAAGCTGTATTTTCTTATGGTGTTAGTTTTATAGATGCCTGCCAGCATTACAGGAGGCTAAGAAACGTTTGCATTCAATGTATCTTCTACGCACCAAGAGCCGTCGCGGTCAGGCTCATGCCCCCCAAGCTAGTATAGGGTAACTCATCGGGCCAAGTGGTGTTGAAATATCTTACCTAAAAGCGTGAACGTCCCACCAAGCGGGTTGACGAGATCCTACGCATCTTTGAAAGTAAAACTCAATAAATTTGTGGGCTTGTTCGCAAAATTTGTCGTAGTATAAACAGCCCTTCAGCTGAGGAGAACTTGTTCTTGGCGTACTCGGTGTGTGTTTTTGAAGGTATAATTAGCCGCTAAAGGCTCATTTACACTAGCGCGACACGACACTGATTTTGTTCTGCCGACGGTCTTTGGGAGCGTCTTTTGTCGTGTCGTCGTCCCATTTACACTGCAACGACACCAAGAGGGGTCCGCCGATGGTCTGTGGGGCGGACTCTTGGTGTCGTTGCAGTGTAAATGGGACGAAGACACGACAAAAGACGCTCCCAAAGACAGTCGGCAGACCAAAATCGGTGTCGTGTCGCGCTAGTGTAAATGAGCCTTAAAAGGACGCACAGAGCGGTATCATCGTCCACGTCTTCTTCTGTGTGCGTCCTTTTAGCGGCTTGTTTCGACTTCAAGCACTTAATTTGAACGAAAATTCGCGCTTCGCTCGCAATTTTAGTCATTTGTATAACTGTGTGTATAGAGGGCGTTTGCCGACAAAACAAAACTGACAAGTTCACCGACAATTGGTTTATTACCGACAACTATAGCGTGGATTGGCAGAGTTGGTACTGCACATTAAAGCTGTCTACATGTGTATCGGCGCCGAATGAAACGGGAGCAGTAGTCCGCGTGGTGCAGTTTTCACCCTCATGGTTAGAGATAGACACACACATGCGGTTCGGCCGTTCGTACGCCACATTCATGCTCTAGATCGCGCAGTGCGGCCTCACCGGATGTGCGTGCCCGCCAATGGCGATGACTCCACGTCGCGCACTGTGCCGTCGCTAGTGCTTAGGCCATGTTCCGCCGTTCCCGTTTCCTTAGACGCCGATAGTAAAACTTGGTAAAAAGTAAGAAACATCGGCGAACTGAGCAAAAGAAAAAAAGAACAAGCGCTCTTTTCCATCCTATTCTTGGTCCATTTGGTCGTTTATTCCTATTCTTTATCACGCTGTAACAAGATTGAATATTTTTTTCGTACTGTGATCACACACTACGCTCTATCATGACTCGACTCATAAGAGTGACTTATAGTATTTATTTCAAAATTTCGAATACATCATATTATGACTTTTCATTAAGAAAGCTTTCTGAATATTTACTTTAGTACAACTAGACTAATTCTGCTCACGGTACTTTGAGACGACCGTCAACAGAAAACGTACATTTATCAAAGTAGGGATTAAAATATGTTGCATACGGGAACGACAGAAAACCCATATATTTCACGGCGCTTTCATAGCGCTTCGTTGACTTCTTGTCATAGTAATGACAAGAAGTGCGCGTCATACATGCAGATGTATGCATTGATGGGCAGCAGAGGACACCAGAAGCAATGGACACTGAGGGTGCTGCTGACGGCTACTCCGCTGGAATACGCGAATAATTTCGCTTCAACATTCAGCGCAAATTGTATCATATGAACCTTCCCACTTATGTTTCGATAACTAGGGCAAGACAGACCAACCGGGAGTGTAGAGCAGCATTCACGTAGCGAGCGCACGCACGTAGAGCGGCACCAAAGTCCCTGTGATCACGTCACACGCGAGAGGGCGCCACTCAGAGATCTCGAGGCGAATTCTTGAAGTTGCTTGGCACCTACCCACTTTACGCTCTCCCCTCCTTTCACGTCACGCTTGATTTCCCTTTCCCCCAGCTTGCTTTACAATGCTATTTATGGCTATTCTATGGGAGGAGCTCCTTGGCACAAATCCCCCTTTCTGTGGAGGCGGTCACGTGAAACGGTGGAACAGCTCCACTGTTAAAAAATTGGCCGCGTATCTGCGTGCTTCGCTGCAAATGTCGTCGAAAGACGATAGTCTTGTGCCGACTGCACTGCATGAGCGGCATGAGTACCACAATTTAATAGCTGGGCTAGCCGCTGGGCTCGTTTTTCGGACGTTTTCCGGGCGCGCTTAGACGGACGCCGGCGTTTCTCCGCTGAAATTTGGTCGTCGGTCTTTTCTCTGCGTTCTCTGATCATGTCTTGTAGAGTGGGTCGTATTTCATCAAGCGGCCATATATGTTTTGCCTTGCCTGAGACAGCGCTCTTCTACGATGAATCAGCCGCATCTGGCTGGCATTGATAAAACAGAAGAGAACGCCATCTACAGCGCTACCGGGGAACATCGGCTTGTGTTGAACAATGCTGCTCCCAGGTGGCAGCACCACAGCCAGCCACAGCGTCGAAGTTAAATCACTGGGCGGAGACTTGTTTTTTACACAGCAGCGCCGCGTAATAAACACTAGGATCTTTATAATTACGTATCTATAGATTTTGTTTTAAAGGAACACTGTGAATAGTACTAAGGTATTGATGTTGTGCCTCAGGTATGCGTAATATTTGATTTTTAATTGCCCACGCTCACCCGTATGAACACATGCTTCTTGGTCAAGATTGGAGGTCGTAAGGCAGGGGGTTAAAGTTTGGCCAGCTAGCTGAATCGTGTGACGTTCCGACAAACAGACGGACAGACAGACAGACAGACCAAAATTTCTCCGTTTAGGTATCCCAAGAAAGACTATCGTCTTTAAAGTTTGGGGGGACGCTTGAGCTTGGCCTTCAAGTGCAGAACGCGATAGCTTAATCGAGCCCCGTTCGCGTCGACTTCGCAATCTCTAGCCTGGATTCGGTTCTCTGTGGACCGCTCAACTGCGCCGACATGAAAGGAACGTATATACCCGTTATAATGGCCATTTCTGTCTATCCTAGAATGCCTACTGCAAGTACAGCTGCGAAGCGCCCACTACGCCATAATGCATCATTATGCGAATTGGCGAGGCACGCCGTACGAATTCATAAGGCGGCACGTGCACCTGCGCAGCTCCGCACTATGATGACGCTTTTGCTGATGACGATACTTAATTAGGCCTGAACGCTTTGTACTGGGTGGTCCTTTAAACCACGCTGTTGTTGCACATTTACCCATGATTTTGACGTCTGGTGCGATTATACGCTTGTCACGCAACATTCTGCAACGCAACGCGACTCCTCGAACTTCTTGAAACTAGTATTGGATTTTTTCCCAAAGCAATTTCGTGCACTGGCTTGGCTCCGTGTTAGAACACTTGCCTGCCTCGCACAAAGCCTGCGTCCGATTCAAACTTGGACCCATGATTGTTTGCATCCGGCGCGATGTTTCGCTCACGAAATACTCTCAATGTACCTTTGAGTGCGAAATGGAAACAAAAACCTCTCGGTTTCAGAAATAATTGCGACTGAAGACTCCCATAATGAATTCGCCCGTCACCATTTGATTCTTAAATAGCTGGTTTATCATGAACAGCAGCGCGTCATTTCTTATTCAAGAAATTGCCACTGGATAATACTCTAGGAGAATAATGCACTTGTGTTTGTTTTTATTATAAAATGAAGGCTTTCTTTGTGCTTTTGTTTTTTCCAGCGCTGCCGGCGCTTCTATTTTGCGACAAGATGCTCGCTAAAAGTCTTGTTATTTCAATAAATACGCTTTTAGTTCAATTAGAGCCCCAGTTAATGCTTTTGCAGGATGTACAGGGGGGGGGGGGGTTCCCAGGCCACGCTGCTTAGGAATACATGGGACAGTGGCCTGGGAACTTTCGGCCAGCCCTTTACATATATATCTTCGGTGACGAATTCTAGTAGTTGACGCATACTCTTGCCGAATGTCATTTCTGTTCCGATTCATTATGAGTCTGAATACATGTTTTTCCTACTTCTCTTTTTGAGTTCCATAACCTTGTCGCATAAATATGTAGTAACACATACATTAGTCTGTATTGAATTTTATTTCTCAAAATGAGAATCTCCCTCATAAAAAAAATACTGGGAGAGAGGCGGCGTACATTTATTTAGTGTTCGGCGTGCCCATGTTTCACCAGCTATTAATAAATTCATATTTGTTGTTCTTTAGAAGTTAACTGCTGCATCACAAATAACAAGCCTCAGTAGCATTGTGGTGCTCCTAAAAACACTGTGGTGCCCCCTAACAAGTGAAGTGTTGTGCTGCTCAGTGTGGCTTTTCCGGCTTTTTGACTTCGGTTTGAGCAGAACTTTTTCAACACTTCGGCTCCAGCGACATTACCCTGTTAAGTGATTTCCAGAGGGGTATGCGAAAAATCGAGTTTCTAATTCGAATCGAATAATAACTAATCGAATATTTCGATTAGACTTTCGAATAGCTAATTCTCGATGTTTCGAATAATTCGACAGGACGAATATCAATATCGTGACATAGGCCAATGATGCAATTTTAGTCAGGGCGGCGTGGCTAAAACTAACGCTAATGTCGTTACAGTAGGCATTTCGGTAAAACTTTCACCGATATCCTGTTTCAAAAGCGAGCGCTTGTTTATTTTAAAGAAGATTATGCCGCTTCTACCCACAAAAAAAATAAATAAATAAAGCACATGCGAGAACTGTCAAGCCCTTTACAACTTCGCTTGCGTAACGAAAGCACGGACATCTTGCGTAGTTTGGTCGCTTAGGCCGCGAGCGCCGTAAAACACCCCAATTTTGACCCGCGGAACCCTCGGCTATTGCCATTCACATGCGAAAATTTGCCCACGCTGAGCAGTCCCCACTGCAGCATTGCACCACTCGTTCAGAAACTCCCATAGTTCCGGCGCGCACTTAAAACGCTGCTGTGAGCGAGTTTTTGGGCCCGGAGCACTCATGACGATGAAGTAGAGCATTACGGTCGCCAGATGAGCTGTAAACACCGTGACATCACGGTGAGAGAGCCTGAACCCATGTCATGGGGAACAGCTTATGTTTCTGCATGACAATTTGTAGTCTTCGGTAGCAGTCACTCAACGCGTTGTGCTCGAGGACATGAGCAGATTTCATTTTTTTTGTTGTTTCTTTCGATTTTCAATAAAATCGTGTGTATTCGGTATTCAATTTGCTATTCGATATTTTTGGCCATTATTCGGCACTATTCGATTCGAATTCGATTTGAGATGAAATTTCACTATTTGCACACCTCTGGTGATTTCTCATCTCATTCATTGGCCAATACGGTGCTCACGAGAATGATCACATTCGAATTGCATACATTTCCAATTGTGTTTTTAAAATTAAAGCTCTTTCGTTCTTTTCGCAGGAGACGTTGCCGCCAGAATTTCGCTCGTGGATTTCTATGTTCAAGAGCGGGCGTTGCTCGCCCAAGGTGGCGGTCCATTCACTTTCTGCATGTGGCACATGACACCCCACTTGAAGTGAAGGCTTGTCATCTATGCGCCTGTCTTGGCGTCGTTTCGACACTGTAGCCTACTTCAAAAGCGTGGACAGCGAGAACAAATAAATTTGCCAATATTGCGACAACCACCTTGCCATTTACTATGCAGCAAGATATTTTATGTTGAGAATATATTAGTGGACAAACAACGCCGCGGATAGAACTTAACGAGATGGTCCGCCGCGATGGAGCAGTGGCTATGGTGCTCGGCTGCTGACCCGAATGTCGCGGATTCGATGCATGCCATGGTAGTCGCATTTCGATGGAGGCGAAATGGTAGAGGCCCATGTACTGTGCGATATCAGTGCACGTTTAAGAACACCAGATGGTCGAAATTTCCGGAGCCCTCCACTACGGCGTCTCTCATAATCATATCGTGGTTTTGGGGCGTTAAACCCCAGATATTATTATATTATTATTATTATTACACTGGTCTGACCGATGGCTCAGTATTCTACTACATCCGGCTCCCTTGGTAGCGAAAATATGGGGAGGAACTTGCAATCCGCAATGGTATTGCGGGCTGCGTTGAAGAATTAAACAGCAACAACGAAAGTGCTACAGGTGTCGTACCAAAGCAAAACAGGCGATATAGGCTGAAAGTAAACGAAAGGTGCACTTGAACGTCCAGCTATGACGACGAAACGACAACGAAAATACCATGAAGATGTGGCATTAGCAGTGCAAAAGGCGGGAACCCTGTACACTGTTGTCATGACTCATGGGCAACTTCAAAGCGGCAGTATGAAGACAGCAGAAAGGAGATGAAGCACTCGGTAATTTTTTGTTTTTTTTCTTTTCCTTTACGGGACCAATGCGCCGCTCTTTTTACAACCATGAGTCGTATTTTGCCATTCTTTTTCAGAGTATTGTTAGTATTGTTTTGGCCATTTATTTCCATTTGTCCCACCGCCTTGCCAGGACGTTATTAACGCGATAGTGTTAAAGAGCTCGTTTCGCCGAAATTCCGGCGTCGGTGTCGGTGTCGGCGTTGTTGGTTGTGAGCGAAAAATCATCATCTTGTCCGTGACCGAAAAATGGAGAAAGATGCAAATAAAATAAATAATAAAAATTTTCAGGTCCGAGTGAGGATCGAACCCGGGTCGTCTGCTTGACAAGCAGGTGTTCTACCACACAGCCATGCCTCTGCTTGGAAACACTGTCAAAATAACTTCCTCTGCTTGGAAATGCAGTGAAAATAACTTGCATGCTTCGCAAACGCAAGCGTCCTTTATATAGGTGTCGCAATATAACATGTAATATCCCAGCAATATTGCGTGGTACAAGCGTACATTGCCATCGGGCGTCAGAATATGTGACTATCATAACGATTTCATAGTTTAAAGTCAGCCACCCATTACAAACGGCACACACCTTACTGCGCGTATTCCCTTAACACCACGTAGTGAATGCATTGCAAGTTCGAAAACATTTCCCACATTTGCCGCGCATAATTGCTCCTGGTTTAAAGCATACTACTCATTACATAGTATGCACTAAGTGATTGAAGTAGGCACTAGGGACGGGATATCGCTGGCGCGTTCAACTCTTAAAGGCGAAGCTTAAGGGTCCCCCCAATTTTTATTATAGACTCTTTTCGCACTCATGTATAGGTTTCTTTTGTTTTCTCTTGTTTTGTGATGATCCCCTTACTCAATGTTCCCCATGGAGCCTGTAAGGTACTTTAGAATAAATAAGTAAATAAATAAATAAATAAATAAATAAATAAATAAATAAATAAATAAATAAATATGGACGCTAGGAATTATAGAGGAGATTTGTACGCGTGAAGCAGCGCACGGAAATGAGAGAAGTTTATCTTGAGAATAACATGGTTAATATACATACACGCCTGCGTAGCACGTTTTACAATGACATTCTCTAATACAAAATTATAACAGTGTTTTTGGTGATCTTCCAAAAAAAGACACTTCGACAATCGCTAAGAACAACTTGATGCTTGACTCATGCCATTCTCATTTAGTTTGGTGATGTGGCAAGCCCCTATAACTTCTCTGGCGAAGGACAGATGCTTCCACCCAGTTTGGCTGTTTGCTGCTGCACCAGTTTGTGGACTTGAGCTCCCTGTATCGTGTTTCTATGCCGATCTTTCGGTGTGAGCGGTACTCGTAAATATATTGTTGTTGAATATTGAGCGGTAGTCGTAAATATATGTTGCTTTTAAGCCTCCATCGTCCCTGCTTTGACCACTGACAGGACGTACCAAGCGCGATGCCCCCATAATATGAGTGAATATCATAAGCACATATAAACACAGATTGTACAAACACTCTGCTCCTTTAAAGAAGAGCAGGAAAGTTCCGATCGAGAGAGACGTCCGCCAGAGATATACACTAAAACCCGCATATGTGGAACTCGCAAATATAGTGCGCATTTGTTCGATATTTTGCATAGTTCAACAAAAAATGCTTTGAAGGAAGTTACGGTATCTTCAATGCGAATTTCGTCGTCGCGCAAGATGGCTTTACGGCACTGCTCTACAGCTATGCAAAAATGCCGAGTTCACGGCAACAATCACGGCTTTTCTTTTAGTTTTTATTTGTCCGAGGTTTGTTAACGTTAGGTGTGTTATACAGGAAGAAATACGGTATCCGGTGTCACCAGCGCCTCAACATTATACTCAGTTGTACATACCCGTAGGGCATTGAATCTGCAATACAGTGGCTGTCGACGCATTTGAGACAACGCAACCTGTAATAGAAATTCGCAGCTTCTTGGGGCTGTAACACATACTTAAGGCGATTCATTCTTCGCTTCTCTGTCATCGCTTTTACCTCGGCACTGCTGCACAAAACACCCCATTCGTTTGGACAACCGCATGTTGTTTCCTTTCAACAGCAGAAGCTTCGGCTGACGTGAGAGCTGATAATCCGATACTTTGATACTTCCGCGCAAACAGAGGACCACACAGGTAGCCAGGTAGTGTATGTCTTAGTGCTACCTTGTTCAACGCTTGGACAACAAAGAACATCATTGCAGCCCATTAGGCAAACCGAAGCGTGCCTACATGATTACTGAACAGGAATGTCTCATTGTTATTGCCACGTGGTCGTGACGTTGACGAAGGCAACCGTCGGCGTCTCGAAGAAGAAACTCTTTCTTTGGCCGAACTTGAGGTCGGGAGACTGAAAGTCAGACTACGGCAATAGACAGTGGCACTGATAGCGGCGAACAGAGCGTGGGCCGTCGATAATCTGACAAGCGGTGAAGCGCGTCGGCATTTATACATGCGCCATCGAATATTCCAGCGTTATCGCTAGCGGCCACGTAAGTTCCAGAAAAAACTGTAATGTTTGCGTCGTAGGCGTAATCTCATCGGGAGGTTCTAAGATTATCTTGATGGTTCCTAGTCATTCGGCGTGGTGTGCGCAAGGCAGAAGTTAGACGTGTAATGGGGCCGTAACATAAAAATGAAAAGAAAGGAGGGCGTGTGGCATTATTGTCATGCGGTCGTGACGTGGACGGAGACAGTAGTCATCTTCTTCAAGGTGAACCTCTTTATTTGGCCAAACCTATGGTCGCGAAACGGAAACTCAAATTACAGCAAGCAAGGCACGCTGTACACTGATATCGGCGCACAGAGCGTCGGTCGTCGATAAAACTGATCATAGTTGGGACGCGCCATCTTTTATACATCACGTATCGAGCTTTCTAGCCTTATCACTGGTGGTCGCGCAAGCTATGGAACAAGCTTGACTGTTCGCGTCCTGCGCGCAATCCTAACAAAACGATCTACTGCAATCGCGAAGCTTCTCGAACACTGAGGAGCGATCTGCGCCGAGCATCGCTGACAGTCGTTGCGGGTGTAAACCTAATACAGCTAAATTGAAACAACAAACGGGCGTGGCATTATTTTCGCTGTGCAGCGCATTCAGTCGTACCTGTAAGGACGCAAGTTTACGACCTCCAACGACCATCACTCTCTATGCTGGCTTATCAATATCCGAGATCCATTAGGGCGCCTTTCGACAATGGTGCTCGCATCTGGAAGACTACCATTCCATTGTCTTCTGCAAGAGCAAGCGACGACATGCTGACGTGGATTGCCTTTCCAGGTTGCCTCTTCGTGCAAAGGTATGTAACGTTGATAGCTGTGACGCCTTGATCGCTAGCATATATCGAGAATTCCATGATGTCGCAACCTTCGCTAAAGAACAGCTTGAACATGAGAGATTAGAGCAACTTTTCTCTCATGCGAGAGTCACGAGCGCGTTGAGTTTGGCCTCGGGAAGGGCTGCTGTGTAAGAATTTCTACGCAACAGGTGCACAGTTTTTTGCAGGTGCTGCCAGAAGCGCTTCTATCTTCTGTTTCGCGTGCTGTGCACGGTAACCCAACCTCAGGTAACATCCACACAGACACTAAGTATAACCGCGCCAAGTTTAAATAAGAGTTGCCTAGCAACCTGCTATGCCATTATATACGTCATAAATAGAACTAAGGCGCATGTGCATATCATCGGGAACTTTATAAAATAGGCGCGCGTGCTCGAGACGACGCAGTTTGTCGCCATGTGTCGTCGGGAAGAAGAGCCGTAGACCTGAAGAATATGCTGCTTGTCGCGAGGCTATTGGCCGATAAAGCCACTTACCTCAATCGAGTAGCTTCACTGTTATCAAGTCTTGCGTGGCCGAGCGCAAGCTTCGTCATTTTAGGGTCGAAGCACCTTAGTGTTTTGGCTTGTTGGCGTGTCATGTCGTCGTCACAACGACGAGTCATGTCATCGTCATGGAGCATCATAAACAGGTATGTGCCACAAAAATTGTGTAAATACCACTATTCGCCACCGGTCTATACCATGAATATTATGTTTGCCTGGTATATAGTTATGGTGCGGGCTGAGGCTTTATTCTTTTCCAACCTCACAATAAAGAATATGCATATTATGTGTTAAAGGTTCGTCGTTACTGCCTAAAACATTAGGTTTGGTTTAGCAGCGGTATCAGAATCCGCGACAAAACTTACCAGGGACACTGAAGTTTCTTAGCTAAAAGCCAGAGAAACAAACGGGAAACTCGACGGTAAAGTGATCTATTAGAAACGCCACTTCCGGAAACATATCTGCAAAGTTATGGTGCTTTACTCGCCACCGGTCCACTAGAAATGAAGAAGGCAACAGTTAGCCAAACAAATAACCCGCGACGTTAGTGGAGCTGAAACACCCTTCTCTAAATGCCGTAGGGAACTGAAACCGGGTATGTAGGGAAGAAGAAGGAGCACCTAGGGTAAGCTGCATTCCGACGCAGTTTCCCGATGACGTTAGTGGAGTTAACACCCTTCGCTGCATTAGCGGTTTCAGGCATGACACTAATAGTGCCTCATCAAAGAACTCTATCATAACAATGGGGCGAATTACCTCGGTCAGGTGGTACGTCTTCTTATTCTATCTCTTATTCTTGTTGGCATTCTTCTCCTGCCTTTCAGTGCCTATTAGCAGCGATTTTAGTGTGGGACAGACCGGCTCACACTGCATGGTTCACCCCTCCCCAGGTTTCACATTAGTGGAGTCGAAACACGCTTTCATACATGCGTTGCCCCTCCCTATATGCTTCGCCTCAGTTTTATTTTCTCTGTTTTGTTTAGCGCTTCCCTCATGTCTTGCTTTCCTCTGTGTTTCCCCTTCCCGAAGGAGCAGGCAGGCGTTGTGCCCCTCTAGGTGGCAGTTGACAGCTGTTCCCTCCGTATTTCCCCTGTGTCTTCGTGTTTTTTATGTATGCAAACCAAATAAATAAATAATAAATAATAAATTATGCATGACCAACTCGCCCACTTTTTTTCGGTCACGGACAAGATTAGGAGTTTTCGCTGGTGACACCGACACCAACGCCGACACCGGAATTTCGGTGAAACGAGCTCGTTAACAGTATCGCGTTAAACACACGGAATGAAAATCGGGCTCACGCATATTAAAATTCAGCCTGTGTCCATGCAATTCGGTGCTGTTTGTCTTCGGCCTTAATAGACACTCAAATCTGCCTGCTGATATTTCTTCTATTACCATACACAATACGCCACCTGCTTCAAATAGTAAAGTCAATCTTGCCAATGTCAAACGTCTATGGCGAGAGTCAGTGAGTCAATCAGTCAAGAATTTTAATGAAAGGTCCGGACGAGTTTAATTATGGCGAGGGAACTATTAAAATTTAATGGAAATAAACTGTAGAACGCAATACCCCTGCAGATTAAAGCCCCACGCACTTTCAAGCCAGGATGCAAGTAAATTTTTTTTTGTCATTTCCAGAGAATAAAACTCGCATGCACTTTGGACCAAATAGTTGATTTTTTTCCTTTATCAAATACCCACAGCGCCTTCATAGGCATTACAGTGAGGGGAAATTATGTAAGTACACAATACAAGGTACAGGTTACATACAGGTTACACCACAACATGATCATAACTATACCATTACTTCAGAACATGGTCATACTTATATAAGAACATCATGGAACCCCTGGAAAAAGGCGGCATTTGAACTTATTAAATTGAAAGCATTTCTGTTCGTACTGCAGGCACTTTTAGTCTGTCTATCTACGTAGCTATCCATCTATCTATCTAGCCGCCTACGTGAGGGTGCTCTCGTGATCACCGCCATAACATGAGGTAAACGAAAATTAGTATGGCCGGGTAACATGGTTTGACAAATATGACTTGCTGGTCATGACATGAATAATGTGACAATCCCGTCGAGTACGTCGTGAAACCTTTTCCGCGAGGCACGTGTGGCTCACACACCCTATACCAAGGGTGCCTATGTGCCACAGGGGATCGACAGTTTATATCCACCCAGGAACTGCGAGGACAGATATTAACTCGATAGCGTTAAAGAGCTCGTTTCGCAGAAATTGCGGCGTCGGCATCGGTGTCACCGTCGATGTCGGCATCGTTGTCGTTGGTTGTGAGCGAAAAATTATCATCTTGTCCGTGACCGAAAAATAGAGGAACATGCAAATAAAATAAATAATAAAAATCTTCGGGTCCGAGTGGGGATCGAACCCAGGCCGTCTGGGTGGCGAGAAAGTGTTCTACCGCACAGCTACGCGTCTGCTTGGATAGCGTGTCTATCTACGTTGGATATACAGTGAAAATAATTTTCTCTGCTTGGAAAGGCAGGGAAAAAAATTGGGTCCTGTATACAAGCGTGACAATACGGACATGTAATATCGCAGTAATACTGCGTGGTACAAGGGTACATTGCCATCGGGCGTCAGAATATATCATATTATAACGACATCGTGGTTTAAAGCAGGCCACTCATTACAAAAGGCACACACGTTACTGCACGTGTTACCTTAAGACCACGTAGTGGGTGCATAGCAAGCTCGAAAACATTTCATGCGCATAACTGCTCGTGGTGCAAAGCATGGTACCCATTAGAAAGTATGTACTAAGTGGTTGAAGTACGCACTAGGGACAGGATATCGCTATCGCGTTCAACTCTTAAAGATGAAGCTTAAGTGTCCCCCACTTTTGGTAATATTATCGCGAGAGCGTTAAGAAAAAGGTGACATCTGCAGCGTTGACCCGATGAATGCAAAGAAAAAAATTGAAGGACACTTTGTACATTCCAAACTGTGTTCGGCGAAAGCGTGTGGCCATTCCACTGACGGAAAGACGGACGGAAAGACCGACGGACGGACAGACGGATGGAAGGACAGACGGACATCCGTACGGTCGGACGGACACCGGACAGACGGACGGATGGATGGACGGACGGACGGACATCCGGACGGACGGATGGACGGACAGGACGGACATCCGGATGGACGGACGAACGGACGGACATCCGGATGGACAGACGGATATCCGGACGGACGGATGGACATCCGGACGGACGGACATCCGGACGGACGGACAGACGGACATCCGGACGGACGGACGGACAGACTGGATATCCCGACGGATGGACATCCGGACGGACGGACGGACGGACAGACGGACATCCGGACGGACAGACTGACATCCGGACGGACGGACATCCGGACGGACAGACGGACATCCGGACGGACGGACGGACATCCGGACGGACGGAAGGACAGACGGACATGGACATCCGGACGGACGGACGGACAGACGGACATCCGGACGGACAGACTGGACATCCGGACGGACGGACATCCGGACAGACGGACGGACAGACGGACATCCGGACGGACGGACGGACATCCGGACGGACATCCGGACGGACGGAAGGACAGACGGACATCCGGACGGACGGACGGACAGACGGACATCCGGACGGACGGACGGATGGACATCCGGACGGACGGACGGATGGACATCCGGGCGGACGGACGCACAGACGGATATCCGGACAGACGGACGAACGGACGGACATCCGGACGGACAGACGGATATCCGGACGGACGGACAGACGGACATCCGGACGGACGGACGGACATCCGGACGGACGGACGGACGGACGGATGGACAGACAGACATCCGGACGGACGGACGGACATCTGGATGGACGGACATCCGGACGGACGGACGGACGGACGGACGGATGGATATCCGGACGGACGGACGGATGGACATCCGGGTGGACGGACGGACAGACGGATATCCGGACAGACGGACGAACAAACGGATATCCGGACGGACGGACGGACAGACAGACAGATGGACATCCGGACGGACGGACCGACAGATGGACGTCCGGACGGACGGACGGACATCCGGATGGACAGACAGACATCTGGACGTACGGACGGACGGACGGACACCGGACGGACACCGGATGGACGTGAGCATGAGAGATTAAAGGCTTTCGCCTTAAAATGTCAGGGTTCCAGCAGGAATGAAACCGCAGAATTCTGAGTGGCAATCAGGGATTCTAGCACAGAGCCTGTCAGGTCTCTGAAGTGCTTTTCAAATAGACCCTAATGTTCGTGAAACGTCAATTGTGGTTGCAGTGCTGGCTATCCAATTTGATAAACATTACATATGTACTCCTATTGTAGTTAGGCGCTATCCACTGAAGTTGAAATATGTAGCAGTTTCCAGGGCTACTATCCGCGCAAGCTCAAGCGCTGCGTATCAGCTTACCGCTTCTGGTTTTGTAATACCCATGTTGCTGTTGGCACTGTTACGTAACTGTAAACAACTGGTTATAAAATACATGTGTGACAGTGGCGTAGCCAGGAATTTTGCTCGGGGGGGGGGGGGCTCGCCCGTCAACACTTTATATATATATATATATATATATATATATATATATATATATATATATATATATATATATATAATATAATATAATGCTTCTGAGTCACGAGACAACGTAGCTCACACAGACAGCTGTGATATTTGGAATACACATTAAATCAAGATTTTTGTTGACCTCCTGATACTCGTATTTATAAAGGCAAAAAATACAAAGCAAACAAAATGTGCAACGCGCAAGCCACCGCGGTGGTACAGTAGTTGCGGTGGTCGACTGCTGACGGGAACGATGTGGGTTCCATCCCGGCCGCGGCGGTAGCATTCTTGTGGAGACGAAATGCTTGAGGCCACTGTATGTGCGCGAGCCTCCTCGATTTGAGTGCTTGTTAAGGAACACAAGGGGTAGAAATTTTCGTACCCCTCCACTACGAAGTGCCTGATAACCATACCGTGATAATGGGCGCGTCAAACTCCACAAATTATTATTATTAGTAGTACAGCAAAACACCGGGCTAACTTAGCTCGAATTACAGTGCGGAAGAAATGGAACTATTCAAGCCAGATCATACATATGTGGCGATTTTCTTCTAAAAAAGCCAAGTCCGCTTCAACTGAAACTGAAAAAAAAACGCAGTCTTTCCTACGGACAATATGGGCGGGCCAGCTCCAACATCTTTTTTCGCCAGTGCGCGCATGTCACCAATATACCTCAAATCTATATTGCGGCTAAAATCTATGTAGCCTACTCGTCAGTATTCAAGCGTAAAATTTGTACTTGGCTCTTAGAGATTGTAATATTTCATTTGGGTTTGACTTAGCTCGTAAAAGAAGTATAAATCGCAGTGAATGAACGATACAGCAATATTCTGCGACAGCATTAACACCATCCTTCTGATTCCGTCGGTGCCGCCTTTTGTTGCATCGGCGTAACGACGCTAACTTGACTTGTTGAGCGAGTGGTACTACGAGGAAAAATGCGCACCATTCTGGACTCCCGGCAGCGTTTCCTCGTTCTTGGCATATTCAGGGCCTTCCTGAAAAATGTTTGTTTGTTTGTTTGTTTGTTTGTTTGTCTGCCTGTCTGTCTGTCTGTCTGTCTGTCTGTCTGTCTGTCTGTCTGTCTGCTTGTTTGTTTGTCTGTTTATTTGTTTGTTTGTTTGTAGCCTGAACACTGTTTCGACTCATCTTCGTCTGCTTCTTAGCTCATTTTATTTCACGCCGTTTCAGATCGCTTCTTCTTCAAGGAATAAATCGGTGCCCAATATCTTCCTTTTACTTGTCTTCTATTTCAAATATAAAGTCTCGGAGTAAAAGAAGGACATGATATGCAGCGCAAAGGTGGAAAAAATTGGCTGCGTATCTGCGTGCTTCGCTGCAAATGTCGTCGAAAGACGATAGTCGTATGCCGGCCATACTACTATGTTTTGCCTTGCCTCAGGCAGCGCCTACTCTATGTTGAATCGGCCGCACCTGGCTGGCATTGATAAAATAGAGGCGTTGCGCGAGATATGGACGCCATCAAAAAATTACACCATCTCCCGCTAAAGGGAACCATGTGTAGATGTGAAGCAGCGGGCGCTAACGCTTACACTGGCGGCGGTGTTGACGCTGGCGCTCATCGCAGCGTTGCGCAGGAGAGAAAACTGGGGAGGCGCAAAGCACGCAGTGATGGAACGGTGTTTCCTACTGGAACATGCCAATCGCTGCTAATCGGCAATGAGAGACAGAAGACTCCGACTGGACACAGAGACCCGCAGTCCGCTTTTAGTTAACGCGCACGTTGCGAATTTTTATTGTTCAACAACGCACAGGAGATATCTCTCACCGGCACCACTTTGCAGGTCAAGATCCAGTGCCATATATACGGGGTGGCCAGTGAATGGTTGTGCAGCGCGAGCAGTCGGTTTTTTCAACGAAGAAACTCGCTAGGAGACGCTGCCTGCGTCGGCGTCGCGAGGCGAGAGAGGGGGGAGAACGTAGGAGAGGAGAGAGAGGGGGGACGCGCATGCGCAGTGGGAGTGTGGACGCCGCGGACAGGGATGCCTGAGGAGAGAGGGGGGGAGCGTAGGAGAGGGAGAGATAGGGGGGGGGACGCGCATGCGCAGTGAGGGTGTGGTTGCCGCAGGGAGGGATGCCTAGGGGGAGAGAGAGAGGGGGAGAGGAGGTTTATTATTTTTTTGAAAGGGTTTGTGCATGCGCAGTAAGGGTGGTCACGCGGCACACCACCACCACCACCACCGGATTTAAGCTTCGCCATAAGATGCTTCACATCTAAAACATGAGCTTGAGCCTTGTGCTGAACCAAGGGCCACTGCCAGCGGCAGCACCTTCTCGTCGGCACATGGCTTTTTCGTGCAGAGCGTCTCAGTTCGTGCACAGCGTCGCATTTTCCCCGCAACCTAAAAAACACTAAGGTCTTTAGAATTACCTGTCTATGTATTTTCTAATGAAGAAACACACGTCCTGATACTTACATATTAAGTGTCGCGCCTCAGATATGCGTAGCATTTGCTTTTTAATTCGAAAATGTTCACAAGTATGAACGCAAACACCAGTTCAAGATGGCTGGGCGTTCAGAAAGTGGTTAAACTTTGGCCGAGTGGCTGAATCAGGGGACCTCGGACAGACAGACAGCCAGACCAAAATTTCTGCGTTGAAGTATCCCAAGAAAGACTATCGTCTTTAAAATTACGAAAGGGCAGAAAGAAGTAGGAAATATGGGCTCTTACTATTTATATTCGACTTTTGCCCTACAGCATCATGTCCTTCAGTAAATGCCAAGTCGCCCAAGAAAAACTAATTGTCGAATGAAAGCAATATAGGAAAGTTACTAGGACCGAAATGAAACACATTGGGACACGGTCATCTTGGTTGGTTAGGTCGTGTTTGTTGGGGCAGCACTGATTTAATGGATCTGACTCAGTTTGATTCAAGCAGGTGAAGAGAATTTGGCTCATCTTTTTTTTCATAACTGCTTTTTTGAGTTCACATTACGATGAGGAATTGTCCAATTTTGATTGCAATTCCTTAAAGAGATATATGTATTTTGGCACATTTTACGCTCCCGTGAAAATCTTGCCCTTTTCGGATATGGTTCTTTAAGAAAAAAGCCGGCAGATCCCACGCACTGTGGGAATCGATGTAATGCGAAGCGGCCAGGAAGGAGCAGACCATGCTTTACATAATTTGCATGTCATGTTTTACATGTTAGGACCTATCATTTATGTTCGTCATACAGTAACGTCGCGCAATACGAATTTTAGTGTATATCCAGCTAGAGAACTGGACGCAAGCGGACCATGTGCGTGGCATGTAAATGGCGTTGTAGATGACATGCATGCCAAGATTTTCTTGCTACCACCTGCCACCTATGTTCATTAAACAGTCATGTCACTCAATACCAAATATGGTGTATATCAAGTTAACGAAACGGCTGCGAGCGCGCCATGAACGTGGAATGCAAGTGATGTCGCTCATGACATGTCATGATTTCCACATTACCACTTGTCATTTATGTTCGTCATAGTCACGTCACTCAATACCAAGTTTGGTGTATATCAAGCTAAACAAACGGCCGCGAGCGCGCCATGAGCGTGGCATGTAAATCATGTTGTTCATGACATGCACGTCATTATTTGCATATTACCACCTGTCATTTATGTTCTTCATACAGTCACGGCACTCAATCCCAAATTTGGTGTATATCAAGCTAACGAAACGGCCGCGAGCGCGCCATGAGCGTGGCATGTAAATCATACTTTTCATGACAAGTTATTCATGATTTTCATGATGTGACCAGCTATTTATTTTCGTCATACGGTCATGTTATGCGATACCAAATTTCGTATAAATCCCATTAACGATACGGCCAGGAGAGCACAAAGTCGTAGGCGGCTAGATAAATAGATCGATAGCTAGATACGCTCAAACTCGCCGAAGTTCGCTAAGAAATGCTTCGCATTTAAAAGAAAACGCGACATATATAGCACAAGACAGCCATCATTCTTTCGCCAAAAAAGGGCCTGTTCGATGCACAATCATTGTTAGAAGGATGTAATTTTGGCAAAGCAGGATTCCTAGTACATTGTAGTCTCCTAGCAGCCTCGTCGATGTGGATTCGCCTCTCGGACAGGGACAAAAAAAACTTCCCATCTCCCGCTAAAGGGAACCATGTGTGGATGCGAAGCAGCAGGGAGATAATTAGCTTGAGCGGGAGGAATGCCGCCGCTCTCGTTTCACGGCAGTGGTCCGGGCGCTCATCGCGGCGCTGCGCAGGAGAGAGAATGAGGCGCACGCGCTCCGTCATTTTCATACCGCGGAACTACCGTGGCGCCCCCCAGCGGAGTAAGCAGCTGTCACACCACCTGTCGTTCGCGCCGCTCCGTAGAGGATTCCTAGAGGAAAGGACGGGGGGGGACCATAGGAGAGGAGAGAGAGGGGGGGGGACGGGCATGCGCTGTGGGGGTGTGGGACGCGTGAGCCGCTCCGTAGAGTAGATGATTCAAAGAGGAGAGAGGGGGGAGAGGACGGGCATGCGCTGTGGGGATGTGGGACGCCGGATCCGCTCCGTAGAGTAGAGTATTCCTAGAGGAGAGGAAGGGGGGTGAGCGTAGGAGAGCACAGGGGAGGGGACGCGCATGCGCTGTGGTAGTGTGGGACGTGGGGTCAACCTGGGCGACAGGCACCACTTGCCTAGCCATTGCCTCTCTGTGCTCTCGGCCATGACTCTGATGACTGTGTTAGGGTTGACGGCCTTCATATTACTACAGGGTTCTGGTTCGCATAATGGGTGCTTCCCTACTTCGTGACAGTGGTCGGACGCGGGACGCGGGACGGGGGACGGGGGACGCGGGACGCGCGACACGGGAGGGACGGACAGAGCCCGAGCATAAGATGCTTCGCATCTAAAATTAGGGCGTGTTCCAAAGATTGACCTCTAAAATGTCAGCTCACTGGTGAAACTGAACACCTAAGAGGAACTATGAAGTCAGAGTGGTCAGTTAAGGAGTGAATCAAGGGTGCTCTCCCCCAGCCCTTTCTTATCCACTGGGGGAATGCACCCCCCGCTGATCGGCGTACCCTAGCAGCCCAATTTAGTAGAGGCCTTTTGTTGTAAGTAGAGGCCCCGTGTTTTGTCCCATTGCCGGGACCAAAAACACGTCAACAAGGTTCGACACTTTGACTGCAAAAACGACGAACTGGTTTTCTCTGGCTCCTGTCATGAGCAGTCAGTCCGACACCTGCCGATAACCGCCCCTTCCGTCTTGGAAAATGGGGAACCTATCTGTCATCAGTGGTCACCTGACGTCGTCAGTGCTGAATCGTCGACGGGAAATGACAAGCTTGTGGGTTGGTGGACGTTCAATACGCAAGCAGACACAGTAAATGCGTCGGAGTCAGGAAAAAAAAGATGTTTATATACTGCAGAGCAATGCACAGAATAATATGAACAATGACAATGAAAATATCAACAAGCACACATATACGTAAGACCGATCAGTGATTACGGCACAATTCAAGTAGCGAGAAATTAACAAAGGATACAATAATTAGGACGGCACACGATTTGACATTATCTAACAGTTGAAAAGCATACTGTTAACAGCCGCTACCTATTAGAAAAGTTCAAAAGTAAACAAAAACTTGAGGACACTGGAGCTTGGCATTCAAGTGCAGAAAGCGATAGCGTAATCGGACCGTGCTCGTATCGCCTTCACAATCGCTAGTCAGGCTGTTCTTTCGGTCGACTCCTAAAGCGTGCCGCAAAGCAAAAGTGCGGAGGTTCCTTTATCCGTGTAGGCGGCGTGAAAGAGCACGGAAAGCGCGCCCGTGGGTCTTCTGTGCTTCTCGCGGGAATTCTGTAAATTCGCTGAAGAACCTCTGAGATGTAAGACCAACGCTAAATGGTGTATACAAATAGCTCACTGTTAGTATGCTAGAAGATGTATGCGTGGTAAGCGAGTTGCCAAACGAATCGCGCCATGGAGTGTGAGGTCACAGCTTCGAATTCCCGAACCCACTCGAACCAAATATTTTTTATTATTTCTTTATTTGCATCTACCTCGAATTTTCGCTCACGGACAACGCTGATTTTTCGATCGGAACCAAAAACCGACGCCGACCTCGAAATTTCTGCGAAAAGAGCTCCGTAACGCTGTCGAGTTCAAAGTTTGCATACAATAACCGCGCAACCTTGATAAGTCCTAAGTGCCGAAAAAGCGAGCTGTCCCTCAGAGTACTGGCGAGCCTTCTTGCGTGTGATGGCGCCGTTTTTTCAGAGAGTAGTTCTGCTGGCAATTCACGCGACGGGGCTCATATTTGCTGCCTCCGCGTAGCCGGCATCGCCCACCAGTGAAAGTTATGGGACGCTCGCAGAACACATCGACGTGCTTAATTGTCTCCATTTTGTGCAGCTTTTCAATGGAGGTCCCCTGCGTGCCGCCGTAATCTCTTTTAGGGTGTTGAAAATATGCGTGACCCAAAACGACTCCCCGCTGCCGGTACAGATGCCACAGAACGAAATGCCAGCCGTAAGCCGTCAGAGATGACCCCTCCCTCCGCCCCCCCCATCCGGCCCCTCCACCAGCAAGGTATAATTATTTTGTGTTCAAGAGGTCGCCTCCGCAACGGTGTATTGACAATACCATCTCTATATGTAAGGGTCTCATACACGCAGCCCGCGGGCCGCATGCGGCCTGCGCCTTCGGACAGAAATGCCTTGCGAGTTTGCTAAATAGTATTCGCAATATTTTCTCGCCTACTGCGTAAAATAGCTATTTGTTCAGGCAAGCTACAGAGACGGGACTGGTCTCAAGCGTTTTGTGCGCGTGCGTGAGGCACCCCATGCGCTCATGATAAGTTGCAACACCACCGTGAAACGAAAACTCCATATTGAAAGTACTGCAGATTGGGCAAGTTGGTGCATTAAAATATTGTATTGGTATAGCCCAGCTCAGTTTGAGCATGAAGAAAAGAGGCAACAGTGAAGAAGGAAACACAGGCAACAAGATGAGCGCAATATTACAATCGGCGTCAAGATTTTAGTCATTGTGAAAATCAGTATCCATATGTTTTCCGACACCTGACGTCAAATACCCTTCTGAAATGACCCGGGCATCGGATATGAGAAATGTTTTCTTTATTCTTTCAAGTGGCCACCTTTGGTGACGTTTTGATTCAAACTCTCTGCCCCACCTTCAAACTCACCTTCGAAATCCACCTTCTTCATTTGGCTTACAGCCCGTGTGGGACTAAATTTCGTTACTGCGGCCCGCTAGCTGAAGTTTCTTGGAGGCCCCTTCTATACATCTTAATCCAGAGCGTCCAGCGTGTCAACAATAGTTACTCCTTTGCAGTGACACGGCTAAAATTGCAATACAAGGTACTACACCTTCTTTTGCAGAATATTTCTGACGGTATGATGCGCTGCACAGCCAGATATAGGACCGCCAGGGCTCAGCAATGTTCACACCGAAGTGTCTTTTCGATTGCGAAAAGCAATTCTAGAAAAAATGCAGGATGATTTCCGGCGCATCTTGCTCTTTTGGTCGGCGATACATCACAATACGAAAAAATTTCGAGGGGGTCTGAAGCGCCATAAGCCCCCCCTGGCTACGCCCTTGATATGTGACTGTTCAACATATGTGATTGCGCACAACATTAGTACACATATTTAGCGTCATTTCGTAATGCTTCGCTCAATAAAAATTTCAATACAGTTACATTACCTCCGCATGCTTCGCATAACATCGATTCCCAACGTACGTGGGATCAGCCAAATTTTTTTTCACAACGTTAGTGGGTAACCGATTCCAGGCTGTAATTGCACTGTGGAAAAAATGACTTTTAATACGCCGCACTTTTACAAAATATTTCTTTCACCTTTAGATCGTGATCCACTCTCGCAGACACGTAATCAAGGCTATGCAAATATTCCGTGCGATCAGCCCCTGTTCTTGAATGGCGGATGTCGTGGAACAATTTCAGTTTGCGAATGAAGCGTCTTTTTTTGAAGACTGTCCCATTCAAATAATTCTTTTCCCCTGGATACCCTGAAATGCCTTGAATAATTTTGAAATACAAACCGCACTGCTCTATTCTGCATTCTTTCCAGCTTGTTTATGTTCGTTTGTGTCCAGGGATCCCAAACAGTACCGGCATACTCAAGTATCTTTTGTACACTCGAAAGATAACGTAGAGCCCTTGCTTTAACTGGACATTCTTTAGCGTTTCTTTTTAGATACCCTAGAACACGAGATCCTTTGGCAGTGACGTGATCAATATGTCGTGTCCATGATAAGTCGGTGGTATCAAACGCTCCCAAATATTTAAATGCATGCACAGACAGTAGTTGTGTTCTAGTAATATTATAACTAATCTGAAATTGTGTAGTTTTTTTAGAAATACACATATGCGCTGTTCTTTAACGTTAAGTTTCATATGCCAGTCTGCGCATATGCAATTTTACAATCATTATTGTCATTAATTACTCTGTACAACACACAATCATCTGCAAACATGCGTACAGGAGAAACAATATTATCATTGATATCGTTCACATAAACCAAAAAGAGCAAAGGGCCTAGTACCGACCCCTGCGGCACTCCAGATGAAACGTCAGCCTCACCCAAGTTTTCACCCCAAATTACAATTTTTAGGCGCGTAGAATACGAATTTTGATCCAATTAATTACAGCACTGTCGATATCATACCATAATAACATTTCAATCAATGCGTCATGGTGTACAATGTTGAATGCCTCCTGGATATCAAGAAATATGCCGTCTATCGTGTCACCACATTTCAATGCACTAGACAAGTCATGGGCCAATGCTGTTAATTACGTTACACAAGAAAATCCAGAAGGGAAGCACTCCAGACGAAACGTCAGCCTCACCCAAGTTTTCACCCCAAATTACAATTTTTAGGCGCGTAGAATACGAATTTTGATCCAATTAATTACAGCACTGTCGATATCATACCATAATAACATTTCAATCAATGCGTCATGGTGTACAATGTTGAATGCCTCCTGGATATCAAGAAATATGCCGTCTATCGTGTCACCACATTTCAATGCACTAGACAAGTCATGGGCCAATGCTGTTATTTACGTTACACAAGAAAATCCAGAAGGGAAGCACTCCAGACGAAACGTCAGCCTCACCCAAGTTTTCACCCCAAATTACAACTTTTAGGCGCTTAGAATACGAATTTTGATCCAATTAATTACAGCACTGTCGATATCATACCATAATAACATTTCAAGTCAATGCGTCATGGTGTACAATGTCAGAATGCCTCCTGGATATCAAGAAATATGCCGTATATCGTGTCACCACATTTCAATGCACTAGACAAGTCATGGGCCAATGCTGTTATTTACGTTACACAAGAAAATCCAGAAGGGAAGCCAAGCTGGCAATTCTTTTACAACAAATTAGCTTATAAATGTTTCATAATGCTTGAGAAGACTACTCGCTTGATCACTTTGGAAACCGTACCGACTTGATAGTCATTTTGAGTTGATGGTCAGTTTCTTCCTCTTAAAAAGTACTTACGTATAGTAAGCTATAATTTGCAAGCAGATAAGCACCTATTCATCACAAGAGTGAATGCATACTATATGTATGTACTTAGATCTTCGTTTTATTGCGATAGCAATAATATGGACACACTCGGCTGATTTCCGCCGTCACCTACGCCGTCACCGTCATGTCCCGGATATGTATATGTATTTATATATACATAAGAAAAATAAATTTATAGAGACGAATTCTAAGGCGCCTGACCGGGGATTCGAACCAGCGACCCCTCGCTCCGCAGCCAGCTGCGCTAGCCAACACAGCCACGCACCATGCTTGTGCTGGCCATATAACGGCAAGCTAATCAGATACACCACTTACCGCTCGCGGTACGCAGATCTCTGAGGAGCTTGAGAGTTTTTTTCTATCACGAAACGCTCCTACATTCTGTTTCAAATTGAGAACTGCCCTTGAGACGCGCACGAAAAAATCCAGGCCATCTACACGAAGTTAATGCTGATGAGTGGGGCAAAGCTCCAACGCTTATGGGTAAAACGGTGAAACATTCCCAGACACATCATGTAAAGACGTGACACATAATGATACATAATGATACATAATGATATTTTACTTTACGGACCACAGATAGGGGTTGTTTCCAATGAGCTCTGTGACCGGTTTCCCTTTGAAGATTACAGCTTTGTGGACAGTGACATACGTGGCAATGTCGATACAGGTCCCTCTGATGGGGGTGCGACGCTTACAGTCGTACGAGCTGCACCAGAGATCGTAACGGGACATCATGTGTGGGACTAGCCGCGCCGCTGCTTTGCCTCTGGGGTGTTCATGATGAGTAGCTGGCGTGGAGATGTTCGCTGAATGAGCTCTCAGCGAAGATGTCGGCGTGCCATCTAGCGGGCGCTTTTTCAATTATAGCACAGTCGATGACGCTGACATAATGGTAGCGTCATCGTCATCGCACTAGCGCGGCAGCACAGCTGCGCCTCTAGCGGGAACAATGCGAACTAGCGTACAGCCGATGACGCTGACATGATGGCAGCGTCATCGTCATCGCACTAGCGTACACGGCGCCAGGGACATAGCCCCGGCTAGAGGAGCTTCGCCCCTAAAAATGGCCCCCCTCCTGTACCCACTCATGATATAGAAGAAAAGAACACCGGGCACACTTGGCGTCAGACGCCACCGCGTGGCAGGAGACGCAGATGGGTCATTCCACCTGCCGTAGTTGAAAAGAAAAATAAATATCAAAAAGCGTCGGTTTCTGCATTGTGGGCACTTGCAGCGCGTTCCTCAAATACAAAGACGTAACAACTATGACAGTTGTTATTTCAAGCTTGTCATGTGTACACTTAAGCGTTATTTTCGAGCGTCCTTCTTTGTGCTGCAGCGGCGCTCTGCAAGTATCGAGCTGCTTGTATTTCTTCGTGTGACATTGTAATTTGTTGCTATCGCATTCATTGCTTCACCCTAGTGGAGAAACTGTGACTTTTTGTTACGGCTCCTCTTAGCTGCACTTTACATACTTTGTTACATATTGGAATGCACTTTTCTTTTTCTGATTTTAGCTAAGCAGCTCGTTACACGTGTAACCACTGCATTGCGCAAAACGCGCCCGAATATGTGGCAACTTTTCTGCATATTGTTAAATCTTCTGATAACGCTGTGCCCCCCAACGCGAACAATAGAGCTTATTCTTTGTTTGTTTGTCTGTTTGTTTCTTTGTTTGTTTGTGGCCTAATAGAGACTGGCTCATACCCACAAGTGGGATTGGCCACACTGCAGTCAATCATATAGGGATGCTATGATCCATAAAAGAAAAAGGAGAGATGAATGAAACGCGTACTAAGTAAATAGGAAAATAGGTAAAAGAATTCGAAAAGCCATAGGAAAAGGATTGAAAGGAAACATTTTTTTTCGTTGTCGGTAACATTAGCAGCGTAATCTTTCTCGAATTAACAAGGCCACGAACGATAACGCTGGCACCTTCGATGCCACATGCATAAATGCTGACGCGCTTTACTGCTTATCAGATTATTCTGCGACCGACGATTGTGTGCGCCGACATCGTTACACTTTGAGTGTCTTTTTTTTTGCGCATAACTTTGTCCAATAGACGATGTCATCTTTACGAGTTGCGACTGGTTTGTTCGGCGTCGCCACCAGGTGGTCAAATTGTACTGGACCGGCCACTAACCACTTTTGTCTATCGGTCCAAGTACTCCTTGTATGCATAATTTTCTGTTCATGGAAATAAAGTTGCATTGACCGATTGGCTGATAATTCATGTGAATCTAAGATAAACGGATTTCGGCTGCATTAGTAAATTAACTGATTCCCTAGCGAAGACGAGCTGAGCCCGTCCACGCTAAGAGACGCGTCTGAAACTACCGCAGTTAAGCTACCCTGAATAATTTTTGCTTAGTTATTTTATGCTCGAACCATTGGTACAGTGAAACAATGGAAAACGTGCTCAAAGCATGAATTTTCGACAAGAAAGGCCTTGATTCTGGTAACTGCAGCTTGAAAATGGCGTCACCCACTGGGCGCGAGCTGCGCGCATGTGCCGTCCACTGCTCCCGTCTGGATAAAAGAATAGCAGCAGCAACAACAACAACAACAACAACAACAACAACAACAACAACGAAACGCTTGTTTGCCTAAGCCTTCTGCAATAAAAAAGAATTGCACTACACGCTGCAGCCCAATTTCTTTGAATTATCTGATTCGGACGATGACCGCATCTAAAAGTACGGCACTGGACGCAAAAATATGTGAACAAACCCTAACCGGTTCATTCAAGGTTCTTTTTTCTTGCATCCTCTCGCGTGCTTTATCTTTAAATTCCAAGGAGACATTTTCTGCACCGCATACTGGACAGGTTAGGGCAGTGCATTCAATCCTCTGCATGTTTTAAAAAAAATGATAATAATTTGCTTGTAAGTTGCTAAATAAGGTGCGTTTAAATTGCTCTATGTTTTCAGCTGTTTCAAGACCCGTAGAATGAAATAGCCAAATGAAAACAACCGGTATTACTTAATCGTTCGTGGCCAAAAAAGCTCGCGAGGGAAATGGTTAATTGTCCACAAAGCTCCTTTAACCACGGAAAGCTGTCTGGTAAAGCAGAAAAGGTTTAAGAAGGGGACTGTCGAATGCGTCTTCCAATTTCTAAACCAGCTCGTGGCTTTGTCACATTTTGGCTGTGGCTGCTACATCATCGGTAATTGTTTGGATGATAAACTACATTTTTTACCAAGGGAGCCAAAGTCCCGACGTGACTAGCCTCGTCAATATTGAAACCATGTCTGCAATTAATGGAGCGCGTACCGAAAGCTGCTGTAAATTCCAGCAATTACAAATGAAGCGGGGATATTTATGACTTTTACTGCGAGTGTTTGAATAAAACTTGTATGTGTATTTCATGATTTACTTTTAGTGATTTACTTAAGCTGGGTTGTATTTGAAGCTTACTTCACTGCTGCTCCGTTTTTCGGGAACCTAGATGTAAGCCTCATCAGGAAACTGTTTTACCCCTCTCCTTTTGCTTCATCTAGCTGGCATGTAGTATTGCTGCATATGTACACATGCAAGAATCAACAGTAATAACAATATTACTAGTGGTATTAAAGTGTTGCGCCAACGGTTGCTCTACAAATGGCAACATTGCCACCAGTTCACTACTTTACTGGAATATTGCGGGGTATGTGTAGGATATGCAGGCGAGTTTTTACCTCTACATTTCAATATTTTCTACAGTGATATATATATTAATTATAATCGTAGCTTCAAATGTGTGTCGTCCGCTGTCAGGGAAGACTTGAACCATACGTAGTTATCTTTCTGTTCTGTTTTCCTGTTGGTGTAGTAAGTACTTGCCTGAATATTGGTCTGCGTAAATTGCTTGTCAAGTCTGTCATAGGTCTTTTAACAAAACTGCATTTTATCTGTCGTGGAGTTGGGGCTGATAGACAGGACACCCAAGTGTTTCGTGTGCTCCCCTTTGCCTGATATTGATGGCATGCAACATAGTTGTACATGTACGCAAAATTGCAACGCACGTAGTTATTTTTTGTGCTCTTCTTGTTTCCTGCCGCTATAGTAATTAGTTGCCCGGATAGACGTCAACGTAAATTGCATGTCAAATGCTTTGCAGGTGCATTGACCGAACTGCGTTTCACCCGTCGTGCAGTCAGTACTGCTTGTCAGAATACACGAGGGCTCTACAAAACAAAACGAAAATAAAGAAACAATTATTTCTTGTATATAAGGATGCGCAAAAGAAACCTTTTTTGCATGCAAAGCTGTTCATAGATCAGTCGAAGGCAAGCGTTGAAGCACGTATAGTAACTATCCTGTTATAGTAAGTATAACATTACACTGATTTCAGTAATCTATGATTCTATTTGCATTGGTGCGAGGTGTCATACTCACATAAGTTAAACAGTACTTTTCAAAGAACACTTGTGGCGCTGAACGTATAGCTTTGCGGCAATATACTGGCACACTTAGAGCAAGGCGTGCTACTTGGTGCATATTTATTCTTTTGTTACGTGCTCAGTCACTAATCAGTATATTGTGCAGCAGCCACGCATTTTTATAATCAAGATTTGAAATAAGTATCAAGTGTTTTTGTTATTCGAAGCATATTCTGTGAGAACAATGAATATTCATACAGGGTTTTTGGGGCTGGCTTGTTGGTGAATGTACATTGTGGCATAACAGCGCAAACAGAGCGACAATCAAATAAAGGAGGGACAGTGAAACAGAGAGGGCAGTGAAACAACGTGGTGCCTTGTGCGTTTAAAACTGTCTCGTTATTTGCGCCGTTCATTCATGTTGTGCATATTCGTGTTTCACGAATATTGGACAATGGTCGATTTGTGATTTGAGCTTCTAGGTGTTTTATATTATTCTGTCACAATTATGACTGTTATTAGTCCATTGTAAAAATTTTTTTTTGTGTCTCACATCCACGAATCTCCCCGTGACGGACACCGCGAAGAGAGAAGCCTGGGCCCAAATGTGCTTCTCCCTCAATACTTACGAAGTCCCTCACGTAGCCGCCTCAGTCGACTTGAAGGCGAAAGGCATCATCTTCTAAGTTATTTTTTTCTAAGTCGATGCATCGAACCTGACGCGCCCCCCCTCCGAAACCTTTCTAGAACTTACAGCTTTGCAATACCTCCTGGATCGGAGGCAAGGTAAACTTTCTGTTCCTCACCTGCTGGGTCGGCCGACCTTTGACAAAGCAAGGATGTCACGTGACGACGTGACCGTGCGACATCACGTTACGTGAATTGACAGTGACGTCATGATGACGTCGTATGGTGCCGACACCACGTGATTATTTTTGCACCACTCGTTCTGACGCCGCCGACGGGGATGCCGACGCACGACGGCAGTCAATTTTCACGTTTAATGAGGCATCTATTACTTTCCCCTTAATAAAAAGCACAGCAGTGAGAACGGAACGAGAAGCTGGGGACATAAGAACAGCGGCACGCGCAGAAACACTTTTTCAAAATGGCGGCCTGAACATTCCTCGCGAGGCATGGTGCGGAAAGTAGGCGCACTAATAGGAGTAGCATTTTCATTAAAGGGGCCCTGCAACACTTTTTCAAGTACCCATGGAATGGATTCACTAAAGGAGCTTATTGCCTCACGAATTCATTGCCGCGAAAATTTTTGGAATCCGTCCAGTACGAGTGGAGTTACAAAGATTTCTCGCACGCTGCAATTGCATTCTCTCTTCTCTCGTCCCGTCGAAAGCGCTGGAAGCTAAGCAGGGAGGGATGGCACGGGGAAAGAAAATACGTCACGCGCGCCTCGTGATCTCGAGCGCTTTTTCTCTTTCTTTTTTTTGTTCGAATACGCCAATTTTCATTGCGATCGCGCGCACGCGTGGACAAGTCGCGGCCTCCCGCGGCGGCCTCTGTAACTACCGAGCGTGCCATGCTCAAATCAGCCAATGGCTGATACAAAAAAATCTCTCGTCGGTGACGAGTGATTTTTGGGTACGCAACGTCATTTGTCGAGAAGAGAAAGCAATTTCTGGCTGACTTTGAGAATTTATTGTGAATTCCACGCCGCGTGCTGCGCTATAATATTCGGCTCGCGTGTTCTCGAGCCTGGACTACCGATCGGCAGCGTTTTCTGAGCATGCTCAAAAAGTGCTGCAGGGCCCCTTTAAAGGCAGAAAATAAATGGATTGCTTAGTCAGAAAACTTCTATGATTGATGAAGTTTATTATTGTGTTAACTGCGGCGGCCGTGTATTTGGAGTAGTTGCGCAATGAAAGCTCGCTGTGAACGAGAGCATCTTGTTTCGACGCTTAGAAGGACTTCACCGTATTCCCTCCGCGAAAAGCTCCATTTAGCTTCGTCAGCGAAAGGGAGACCGCGCGACACGCAGCGCATCTTCCCTGACGTTAAGACGAAGGGTTTAAAATGAGTTCGCTGTTGCCCGTGTGATAGCGGTATCAGCCAGCATTTATTGTGGCATGGCACATATTTCTTTAGCGGCATGCACGTCCGGATTTGAAAACACAACTATGGGCAGTCCAACGGGCCCACGACGCGGCGGAAAGGCTAGGCCTATCTGTCCCGACGTGGGAGCGGCCCGCTACGGGCTAGTTCACGTCCCGATGGACCTAAATAAAGTTTTTCCGTACCATGGCACGTCCACAGGTGCAACATTCTACTTCGTGGTTAGCAGATGGTACCACTAAGTGTAGATTTATGCTGCGTTCCCACCAAATTACAGTGTTGTAGTGCCATCACTAAGAGGTACGCATGGCGCACGCATTAGCTCAGCGCTTCGTTTCAGCCGTATCTCCCGAGCGGCCATGCTACAAATGTTGTTTATTTTTCCCCATGCTTGATTACGCAGCTGGCTCATAGAGCGTATGTTGGAGATCAGATTGCTGTAAAAGCTGCGATAAAAAAAACCATTTGGAATGTCACCTAAATCATGGGTAACTGCATGAAACACAAAAAGGCTGTTTGAGAGCATTAAATTGCTTTCTTCCACCTTAATTCCAAGAAACATGGTATTTCCTTCTCTAAGATGTGTTTAAGATAGTGGATAATTCACAGTAAAAAGTAAGCGTGATAAACACTCTGAGCCTATAACTTGTGAGAGTAACAAGATAGGCATGTGAACCCTGTTTTTCTAATACATTGAAATGGTTGCACGAGGTTTTTTTTTCTTTTTTGTACAGTGCAAGCCAGCATGAAGCGCCTCCTTGGAGTGAATGTACTGGCCGTCGTTGCTGTCGTAATAGGTATCGATAGCCTCTTATGTTTGTGGCCTCCTTGCGCATTACGCACCCCGTGGAAACACGTTTACAGCGTCATTTTATAATTTCAGAATATGTGTTTCCAAGATGGAGCGAAAACGCCGAGAGAAGCGATATTTAGTAAACCTGTCATTGTAGTATGTAAAACTGGGCATGTCATAGCGCTATCAACGAGAGAGCTTAAGCAGTGAAAGGACGACGTAGACAAGGGTGGACAAAGAACGTGCCTGTCCGCCCTTTTCCACGTCATCGTTCCGGCGATTCACTCCCCTCGTTAATAATGCAACACCAACTAGCCTAAACTATTACACTACTCAGTTCAAGCGCTGTGACAAAAAATACAACCCTTATCGCCTACGATTAGGTTATTAAACACATAATAAGACTAGGAACTGAAAATAAATTAAACCCTGCTCATGTTGGACATACAAGAAGCTGTCTTGAATACCATGATTCATTGTACTTTTATTTTGTAGGAATCTGGAAGATATCCTCGTAGGAGACGCCAGATAACTTCCACGTCGGGGAGATTTCAGTGCAAATGTTTGAGCAGTAGGATATATATATATATATATATATATATATATATATATATATATATATATATATATATATATATATATATATATATATATATATATATATATATATATATACTCTTTACAGAAATTTATTGGTAGCACACATTAAAAAAAGAACTGACGTATGCAGAATTTTGTGACATACGAAATGAGCTACACCATTGCAAAGATACTTCCAGTTTAAGGAAGTACCCAAAACAATCGCAGTAGTAGACTCACTGCCACCGCTATTAGTTTTCGTTAACAAAGGAGTGAGGGGCATGGTCTCTAGAATATTCTGAAATCAATTTTCCTTCCATGCCCCGCTGTAACCTGCGACACATCGATTTAAGAGAACTTTTTGTTGGGCGAGTTGGCATGTTCATACTTGATATTTTAAGGCGCGAACACACAATACACAAGAAAGGACACTGGACAGAGTGCCATTAACAGCTGGTTTATTTGGAGAAATAAACGTACCTGTATATCCTTGTCAGCGCGTGCGCAGAAAACATGTACACATCAATGGTGGTGACATAACCCATGGTCAATAAACTTTTTCAAATATTTCTTCTCAATAAACTTTTTCTCGGATATATAAACTGAGAAAAAGTATATTGAGAATAGGTTATGTCACCACCATTTATGTGTACACGTTTTCGCGCACACGCTCACAAGGATATACAGGTACGTTTATTTCTCCAAATAAACCAGTTGTTAGTGGCGCTCTATCCCGTGTTCTTTCTTGTGTATTGTGTTTTTTCTCGCCTTAAAACATCAAGTAGGAACTATTGATTTGCGTATCAGCTTATACAGATTGTGGGATGTGTGGCGTGATTAGCCTTTTGCGTAAAAAAAATGACTTCACAAGGCCAGCCTCGCATTAAATTGAAAATCAACTGAGATTTTCGTGATGAATAAACAGCTACCAAATGTTAGGTCGATGTAGTTATGACTGTGTTGAATTTAGGATAATATTCGCATCAAGAAGAAAAATATCAACGAAGCAACCAATCAATGAATCGCAGAAACTTTCATTTCGCCACGAGCGATATGAGCGTGATGAGAAAACAGGTGCAACAACTGCAGCTTGACAGTGCTACGGCCTCGCAGCACTGTCAAGCAGCACATGAGCAGCCCAGCAGCACATGAGCATGGTGCGAAATTCAACTGTGAAGGGAAATAACAAGGCGCATATAAATGTGGGCATGTTGAGGAAGTGAGAATAACTGAGAGAAATTAAGAAAAAAAACACAAACTGGTTTGTTTCGTTGAGTTATGTTGATACGCAAAGCTTTCAGTAAAATACTATGTAGGGAAAAGAATATTGCTGCTAGACAAGAGATGATATAATTCAGCCAACAATTGCCATCGGCAGAGGCCAAACAGTAAATACGATGAAAACAACTCAATCGACAGGGCAAAATATCACTTTTCCTTAGTACACATTATGATTAGAACAGTGTCATGCTTAATAGATTAAATGAAAAGCATAAAAAGCAAATCACTGTTTCGACGCATGGACGAAGCGAGGAAGCGATAGCAGCAAACTGGAATATGTTGGACGTTAGGCTAGGAGCTTGCGTTATAAGGCGAAAGCCTTTCATGTGTCATGCTCACGTCCGTCTGTCCGTCCGTCCGTGCCCTGGCACGGTGTCCAGGTGGCCGCCGGGGGTCGTGCCTCGCGTCGGGCTCTACAGCGCTCGCGCCTTGCTTGTGTAGCGTCGCTGTGCCCAGCGTGTCCAATCATGCAAGAAGGGAGACGCGCGCATCGCGTTCCATTCTGACCGTCGCCGTCTCAATGGGACCCAGGTGTTCGCCGACCAGACTTTGGAATTTAGAAAGTGTCCTTCAATTTTTTTGAACGCGATATCACGTAACTCTGCTAAACGAAAGTGTAAGGGTATACTGCCGCTCGAGGGAAGCGAAGCTGCCTTCGCGCTGCCTCTCTTCTGAACACGAAGTGAGCGGTGATAGCCGAACACGTTCAAGGGTACACCAGCCATCTGCTGATGTCTGTCAAGGGAGCAGTTATGATCTAGGTTATGATCTACCGGGAAGTTATGATCTCAGTTATTAGTTGCTGCGCCAGCCAAAAAGCCCCCCCCCTCCCACCCCGGTCTTACCAGCGCCTCTTAATGCTACGGTACCCGTGGGTAGTCATACAACCTCCTAGTTCTAGCTTACACAATAGAAGGTTATGCTGCACGCATACAAATGTTTTAAAGGAAGTCAATGTATACGCCTAGTGCAGAGTTTTTATCTTCAAAAACATTCCACAGTAAAAATTTTCTCAGCAAGAAGGCCTTCTTCTGTGGATCGCCTATTAACGCGATAGCGTTAAAGAGCTCGTTTCGCAGAAATTCCGGCGTCGGTGTCGGCGTCGGCGTCGTTGGTTGTGAGCGAAAAATCATCATCTTGTCCGTGACCGAAAAATCATCATCTTGTCCGTGACCGAAAAATCGAGAAAGATGCAAATAAAATAAACAATAAAAATTTTCGGGTCCGAGTGAGGATCGAACCCGGGTCGTCTCCGTGGCAAGCAGGTGTTCTACCACACAGCCATGCCTCTTTTTTTTTCTGGATATACTGTGAAAATAACTTCCTCTGCTTGGAAATGCAGTGAAAATAACTTGCATGCTTCGCAAACGCAAGCGTCCTTTATATGGGCGTCGCAGTATAACATGTAATATCCCGGGAATATTGCGTGGTACAAGCGTAAATTGCCATCGGGCGTCAGAATATATGACTATCATAACGATTCCATAGTTTAAAGCCAGCCACCCATTACAAACGGCACACACCTTACTGCGCGTATTCCCTTAACACCACGTAGTGGGTGCATAGCAAGTTCGAAAACATTTCCCACATTTGCCGCGCATAATTTCTCCTGGTTTAAACCGTACTACCCATTACATAGTATGCACTATTTGATTGAAGTACGCAGTAGGGACGGGATATCGCTATCGCGTTCAACTCTTAAAGGCGAAGTTTAAGGGTCCCCCCAATTTTTAAAAATTGTATTGGGCCATCGAAATGAGCGAGAGTTTGCTTAAAAGTTGGAAACAGTCATATGCGATAATTTCCAGCACTTTTGCATAACACTAGCAAGTATATAAAATTGGCCTGAAATTCCCTTGAGTACTTTAATCGCCCTCTTTTGAATTAAAATTGTTGCCTTTAGCATTTCTTTTGCTTCAATCATTATCATTGTAATCATAATCGTAAACTACTATGACGACAAAAAGAGAGTAAATATCCTTGCATGTAATGCACATTTGCTTGCTGTTTTGCAGCATTCATGGACCTGGTGGAAAGTGCGGACCTCATTGCTGATGCTCTGATCCTTGGTCGGGCTGATGTTCCGCCAAGGGAAAAAGCATAACACAGATATTCAAGTGAAATGGTCACTATGACGCCTGCAGGTATATGTAGGCGTCATAGTGACCATATACTGGGCTCAAGACAACGGAAAATGTGGAATATATTAAAACAAAACAAAGAACCAGAAAAGTAAAATGTTTCTTGCCTCTCGTTATTCGAGAAAAAAAAACAGGGTCTTTCGCGACAGGCTTACTTGGCAAGCCGACACTACGTAAAATTAGGCCCAAATATAGCTGTAACAATAAAGTTTATTACTAACCTACCACAGAGCAAATGCTTTTGGTGTATTCTTGCCTTCATTTAATACATAGCCTGTGCTTTGTAGCGCACCTTTTCAAGAGACATGCAATAGCGTTTCGAAGTTACGAAGTAGGAACTTGGCATGAGCAAGCGACAACTCGGTATAAAGTGCGTATTCTAATAGTTCCAGATTCTTAAAAAGGCGACAAGAACAGTGAAAATCTTGTTCCCACTCGCGCAGTCGGTCATAGATGTTGCCAGTCGATTTCGCGTTACTCCCGTCCTCTAGAAGACGACAATTGCGGCAGGTGCGAAAGTAACAGGACAATACAGTGGAAAGTCTGATGCTGCCCGTTGTAAATCATGCAGCGGAACACGTGCACCCGATTGAAATACTGCTCAGTTACTGGGCTTGCAATCTGTTGAAGGTAATTGCTGAAAAGCCTTTTATATTTTGCTACTTTAAATGGGCTCGTTCAACATAATTTAGAAAAGCAAAGCTTTTGACGCTTGAGCTTTGCTTTTAAGAGCAGAATATGGCAGCATAATCGGACCGTGCCCGTATCACCTTCCCAATCCTTAACCTAGCTTCGCTTCTCGGTGGCAGCGACGCCAGCCTTTCCTTGCGTAGAAAAAGCGTAGGTAAGCCATTTCTGTGGATTTCCATGCGGCCCCTAAACCGTTGCGCCAAGTAAAGCCAAAGTGGAAGACGCCCTCTGGCACCTATAACAATAAGAACAAAGTCATCTATGATAAGAAAGTTCTCCCGATTGAGTTCCAAGTCGGTGACTCAGTCCTTTACGAGACACCATGGCATCCCAACAACGGCAAACTGAGTTCCGTCAAGGAAGGTCCCTACAAGATTCTACGCAAAGTCTCACCAGTTAACTATGAGATCAACCACTCCGTGTTCCCCTTAGGTAGAAACTCGGACATTGTTCATGTTAGCAAACTACGACGTTATTTTGTACCTTCTGAACTGAGACTTTCTCGAGGGGAGGGGGAAGAGTATAACGTATGAACAAGGCGATGGTACACTCTAAACAGAAAAACGCCTAGGTGGGAATTTTTGACTTGTCCTCTAGAACACTCCCATCTGTACATCTTTCTATGCCCACAAGATGGGTGTAAATAAAACGCCCACGGAGGGGCATATATAGGGCATAGGTTGGGCAAGAACTTTACTCCCATTGTCACCCGCGGTGAAAGGCACACGGGGTTTTATGGTTCTTACTTGGGATCATTTTCGGTGTAATTAAGGTATTATTTTACCCCCCTTCTGGGCGTTATAAGGGGGGCAGAACGGGAGTATTTTCACGTGAGCGCATCCTTTTTTATGTTTTTTTTTAAAATTTAATTTCGGAGTAAATAGGTGGAATCTAGGGCGTTTTGGGAGTACTTCTGGTATTGAGTGGGAGTAACCATTGCAGCCAAAATAATTCCCTCTCAGCAAGCATTCTTGCAAGATTGCAATTTAAAAATTCAGAACCGAGTGAAAGCTACGGTGGGGCTTATTTACGGCGGAAACACCAAAGCAAGAAAAAAATCCACGCATATCCACGGAGTGAATTATGATGAGTGGGCGAAGCTCCGGAGGTTCATCGGTAAAAACCGTGAATCTTTCGGGAATCTTGCCCAGTACATCATAAAAGACGTGACAAACACTGTGTGTATATATTAAGAAATTTTATTTATTCGTAAGCCGTGATTTTCCGTTTTCGTACTGGAGCCGTGTTTTCTTCGTTGGTCGTGAGCCGTGGTGGTTACCGTTTACATAAGCCGTGGCTTCCGTTCCGCCTTCATTATAACGGGTTTGTGGTCGGTGAAGTGGAGGGATAGGGGTTCTTGGATGGGTCGTAGTGGGAAGTTCGCAAATACGAGATCGATGTTGTGGGTTGCATGTGGTCGATCACTAGATGGCGCCGCAGCGCCATCTAGTGATCATTCTGAGACCTAGAAGTGGCTACGACGCTTATTCTTCATCGTCATCAGCGTGATCGTTATAACGCATAGTGCACAGCACATGGAATGTGCTGTGCTGTGATGGCAGCGTCATCGTCATCGTCATGGTGGCTACTATGACGACAACGACGCGGGACAGGCCTACGCCCTAAGGAGCTTCGCCCCTAAAAGGAACTTTTGAAAGTTCCCGCTTATGCACTACGAGAACACACATACTGAAGACTGACAGAATATTTATTGTGAACGTCAGAATGCACACATAGTACTGCTCGTGTTCAGTTTCTAGGAATAAGTATTTCTCGCCTTCTATCATTTTTTCTTTCTGGCTTTTTTTTCCCTCTCTATTTCTGTTTTACGCTTTCTCTCTGTATCTTCCCCACCCCCTCTGTACTCATTCTCGGGCCCATCAAAATTATTGTATCTCGCGCGGCACAAATCGTCACACGTGTTGTGGGAGCGAAGTACATGTTGAAGAAGAGGACGAACAAAGCGCGTGTCGGTTCTAATGCAGATAGTGTTCTGGTGGCGCCAAACGGCATAACAAAAAGATGGACAGCTACGCTGAAAAATTATGCAATAAGTATTGACTTGCAAGCTGCCACGTTATCAATAAGCCCTCTAAGCCTAAGATCACACCGCTTTCGTAAAACTCGTACAGTTTCTCCATTCATGCTTTAAAATTTCAAAAAAAACAGATGAAAGCTTTTTCTTAGTGGTTACCGTAGTGCAAGAAAGACAAACTTTATTCACCCGACATCTTTGTCGTAGTCTAAATTAGGCCACGAAAACACACAAAAGCTGAAATGTGGACACGAAAAATTGGAGGACCCTTAAGCTTCGCCTTCAAGAGTTGAACGCGATAGTGATATCCCGTCCATAGTGCGTACTTCAATCACTTAATGCATACTATGTAATGGGTAGTATGCTTTAAACCAGGAGAAATTATGTGCGGCAAATGTGGGAAATGTTTTCGAACTTGCTATGAACCCACTACGTGGTGTTAAGGGAATACGCGCAGTAAGGTGTGTGCCGTTTGTAATGGGTGGTTGGCTTTAAACTATGGAATCGTTATGATAGTCACATTTTTTGACACCCGATGGCAATTTACGCTTGTACCACGCAATATTCCTGGGATATTACATGTTATATTGCGACGCCTATATAAAGGACGCTTGCGTTTGCGAAGCATGGAAGTTATTTTCACTGCATTTCCAAGCAGAGGAAGTTATTTTCACAGTATTTCGAAGCAGAGGCATGGCTGTGTGGTAGAACACCTGCTTGCCACGCAGACAACCCGGGTTCGATCCTCACTCGGACCCGAAAATTTGTTATTTCTTTTATTTGCATCTTTCTCGATTTTTCGGTCACGGACAAGATGATGATTTTTCGCTCACAACCAACGACGCCGACGCCGACACCGACGCCGGAATTTCTGCGAAACGAGCTCTTTAACGCTGTCGCGTTAAAATAGCAAAGGTGCACCTTGACTTGTTGCGTGCTTGCATCAATCGGAAACATCCCCAAACTGCGTAAATAATGCTGTAGTACGCTCAATAAATAAATTTAATTGCTTGGATGGGGCAGTGCGAGCTCTTCTAATGAGCTACAGCGCCGAAAACAAGACATAGTGGGACGTATATGTCCCGCTGTCCAATAAAAGGTTAAGAAATACGCGCAGCTCCACCAAAGTGGTGCAGTGGCGGCATGCCCGCTTGACACTCAAAAGACCTCAGTTCGAATTGCAGCAGTATATGTTTGCTTTTAGATGTGAAGCATCTTATGGCGAAGCTTAATCCGGTGGTGGTGGTGGTGTGCCGGCGTGACCACCCTTACTGCGCATACGCAAACCTTTCAAAAAAAAAAACCTCCTATCCCCCCCTCTCTCCTCTAGGCATCCCTCCCTGCGGCAACCACACCCTCACTGCGCATGCGCCTCCCCTCCTCACTCTCCTCTCCTACACTCCCCCTCTCTCCTCTAGGCATCCCTGCCCGCGGCGTCCACACTCCCACTGCGCATGCGCGTCCCCCCCTCTCTCCCCCCCCTCTCTCGCCTCGCGACGCCGACGCAGGCAGCGTCTGCAAGCGAGCTTCTTGGTTGAAAAAACCGACTGCTCGCGCTGCACAACCGATCACTGGCCACCCCGTATATATGGCAATGGATCTTGACCTCCAAGGTGGTGCCGGTGGGAGATTTCTCCTGTGCGTTGTTGAACAATAAAAATTCGCAGCGTGCGCGTTAACTAAAAGCGGACTGCGGGTCTCTGTGTCCAGTCGGAGTCTTCTGTGTCTCATTGCCCATTAGCAGCGATTGGCATGTTCCAGTAGGAAACACCGCTACATCACTGCGTGCTTTGCGCCTCCCCAGTTTTCTGTCCTGCGTAACGCTGCGCTGAGCACCAGCGTTAACGCCACCGCCAATGTAAGCGTTAGCGCCCGCTGCTTCACATCTACACATGGTTCCCTTTAGCGGGAGATGGTATAATTTTTTAAAGACGATAGTCTTTCTTGGGACACCTAAACGGAGAAATTTTGGTCTGTCTGTCTGTATGTCTGTCTGTTTCTCTGTTTGTCGGCGCGTCGCACGATTCAGCTAGCTGGCCAAAGTTTAACCCCCTGCCTTACAACCTCCAATCTTGACCGAGCGGCATGTGTTCATACGGGTGAGCGTGGGCAATTAAAAATCAAATATTACGCATACCTGGGGCACAACATCAATACCTTAGTACTATTCACAGTGTTCCTTTAAAACAAAATCTATAGATACGTAATTATAAAGATCCTAGAGTTTATTACGCGGCGCTGAAAATGCGCCGCTGTGTACAAAACAAGTCTCCGCCCAGTGATTTAACTTCGACGCTGTGTGCTGCCACCTGGCAGCAGCACAGTTCAACACAAGCCGATGTTCCCCGGTAGCGCTGTAGATGGCGTCCTCTTCTGTTTTATCAATGCCAGCCTGATGCGGCTGATCCATCGTAGAAGAGCGCTGTCTCAGGCACGCCAAAACATATATGGCCGCTTGATGAAATATGACCCACTCTACAAGACATGATCAGAGAACGCACAGAAAAGACCGACGACCAAATTTCAGCGGAGAAACGCCGGCGTCCGTCTAAGCGTGCCCGGAAAACGTCCGAAAAACGAGCCCAGCGGCTAGCCAAGCTATTAAATTGTGGTACTCATGCCGCTCATGCAGTGCAGTCGGCACAAGACTATCGTCTTTCGACGACATTTGCAGCGAAGCACGCAGATACGCGGCCAATTTTTTATTCTTAGTGTTCCTTGTTATAGCTGCATTGGTTTTTCTTTGTTCCTTAAAGCTCGCTTTAGTTGCCACGTATTGCTACAAAACGGTAACGGGAGATTTCACGTAAAATAGATAAAAGATCATCGTGGGCGTAATTATTTGCAGCGCCACCACACGGCATTCATCAAAAACTTGAAGTATGGCTTCCGAGATATTTGGGAATACGAGAGTCGAAACAAGACTTCAGTTGCTACGTATCTTATCGAAAAGTAATGAAAAATGTGAAGTCTTGTTTCGACTACATTTTTCATTACTTTTCGTTAAGATACGTACCAACTGAAGATAGTTTTGAGAAACCAAGGAAATCCAATACAGCTATGACAAGTGACACTACAGATAAAAACCCAACATCTACCGCTGCAGTTTGAACCCGGATCTTTTGAGTGGGAAACCCGGATCTTTTGGCGGAGCGGCACGCAAATCTTAAACGACCACACATTGCAGGATATAGATCGCAGCGCCGCTTGACCTTGATTTGGCTTCACTGTGCTGCGGCCGTTCCGAGCACTCCCCTGTGCTAGTGCACATTGAGGCGGAAATGACCCCAACTGGCGCCCCAACTGAAAATCAGTTTTGTAACTGAGTGTAAAGCAAATAAGCATTTTTTCTTAATGGCAACTTGAATCGTTGCAATTCTGTGTTAAAGAAGACAACTTTTGATGTTACCCATTGAACGCTATTTCCCCTTTAGGTCAAACGGCAGCTAACTCATCAATGGGGAACTTCAAAAATAGTTGTCTACTTTAAAATAAAAATTGTAATGCTAACACTTGTCTTAAAGAAATATTTATTGGCTTTCGATTGAGATATACCGCTATTTTTTGTTGGAGCACCATGTGGAGTAAATTCCGTGTCAATGTGGACCAAAATGGTTTTCTCAAATGTGTAATAGCTTTCTCGTCAAATTGAAAAATTTCGGTATTCCCTCATGGCAGATTGTTGCAAGGGAAGATGCAAACCTAGACCATTTCGGCTAAATTTCTGGAGACGTTTCGGGCAGAAAATTGCAGTTATGTTGTCGAGCTTTTAACATCTTACAAAAAAAAGTTTTTCTTAATATGGAAAACAAATTTCATAATGAAATGAGGAAAAGTAAACATAGAATGAATATTTTACAAACAGCATTAAGACGACACTGCAAAATAAAAAAAAAAGCTGCAATGTTCTAGCATATAAATATCTTTCATGCACTAAATCAGCATCATTTTTAAGGAAATTTTAAATAGTCGCCAAAATGACTAGGAAGCTTGGCGTGAAATGGCCCATATAGATACGAAACTTACATATAATTTCGTGTAGTCTATTAAGCATATTTTGTGCATTTCTTTGAACACGTTGCTGCGTCGTTCAGGTTAGCGATGTTATGAACCGCCACTATAGGCGACATAGTACGGAAGTATTACTTCTCTAGAAATTGAGTATTTGTCGGTTAGAATAAAACATCCTGGTTTTCTTGCGAGAGCAATTATATGGACACTCTCGGCTGGTTTTTGCAGTCGCCGGAAGGTCCCGTATCTATCTCTCTATCTATCTATCCATATATATATATATATATATATATATATATATATACACTCAGATAGATATAAAAGCCATGAAAAAAAACATTCATTTTTCCACACGCGCGAAATCGAACGGGTGTCCTCTCGCTCCGCAGCGCGCGGCGTTAACCCTTCGTTTCCCACAGCCAATGCAGTTGTGCAAGTAAATATTTTTTGAGTATATGCAATGTTCAGTTCAGTTCAGTTTATTACCTTAAAGGCCCCCCCTTTCTTGGAGGGGCATTAGATAAGGGGTGGGGATTTATTCAGGTTAACAATAAGCAGTGAACGTGGCTTTTAGTGTTGAAGATGATCAATAATATGTTCTTGAAAGGCAGATGATGAGGCGATGGTGACGATGTCCCGGGGAAGGCCGTTCCAGTCCGTGGCTGCTCGAAAAAAGAAGGATGCAGAAAAAGTAGTGGTGTGCGATGATGGGCGGGCAACCTGAAATGGATGACTGGTTCGATGAGATATGCGTGGTGCGGCTGTTATATAAGGTGGTTCCTTGAGCGAAGAATGAAATAATTTGTGATAAAGTACGAGAGTTGCAGTGCGGCGACGCACAGAAAGGGGTGGCAGTCCAGATTTCGCTTTCAAAGATGAAACGCTGATATCGTATGAGTAAGATGAATGAATGAATCTGGCGGCACGATTTTGTACCGCTTCTAATGCATTGATTAAATATGCTTGATGTGGCCTCCATATGGCAGATGCATATTCTAATTTCGGTCTAATTAATGATTGATACGCAAGGGATTTTACATGTGGGGGGAGCTAGGCGGAGATGGCGCTTGAGAAAATCGAGTGCTTTATTGGATGCTGAAATTATATTAGCGAAGTGGGTGCGCCATGATAAATCATAAGACAAGGTTATTCCAAGATATTTATAAGATGGTACTGATTCAATTGGGGTGTTAACGATGGAATACTGGAAACGATATGGGCTGTGGCGACGGGAAAAAGACACAAGTTTACATTTAGAAGGATTAAGGGTCATTAACCATGTGTTACACCAATTAAGCACGCTGTCAATATTTGTTTGGAGATCTAGGTGATCATGCGGGCTAATGATAGGTTGATAAATGGCACAGTCGTCGGCGAACATGCGAATGCTGCAGGATATATGATCGGGTAAGTCGTTAATATATATTAGGAATAGGAGGGGACCAAGAACAGATCCTTGGGGAACGCCTGATGTGACTGGTAGAGGGTTAGATAGATGACCATTAACAAAGACTGACTGTGAACGATTAGTGAGAAATTGTTCAATCCATTGAAGAATGTAAGGGTGTAGGTGAAGCTGTGAAAGTTTTAGCAAAATGCGTCGGTGAGGAACTTTGTCAAAAGCTTTAGCATAGTCTAGAAAGATTACATCGGTCTGTATGTTACGGTCAAGGTTAGTGTGCAAGTCGTGAAGAAAGAATGCTAGTTGTGTTTCGCAGGAGAGGCCTTTACGAAATCCGTGTTGTGATGGATGGAAAAAATTACAGGAGTCTAATAAACTTATGATTTGAGAGTAGATGACGTGTTCCATGATTTTACAGGGTACACTAGTTAATGAAATGGGGCGGTAGTTCAAGGGTAAGTTTTTGTTACCTGATTTGTATACCGGAACGACCTTCCCCGTTTTCCAGTAATCTGGAATGATTCCTGAGGTGAGTGACTGTGAAAAAATCAAAGATAAAAATGCGGCACAAATTGATTTAACATTCTTCAGTAGCTTAGAATTGATTGAGTCCATACCTGCTGATGATGAGAGTTTCATGTTATTGATTACGGATGCGATGCCTTCTTCGAAAAACGTGATAGCTGGCATGAATTCTTCCATGTTAACTGATGGTGAATGTGGAGGTGCATCAAGTTCTTTAGTGAAGACAGACGCGAATGCACTGTTAAATATTTCGCCACACTCATGGTCTGTGACTGGTTCGTGTGAGTCGTTTGTCAGTGTGATGTCGTGAGTGTGCTTTGGATTTAAAACTTGCCAAAATTGCCGGGGGTTACTGGTTAGTAGCTTTGGTAAGTCATTGTGATAAAATAAATGCTTGGCGTTCTGAACCTCTACTAGATATGATTTTTCTATTTCCAAATATTTTTCCCAGTCAGTCCGGGTGTCACGGCGTTTGGCCGAACGGAACAGCCGTTTCTTTTTATTTTCTAGCCGTTTCAAATGTACAGAAAACCATGGCTTATTGTTATTAGCATGAAAAGTAACCCTCGGAATGAACATGTTAGTGAGTACACTTAATTTATTTTTGAAGATTGACCAGTTTTCATGTATTGTGCGAGTGTAAAACAACGATTTGTACTCGGAAAGAAAGGTGTTAAGGTCTTCAGTTATTGCATCGTAGTTTCCCCTATCGTAAAGGCAGATTGTTTTGGCGGATGTGAGCTTTGGTGGGGAACTGAATGAGAATAGAGCATGTATGATTTTATGGTCGCTGATTTCTGGGAGGTAACTAATGGATGAAAGGTTCTCAGGACTGTTAGTTAGTATGAGGTCTAGGATGCTTGCTGTTTCTTGTGTAACGCGTGTTGGTTCCGAGACTAACTGACTTAGGTTAAAATTTAAACATACGTCAATGAAGTTTTTAGCCTCAGCATGACATGTTAATGAAGAAATGCCTAGATTATGCCATTCGATGTCCGGGTAATTGAAGTCACCAAACAGAAGGATGCGAGCGTTGGGGTAAGTGGCAACGAGCTGTCTTAGGCTATTGTTCAGTTGTCTGCAGAAGTCTGGATTAGTCTGTGGTGGTCTATAACAAACGCCAAGAAGCACTGTTACGGGAGGAGCGTGACAAATGAGCCATAATGATTCGATGTCGGATGTGACGTGCACAACAGAACATGTTATGCCTTGGTGAATTGCGACAAGAACACCACCCCCTCGAGTACCTTTTCGGTCGCTTCGATATACGCGGAATTCGGGTAGGTCAGTGAGGATTTCAGCGTCTGAAACGTTATCCTTCAACCAAGTTTCAGTTAGTACCAGTATGTTGCTCCCGGATGACGAAATTACGTTCGATAAGAGTTCGCGCTTTGGAAGGAAACTGCAGATGTTAGTAAATATCACAGAAAATGAGAGGGGTTTGGGAAGTGCCGCGCGTTGTCGATTTGAAGGTGCGTGATGACAGGACGATTGCTATGCGATTTCTTTAACCGTGTTAGACGACTTATCAAAAACATAACGCTTCGGGCCGATGTGTAGGGTTTTATACCGCAAAGAAAACTTTGCAGATTTAGCCTTTGCAAATGCAATTAGTTGTTTCCGCGCGTGTCGAACGGAGAGCGAAAAGTCCTCGCCAATGCTGAAGTTAGTGTTTTTCAGTTTCCGGCCGTTTGATAAGATCGAGTTCTTGGTTTTGTAACACGCGAATTTCACGATTATGGGACGATTTCTACCGAGCGAATGACGACCGAGGCGATGAGCTCTTTCGAAATCACGAGGTCCTACGGTTATGCCTAGATTATTACTGCAGAAATCGGCGATTACTTTTTCGGAATCGCTCCATGTTTCGCTGTCGGTAGGCTCAGAGATGCCATAGAAGATAAGGTTATTTCGACGTGATCGGTTTTCCGCATCGTCGAGGCGGTCTTCCAATACTTCGATTTTGCGAGACATGTTACATGTGTCTATCCGCATCTTTTCAATGTCGTTTCGGAGAGGAATAAGTGCCTGGTAGTGTGCCTCTAGGTCGCCCATACGTTTGCATAAATCTGTTAGTGTTGTATCAGTGCTATTTAGCTGAGATTTGAGGCTCTGTACTTCAGCAATTACTTTGGATTGGCCTGCGGCTATCTTCTGAAGTTCCGTCAGCACGGCATCTTTTCCGCTAGGGCCAGGGTTAGCTTCAATATCTCCCGATAACATGAGCAAGGAATGAATAACGGAAACACAATCTGCGGCAATGGCGATGCAGCACCGTGGGCTCGGGAACTGCACCAAGACGTAATTGCTAGATTTTTTCGCAAACATCGTGTAGGATCTACTAACCTGCATCGCAAAGATTAGCGGGTTAGATGGCTGCGTTGAGGTGCAGTCACAGAGCCCACGGGGCGGTGCCGGCTGTGGGTGCGCTTTTATATGCGACGAGGCTGTTGACGTCGATGATGATGTGGCCGTCCATGGTGCTTTTGGTTCCGGTAGCCACTGCTCCCCTGGCGGCACGGTCATCCCGGGTCGACTGTTCTCGAGCGACAGGGGGTAGCATCCTGACGCTGCTGCAGAGCACGGCAGTGCGCACTCCGGTGACGCACCGGCAAAGATCCGCGCCGAGGTCAGCAGTAGCTGGCTGGTGATCACACGGATGATCGTCTGCATCGCAAAGATTAGCGGGTTAGATGGCTGCGTTGAGGTGCAGTCACAGAGCCCACCAATGTAAATCATCATCCTCCTTCATTGTACATGGAAATATTGCCTGCCGGCAACTCTTCTACGCATTAATTATTATCATCCAAACTTACCATGATCACTGCCTTCTTGATAAGTTGAACTCGTTCATGATTAATGTCATCATCATCATCATAAACCTTCATGTTGCCGCGTCCTAACGGCTCTGACTCAGCATTTGCATCGTCATTGTGCATTATCGCCATCATGAACGCCTTGTTGCTTTGTTCAACGCTTTCATCATCACCATCCTTATCGCCATGCAAGGCCCATTTGCGTGCCCACAGTTCTACTTCAACGTGGTCCTCATCATCTTTATCGTCGTTTACCATCATCACCACAGCATTCATGCTACGTTCAAACTGAACGCTTCCAATCAGCAGTAGCACTGTTGAAGAGGCCTCTAATTGTTGATGGCTCTGCTTCAACGCGCTAATTATCGCTGCTTTCCAAATCGGAACAATCGTTTCTTCTTGTCAAGACGAAAATTATGGCATGTATATCTTCATCACTTAACCTACGTCCCGAATAAAGAAAATAATTGTAAACACAACTTCTAAAAGTCGTATTTACCTATAATACAAATAATATTTTGTACATAGCCGCTCGGCAACGAAGCGTGTCGTAGTACCATTCGGTGTTCTCTCAGCTTCTTACATGAGCTCAGTGTGCCTGGCGTCCACATACGTGGACGCCGCAGCGCCAACTCAACTTACAAAACTTTGGTATGCCGCAGTGCAACAAAACGCTCACAAAAACAAGATAAAACCTCCCTTTTCTAGAATAAAGCCGAATAATTTCAAAACTTCTATGAATTTAGAGTGAACTTGTCAAAAAAAATTGACTGCGAATCTGCGTGCTTCGCTGCAAATGTCGTCGAAAGACGATAGTCTTCTGCCGTCCGTGCTACTGTGTTTTGCCTTCTCCATGTTGAATCGGCCGCACCTGGCTGGCATTGATAAAATAGAGGAAGTGGTGCGTGAGGTGTGAACGCCATCTGGCAGTAGCATCGGGAAACATGAGCTTGTGTAGAACCCAGGGCCACTGCCAGGCTTTTTTCGTGCATAGCGTGGCACTTTCTGGGCTGCCTAAGAAACACTAGGGTCTTTAAAATTACGCATCTATGTATCTTCTATAAAGGAACACACCATCTAATACTTACGTACGGTAATGATGTTGCGCCTCAGATATGCGTAAAATTTGCTTTTTGATCGACAATGTTCACAAGTATGAACGCAGCCGCTTGTGCTAGATGGCTGGGCGTTCAGCAAGTGGTTAAACTTTGGCCGGGTGGCTGAATCGTGTGACACACAGACAGACAGACAGACAGACAGACAGACAGACAGACAGACAGACAGGCAGACAGACAGACCGAAATTTGTGCGATGAAGTATCCCAAGAAAGACTATCGTCTTTAAAAATTAGGCATACACCTCTACAAGCTACTTGAGAAGAACGCCATTTTCCTGTGCGCACGTACTGCTGTTTGTTCACAGAAGTGGATACATATATATGTTTTCATGAAATTCCGACGCAATAGCAACATTTCAAATTGGTTTTTAAGGCAATGTTCTTGCTAGCCTAGTCACCCTACACTGATATGTTTTGTCCACATATGTGGACGCTACGATACAAAGGGTAAACCACTCGGCTACAGAAGCCCACGTCCGCCAGCATACTAACAGTGCGCTATTTATATACATCATTTACCGCTGGTGCTACGCCGATCTCGGGGGAATATCAGCGTCTTCTCTCTATTACGAACGAGTTATTTGCATTACCAGCGAGATGGCGCAGTGCACAATCGGCGCCTCGCTCCTTGCGATGCCTTGGATCGTCACATCTACTTTGCCCTACGGGGCGTAGTCGCTTGTTCCCATGCGCGCGCTTTTCTTTCGATGGGTGAAGTTTGTGCGTTGTGTGCTTTGGCCGGAAAGATTGCATTTAGGTTACAGAGCACACAAAGGTCACTTCGCTCGCTGCAGAGGCCCCGTTTGCGAAACAAGCGCTCTGTTCAAACACAGTGAAGTAACAACTGTGAAACTTGTTAGTCCGCCCTCGTCCTGTGAATACCTGTGAGTGCGTTTCGTGCGTCTTTTGTGTTTGAGCAGCGCGTTAAATGTCGAGCTGTGAACGTCGTTAGTTCGCGCTCGTCCTGTGCGTGTTCTTTTCGTGCGTCCTTTGCGCTCGAACAGCGCGCTCCAAGTTTCGATCTCTCTGCAGTTCTTCGTGTGACATTTGAATTTGTAGCTGTCTCATTCATTGTTTGACCCTTGCGCGTAGACTCTGACATGAAAAACAACGATGTTTTTTTCTTTATGTATGGCGCTGTGATGATCGGAATTCGTCAGAGTAGAAAACGGGAAATTCCAGAGCGTGCCATCCGCAAAGTGTGTGCCTCACTGTCCGTGCGCTTAATTGACTCAGAGTAATGCGTAAAGTGTAGCGCTGTGATATTAATCTTGTGTCCGCTTGACAATTGTGTCATTTGTCATCCAGGTGTGTTGTGAAAAGTTATTCATGCCCTCCTGAGGCAATTTCGAAAAAGTGCCAAAACTCTTCCCTTCTCCTGTTCGTTTCATTACTGGAGTAAACAGCTAGTCCCCTCTCACCCACCACCCCTGGTCCCACATTTTTCTGCTGATTACTCAGACATTCCAGTTCTCTTTATAAAGTGCACTACGGTTCTTCCTTGGTAAAAATTTTCCGTACCTGCCCTCGCTTCTGCGCTGAAAAAGAAGTAAGACGGTGAGCAAGGGACATCGAAGAACAAAACGGCTCAGCCTGTGTTTCGCGACAGTGAGGCATGTTTACATTAGTGCCCCAAGCCCAGTCTACCGAAGACGAATCATTCTCCCTTAATACTTCACCGTAATTTTCCTGCGGAGGAGTTTGCAAGAAATTTCGCACTCAGTACAATTATTTACTTTTACGGGTGAGAGTGCTGACCGAAGAATGAATATTGCTTAGCAAAACGTTTTCTTGGGCTAGTTGGTTCATTACTTCTGAAGAAAAATTGTAGCGCAAAGCAACACACGGACAGACAAAGACCGCCAGTCCCGTGCTCTTTGTCTGTCCGTGTGTTGCTTTGCGCTATAATCTTTCCTTCAGAAGTCGAAGAATGAACACTGCATGTAGAATACATGAATTCAATATAACAACTAGGCTAGGAAATAGGTGGCGCTTTAAAATCCTCAGTAGTGCATCTCGCTGGGGAAACGAAGCTTTGTACATAACACTGCTATCATATGACCTAAGAAAAATTAATGAACGTGGTTGGCTATGCCACTATTCGCGAAGATTCGTTTCGCAGTGAAGGCTTGTAGATGCGTCCTTTTGATGGACCAGCGAATTTCGCTACTGTTGTGGCAAAGTATTAAACATGAAGACTCTTTTTTAAGTTTCTTTTTACGAAAATACATTCGTCACAGGGAAGTGGGCTCAGTATGCGTTTCATCGTTTCGGTGATGTAGTGTGTGCGCTACACATCAAACAACTGATGCGGCATAGGTGCTGCTGTCCAGAAGGCTTACAATTACTTTTATAATCAGCCTAACCGGCTTTGTAGTAATTGTGGTATGTCACGTACACCAAAAATAGCTCTTGGTTGGGAAACCTTACAGAAAAAGGTATGTAGATACGCAAACCCAACATATTTCTACGGTATGTTAGTCTGACAATGGGCACCTTTCCTTCCTACTCAAATGAACCCTGGTGACACGAAAAATGGAGTTATAATCACTGATTCATTGTAGTAGGTGGCCAATAAGTGTTGTGAAATAATGTACGAAATGTTTTGTAAGCCAGAATTCACATGCTGTATTTAACACCGTATATTTAACACCGGATAACACCGGATACAGACGCATGTTTTTTTTAGCTAGCATGTATTAAACATGTTCAAAAATTACGTTGAAAAATGATGAGTGCTGCGAAGTATTTCCACTCACAAAATGTGAGTGAGAAAAAAAGTTTAGAACACGTACAGCGAGGGAAGGAAAAACCGTAAATTGCGTGGAACCATTTGAGCGTATTTTTTTCCACGTATATCTGGGGAGCAGCCATTTCAACGTATATCTTGGGCTAGCCATGACGAGATATCGTATTATAGGATATGGGTACTCTCACCCTTGTTGACCTTCAGATATTTAGGGCTGCTTCTTTCTTTACAGTCAAGTCATGGACACTTCTGTGGGAAACTACTTTCTTGTGTTCATTGCCACCTTAATAGGTAAGATACTGCAGGCAAATACTTTAAAAAAGTATATTTTTTGTTGTTAAATTTGCGCAAATATCATATAGCAAAAACTGATGAACATCCTAAAGTTAGTAAGACTTCAATGGCAGTAAAGTAAAAAGCGTCACGATTGCCTGAGGACTACTACAAGTCTTTTTTTCATTTCTTGCGAGCACTTCCATAGTAACGAGCTTTCGCAAAGAATATGAAATCATTTGAAGTGTCCTGCACTTTAGGATACCTGTTCGTCCCGCCTAAGGGAAATTGTGGGCACTGACCAGCTTAAAAAGAACAATTAATTTTAAAATTTTGTAATTTGTACAGGCTCTCTGATCCAAATTCGTTCTATTTCCACTTCATCGAAAATGAGTTTTTTGGTAAGCTGCGAAGTGTATATGGGATGGCACCTTACGGGCAGAATGAAATCATAAGTGCAGCTGTACTGCCAGGGATTCTTGTCGTTTGTGAGTGTTTGTCCGCATTATTGCAATCTCCGAGCGACAGCATCGGACGGAAGTGAGGCAGCCATCCGCATTTTGAAGCAGTGCAAAACATAATAGGGTGAACTTCAAGTGATAACGTGAGGTTGTTGACTAGTTGGCTGAGCATCTTGAATCAGGAAAGAGCGCGTTGAAAACTGAATTCACTGTTACAGCCACATCTGTGGCGGACTTAAGCCTTGGCGTCTGCGATGCGCTAGGCTAATGGGGAACGCACATTTTTATTCACTTCGCCACAGATTATCCGGCCTATATTATTGCGATAGCAATTATATGGACACTCTCGGCTGGTTGTCGCCGTCGCCGTCATGTGCCGTATATGTATATGTATCTATATATTTCTAAAAGCCACAAAGAAAAATAATTCAGAAGAATATTTTCGACGAGCGGCATCGAGCGAGGGACCTCTCGCTCTGCAGCGCGCGTCGCTAACCGCTTAGCCACGAAAGCGCACGTCCTTTAACGTTCAAACGGCGAGCTATTTATATACAGCGTGTTTTCAGCATGTTTTCAGCACTACCAGCGAGGTGGCGCAAAGGGCGCGCTCGGCGGGGCTTTAGCTCGGCTCCCCGCTCGTCGCGACGGTAGCGCTCGCGTGCTTTGCCCCGTGGGGCGTATACGCCCATCTCGCGGTTGGGGAGAATTGTACGTCTTGCCCTTTTGCCGAAACGATTGCGTTGTAGTTACCGAGCGGACGAGGGTCACTTCGATCGCTGCAGTCCCACTGTTTGCGAAAAGAGCACGCTTTTCAAACACAGCCAAGTAGCAACTGTGACACTTGTTAGTTCGCGCTCGTCTGTACCCGTGAATACGTTTCGTGCGTCGTTTTCTGTTTGAGCAGCGTGTTAAATGTCGAGCTGTGAACGTTGTTAGTTCGCTCCAAAAGCTCCTTGGTTCGCTCTCGTCCTGTGCGTGTTGTTTTCGTGCGTCATGTGTGCGTGGGCAGCGCGCTGCACGTTTCGACCTGCTTGCCATTCCTCGTTTGACATTCCAACTTTGTTGCTATCGCATTCATTGCTTCCGCCTTGTGGCGAAACTGTGACTTTTTCTTTTAGATGATCTAGAGCAATACAAATAGGACAATCGTATCTATCTTTGGAAAAAGAAAAAAAAGCAGGACCCAGATTTATTTTACGGCATGTTTATGCGTACAAAGGAGTATGGTCACTAGCTGTGCAACGTAGACAAATACAATAAGCGAAACAAACTGAATATTGCGACGTGGATCACGTCGGCACATTTGCCAAGTTTGGAAACGACTAATCCGCAACGGCCCGCTTGTAGTTGTTGCCTTCGATTTCTTATATAAACGTCTGCTCCAAGGTTTCTTTATGAAAAGGTTATTTTTGCAGCCATTTATTACCCAACAAATTATTTCCATGTGCCTCGCAAATATACATTTATTTATTTATTTCAAATACCCTCAGGGTACAAACATACATTGAAGAGGGGAGGGGCAAAAGTTAACACATAATAACTACTTGGTTATAAATACAAAACATAGAAAGAGAAATAAAAAAAATATCGCGATGGCACTTAACAAATTTCAGTTACGAGAACAAAGGCAAAAATACATGAAGTAAACAACACAGCAATTAAAACACTTGAATGATCCAAAAGTGTTAGAAAATGACATCGTTGAATACACTTCTAAGAAAGATATAATGGAAACATATAATGCGAAATATGATAACCTTAAACAGGTAACTAACCAGTGATGGGGTATTTCGCATACAGTTTCTGGTTTTCTCACGACCGAATTAGAAAATGAGATGTACCGATGAATATTTGTTGACTATATGGAGTACCTGTATAGATGGCTAACTTTCAGTATTAGGGTATCAGGAGTGTATAAGTTTCTTTATACTTTCCTTCGGAAACCACCCTAGAACCACCGGGTTAAGTTTCCGAGTGCACTCGAGTAGATTCCGTTTTACTAATGCCTCCACAATTACCGTAAGCTTTGTCGTAAACTGGCGTTATATTAATTACATGTAAATATTTTTATCTAAATTCAGCGCACAAAATTTCACAATTTTATACGACTCTGGCTCTGCTACTCACAAACAACCTTTGCATTCTCCTGCAGCTGCCCGGAAATGATTATTAAGGCGAATGCCTTTAATGTCTCACGCTCACGTCCTGTCCGTCTGTGCCCTGGCCCGGTGCCACGTGGCCGCCGGGGCGTGCCAAAGTACGGCAGTCACGTCGGTCGCGCCTCGCGGAGGACTCTACAGCGCTCGCGCTTCGCTTGCGTAGCGTCGTTGTGCGCAGCGTGTCAATCATGCTAGAAGAGAGACGCGCGCACCGCATTTTATTATTGCGATAGCAATCATATGGACACTCTCGGCTGGTTTTTTGCCGTCGGCGTCGCCTTTGGCTGCCGCCGTTGGCCGCCGCCGTCATCCCCCGTATATGTATATGTATATATATAACCGGCCGCGCCCGTCGTTCGTGAGCGTGAAAAGACACGGGGGGGGGGGGTGTCCCTCGAGCGACCTTCGATTTTACGAGCGCGGTCGTCGCGGGCGCGCGTGTTATCTTCCCTTCTCGGCGGCCGACAGCGGGGGGCCGGTGTACCCTTCTGCGTGCTGCGCTCTCAACGCGAAGAGAATGTGGTGAGCAGTGTCCCTGGAGCGGCCGTACGCTCTTAAACCACCGTTTTCTAGTGATGCATTGAGATCGGATCCAAAAGAGTTAGCTGCCAGCCTCACTTCGTATAACATTACAATTTGTTGCTATCGCATTCATTGCTTCACCCTTGCGGTGAAACTGTGACTTTTTTGACCGTTACCGTCTCATGAGCACAGGCCGTACGCCGAACACAATTTGGAAGTTACAAAGTGTCGTTCAATTTTTTATATACTTTTGTTGGAAGAAGCAAATAAAAAAAAACGGAAAACGCAGTGCAAAAAATTCTTGCTGATTACAAGCTTCCTAAACCTATTCGTAATCCAGTTCGTCAAAATAACGGTGATTGGTACATTCTCGACAATATTACACAAATTGCGCGAAATTCTTCGGCGGTGAATTTAATTTAAATGACTCGCAATTCTCATCTTGTGAAAGTTATAGATGATAAAAAGTTCTGACATAATGTGTAATTGCATTAGAACTGGATGTTCCAAGTGACATGCTCATGTAAACATCCAAACTAGAGTAAAGTGAAGGTGCCACCCGAGACAAATCATAGCCCTGATAATATTAGGTGTGGCTAAAGCTTATCATTGTTTAGAACACGAAATAATTGTTGGATCAACTGAAACGCCACGACATCCCTGATTTTATGTTGGAGTGGTTTAGCGAGCTTTTGTTTCGGACAGAGTTTCGCTCTTTGCCAAAAAGGTCATTCATAATGTAGGCGTCGACTGTCATGTATGTTTTCCCGTGGAGCGGCCTCCTCCGCAATATTGTAATATATATTGCTATGCTGTATTCTCAGAGACGAAGGTTTATGCACATGCGTATGCGCAGATTAGACGTTTTTCGCATGAGACAGTACAAATTTCATGATATTTCACTGTGCTCGTTTCTGAAACCATCACGCCTTTACGCATTTGTCTGCGCGGCAAAACAACAATTAGAAATAATTTGCTCAGAAGGTGATGGAGTTTTTCATTCTTTCCTGTACGCAGTATTTCAGAGACTTATGTGCAATGCTCATTTCGACTATATGCAGGTGCCCTTATTACGATCCCCAGCGAAGCTGAAGGAATGACGCTCGTACTCGATGCAATCAAGGACGCATTTGGAAGATCTGAAAAAAGTCCCGAGAAGTAATGAGTCCAACTTCTGTCATCGTTTCCAATATAAGATTCAACAGTGCTAGGCTGCCCTTGACGATGAATGAAGTGAATAAAGCTCTGGAGTTGCGAAGACAGAGCTATTTATAGTCGCAAAGTAGTTTTTTCGCATACCTCAAGGCATCCTTATACCCACTCTTTGGCGAGTCTTACATGCAAGTGGATTTATTTGAGTGGGTTCCTGGGAGACTTTATGTTAGGGAAGCTACACTTATGAAGCAAATTTGGCAAATAGAATATGATAAACCAATGTTGACGGTTCTACTTGACATACCATATATGTAGCAACTGACGAAGAAAAAGGATTCGAAAAATGTCACCTTATTTAAATAAAGTGTGTACATTGCCAGCAGGGTGCAAGCGGTGGCATCAGATCCACTACTGGTCAGTTTTAAAATGGACCTTGTAGCCAAACGTAAACGCATTGGGTGCGATACGAGACAGCGGTGTCAAGTTTGCGAGAGAGAGTGACCCTTTATAAGAAAAACAGATTTTGCCCGGTGCGTTAAAGGAGACACTAAAGGGCAAAACGATTTTTCGCGCATTAGTTAAGTACAATTTTACAATCCCGAAAACACCACTCTTACCGCGACACGACGCTTGGTAAGCGCGAAAACACGCGAAAGGAAAATGCGGGTGGAGATGCCACCTTGAGATTCCCGCACCAAACACTGTGACGTCATAGATTTTGAAGGCGTCTACTGAGTCCTACGTAGCTTCTAATCGATAAAAGTGAGGTGCATTGTCATCTGTGGGTACCATAGACTTAGCATACGAAGTTTCAGAAAATTTCATCGAGCCAATGACGCGAAAATACGAAAAATACATTTGGAATTTCTGACGTCACGCGCGCAAATATCGGCGCCAAATTTAAAAATAAAACTTCAAACTTGATTTTCTCCGCTAATAATGAAGTTATGATAGTGAAACATATGGCATTAGAGTTCTCAGAGTGCAGTTTGTCAATCTAAACCAAGTCATTGTTTAGATTTAGTGTCCCTTTAACGAGTGGCGGCGTGCGAGAAGGTAATTTCCGAGAAGAGGGCAAAATATTAAAGACAGCAAGAATTAAAATAAAGATTAAATGCATGCAGATGTCAAGAGTACTCATTTTTCGTGCAATGGTTGGTTGCCGCGGCTTTGAAGCGTTACGTAAATGCAGGGGTTGTGCGGCAGCCAACGCTTCGACAGGCGTTCCTGTCTTCTCGTATGCTGCAACTGCTTTCCTTAGGCGCTTGTATCTATATGCTTCGTACATCCTCCTCCCATACAAGCAAAGGAGGATAGTCATAGCACATGAAAACGCGTAAACGAGGGAGAAGAAGAGGCCACCGCACCGAACTGTATGCCAAAAGGAAAGACGAATATTTCGTGAACAACTAAGAAAACTGAGGGGGAGGCGATAAGAGGAGGGGCAAAAGGGGCGAGAGTACACGTTTCGCTGAATTATGGCTCTTGGAAGGAAGCGCCTCTTCTCAATGAATATTTGACGGGGATAAGCATGGTTAGCAATGCCATAAGGACTTAATTCTCATTGGTTTTCGATGTGTATATAGAATATCGGATGTATTCAAGAGCCTTCTTTGAAACGTTTATACTTGCTGGCTGGTGTTCATTAAACTTATGGATGTGGTATGAATTTTATATTTTCTCTCTGTTGAGGACCAGAGGTTTGATTGAAGTATTTGAAGTATATAAAATTTGAGAGAGTCGAAAATGTGGCCTGCTGCATTATAATGCTGCGCTACTGTTTTTGGTAATGTCTACGCCGTCCCTTCACGCGAATTTCCCTAATAGTATTTTTAGTGTTTGTAAATATCCGTCTATAAATCCAATAAACCTTCAACAACTGTTTCTTAGACTAGTGTATGGACAGTCGACGGGTTTTGTGACCACGCCTGTTTTATAGACTAATCTAGCATTAATCTATTCTATAGATTAGCTATTGATTTGTAGATTAATAAAAATGCATTCATGATTGTCTACGGACTTATTGTGGTCAACAGATTGCCTAGAAACGGTTTTTGTGGACCAGCCAATGGCTAAGGCATAGAACGAAGGCAAAGCCCACTTAAGAAAATGACAAGCGCTTGCGTTGACTCATAACTTAGTTTTAATCAGAAACAGACACAAAAATATACAAACCGAGCGAGGACAGAGCTTGGGCTGAAATTGAATTCCGAGCCTGTTTTACACGCAATGTAGTGGTGCTCCTTCGGTTTAAAAATACATTTTATTCGATTAAAGATGTATAGTGCGTGAAACAAAGAAAATATTGAGAGGGAGGGCCAATATTTAAGCCAACTTTTTCAAATACATACAGCAACAAAAAGAGCATTCAGTCGCTTACAAGCTGAATTGAACTGACGATCAGATCTGTGGACGGCAGTTTATTCATGTATGGTGTGCTACTTGAAATGAATGGTGTTTGCAGTTGTTGTTTGTGTGCTATTATTGGTAATACCAGTACAATACGTATTTTACACAAATAAACTGCCTTCGAGTGCGCTTCCTGTACGCACCCAATAAACTACAGAAGCGGGATTTCTTCTAGCGTCTCATTTCATTCTTACACAAAACGAAATTAATAGAACAGACAGTTAGGCGAGAGAAAGCATAGTGGTCATTGATCGTTGCTTTACTCTAGCGTAGTAATAATGACGTACGTTGAAATTGAATAATTGGAGGAAAAGTCGCCATTTCCGTGTGTGGGATCTGAACTCGCAACATTCAAGTTTAAGTCTCCGCTGCTCTACCTCTTAACCTACGACGAAAGGCGTTTCCCTGTTCGCTTCGTTAAGGCACTTATGTATGCGTAATGACTGGGAGTGTAAGCCAGCGCCTCACCGACCCCAGTGTGCGAGTGTGGAAGACTCATTTTTGCCAGATGCAATGACGTGGCACGTGATCTTTGCACGAGGCGGCAGCTGACCATTAAACCTTCGCTTGGTCACATGAGTTATTAGGTCCACCGGGTTGGGGCCCCCCGTTGTGTGTAAGATCATCATCGTCATCATCATCAGCCTGACTACGCCCACTGCAGAGCAAAGGCCTCTCCCATGTTCCGCCAAGCATCCCGGACTTGTGCTTTCTGCTGCCACGTTATATTTGCAAACTTCTTAATCTCATCTGTCCACCTAAGTTTCTGTCTCCTTCTCACGCGTTTGCCTTCTCTTGGAATCCAGTCAGTTACCCTTAATGACCAGCGGTCATCCTGCCGACGTGGTACGTGCCCGGCCCATGTCCATTTCTTCTTCTTGATTTCAACTATGGTATCCTTAACCGCCATTTGTTCCCTGACCCACTCTGCTTTCTTCCTGTCTCCTAAGGTTACACCCATCATTTTCGTTTTCATCGCTCGCTGCGTCGTCCTCAATTTCAGTTGAACCCTCTTTGTAAGTGGGCAGGTTTCTGCCCTGTAGGTAAGTACCGGTAAGATGCAGCTGTTATATACCTTCCTCTTGAGGGATAGTGGTAGACTACCATTTATGATTTGAGAATGCTTGCCGTGTGTAAGATACGAGGCCCTAAAAAATATACCTTACTTCCTTCATTCATAGGGTGTGCCTCGCCCCCGCAGACTAAATGCTTCAAATTAGCGTGCGACGGTTTATTGGTAAACTGTCACCTCATCCAAAGATGACGTACCTCGTGACGACCTCCAGCAAAAGCATGGCTGATCCCTCCGGCATAAGAGTCGCTATAACACGAATGTGAAACGGGTATCCTTAGAAGTAGTTGATCGTTTATTTTATATTGTTATGTGACGGATTATAGAATGTATGTTGGTGTTTCGGAGCTACAGCACCGTTTGGCGCAGATGGAAGCAGGTTGACGCCTAGTCGCACGTCTCCATCCCGACGACTATAGCCCATGATAAATGCGTAGTATTCGTTAGTCATCTGCACAAATATTGAGTGTTTCTATCTATCTATCTATCTATCTATCTATCTATCTATCTATCTATCTATCTATCTATCTATCTATCTATCTATCTATCTATCTATCTATCTATCTATCTATCTATCTATCTATCTATCTATCTATCTATCTATCTATCTATCTATCTATCTATCTATCTATCTATCTATCTATCTATCTATCTATCTATCTATCTATCTATCTATCTATCTAGTCGCCTACGTCTGGGTGCTCTCGTGATCGCCTCTAACTTGGTGCAGAGTGAAATTGTTAAGGGAGGATAAGAGAGTTCGAGGAACACGACTGTCTGGTGATGACATGGAGAACGTGAAAGTCCTGTAACGTACGGCGTCATACCGTTTCTTCCAGATACGTGTGGCAAATAACTGCATACCACGGTACGCAATATCCGGTTATGCTCCACAGGTGATTGACACTTTATATCTACTCAGAAACGGTGAAGAGAGACATTAGTATTTAAATGTGAGTGTTAAAAGAAACTGACATCGGGAGCCTAGACCCCACAAATGCAAGCATAAAAACTAGCAGTCGATTGTTCAAAGTACGAATACAACCGATGAGTGAAGCTCCTTACAAATGGCAAGGAAACGTCTATACCCCGTATTCAGAAACGGTCCTTGACTTGACTTGCCACCGCCTCAAGGCAACGCGTTTGAAACGCGTTTGTGCTAGATTGAAGTCGGTGGCAAGTCAAGGTCAAGTCAAGATCAAGTTAAGGAGCGTTTCTGAATACGGGGGTATGTACATTTTTTATATATGTACAAGCAAGGTTTTCGAATAATTTTACTATCGTCTATTAAAGCGAAGTGTTTTTGCGCCGCGCGCCTTGTTTTTTGCGCTAGGCGCGCCGTACGCCAGCTCCTTAGGCCGGCACCCGTTCGCCATTGAAGCTCCCTGGATGCGTCGCCGGCTCAAAAAGACAATGACACGCCGTGCGCGCCGAACACCGAGCGCTTTGATTCTAGCGCACCAGAAATTCGAGGTTAAATAAAACAAATAAGCTCTGTACACAACTGGTTATAATGGTCTTCACTTTCACCATCGTGAATTGTGAAATGACAATCATCATTCTAGCGCAGCACTGGCGCTTTGTCTAAGGTAGCAGTAGACGCTCTTCCCTCGCGGCGCCGGTGCAACAACAACAAAAAAAATTAAAAAAATAAAAAAAGAAACGGCACGAGGTGCAAGGCGCTCGCGGCGCTCGGCGCGCGTTGCGCAAAAAACAAGGTGCGCGGCGCAAAAACAGTTCGCGTTTATAAACGACAATAAAATTTACCGAAAACCATGTTTGTATATATATAAAAAAAATAAGAACCCACTTGACATTACTTAGGGCTCCTCACAGAATATGGATAGTCGTCCTCAGAAACGTAAACGTGAATATGATGAAGACGATAAGCAGCTTGGCAAGGATGCAGAACGAAAAGCCAGAGCAGCGGCAGCAAGATGAGCCCGGCAACAGGGTCCTGCGGTTAAAGGGGTGGTGCCACCAAATTTGTGGCTAGCGCGTTCTTGGCTGCAAGCGTTTCTTATAGCTCTAGGAAGCACAATACACGCACCAAGATTCACGTACTGTCGCAAAATAATTTAATATCACCTTATTTATGTGGACAACTTTCGGTTTCGGTTTATGGGCGCCGAGTTGGGCTGTGACGTAGAAGTGTAGGAGGCTTGGTCACGTGACCACAGAAGGCTGTGACGCACGTCGCGCTGAGTACCGTTTGCTCTCGCACGCATGTTACCCACAACCACCAAAACAAACGCGCCGACAGGTGCGATGTCTGGGAACCGATGCTTTGCCGGTACGTACGTTGCGGAGTCGGCGGAAGTCACTCACGTCACTAAAGGTTTGGTGTGACGTCACTACAACTTTCGTTGTCCTTCCTATAGAGCTACGTCAGATTTGATGCGCTAGCGATGGGCATCGATCGGGAGAATTGAGCTTTTAGGTACACTTTGAAAGTGAATTAAAATATATTCTAAACGTTTGCTGTGTCCGACCCTTCGTGTGGAATGCCCTTGCATACAGAGGAAACCCACAACAGGCTTGTTATAGCCTCGAAATTTGATGGCACCACCCCTTTAAAGCACGACGAGCGGAGCTACAAAGGTTGCACCGACAGGATCCTACCGTACGTGCTAGAGCGGCCGAATTTAAGCACCGACGCCGCCAACCGTTTCAAAATGTACATAGTCGTTTGCTTCCCATTTCTATGGAGCTTCGCTCATCGGTTGTATTCATACTAGAAACAACTGCTAATTTTTCTTATCTTTTCCTTTCTTTGTTTTTAAATGCGAAGCATTTCTTAGAGAACTTCGGCTACTTTGAGCGTATCTATCTATCTATCTATCTATCTATCTATCTATCTATCTATCTATCTATCTATCTATCTATCTATCTATCTATCTATCTATCTATCTATCTATCTATCTATCTATCTATCTATCTATCTATCTATCTATCTATCCAGCCGCCTACGACTTTGTGCTCTCCTGGCCGTATCGTTAGTGGGATTTATACCAAAATTGGTATGGCATAACATGACTGTATGGCGAACACGAATAACTGGTCATATCAAGAAAACAATGACTAACTAGTCATGAAAAGCATGATTTGCACGCCATGGTCGTAGGGCTCCTGGGACCGCTTTCTTAACTTCATATATCCGAAAATTGAGACGATGAGACATTTCTGCATGGCCAACATAAATGACACGTGGTAATATAAAAATCATGACGTGCATGTCATGTACATCATGATTTACTTGCCACGCTCATGGCGCGCTGATAGGCGTTTCGCTAGCTTGATATACAAAAAATTTGTTATTGCGTGACGTGACAGTATGACGAACATAAATGACAAGTGGTAATATGGAAATCATGACATGTCATGAGTGACATGACTTGCATACCACGCTCATGGCACGCCCGCGGCCGTTTCCCTAGCTTCATATACACCAAAATTAGTGTTGCTCGACCTGACTCTCTGACGAACATAAATTACAGGTCCTAGCATGTAAATCGTGACGTGCATATTATGTACATCACGGTTTCCGCCTTGCTGGCAGCTTCGAATTACAGCGATTCCCACAGTGATTGGGATATGGGATCTGCCGGTTTTTTTAATTTTGCTTTTTTGTTTTTGGAGCCGGCGCCGGGTGGGGACTGCGTCTGCTACAGCCTTCGAGAAAGCAGCTGTAGTGCGCAAGAATCATTGTTGTCATTTCACCATCCACGATAAAGGTGGTGCTTCTTATTTTATTAATGGTGCATCTTTCTTTTATTTTAACCTCGAATTTCTGGTGCGCTAGAACCAAACCGCTTGGCGTTTCGGGCGCGTGGCGTTTCATTGTCTTTTAGTGCCGGCGCCGCATTTATGTTGCAGGGAGCTTCAACGGCGACGGCGACGGCGGGGTGCGGGCTTAAGGAGCCTCGCTCCTAAAAAACCTCCATGCCTGCGCGGAACGCGCAGCATAGTCACAGCGAAAGCTCAGAGAGAGGACTTTCTAGAGCCTTTTTTTAAACACTCTTGGGGAAACTACTACAGGCACAATTGCATGGTACCCACTACGTCATAAATCACGATAATTTTTCTGTTGCCGGGAAGCGTCCACCATGCCATTATTCGTCATTATTTGGAAAACCGCTGTACACACAACACACTTTTAACGCATTATGTGCACTTAGTTGATGCTGTTGCTGGCGACGATGAAGAATTATGCCTCAGGCTTTTTCAGTGCGTTGCAGCATTTAACAACCCACTCGTTACGCAATTCTCATTGTGTGACGCCTGGTAGTTAATTTACTGCTCTAAAACAATTTAAAACACATGCTAACGCTATTCATTGCCCGACATGAAGCCTCCATAGGGTCAGTTTGCAACGTAGTTTCAAGCACAGGCGTAGCTCACTGGTAGAGTTCTGGGCTGCCACGCAGAGGGCCCCGGGTTCGATTCCCATTCTGTCAAAAGTATTTTTGTTTATTTAGATTTTTTATTTCGCGTGATAGTGCTTACGGACACCTGCGGCGGCGGCGGCGGCGGCGGGCAACTACGGCGCAGAAACGGTCCTTGTTGTGATCTCATAATAGCTTTCGCTGTAAAAATCATGATCTCAGCAGGGAATAAACCCAAGCGTTCTGCGCGGCAATAACGTATTCTACCACATAGCCATGCCTGGTTATTGTCACCGTTATGATCGGTCTTCACGGCTTCGAGCCGCTTGAGTGCTTGGAATGATTTTAGCAATGTCTACCGTGTTTTCTTCCTCGTGAACGTTCCCTGAAGTGCACCTGATGCGGCCACAACACCACGGTCATATTCTGAGGCTGTCACAGTGGTCGTGTTCATCAAAGCTGTCAGTGCCCCTCGTCGTGCGGATTGGGCACATTCTGTCGAATTTGCTGGTTTTGTGGACTGAAAGTGAGCTCTTTGCAGTAAAGGCTACTCGGAAGAAGTGGTGACTGGTTTGTCCAACGTTCTGCATGTTGCACCGGGCAATCAGTCAGCATCTGAGACCCTTCATCACGGACGTTCCCCCCATTGTGACAGGGCTGGGAGCTAGTCGTCAGCTTCGCCGGCGCCGCTATCGAGGAGAGGAAAGGCTGTACCTGGCTGCATGACCAGTTTTCAGGATTGTGGGACGCCTCGAACCTGTTATTGTGCTGTGTGCAGCCCTATTGCGTATTGTGTTATCCTCACATCGCAGCTAGACGAGCAGGGCGCAACGCCTGCCCCTTTCCCAGATTGGAAATGATGTGGTGTTTGACCTCCCCTCTATGCAGGCGGAGATGAGGACGACATCTTGATTGTTGGACTGTCCTTAACTCCCCGGCTATGCTCAATAGGGAATCTGGGGAAAACGAAAACCCAATAACGCGAGCGTCAAGACGTTCCGAAAAACCCGCTAACATTAGTCATGTAAATAAACGTCGTTGTTCAGCATGTCGACGAGAAGTCGGGATCAGCTCCGAGTCATGATCTCGACTTCTCCCTGAGGCCTGGCTGATTTCGTTCCTGTAGGCAACCCCCGACCCCGAGAACTGGTAGACAGTGACGGAAGTCCTATGCTTAACTCGGGCGTCAACGTTGGTGAGTGCTTGACTTTCTTTCGGATTTGCCAGGTTTTAGCTTTTGTGTTTTTTTTCTAAATCTGGTTGCAAACTTGTGTACGTATTAGCTTCGCCTCCCGATTCCATACGTCACAGCTATTTACCATATATGAGCTTTGCTCTTCTAAAACTGGCAATAATTTTTCTGTGCGTATCGCCTTCGTATACCCACTTCCTTATGTCACAGCTAGAAAGAAAGTCTTTGCTCGTGAAAACCGTGAATTTAGTAATCGGGCTAATTGAAACTGGAACTCATGCTACGTTGCGAAGAGCTGGGAATTGAGGCGGGGACGAGTCAGAGAAATCCGCATCTGATTGAGGCGATTCAAGAGTGTGGTGCGGAGGATGATGAAATTGAGGAGTACTGGGAGAATGTTGAAAAAAAAAGAGCCGAAAAAGGGCCGAGGAAGACAAGAAAGATAACAAAATACAATTGAATTTACATATGTATGCCGTTTCAAGTAACCCGATTAACGGTAAAGCGCCATTCTGCAAGAAACTGAAAGATACTCCTGCCGAGACCACAACAGAAGAGAGGAGCTCAAAGGAAAGAAAAAATCAGAGCCCAAGCACTCCGTACAGATGGTTAACCAGCCAAGCTGAAACGTGCGGCCACAGGCGGTCGTAGACGTCGCATCCGAAGCCAAAGTGCTGCTCGAGAAACTCCCGCTGAAAGCCGGCGTTGGCACCGGTGAACGCGTTCCCGCCATTGCCACGTTGACGCAGCTCGGCCAGGAACGCCGTCTCCTCGGCTCGCCGTTGTCACATATCCGTTCAATATCTCCAGTTAGCTCGGCGTCGCGGTTAGCAGCATCCGCCCGCCATTTGCGCTTGCGTTCCGCTTCGCGATTCAGCGCGGCTTGGAAGGCTGCCCAGTTGCTGCTTGCGCTTGGCCACCCGGGCCTCTTCTTGTGCCCGAAATGCAGCATCGGTGGATCGGCTCCACGAACACGAGTTCTCTCACGGATCTGCTGTCGGTGTCATGGTGTAAGATATGAAGTCTTTAGGTGGGTACGCTTCTCGGCTTGCATCGATCAACCAGATAAAGTAACAATGGCGCGCGTCCTTTGGTCCGCTGACGGTAGCGGGTATCTATCGGCGGGAAGACGCAACTCAAAGAGAGAAAATGCTTTCTGCACCGTTGCTACAGCAACCAACGTGTTCGGCGGGAAAGCTGGCGTCCACCGTATGTAGCGTTTCCCGCGCGCGCAATACGTGGTATGTGTTTCTAACTTAGGTTGCTGGCGTGTCGGAGCCGCATTTGCTGTCTAGGCAATTCAGATTTCCCGCGAATCGCCAGTTGCTACGACAACGCTTTTTTGTCTTGAAGTTGCATCATTCCGCCGATAGGTATCCGCTGCCGTCAGCGGTCCGACGGACGCTCGGCGTTGTTACTTTATCCCGTTGATCACGTCTCGTCCAGTGTCATCACCTAAGAAGTATATATCTTACACTGTGGTCGGTGCTGTTCTTCGAAAGGTGTGTGCTGTTCCGGAAGTTCGCACAATTTGTGATCTACCCATGTGGAAGTTGTGAGTTGAAACTGCCGCGCGCGGCTTCGGCGGCACGGCTGCAACGGGATGGACGACGTCACTGACGGCATAGCCAATGGCACGCGTGCTTGGGTACGACGCAGAGAACGACGTCACTAACGGCTCTGCCAATGGCGCGCAAACTTGGGTGTGACGTAGAGAACGACGTAACTGAGGGCGCAGCAAATGGGGACCGTTATCGAAACTTGTGTTGAACGGCTTTTCGTTTCGCCTAGCCTTAGACAGATTTTGCTGTAAAAGAGAAACCGAAACCCTCTGATTCTCGCAAGCCTGTCGTCTGCCGCTGTTGCCGTCAGCGTGGTCGCGTTTCGACTGGCTGCTCAAAGCCTAGAAATGTTCATTCTTTGGTGGAAAAAAGCGTTAGTAATCTGGAGCCATTGAAACTCCATGTTCACGAGTCAGTTGTGGATGGAACGTTGTGTATCGTAATGCGGGACTCAGCTGCAACAGTCGATACTGTACATCGCTTGTCCGTGAAATATCAGGATTGTACAGGAGAACGCTTGAGAATACGGCAGGGAGTGGAAGAGAACGGTGTGCGCTTGCCTGTAACCCGCGTGGAGAATCAGGGGCCGTTGAGACTGCACGCCTCTGAGGCTCCCGTGTCACAAAACCTGCCCAAGCATGATCCCTATGAATTTTTGAATCGCTCACATATGCTTTTGAGAAAAAGAAGGCTTTTGTTTTGATGACCATTTGGGCGAATATGTGACGCAACCGAGAGCTTGTGAGTCCGCTTCCGAGTTGAAAAGCAGTGAGATTCACTTAGTATTAAACGCCGCTGATTCACAAAGCCACGACCAATTCGCGGGTAGCGAGAACGATAGTTGGAGAGAATAGTGTGCGCTCGCCGGTAGCCCGCGTGGAGACAGAGGGACAGTTCGGACTGCCCGTGACTGAGGCCCAAGCACTCGCTCGGAGTCGATCTGTGTGAGACCGATCTCAGCACATGTGAGCCGCGATGGTTGAGCTTTCTACATTTTAACATCGGAACTTTTCTAACCGTTACCTAAAGTGTAGCTGAAGTAAGAGGAAGCCCAAGAATAGCCAGGTGTGCGTTTCCGGTGTGGCGACATTGAACCACAGCAGTTTTTCTAGAATCCATTGAGAGCGGTAGCGAAGCCAGAACACAGTAACTTCTCGCCAACTGGGCGACGATGCCATAATTTGCTGTGTATGTTCAGACCGATGCTTTCAAAGTTACACACAGTGCTATATGAAATTTTGCGGTAGCACATCACGGATGCCAAACTAATTAATGTGCGGGATATGCACAAAATGTGCATTCACTCCTGTCACGTGGCCCGCACGAATTGACGCCGTTATTGACACTTCATGAAAAAAAACCGTGATATTGCAACATGTGCTCATTTCCTTCTATTATCAAGTTACCGCCCCATTGCAAATGTACCTGTTTCCCTACGCAAAGCGCGTCTGAATGACTGGGAACAATCCACATCGCTCCTCCTCACCATCACGTCCCTCCTCCTGATGCTCACTCCCAGTTGCCAACCTTTTGCTCTCTATACTATACAACGCTATGTTCTAGTGTGTCATCGGTTAGCTGAATTGTCAGGACGCCCGCATTCAGATTGCGGGTGTACCGATTCGAATCGGCCACCGCGAATAATTTTTTTCGGGAAGCATGCATCTTTCACTTTCCTTATATCTCTCTTTCTCTCGGTTTCTTTCTTTCTTTCTTTCTTTCTTTCTTTCTTTCTTTCTTTCTTTCTTTCTTTCTTTCTTTCTTTCTTTCTTTCTTTCTTTCTTTCTTTCTTTCTTTCTTTCTTTCTTTCTTTATCTATGCGCTCGTTCTCTTACCAATCAGGGGTATTACAGGCACATTGGAGAAATCGGTGCACGTGTTCTGCGAGCAAAGCAGAAGGTGATGAAGAGGACGAAGAGTGCACATGCCGGCTATTGATCATGATAGCTTTCTGTAACGATAGGTATTTCATGCTGAGCTAGAACAGGTGCGATGAAAAATTGGTGAGCATTTTGTTTCTATTTTTGTAGACAGGAGTTGCTGTGTGCATTGCAGGGATGATAAAAAAGTTGTTTATTATGTCCGCTGTTGACCATGCCAACGAGGTGACATGTTAGTGTTTTCACAATTCCATACCTCTTGAAGCACGCGCTGTAGAAAACACGACAATCGCATATCAACTTTTAAGCAGCCAAAGAAATTAAATATTTGTTCTTCTTGCCTCTAAGGTTAAGTAGCAAATAATTATTCCTCGTGTGAATGTTTCATCCAAGTCCTCAGGGGCCAATCAAACGACTTTTATTTTTATCCGCCTTATTGTTCACTGTCTATTGCATGTTCCATTGAATTCCACGGCTGATACTACACTCTAAGCCAAAAGAGAGCAACGGGGGGTATAGGGGTTCCTCCTTTGAGGGAGCAACTGCAATGCCACTCCCATTACTCCCCTAAAAGGAGGCACTGCAGAGGGACGAACCATGTTTCTCTTTTCAGTTCCTCCTTCGGGGGGATGAACAGTTACTCCCTCCAGTTGTTCCCGAGAACCAACCGTTACTCCCGGCACTTGCTCCCCGAACACCAACGGTTAGTCTTTACCCTTACTCTCATGTTATTGCAGTTACTCTCTGAGGAGCAACTGTTTATGCTTCCAGTTACTCCTAGTGGCGATGAATATTTATCTCGAGTATGCTTTTCAGATGCTGAACACACGGACAGAGCTCCTTGGCAGAGCGCTGCTTGGGTGCTTGTAACCCAAAATATGGACAAAATATGGCAGAAACAAGGTCAACTTCTTCGATTGTGAATGACTTGAGCTGCGCAGGGCTGTTGCTTCCACCAAGCTAACGCATTCGAATGTCACTGCAGGCATATCATGTGAAGCATCTCGTTGCTGCAAAAATAAAAATAAAGTGTGGTTAAAAAATAAAGCTGGGCCGGCTGTTCTATTTCTCCCCTCGGCTTTCTCTTCGTGCTGGTTGAGCACGAGATCAAAGCTCCGCTTTCGCTCGTCGTCATCACACTCGGCCATGACTGCGAATGAGCGAAGCCGCCGACAATGTCTCGTGGTGGCCGCTGCTCTTGGTGTCGCTGTGGTTGGTCGATGCAACGCTGGGGCTTGGCTTAGTGCTTTGCCGATGGCGCCTCTGGTGGGCGGCACTCACTGCATCGCGGTGGTCTGTCGCGGCCACGCTGCGATTCAGTTAGGTGATATGCCAGAAGTAGATCTGGAAGACCAGACTGGCTGCATCGCTGTTGCCGATCTCGGCCACGCAGTGACTTGAGTTGATGAGGTGCCAAACATAATTCTGGCGGACGGCATTGACTATGCCTCGGTGGTCGCTGTTGTGTTCGCCTTGACTTGTCCTGCCGAGCTGCCGAGCATCCTGGTGGCCGTCTGAGAGATGGTATAACCGTCGTATGAGGGGTCGTGGATGCGGAGATATGGCCTCGGAAGCCATCAATGAAACCAAATATGCGTTATTTGTTTCGGTCAGTGTATAGCAGTTGTCCAGACGGCCCTGTAGCACAATGTGCCAACCATACCGCAAGCTGCTGTACGGCGTCCATAGTTCCCAATGGGCATGCCAAGCAAGCTCACATCGTAAAGCGAACTCAGTACTCGGGGCCTTGACATCAAAGCAACAAGACTTTCAACCACTCACGAGCAGCTGACATACATCTAGTACCTTGCCGCTTCCTGTGACAAAAATCAGCTGCACGGGCGACCACTTGCTTTCCGGCGAAGCGGCAACAAAAGGAATGCAGGGTGCGTTCTGAGGACCAATTTCAAAAATTATTTTCTATCTTAAAACAAAAAAATAATTTGATTAGGCTTTCTTCATTACTTAGCCATGAAGTGGTCTATCAAACGCCACATCAAGAGAATTTTTACTTGGACCGCATCAATACGAAAAATATGGTTAAATATGCGACAAATCGCATATTTTTTGCGATTTCACATTTTTTTTCGGGAAGATTTGAAGTCTAATTCACCCCTAAACATTTTTGTACGAAAATAAGCTTTCCTAAAACAACAATATTATGAAGAATGCTTAGAAAAAATTACAGATAGCATAAAAAAATGGCGAACTTTGAAGATTTTTGTTGTCTTTGAAAAGGCCTAGCTGGCAGGAAACACAAAAATTTCGGAATGGTTTAGTAGCACAATTAAACATAGCCTCTGTAGTAGCTCAAGCGTCATTTCGAAGCTCTACATACAAATATAGATTTTATATACATTTTTCTATTATGCACAGTTTCGCAGAAGCAAGCGAAATTTGAGGGGGGCGCCAGCGTCATGAAAAATTTTTTCGAGCAAAAATGTTTGACCACAGTACTATATGGGGTATACGAAACAGGTGTAAATTTTCTCGGCAAAATATGCGATGGTCGAGCGCCACCTCTGGGACAGTTGGCATGGAATGACCCATATATATATGTGTGTGTGTGTGTGTGTGTGTGTGTGTGTGTGTGTGTGTGTGTGTGCGTGTGTGTGTGTGTGTGTGTGTGTGTGTTTGTGTGTGTGTGTGTGTGTGTGCAGATTCTGCTTTCTATCAGTGGAATTCACTGTCAACTGTCCAGTCATACCTCGTAGAATCCTCTTTTTGCAGCTGCTCTAACGAAACAACTGATGGCTGGCATTGCACGCGGCCCTAATTTAATGTCTCACAGGGACCTACTGAAATAAAATAACATGTACGCAAGAATTGGAAATTTGAGGATATAAACATGACTTTGGGTTTGAATAAAAAAGAAATACCTTTGGCTTCAACAGTATATATTTTGCGATTCGTCAACTGTAGGGCTTTCATAATTTTATTGAACGTCATCTGGGAGCACACATTGCTGACGTTTTTATCGACAGCAATGATGGAAGCCCACTGATTACTCTTTGGGACTTTCTTGAGATCTTCCGAAGGTATCAAAGACCGCGTCTAGTGCTACCGTCATTCCTTCAGCTTCGTTGGGAACCGTGATAAAGACACCTGAAAATAGTAGGAATAATCATTGCGAAGGCTTTACGTAAGACAGCGTTCAAACGAAAGACGAGTACAGTTTAAAAACCAGCGTAGACAATTACTTCTAGCTGTTTGTTTCCTGTGCAGCAAAAGTGTGAAAGAGTAATCCATTCAGACACCACCAAAAATAAAATAACACGGAATACGCATTTTATCATGCGAAGATCCGGTCTTCCGCTTATACGCATGCACTGTGAAGGCAGCGGATCAAGTACTGCAGTATATTAAACAGCAGTAGTGAGATGGCAGCTCCCTCAGAAACGCTACGTCACCGTCGACATGCGCTTGATGAATGATCTGTCAGGAAAGGTAGGCCTCTCTCCGAAATAAAAAAATTCCTAAACCACCACAGCCATAGAATTAGAAATATTGTGGCATTTGAGATGAAGTAATATTTCGAGCACTGAAGCACTGATAAGCTTTTGAGACGTCCAATATTGCCAAGAATACCACTTGTCTCTGATGGAACCTCAGTTTTATTCTGCTTTTGAAAAGCGCATAAAGTATGTTAATGGGAACGTCCTACTTTAAATACAATTTCATAATATATAAGAACTCCTTTATTCTGTATATCTGTTCTAAACTGGGGAGGAGCGAAGCATGCAAAGAAGGATCTTTCAGCTCCGCTAACGCGAAACCCGGGGAGGCGCAAAGCATGCTGTGTTTTTCTTCTTCTTCCCTGCATTCCCGGTTACAGTTCCCCACGGCATGTAGCAAAAGGTGTTTCAGCTTCACTAACGTCGTCGGCTATTTGGTGGGGTAACTGTTGCCTTCTTCATTTTTAGTACACCGGTGCTGAGTAGTGGGATTTAGCCAAACTTTGTGGCACATACCCGTCTTTATGACGGACCGCGACTACATGACACACCAGGACGATGTTAGATGCCGGCGAGCCGAGACCCTAAAGTGCTTCGCAGCGTCATGATCATCTAAAGATGGCGTCACAGATTTTGTCGACCTTGTGTCAACATGATGCCATGATAGGATGACGTCAAAACGTGAAGTTAACTTTATGATGTCCCGAGACTACATGACACACCGTGACGACAGGACACACCAACAAGCCGACACCCTATGGTGCTTCGCACCTTAAACTGCCTAAGGCGTCTTTTCTTCTAATTTCATGGAATTATGATTAAGCGTAATTGACCTAATCTTGTAAAAGTGTAGCCGTCTGTCACTTTGAAGGACTGGAAGGTTCTAATTAGGAATAATTTACTTATTTTGTTTTTCTTTTTATCACTTGCCACCTCGTCAAGTAATTGTGATAATCCATTACGGATGTTGCCCGAGCATCCACAGGTGGCGCGTAGTTTCTGGGTAGCAGTGGAAACGTTGTATGAAGATGTTATTATTAGTTGAATTTGGGAAAATTATATTAACATGTCATAAATGATAGATTGTAAGCATAGCTGATTTTTTTTATCAGTGATTATCCCCTTCAGGCGCACATTATGATGCACTGTCCGGAAATGTCTGAATTCTGCACAACATAACTCTGACGCACTCGTTATTGCATTCCAGGGAAAGAAATTTCAGAAATACGTTGTTTATTGCGAGGCTTTGCTAATTAATTCTAATTAGTGCATAATTAAATATTTAATTATTCTGCAGCCAGTCATGTCCGATTTTTTTACGCAAAAAGAAGATAATCTTAGGCTCAAAATGCACACGCAGTTCGTTTTTGGCTATGTTCATTTTGAGCAAAGAAAAATAATACTTATGAAGTTGCTCCTGGAACGCGGCACGTCCAGTGACCCGTCTTACATCGCAGTGCCTTCATTAAACTGATCCGCTGCAGTCGTACGCAGCACATTCGCGTCAAATGAAGACGTGTTGACTATGCAGAAGGTTCAATTATTCCTATGCGCAATGTATCTTGCCCTTTCTTTCCCACTAGTTCGAGGAACAGGCAAAAACAAGTGGCGTCCACATATGTGGAGGCTTGCGCCTGAAGGGGATATATAAACATTAATTCAGAAAAATTCACTCGAACCTAGTAGGAAATTAGCCCCAGTGTTTAGAGGGTGGTTTTAAAAGAACCGGCATGAAGGATACGCAAATACTTTTGGCAATACAGAATAGTAGGCATATATTTTACATAATGCGTATAGTAATCAAATATGCATTAGTGAGTAGCACATTCGGATTCGCGCGTCGAAAAATACCCTAGAAAGTTTACGCTGAGTAACAGTAGGTCGGCAGCTCAGGCTGAGCATGTTTGCGAGACAAATGAATATATAATAATGGATAACAGGGCTGGGCAGAGATACTCAGATAAGTATTCCGGAATACAAATATAGAAATACACCGATTGGAAGCATAAAAAATGGGGGGAGCTTAAGTTTCGCCTTTAAGAGTTGAACGTGATAGCGATATCCTGTCCCGAGTGCGTATTTCAACCACTTAGTGCATACTTGCTCTGCACCCACATCGTGGTGTTAAGGGAATACGCGCAGTAAGGTGCGTGCCTTTTGTAATGGGTGGCCGGCTTTAAACTACGAAATCATTATGATAGTCACATTTTCTGACGCCCAATGGCAATGTACGCTTGTGGCACGCAATATTACTGGGATATTACATGTTACACTGCGACGCCTATATATAGGACGCTTGCGTTTGCGAAGCATTAAATATATTTTCACTGCATTTCCAAGCAGAGGAAGTTATTTTTACTGTATTTTCAAGCAGAGGCGTGGCTGCGTGGTAGAACACATGCTTACCACGCAGACGGCCTTGGGTCGATCCTTACTCGGACCCGGAAATTTTTATGATTTATTTTATTTGCCTCTTTCTCGATTGTTCGGTCATCGACTAGGTCATGACTTTTTTGCTCACAACCAACGACGCCGACAGCGACACCAACGCCGGAATTTCTGCGAAACGAGCTCTATAAAGCTATCGTGTTAAAATACAGATACTGAGAAACATTTGCATGTGACGTAACGGTTTATCGCGGAGAACAGATACATCAATACAGTTATGGAATAATATTTTTTGTCTCGGGGATTCTCGTACCCCTGTCAAGATATTAAGTGCAGTGTAGCGTTGCAAACTCGCACTGCATGAAAACTTGCAGTTTATTCATTTATTTACAAAGAACCCTCGGTGCCATTAAGAGATTACTGAGTGGGAGGAGATTACAAAGCACATAACTGGTAATAATGACATTATTATGGGTATCAATTGCAAAAAAGTGCACTATTTCACAGCAAGAGTTACAAGCATTGGACACTGAAGTCGACCTACATGTTGATAACCAAAAAAGCTATGTTAGAAATGGCATAGCATAGTTCAAGCAAAAAACACGAATGACTAACGAACACCAGTACATTATTGAAAATTGTACATTGATTTTGCACATGAACTTTGTTTTACTGAGAAAGTTGTTGTCTTAATTGCACTTAACCTACAGGAGCACTCTAATAGGCTGTCTTCTAAACCTTGTTGGTTCGGCCTCAACACAAGACCAGCACTTAAACACTTCCTCGCTAAAGTGGGTATGTTCTGACCGTTGAGAAGCCGAAGTCGGTCCCCATCTTCGCAATCATCAGCCTTCTGGTCCGGTCAGCGCCGTGCCAGACGGCTGAAAATTCCCCTGCCCGTATAGGCTGGTCACAGTTGCCAACGCGCACTGGATCCCAATATGATAAAACTGCAGAATTCATACAGTGGCTTCATAAAATCACGTTCTTCCCGGGTGGGCGGGTGTAAGCCCTCCCAGTTCATTCCTGTCATCTCTCTAAGCAGACGTAGAAACAATGACAGCTGCTCCGAGCACCCGCTCACAGTACACAGCAAGCACTCTTCGCCTGGGCCGTAAATGTTACTCTTCAATGAGTTCTTCGATAAAACTGTCCCCGTCACCACCGCTACCAGCAGCCATTTCTGCAAGCCGCAACAGGTGAAGTTGGATTCGGCGGTGGGAGATCCTGGTATCAAAAACGACCATTTCGCGCTTGTAAATCAATTAGAAATGCACCCTGACGACGCTAGAACGGTGACCCGAAGTGCGACAAAGATAGCCATCTTCTAGTCACTTCCGTCGGGATTACAAGAACTGCATTTGCAAGTGCCAGAAATGAACACAGGCGAAGAGTTACAAAGCCTGTTTCAAGATGACATTCGTGCAGGGGTCAAGAAGTAATGGCTGGCCATCCAAAGAAAAAAAATTAGGCGTGCTGCACTGGCCTTGAGAGACCACGACTTTCGTCGGCAGAGGTCGACTGCGTCGACTGGATCATGGGACGAAAGACATGGGTCATTCACTCTTTGAGAGGAGCCATTGCTGCCCTTCCTGCCGACTGGCGGAGCACCTTTGCTTGTCATGGAACAAAAAACGAACCTTGATTCCCTCTTTGGAGACACACCTTAGTTCATCACCGACGACAATATAACGTGATACCCGTGTTCCGCATAGTATCACGATACAATCTCTGCACCGTAAAAGTATTTTGACTACTGGGATACAAATACATATTTCAAATGTATCTCGATACAGAAATACAGGTTCTCAAAAGTATCTCTGAAATACTGCCATTTTACTCTTGTACCATGATATCGCCCAGCCCTGATAGGTAACAGTTGCGAAGGAAATTTTCAGGAAAGCTTGCAGCGCATGTTTACACATAATAATGTAGCTCCAGTAGTGTGAAAGTTGAGGAAGGGCGTAGCACGGGCAGCCAGCGATTCCCAAATAGTTGAATTCCTGCGTCTCCGTTTACCAAACTTCCGGATGACGTTAATGTTTGAGGTTAGCATGCACTGTCTCCGTGCCTTATTACAATCTTGTAACGCAGATTCGCAAACTAGATATGCGACATGCGCGCTCATTTTGATGCGCTTTATTGACTTCCTGCTTGTTACGGCAGTTGAGGTACGTCTCGTCTGCACTGAGTTCCGTCACTCGCTTCCCGCTTCAGATGAAGCACTGGAGCCGCGAAACTGAGAAGAGCGATCGCGTGCTCCCTGAAGGCGGTGGCGCCCTCTTTTGCGTAGCGCGGGAGTCAGCTGCATGTTTTCGAGGCGTTTTTAGCACTTTTTTAGTGTATTATGATAGTATTTTAGAGCTCATTGGTTAACTCTAACCGGGTTTTGAGCATAGGATAGCCCTGTATCGACCACTTGATCTGGAGCGTGACCACGCCACATGAGATCTATAGATGGACGATAAGCGGGGCCTCTAAAGTGCTACGCACATAGTATTGGAAGGCAACGGTCAGGATTGAGGTCTCCTTGCAGATTTATCGATTCCAAAATACGCGGGCGGGTCGGCATTATTTAAACGTTCACATTATTCGTTCCATACGGCTTCTTACAGATTTCAAGCTATGAGCTTCTAGTGACCAAACTCCCTGTAACGCCAAACATTGAGGTAATCTATCCGAGTGGCACCTTTTTGCTTCCCTCGAGATGAAGCCGATTGCTATTTGGTGTTGCTCTGTATGGCTAACAAGAATAATGTTAACAATCGTATCATCGGCGGGGGGCCTCGCTGAGGAGGGTGGCTTGCTGTGTGGCTCAGCAAGGCACGGCACTTCAGAGCGTCCTTGAGTGGGCCGTCAGTTGAGCCAGGGCCATCGCTGGGGTCATCGGATGATGACCCTCAACCTATGAACACCTGACATCCTAGCCTTCGGGCACCAGCAGTAATAACGGTTGGACAAATAAAGTTTATTGAAGTTAGATCCAATCGTCAGGGACCAGGTAAGTCGCTTGGATATGTTACAATAAACTGCATAACTACGAGTTTACCCTGTTGGTCGAACGACGCGCAGCCGCTAAGCCTTGAATGCGGCACAGATGTGACTGTAACAGGGAATGTAGTTCAGTGCTAGGAAAGCACAATGGCTACCTCGTTTGCGCCGAGATACTATCGCTCTAACATTGACAACATGGCGGTCAAATACCCTTAAACGTCCAGAATCTGTCGCAGTACGGCTGCACGTATCTCGTCATACGTGACGTGACGTACTAGCCTATTAAACGTCCCCGCTGAAAGAAAATCTAAACTATTTTTGGATAAGTGGATGCGGGAGGTATGCGAACCAACCAACCTGTACAGAAGTTCCGAAACGTCAGAAGCGTTCTTTCACAGCGGCAGCTGTTTTCAGAACAACAGTTGAATCAGAGCAACAGCTGATTTTGCTAATATATTGTCCGCCACAGCCGCCGGCGTCCGTAATCGTTATCGCGCACCATGAGAAAAAAAAGATACCCAGGATGGAGCGCAATTTGAAACCAGGCCCTCTACGTAGTAATCGAGTATTCTACGCAGAGCAACGCTTATGCTTCAGACTATTACGCAAAATGACACTGCTTCACCAAATATGAATTGCGTAACCAGTGGGTGCTTTAAAGCATCCCACACATTATCAAGGCCTGGTTCATAATTCTTTGACGTTATATTCCAAATAATCAACCAAGTACGCATAATTCCTTACAAATACCTACCGGACACCACACTTTTCCACAGAATGATCAATAATGGCACAGTGAGCGCTTCCGTACATCGCAAAATACGATGTTTTATTGCGTAGTGGGTACCTTGCCACCGTACTTGCATTCTCCCCAAGAGAAATTACGTGCTAAAATATGCGCCCCTTCAGCTTTCGCTGCGACTGTGCTGTGTGTTCTGCGCATGCAGGTCGGGCATTTTCTGACTCGGCGCAACGAAGACGTATCGTAAAATCTCAAAGACATTTCAAATGATCCGGTATCATATGCGAAAACCAGTTATTACGCAAGTAGTACATCATAGAGCTGTGCGCGGGCCGTATCTCCGAGCCCGATACCGGACCGGGCCCTCCGACTGCATTCAAGGCCAACCCGAGCCCGACGCAATAGGGCTGCTAGCCCGCCCGGCCCGGCCTGACGTACAATAACAAAAGCCCGGGCCCGGCCCGGTGCGTTGCGCCATTATGTAGGTTTGCTGCGGAGACAAGATATCGCTTTCCGATAATGTGGCAATTTATTCAACATATCAAAGTGAAACATAAGCAAGCCACATGTTACAGTCAATATATATACAGATTACAAGATGACTTGTCAAAATAACAGGCTGTCCAACGTTTCGCGCTGAAATGCGGCGTTCCTGCATCGCATCTTCCACAGCTGTGAAGTTCCGTAAGCTGCTCGCACTGATAGCCGGTATCGCCAATGTTTTTTTTCGCAGGCAGAGCGAGTTTGTGATATTATGACTGCTTGTTCTTCCAGAAGATTAGTACCTCAGATGCAGGACAGGCGGATGATGGATAGATAATCACAAAGGTCATTTTGCGCGTTCATCGCAACGTGCAGGAAAAATATTCCGGCACAGCGTCTATATTTTGGCCTTTATACGGGCCTTGCAGCTGGCCCGGCTGGCCTGATAAAAAAACTAAGTCGCCCGAGCCCGGCCAGCGCCCGAGATCAGAAGACGTCGGCCTACCCGAGACCGGCCCGCGGGCCCGGCTGGGCTCGGGCTTTCGGGCTACCCAGAGCCCGTGCACACCTCTAGTACATCAACGTTATGAAACAGGCTCATAATGTACAAGTTCTGTTTGTCACACATTTTTCTTTACCGCAATTTAAGCTTTGTTGGTCTCCAGACATCCACACACATTTCTGTTCGCACACCTATACAGATTGAACTAACAAGAATTTCCTTCGGTAAAAGTACTTGCCGAGGGTGTCTTACCTATTAGAGCCGCAACAAGTGCGAGAAAGTAGTTTCCCGTAAAGGCATCCATGACTTGACTGCAAAGAAAAGATCGACGCTTAAGATACGACCATCCTCGTGGTTCAGTGTTCGCGTATGCGAAAGTCTTATATCTATTTTTCGCTGTCCGCCATCTATGTTAAAGATAATATAAATTCTTCCCCAAACGGCACACTTCTATAATGTCTGATGGCTCATTTGGAAACGTCTAGGTGTAATAATAATAATATCTGGGATTTAACGTCCCAAAACCACGATATGATTATGAGAGACGCCGTAGTGGAGGGCTCCGGAAATTTCGACCACCTGGTGTTCTTCAACGTGCACCTAAATCTAAGTACACGGGCCTCAAACATTTTCGCCTCCATCGAAAATGCAGCCGCCGCGGCCGGGATTCGATCCCGCGACCTTCGGGTCAGCAGTCGAGCGCCATAACCACTAGACCACCGTGGCGGGGCAACGTCAGTGTCAACCTAAAAAACTTTTATTGCGATAGCAATTATATGGACACTCGCGGCTGGTTTTCGCCGTCGCCGTCGGCGTCCTCGTTGCGTCGGCGTCATTTGCCGTATATGTATATATATAACTGGGCCCGCCCGTCGTTCGTGAGCGTGAAAAAGACGCGAGGCGGGGGGGGGGGGGGTGGGGGGGGTCCCTCGAGCGACCTTCGATTTTACGAGCGGGGGCGCGCGCATTATCTCCCCTTCTCGGCGGCCGACAGCGGGCGGGGGGGGGGGGGGGAGGGGCGACGTTCGATTTTACGAGCGCGGGCGCGCGCTTTCTCTCCCCTTCTCATCTCCCCTTCTCGGCGGCCGGGCCGGCGTACCCTTCTACGTGCTGCGCTCTCAACGCGAAGAGAATTCTGTTAAACAAGCGTTTTCTAGAGTTGCGTGAGATCGGATCCAAAAAGAGTTAGCTGCCAGCCTCACTTCGTATAACATAACATTTTTTTGCTATCGCATTCATTGCTTCACCCTTGCGGTGAAACTGTGACTTTTTTTTTTATAAGTCCAGCAAACTCTTGAAGTATCTGCTCAGAATCGAATAATTAATACAATTCAGTATTATTTGAATGCCCAAATTTGCGACCGTGGCCACAAACTTTTATATAAGACGAAAAATAAAAGCCAATTTAAGACTGCAATAAATCGAATCCGTTTGGGTCAAACGTTTCCACGCTGTTTACGGCTCTCGCTTCTCTCGGTCTAAATAATCTAAACTTCTTAAAATCTTTTTTTTATCAGTCCAAAACATCGCACAAGAGGCCAAAATAAAGACGACAGAATTATAGCTTGGGTTTTGTTGTTTCACCAGGGTTCACTTCGGAGTTTTCCATGTTTCAAAGCTTAAATGTTGCTTTTACATGCACACCATGAGCGCAGTTTCAGCATACTGGCATTAGAGCCTCGACGACGATCCTCGTCTTACCCGAAAAAAAATAGCGATATGTCAGTGAGTATTTCATTAATGTTTGTTTGGCTGAGACAAGTTGTCCGGTATACGAAACTGATTAAGTTTTGCACTGTGAGACCACGGAAAGCCAAACAAGAAATGCATCAGTTAAACAGGGCCTTCTTCCGGTGGCATGTCGACCTTGTCGGCTCCTCCTCTCTTTCAAATTATCTCCACGATAAATGCGGGAATATATTTAATGATAATATTATTTATGCAGAGGCAAGTAAGGAAGGTACGGTGTCAGGGACCAGAACAAGATACGGGAGTATGTTTTTTTGCATATGCGTATCTACGTACTCTTTTTGCAAGCATTTACAAGCTATAAATAAGTGTTTACGTTACATCTAGTTAGTACTCTACACATGGATGCGCTGCTTACAATGTATTGTGACGTTCTAGAAGACAGCGCCTACGCCGCGCCTGTTCTCTGATGTGAATCATACACGGTGCATCTTCCAATCAATGAAACACATTATGAACTATTTCTCAGCGAAAATTGCTAGCACTAAAAAAGCGGCAAAAATACATAGTCGTCATTGCTAAATAATTCGAATTGTCGCACAAAAATTGACAACTATGACAATTTCGTCGAAATAGCCGAAAATACATAAATTTTCGCGAACGATATTGTCAGTTATGTACACAATGAACAAGTGAAATTGATAATTACGTGTTACGTATGTAGCGGTGTTATGTGCGTAAAGCTTCGCTTTTCTGGCATTACGCAGAATTGAAACCTATTAAAGTTCCACCGAGTTCCTAACAATAAAATTTTTTCCTAACCAAGTCAAACCCATTTCCTCTGCTAGTTGCATATAAAGAAACATCTATTATGCATACAGTGTTCATCGTTATGTCAGGACTATCATCATTGAAAGCTTATTTAGCGTACAGTGCATTACGTTTGTTATACCTTCCTATTAAAATTGACGTGAAGTATCAAGGAAAAATAACTTGTGCTCAGTTCACTGCATTTGGGATACTCATACAAGCTAGTCTCAATGTCGCGAAACACAGAAAGTCCCATTTTGGTAGTCAACTCTCAGCTGCTTACCGTGCACTTCTTCAGCTCAGATGCCGAGTCGACTCGCAGAAAGAGCACTTCCACCAACGCTGAGCTGTAGTGTGCCTTATAAAGAGAACGGTAACTTGTCAGTGATCCGCAGAAAAAAAAAGTATCAGGGGCGGAGGAAGGATAAATGACTTCATTCGAGTAATTGAACAAATTAGCGCGGGAAAGACTTGTGGCCCTTTTCAGATAATAGCCTCAGCAAAGGACGAAGAACTTTTCACAGTACTCGTGCCTGAAAAATGACACAGTTGTCAGCTGTACAATAAAACGCAACGAGATATCTACGCTTGACACATTTCTCTGTGAAAATAGAACGTACGTACAGTGCGGAATGCGCACTGTGGATAGCAAAAAGGATTCCAATTTTTTAATCGGCCAAATTGGGTTCATTAAAGCGCATTTACAAGGAAAATACAATCGAGTTTTGTCAAAATGCCGCACAAAAAAAAAAAACTGGGGTGCGTTACATTCACACAGATACACTCTTTTCACATATAATTTTGATAATTTTAAAGATGCAACGTCTCCATTTTATGACATCCATTTTTCTGGCCCAGTTCACGCCTTAAAACACAAGCATTCTTGCAGACTTAACAGGCTGATATAAAATAGCAGAGAATATCCACAGCATACTTCAACACTCTTACTCTATGTTGGTTACACATAATGGGACTGCCTTGTATCATGTTTGATTTCCTCTTATCCTTAACATTGCAGTAAAAACGCGTAGACTACCTAGAAGCACCACTGTATGAGCAGTGGCATCCATACGCGTCATATGCTTCGAGTTGAGCAAACTATAGCGGAAAATACAAAATGAGTTTTGTGTTTATCAGCAAATAATATAACATGCCACCAAGCGTGCTGTATATAGCAGGCAAAACGCCGAAATATAATCTGTGGCCCACCCTAACTTATCAGGAGAAAGAGCGTGACTGCTTTACTAAAAAAATTGAAGGACACTTTGTACATTCCAAAGTGTGTTCGACGAAAGCGTGTGGCCATTCCACTGACTATGTCATGTCTTTTACCTTTTACACTCTCAGTGGGATAACACACAAACCGAATGTGTGTGCGTTTTCTTTTTTAATTTTTTACCGCGAATCGCAGCGGGACGCGAGGCAGACGGACGGACGGAAGGACGGAGAGACGGACAGACAGACAGACGGACGGATGGACGGACGGACGGACGGACGGACGGACGGACAGACAGACAGACAGACAGACAGACAGACAGACAGACGGACGGACGGACAGACGGACGGACGGACACCGGACGGACGGATAGACGCACGGACGTACGGACGGACAGACGGACGGACACCGGACGGACGGACAGACGGGCACCGGACGGACGGACGGACGGACACCGGACGGACGGACACCGGGCGGACGGACACCGGGCGGACGAACACCGGACGCACGGACACCGCACGCCGGACGGACAGCGGACGGACGTGAGCATGAGACATTAAAGGCTTTCGCCTTAATATCCGGCACTACTGGTCGAGTCATAACCCCTTGGCCCTCGCGATGGCCTCATCCTTGCCCACGGGCGGATTCCTCTGTGTCCCGTAAGGCTTATCATATGATCAGTGGGATCGTGGCTGAGCAGGGCCTTGTCCTATCGTCACACTTGAAGCGACATTTTCTGATATTGAGTGAACTGAACATTCATTTTTGGCAGTCACAGAAACCATGTGAATTTTAGTGTGATCCGATGTCTTGTTATTTCATAAAATGTAGTAGCGTCTGTTATGTGTGATGTGCGTACAGCTCGGATATGAGAACGTATTTTATTGCGACGACAGTTACATGGACCCTCTCACCTAATTTTCGCCGTCGCCGTCATGTCCCGCATATGTATGCTTATGTTTATATAAATAAAAGCCGAAGGGAAAAATATTTCAGCAGAAAAAAAGTTTCGAAGTGCACCACCGGAATTTGAATATGTGACACGTCGCTCCGCAGCCCGCACCACGTTAGACCAGCTCTGCCACGCGCCACTGGTCAATAGCAATGCTAAGATGGAACATTTACGCCCCTGGCAGCACGCAGATCTCGGAGGCGCTTTGGTGTGTTGAGTACCAACCGCGATTTAGTGCGAAGGGTGCTCTTTGAAGCGACGCTCCTAGATTTTGTTTCAACTGCTCTTCAGACGCGCACTAAGTGTCCTATTTCTGTACCTATTCACGATGTTGAACGCCACCAAAGCAAATGCTTCGAAGGCCACACACCGCAGGAGGTGCAGGAGGGTCACTCCATACGCCGCAGTGTTAAACAAGGAGGCGCTGGCATAGGCGACACTTGCAGGGCGATGGTCAAACACGAAGTAACAACTGTGTCTGTTAGTTCGCATTCGTCCTGTGTATAACTGTGCGTTCTTTTCGCGCGTCCTTCTTTGTGTCTGAGCAGCGGAGCAGCGTGTCGAGCTGTGACAGTTGAAAGTTTCTGCTCATCCTGTGTGTATTCTTTTTGTCCGTCATTTGAGCTTGAGCGACGCTCCACAAGTATCGAGTTGCTTCTGGGTCCATCGTGTGACATGGTAATATGTTGCTATCGCCTTCATTGCTTCGCCCTTTTAAGTGCGAAGCCCTTTAGGGGGCCGGGCAGCGTATACTGTCGTATGCTGTAGTCGTTGCTTGGCCACATGGAGCACAACCACATTAGGCATAGCCAGCTGTAGTATACTAAGCGGGCGCTCGCGTCATAGACAAGTCTTCTTGCTCTTGTTCTTCGAGCACCTTAATGGTGCTATTAAGTGCGGACATTACTTTTATGGCTATAGGGAAACACGACAACACAAACCACGTATAAAAATTGAAACAGGAAGCAATCGAGGAAATAGAAAAAGAGAGAAAGAAAGGGAAGAAAATGTGAAGCAAAATAAAATTAGAAACAAAGAGAAAGAACACTGAAAAAACTGGAGAAGATAACAAAAAAGAAAGAGAGGAGGAAAGAAAGATAATATAGAAGCTCCGCACTTAGTTCAGGCTTGGCACTACTAGGGCGCAAGCTGCCTTATTTCATTTCGCGTACAATTAGTGCTGTTGTTGTGCGATTCAAATTTTTCTAGATAATATCTAAAGAGGACTGATTTCTATGGTTTCATAGGGAGTTCTATCCGTTGCGAATGTCCATTTGTAGGCTTCGCCTCTTACTTGATCACACATATGAACATCATTTTGCTTCATGGAGCCCCAATAATGTGGCGCCCATGTAATAATGGTAGCTTTCGCTTTTAATACAAAATATAAAGGCTGGCACTGCGCAAATAAATCTGGTTGAGAGTGGTTTATAACGTACTGCAGGACTCTTTCAATAGCAAATCCTTGCTGATGAATAAAATGTGAGTGCTGATAAAAACGGCGTTGGAGATGAACACACGCAGTAAGAATGAATTTGCCTTTTATTCGCGTAAAATGTATATTCACTACATTGCGCTTGTGTGGCAAAAGGACTGTTTTTTTTATTTCAGATATGCCAGGCCTTTACAAACGGATATAATTTCGAGCGTTGAGCAGGTATCGCGAAAGGTATTACTGTATCTCGAAGCGGATGTTTGTTCATGTGCGAGGGGAGCTCATTTATTCGCTCACGAGTGCGAAAAATATGCGTATGTACGAACGCGACATGTATTATGTGTAAGTGATATCCAAGCGTTGCAGACAGATATGGTGTGTCTGTACAACAATTGCTGTTCTTACGCAGCATAATTGCATGGAATTGTTCTTTTGTATCCTCCTTTCTTCTTGTAACATCAAGATACGTTGCTATTTATGGCGGTTTTGTGGACACCTTCGATTGTGAAACAAATACGAATGATTTCTCATCGAATGAAATAGAAATGACAGAGAAATCGAACGCCGTGATTACATGTCATATCTTATCAGGCAGTCACTTGGAGTTTTTTAATGCAAGTTTTTTGTTAGGAGCGACACATCACTCCTCCTGATGTTTTCTGAAATAGGCTAAAAAGATATAATCAATTTGGTGATCAGAACAACGACCTCAATTTTCGCAGTGCTCACAGACAACACTAATGAAGCTCCCGCTTCAAATAATAGTTCAGAGCACGTGCGTATAGTAGGACAGCAAAAGAAAATAAAGAGAAAGACAGGCAGCTGTGCTGTACTGATGGAATGGTGACTGTAGTTGTCGTTCAAATTGTGCTAATAAGGTCAGCTCTCGAATGCATGACATCGAAGCTGTTACATTCAATGACTCCTTCCACTGCCGCCCGCTTCATTTGCGATGTTTCGTATGTGGTATTCTAATTAGCTAACTCATTTAGAAAACAAATGCCCCCCACCTCCCCGAAGGAAATCGTGAGGAAATGCGAATGCATTTCGCGCGCGCTTCACTCCATTTATATATGGTGGTTGTGGTTCGAAGAAGGAAAAGGCGCCTAATTTTTGCAGCCCGGTCGGGAGCACGGCGCAGCGCCTGTTTTTTTTTTTTGCTTTTGTTCTGTTTTTTTCTTCTTTTTTTATTTATTTTTTTTATTCTTGTTCTTTTTTTCCTTTTTTTTCTTTTTCTAATTTTTAAAATTTTTTTTTCATATATAGCTCCGCCGAGCTCCCGCGATGCGAGCGCCCTCACGCACTTGAAATGCATTCGCATTTAAAACTGGAGATGCGTAAAGCACGCAGCGATGGAGCGGTGTTTCCTACTGGAACATGCCAATCGCTGCTAATGGGCAATGAGAGACAGAAGAATCCGACTGGACACAGAGACCCGCAGTCGGCTTTTAGTTAACGCGCACGCTGCGAATTTTTATTGTTCAACAACGCACAGGAGAAATCTCCCACCGGCACCACCTTGGAGGTCAAGATCCATTGCCATATATACGGGATGGACAGTGAACGGTTGTGCAGCGCGAGCAGTCGGTTTTCTGAACCAAGAAACTCGCTAGCAGACGCTGCCTGCGTCGGCGTCGCGAGGCGAGAGAGGGGGTTAGCGTAGGAGAGGAGAGAGAGGGGGGGGACGCGCATGCGCAGTGGGGGGTGTGGACGCTGTGGGCAGGGATGCCTAGAGGAGGGACGGGGGGAGCGTATTATAGGAGAGAGAGGGGGGGACGCGCATGCGCAGTGGGAGCGCGGGGAGGGATGCCTACAGGAGAGAGGGGGGAGCGTAGGAGGGGAGAGAGGAGGGGAGGCGCATGCGCAGTGAGGGTGTGGTTGCCGCGGGGAGGGATGCCTAGAGGGAGAGAGGAGGTTTTTTATTTATATTTTTTGAAAGGGCTTGCGCATGCGCAGTATGGGTGGTCACGCCGCCCACCACCACCACCGGATTAAGCTTCGCCATAAGATGCTTCACATCTAACACCTGCCGGCGCTTACCTCCTCAACCTATCCTCCTCCTCCTCCTCCGCGGACAACGCTGGACAACGCCGGACAACGCCGGACAACCCCGGACAACGCCGGATGCCTGACATAGCCCAGACTATGAAATGCATTCGCATTTAAAACATTCCGGGGTATGGTTAGAACTTTCTAAATATGTGAAGTCGAAACCGAAGTTAGACCGATAGCAATGTCGAGTGGGGAACTCAGGCCGTGGATGCTGTGCAGGGCCGTAGCTGTAGCACTGGAGGGGAGGACCCGAACCACCCTCCCTTCCGGACCTGATTCGCTGATGCTCACGTGAATGATACAAACGAAACGTGGAAAGGCAGCTCGCGCAGGAACGTGATTTTTTATATAATTTTGTCATACGAGAACCGCCAAGACAAACTGGCCGAAGTAAACGTGCAAGCTGTACGCTGCTTCTTTTTGTACCGCATTTTCTGTAGCTGACAAGACCTTGCAACATGGCCAGTTACACGTTTTCGCCTGAAAAAATTGGCTGGAGGGCAAGCCTTCGTCAGAGTGAAGGGAGAAGGTTGGCCCACCAGCATAAAACCAGATATCGCACGTAGCCCTTCTCTTCAGTACATATATATATATATATATATATATATATATATATATATATATATATATATATATATATATATATATATATATATATAAAGCCAAAGCGCGTTATTTTGATGTATTCGGATTGTACCCAGGAAAGACAGTTTCCAATGCTCGAGACCGCGCCGAAACGTTTTAGAAGGTTTGCAATTCTCTACGATCATTCCCTTATGATTGCGCGCAGGACGCGAATAGCCTACTGTAGTCGAGAGCTTGCACGGCCGCCAGTTATAAAGCTGGTATCCTTTATAGCCCGTGTATAAACACTGACGCACTTGGCCGCATGTCAGATTATTGAATGCCGACGCCCTGTTCGCCGCTGTCAGTGTAGTGCGTATTTCTTGTCATTTGACTTTCAGTTTCACGCGCCCAGATTCACCCAAATAATTCATTTATTCTTAAAACCGCCGTCTGCTGCATTCTGCAACGACACGACCACTTGATATCTGGTAGAGGTGCTGGTTCCTTCATGTTCCGGACGTCAACAAAAAGCCGAGAGACAAGCGCACACCATGTAGAAGAAACCGAAGCCATCCCGCAGCAACGAGTTAGCTGGAGGCTCCAAGGCTTGCAAAAGAAGTTCGCACCCCTACCCGACAATACAAGAGCCACGACGCAAGGTGCTATGATGATAGCACCTTTGCAGCCTACGTCAGTCCTACTTCAGCAGCCCAGGAAGCAGCCTAAATTCCGTGGATAATCGTGCCAGGATCCTGAAAGCTCGCTTGAAGCATACGAACGGGTCATCTTCTACAACCATTTGAGCAATGAAGACAAGCTGCGGCATGTTTACTTCGCTTTCAAAGACACCACTAGGACTTGTTTCGAGAACGAAGAGGCCACCCTAAAATCGTGGGAAATTTTCCGAACCAAAATTCTGCCTACCTTCACAAGTATCATCAGCAAAAAGGAGGCTGAAAACGTGCTTGGGTTCCGCACCAAGCTCCCTGACGAAAAGGACAGACTCTTCACATAGTAAATGACCCACTTTTTCCGCCACGCAGACGCTGGCATGTCCGAGGAGAAGAAATTCCGCTTCCTCATACGAGGTGTAAAATAGGAGGCTCTTTGGTGGGCTGATGAGAAACCCACCGATGGCCGTCCAGGAATTTCTCTCGAAAGCAACGACAATTGAAAAAATTGAAGGACACTTTGTACATTTCAAAGTGTGTTCGGCGAATACGTGTGGCCATTCCACTGATTATGCCATGTCTTCTTTTCCTTTACACTCTCAGTGGGATAAGACACAAACCGAATGGGTGCGAGTTTTCTTTAATTTTTTACCGCGAATCGCAGCGAGACGCGATACTCATCTTCCTCTGTACGCATGCGTTAGTATTTTCTCGCGCTTTGCGCATCGTGCAAACGACATCCGCGTTGCAGCTCTTAAATTGACGGACCCTTTGTAAATTGGAAAGTGTATTGCGTGAACGCCTGGGTCCATTGAGACGGCGTCGGTCAGAATGATTGCAAACTCTGGGCACAGCGACGCTACGCAAGCAAAGCGCGAGCGCTATAGAGTTCGACGCGACCGGCGTCCGTCTGCGCATCCCGGCGGCCACCTGGTTCCGTGCCAGAGCTCGGATGGACGGACGGACATGGACGGATGGACGGACGGACAGACGGATGGATGGACGGACGGACGGACGGACGAACACAGACAGACAGACAGACAGACAGAGAGACGGACGGACGGACGCCGGACGGAGGTCGGACGGACACGCGACGGACACCGGACGGACGTTAGCATGAGACATTAAAGGCTTTCGCCTTAAAGATTACACCATCTCCCGCTAAAGGGAACCATGTGTAGATGCGAAGCAGCGGGCGCTACAGCTTACACTGGCGGCGGCGTTGACGCTGGCGCTCATCGCAGCGTTGCACAGGAGAGAAACCTGGGGGGGCGCAAAGCACGCAGTGATGGACCGGTGTTTCCTACTGGAACATCCCAATCGCTGCTGACGGGCAATGAGAGACAGAAGACTCGGACTGGACACAGAGACCCGCAGTCCGCTTTTAGTTAACGCGCACGCTGCGAATTTTTTATCGTTCGACAACGCACAGGAGAAATCTCCCACCGGCACCACCTTGCAGGTGAAGATCCATTGCCATATATGTACGGGGTCGCCAGTGAACGGTTGTGCAGCGCAAGCGGTCGGTTTTGTCAACCAAGACACTCGCTAGCAGACGCTGCCTGCGTCGGCGTCGCGAGGCGAGAGAGGGGGGAGCGTACGAGAGGGGAAGACGCGCATGCGCAGTGGGGTTGTGGACGCCGGGGCAGGGATGCCTAGAGGAGAGAGGGGGGAGCGCAGGAGTGGAGAAAGGGGGGAGCGTAGGAGGGGAGAGAGGGAGGGGACGCGCATGCGCAGTGAGGGTGTAGCCTACGCGGGGAGGGATGCCTAGAGGAGAGAGAGGTGGAAAGGAGTTTTTTTTATTTTTATTTTTTTAATGGGTTGGCGCATGCGCAGTGGGGGGTGTGGACGGACGGACGGACGGACACCGGACGGACGCCGAACCGACACCGGATGGACGGACACCGGACTGACGTCAGCATGAGACTGAAATGCCCACACGACAACTCAATCGTCGCTCTACGCTAGTCTACGCAGAAATCTAGCCACTGTGTTCTGACGATCTGCGCGCAACCGTAAGGACCGTAGTGCGCGAAAAACTTCCTCGTATGTTCCCGTCGAGCCAACGTGAAGTGTCTTCGATCGCAGACAATGTCTGGGGGAAATTCAGCAGCCTTCGGACATCCCTCAGTCAGCGCAGCCGCAACTTCGAGGTATAAGCTACGCTTCTGCAGTCCGCCGTCACACTTCCCTCCCCACCCTCGTCAGGACACCACAGTGCCACAGTACCGTAGTGAGCCACCGCCACTGCCACCTATGCCATATCGTCCGCCTTTCTAGTCAGCGATACCCCCTCCCCCTTCGCCGACAGGGAAACGGACGTTACGCGTGCCCCTGACCACCGTCTTTCCTGCTACCATTGTAGGGAAACCGGCCGTACCTACCATCACTGCCAGTACCAAAAGATGGGGCGGCGTGGTTTCACCGTCAATGTGCCGCGTCCACACCGAGGTGAACGACTACGCGACATCTCTGGTTCTTCAATAAAAAAACTGGGACAGCTACGCCGTAGTAGTGCGAAGACTAAGGCAAGAGCGGAATCGGTGACCTTCGCTAGCATGCCTGCTGCAATCTCTAACTCACCTCCCTCCTCCATTCGACTGCGCCAAACTATGCTATACGCTACCTCCTCATCACCCTCAGTTATTTTCCATTCCTTGCGCAGCCACACATGGCTGTACTTTGCTTTGGCCTCTCCACCTCCCTTTCCTCTTTCCTGATGTCACTCCTCCTCATCTCACTTCGGTTTCGCAGCACCCTGCTACGCTATACCAGGCATGACTATGATGTACCCTCTTCCCTGCTCTTTTAGATGCGAAGCAGCTCTTTGACTAGGCTGTGTAACGCTGTCCCTCCGTCCGTGCTTCCGTACGAACGCGCCACAACGCGCTCCCCTCGCCGCTGGTGTTGGAGCGGTGCCAAGTAGGTCACGCCGCAGCTGCGCGTTGACGTCACGCTCCCCTCGCAGTGCGCGCTGACGTCACTCTCTCCCTCGCCTGCCGCGTGCTCGCCGCAGCTGCCGCCTGACGCGCGCCTAACGTACGCGTTGAAACATGTCTGTACGTGTCACCTCTCTCTCGTTTCACCCTCTCCACCACTCCCATGCGCAACGCTGCTGCCTCGCATCCCATCAGGGTTCCCTTTGGGAAGATGGTGTAAATTTTTCTTCCTCGTCACCCTCACAGCTCCTTCTCACCATCACGTCGCTTTCCTGCCCATTCATATAATATACTAAGGGATGTTTATGCCAAGCTTCATTCTCTTCCCTCGTCCTTTCCCTTCCCTGCTTCGCATCAATCCTCATCACCCCTACTTCACTTTCCCACCCACTTACATTTCTCTGCTTTACTATTTTCTCTTCTTGACTCTCCTCCACCTCTCCTACCATTGCAGTGAATAGCCATACTCTGCTTTCCTCCTCTCTTTGCTTAATTGTCACCCGCCCCGCCATTTCTGCGTCTTCAACAAGCGGCGTTACTCCAAGCTTAAACAGCTCCGCTGTTATAAGCCTGTCTCCATCGCAGTCATGACATCGCCATTTTTTTTTCGCACGTGGTGCATTTACGTTCAGCTGCAAACTCTATTTGAAAAGTTACCAATAGTGGTTCTGAACCCACTGGGCGCCTCTTATTATTATTTTTTTTACATTTTAGTTTCATGTTGTACTAGGCTCTACTAAAGCCAATGACAGAGCAGACTTTTTACACATTGAGATGAGCGGCATCGTTAAGAAGTATTCACTCTGACAACGCCCACATTGATGGCCTATAATTAGAGAACCTTCAACAGCAGTCTAATAAGCCGTCAGAGCAGAGTTGTCTTCATGTGTCGAGCGGCCCTATTTCAATATCTTACAGGAACCTCCTGAAATAAAATCGCAAGTACGCTAGAATCGGAAAATGGCGGATATAAAGACGGCTTTGGGTTTGCATAATAAAGAGGCAACTTGGGCTTTCAGAGTATATATTTGTGATTTGTGAACTGTATGGCTTTAATAGTTTCATTGATCGCTATGCGGTGCACACATTGCTGACGTTTATATGGACAACAATGACGGAAGCTGACTGATTACTTCTTGGGACTTTCTTCTGATCTTCCGAATGTCTCCATGATCTTGTCGAGTACTACCGTCATTGCTTCAGCATCGTTGGGAACCGTAATAAGGACACCTGCAATTAGTCAAAATATGCATTGCACACACTTTACGTAACACAGCGTACAAACGAAAGACGAGTAAAGTTCCAAAGCCTCCGTAGGCAATTACTTTTGGCTCTTTTTCCTGTGCAGCAAAGTGTGAAAGAGTAATTGATTCACGTATTACTAAAATAAAAAAAAAAACATTGGCAGATCCCAAGTACCACGGGAATCGATGCTATGCGAAGCATGCGGAGGCAAGGTGACTGGGTTGTAATTTTTTTATTGAGCGAAACGTTACGATATGACGTTAAAGATATGTACAAATGTTGTACGCACAGACATATGTTGAACAGTCGCATATTTTTCATATAACCAGTTGTTTACAGTTGCGTAACGATGCCAACAGAAACATGCGTATTACCAACACCAGAAGCGGCAAGCTGATATGTAGCACTTGTGCTTGCGAGGGTGGTAGCCCTGGATAGTGCTTCGTGGACCAACTACAGTCGATGGCGCTTAAAGGCCAACTCCGGCGATTTTTCGAGGTCAATGGATCTCAATGAAATTCGCTGGGTACGTTCCTTTGCACATTTCCGTCATTTATGCCAAATTTCAGGCTTGAGAGATGCGCTGATTGTTTGCAAATAAATTTTAAAGATTGTCTGCAAACGCCCACCCGGCTTCCCACAATTATTGGCAACATTGCGTGTGTGACGTGTTGGTTTGCCGGTCGGTGGAAGTGACGCAGCCGATGGGTTCGCTAACATTGGCCGCTACAGCGTATATTGTGCTGGCCACAAGACGACGGTGTTTGGCCGGCGCTTCGCTGGTTTGGCGCGCGATTTTCTGTTCTCTGTGGAGGAGCGTGCGATATTCCGCGCCGGCGGGGCCAGCATGCCTAGCACGACTTCCGGTTCAAAACAAACTACTACGTCATACGTAGACAGTACACTCGGTTGGGTTTCGGTTTCGGTATTGTGCCTTTTTGCTTATTAAAAATTATTTTCGAATTTGCTGAGCATTTCAGCTATCGGGCGCGTGACAAGAGTGTCTCAGGAACATAAAAGCACCATTACCCTGACACGGTCAAAAAATCGCCGGAGTTGGCCTTTAAGTATACAACTGACGTTAACCCGACATGACGCCTGTCTCGTAGGAGTACATATGTAATGTTTATAAAATTAGATAGCCAGCACTGCAACCACAATTGACGTTTCATTTACGCCTGCATAGGGTAGGGTCTTTTTCCAAAGGAGGTCCGAGACCTGGCGTGGCTCTGTGGTAGAATACTTGACTGCCACGCAGAGTGCTGGGGTTTGATTCCTGCTGGGACCCTGATATTTATTATTTGCATTCGTTATTATTTGCAAAATACACCGTACGACCGTTGCTGAATTGAAAAAAAAGCAACGATCTTCTGCATTTTTATGCGCTTTGGATTGTTGCCGATATGTGCAAATGCTTTTGTTTTGCCTTTGAAATTAACAAGGATACCAGCCAAGAAATGATTTTGAATGAAAACTAAATTTGCTGTGGCCTCACATTCTTTTAGAAATGACTCTGAAATGAACTTCTTGTTACCCTCAGTGGGTGAAGCTACAATGCAAATATACCAGATGCATTCGCTTACAAAATCGTTTAGAATTTCCTATTTGCTTAAAATGACTCCAATAACATTACCTATTGCAATAGCAACAACCAGCAGCAGGTCCGTTCCAAGAAAATAGTTCATGACAATTCCTACGCAGGTGGAGAGCACATTAGTCGCATACACGCCTCATGCAAATTTCACACAGAGTGAAATATTGATCATAATTCTTTTTAATAATCACCAGTACATCAACAAAACAAGCTGTTCTGTAGTTCCATTTGCCGAAATTGTTCTGCTAATAATGACACGTGATTTTCAAAGTGGGAAAGTTAAAAATCACTTTCCGTGGCCATGCCTGCGAGTGCACTTTTTAAGTACCACAATGCGATCAGACTGTAATATACACCGCGAAATATTATCCTTTAAATTGAAGTTGATATACCACCTACTGGCTAACTGCATGAAAAAAAAAAAAACTCGCTACTAATGAACCATTCAAAGGCTCCTTCTTAGGCTAGGACTTTTGATATTTTACGAGAGTATTTTTCTTAGTGGGTATATTAGTTAAGCCTAGATAAGCGTATTGCACACAGACAATATCGGTAGCAGACAGTGTCATCTCACCAGTATTGGGATTCCTCAGCGTGTAGTGTCCCTCCTTGTAGATTCTCGAATGCCAGGGTTTTAGACAGCAACTTTTAGACAGCACCACCTTGCAGGTCAAGATCCATTGCCATATATACGGGGTGGCCAGTGAACGGTTGTGCAGCGCGAGCAGTCGGTTTTTTCAACCAAGAAACTCGCTAGCAGACGCTGCCTGCTCGGCGTCGCGAGGCGAGAGAGGGGGGGAGCATAGGAGAGGGGAAGACGCGCATGCGCAGTGGGGGGTGTGGACGCCGCGGGCAGCGATGCCTAGAGGAGAGAGGGGGGGAGCGTAGGAGGGGTGAAAGGGGGGAGCGTAGGAGGAGAGAGAGAGGGAGGGGACGCGCATGCGCAGTGAGGATGTGGGCTCCGCGGGGAGGGATGCCTAGAGGTGGAGAGGAGGTCTTTATTTTTATTTTTTTTAATGAGTTGGCGCATGCGCAGTGGGGGGTCTGGACGGACGCCCGACGGACGGACGGACGGACTCCGGACGGACACCGTACGGATGGACACCGGACGGACATGAGCATGAGACATTAAAGGCTTTCGCCTTAATACGAATCGTTTGCTAGACACAGCAAGCACTAACCTTTAGGTAAGTCAAGGCAGTGAAATGCACGCTAGCGAATTGAGCTATTTCGTTAGTAACTACTAACTCTGATAGTTAGCCCGTTATGTTGGTAGTAACCGCAGTTGTAAGTTAGTAGCCGGAACAAAACTACTGAACTACACTTAACCAACTAGATGATATGGACTATTTTGTTTCGATGTACATGTGCATTTCTATCAAGTTTCTTTTGCCTTCTTAGCTTAACTTAAGAAGACACATCTCTTTTCTATATTTCATTGTCGCATTTAATATTTTATTTCTATCTTCTAAGCGTTTCTGGTCAACGCAGTTAGTGCAACTACAATTCTTTATACGCCATCCTCCTTCTGCATTATAAATTTATATATTTCTACGTTAAACCAACGCGTCTATTTTTGTTTTGTTTACGCAAGTACATACATATATTGAACATGACCTTCGGCTAACTTGAATATTTCGTCACATGTTTTCGACGATACTTACGGACAGCGGGCATCTTACAGCTACTCAAACCTAGGGAAGAAATTTACCACTTTCGTCCTGCAGCCACAGGTCGGCAAAAAAGTAGAACTCACTCAGGCTCACTCAAGAAATATACCTTGCACTTTGGACTCACTCGGACTCAGACTCACCAAAATTTTCCTGAGCCTAACTCACTCGGACTCACACTCACGAAAATTTTCTTCAGCTGGACTCACTCGGACTCAAACTCACCAAAACGTTACTCATCCGGACTCAGTCATACTCAGACTCACGGCTCGATCTGAGTCTGAGTGAGTCCGAGTGAGTCGACTCATGAGTGAGTTCGCCGACCTATGCCTGCAGCAGCATAACTTGTACTGTCGTAGGTGAACATTTTAGGGGCGAAGCTCCTTAGGTTGTGGGTCGTTCCCTCCTCCGTACTTAGTCTGTAGCCACCTCTAGTTCGTGAAGTGCTCACTAGATGGCAGTAGATGGGGCTAGCGCAGCATAGTTGACGAATTCATATACGAGATGGCGCTGCGGTGCCACAGTACGTGAACTGATCAATAGATGGTGCGAAGGCGCTCGCTGCGTTAAAGTCCCTAGAATAACTAAAGTAGCGCCATACGTGTCAACGTGCAGGCTCCTCCTCTCCCCTATGCTTGGTAGTGCAAGCGCCATCTTGTCCGTCCTCTGTGCATACCCTCTCCCGCGCACCGGGAGAGGGTATGCCTGTGAAAGGGTATGCCTTGCGCACGGCCGGCCGTGCTTTCAGCAGTTTCCGGGCGGACACCATAGAGGCGCTGCTGCAGCTTCTGGGAGAGGAGGCAGAGGCGAAGGGGCGCGGTTCGCGCTACTTTAGTTTATCTAGGGACTTTACGCTGCGTTGCAGATGCGTGTCACCGCGGTGGACGTGATCTGCCTTACCGAGACGTGGAGCGCAGGACCATTCGCGAAGGCGCTCGCTGCGTTGCAGGCGTGTCACTGCGGTGGACGTGCTTTGCCTTACCGAGACGTGGAACGCAAGACCATTCATCAAAGGATAGGCTCCCAAAGCATCGCTCAGTGGCGCTGCGACTCTTGACAGGCAGCGCCATCTCTGGTGGAAAAATAGTAACTGGGAATATGCGTTGCGCGTTTTCCCTTCTCTCCGCCGCGCTCCCGTTCGCTTCCGTGCACGTGCAGCGCTTTCACGCTGCGCTTGCTGCGCGTCGCAGAAAAATACAAACTGGGTGTAAGCGCCGCGCTTTTTCTTTTCTCTCCGCCGCGCTGCCGCTCGCTTCCGTGCGCGTGCAGAGCTCTCGCGCAGCGCTTCGCTATATACCACTTGAAAAAGATCTCCCCGCTGGACAGGCACTTCGAAAAGCGAACGTAATCAAAGGAGAGAAGTTCGTTAATCACGGTTATCGATGTTCCACGTTGTCGACTATGAAAAACATGTGATTGTTGTTTAGATGTGCATGCTGGCAGTGGCAGACGCGTACTGCAGTGAACGAACTTTCGCGGCGTGCAAAAAAAAAAAAAGAGAGAGAGAGAGAGAAAGAAACAAAGACTACACGGCCGTGGCACTAAAAAAGCCTGAGAAGGTTCGAGTCATGCCCTCCGTACCGCTGGAGCATCACCCGCTGACTTAGCCACGAGGCAGCTAGCTTAGCTTAGCTTTAACTGCTGTGAAGCAAGTAGAACTGCCCGCCTCGTCTGTCTGTCTGTCTTTATTTTTCGCTTCTCGCTTCGTGCTTGCACTCCCTTTTTATGAGAATATCGACTTTACAGGTGCATAAGACTTGCTGCGCGAACGCGGCTCCGCGTGAGAGGTCTCGAATTTCAGGCGCGATGTGGTATCGGGCGACGAGCTAGCGCAAAGCGTACCCGTAAACGCACACTCGAAGCAATGTACGAGTGCGCGTAAAAGAAAACCGCACAATCTCCGAAGATGGCAATAACAATTCCTGAATTAAGTGCCACGCGGCTTAAATATATACTACCCTGAAAAAGCGACAAAAGCAGAACGAACCAGCAAAACGATGTCAAGTTAGCTGAAAATGCACAGGCGTTCGTTCCGGCGCGATGATGCAGCCTTGTGCGGAGTTCAGTTGCACGCAACCAACACCGCATGTAGCGCTAACCGCGGTATGAAGTATGTGAGTGTGAGCATCCAACAACGACAGCTAGGTCTCACAAACACAAGGAATAAAAACACAAAGTTGCTTCAACATACAACCGTAATTGGATGTAAAAATGCGAGACGGCGAGCAATAACTACTGCAGTCGTTGCATGCACGCGCCGTGTTACGTACTGATTCAGGTAGTCGAAACAAACGATTTCAAGCGAAGAATTGAGTCAGCGAAAACGGAAGGCGAGCCAGAGCTAGAACTTAATTCCTTTAACTGCGGTGACCCACGCTTGTGTACTTTCTCTCTCGTACGACTTGTCCGGGAACTTATACAGTTTTACAGGCGGATCGCGTGCCTTGGTATTGTCTGCACTGCTGTGGCACACAGTAATACTTCGGACGTCGATTTCGCTTTCGTGGGGCCACTTCTACCATCGCGGAAATGCAGCTTCGCAAAGGAAGCCTCTCGGTTCAGCGTGCCAAGCTCATTGCACAACGTCTAAGCTCCCAGCACCGACCGAAGAACGCGTGCGCACGCGTGCCGCCGCTGTCGGCTGTCGGTGAAACAGGCGCGCCCTCCGCCGCGCTTATCCCCAGTTTCACCAGCGCTTCTCTCCAGAGCCGTAGCGCGGCGCTGTCGTCGCTCCGCAAACTTGAGCTTTGGTTCCCTATACGTTCCCATCGTCGCTGCGTTGCAGATGCGTGCTCTTGTGTGATAGGAGACCGCTCTCCCCCCTCCTCCCTCGCCCTCTCCTCTCCTATGCTTCCCCCTCTCTCTCTCCTCTCCTACGGTCCCCTCCCCCCCTCTTTCGCCCCGCGACGCCAACGCAGGCAACGTCTGCTAGCGAGTTTCTTGATTGAAAAAACCGACTGCTCGGGCTGCACAACCGTTCACTGACCATCTCACGTCGTTGATGATGTACTGGGCAGAATTCACGGAAGATTCATGGTTTACCGGTGAACCTCCGGTGCTTCGCCCACTCATCATCATTCACTCCGTGGATATGCTGTGATTTTTTTTCTTTGTGGAGTTTGTTCATTTGAAATCGCTGTATGTTCACTTGGCAGCATCTCCCAAGTGTGAAATACCTAGGAAATATTGAATTTTTCTTTTGTTTTATGCATTGAAAAAAAAAAACAAATCTCAAATGGTTGATATTGTTCATTTCACTGTAGGAATAGAACATTCAGTGAAAGGTGACATTTCAAAATTGATTGTCGGAACGCTGTAGTGCAGCCTAGAGAAGCTGCAAGTGTATATCGCGTAAAATTGTGTTTAGCGGTAAATTAACATTCAGGTGTTGAGATTAATAAATTGCTCCATAGTGTATCCATCTTCAACAATCATTGTGTACAAACTGTGAAACCGGTATAATGTTTATTTTTATTTGAAGTCATAAAATATTACTTTCAATATATGCTGTACAAGCCGTCGTGCTGAAATATGTTTTATGTTCGTAGGAATACCTCCTAGCGGGAAGTAAGACTGGCGCAGATGCAAAGTTTCCCTCGTCAATGGCGGAACACCTATAGATACCATTGTCAACTGTGCAAATATATATTTATAACTTTACTTCTTAGATGTAGCCTCATTGTACAAGAAAGACGTAGTCCACACTAATATTCCCGATCTCTACGTTCTCACATTCATAATTTTCTGGAGATAACGCATTGCATCGCAACAATATACGTACATTTAGAAACACTTTGATAGATTGATATATATTTCCACGAGCGCTCCATATTTCCGTCTTGTGTAACTGGTCCGTTACACTTACAACGCCTTGCGCACACTATGTCCAAATGTCTTCGAACTTTACAGATCATTTTAGAATATTCTCAGAAGCTTGAGCGCGCAACGCGAACAACAGAGTTTATTCAGGAATTAACCCGGCCACACACAACAACGGTGGCACCTTCGATGTCGCAGGTAAAAACTGCCGAGCCGCTCTACATCTGATCAGATCACTCAACGGCTGATGCTCTTCTGGCTGCTATCAGCGTACAGTTTGAATTCATTGATTTTTGCGGCACAACTTCGCACCAAATAAAGAGTTCCCTAATTCCGAGGCCTGCTGGAGCCTTCTTCACGGTCACGGCCACGTGATAGTAGGTTCCGTTGAAATAGTTATACCAGTCAAGAAATGATGTGTTCAATTACATCCTGAAAGATGATATGCATGAAGATCGCGTTACAACGAAAGCGCTTGCCGATGAATGTGGAGCAGATTCGGCATTCGCCATCATAAATATTACTATCCATAGCTAGTCCTAGCTTACGGTTTCACAAAAATTGAGTCATGGCTCTCAACACTTACTGTGTAGGTATCACGAAAGCGTTGGCAGTTAAAGGATAGTTTCATAAAAATTGGGGGGACCCTTAAGCTTCGCCTTTAAGAGTTGAACGCAATAGCGATATCTCGTCCCTAGTGCGTACTTCAATCACTTAGTGCATACTATGTAATGGGTAGTATGCTTTAAACCAGGAGAAATTATGCGCCGCAAATGTGGAAAATGTTTTCGAACTTGCTATGCACCCACTACGTGGTGTTAAGGGAATACGCGCAGTAAGGTGTGTGCCGTTTGTAATGGGTGGCTGGCTTTAAACTATGAAATCGTTATGATAGTCACATATTCTGACGCCCGATGGCAATGTACGCTTGTACCACGCAATATTCCTGGGATATTACATGTTATAATGCGATGCCTATATAAAGGACGCTTACGTTTGCGAAGCATGGAAGTTATTTTCACTGCATTTCCAAGCAGAGGAAGTTATTTTCACAGTATTTCCAAGCAGAGCATGTATGCCAATGTTGGCACAGTTGTGCTTAAAGGCGTTAAACTTTGTTATAATGAATGTTCAACACGTCTATTTGTTAATGGTCAGCTCTCGAAACCTGTTTCTATTTGCTCTTCTGTAAAACAGGGATGCAATGTCACCACTTCTGTTTGCGCTTTATCTAGAACAGCTGTGCTTAAGCATAATACAGCCCAGTTGTATTCACGGCTTCAGTATATTAGGCAGCGAAGTTAAAGTATTAGCTTATGCCGACGATGTCGCTTTCTTTTGCACGGATAAACCAAGCGTAGAAAATGTGGTATCGACAATTGAAAATTTTGGCGTTGTATCAGGAGCTCGTTTGAATGCCTCCAAGAGTTTAGGACTATGGTTTGGATTGTGGGGTAGCACGCCAAATCAGTTCGCAGGGATTAATTGGACACGAACACCACCAAAGTACCTCGGTGTACCGCTAGACGCGTATAGATTCAGTGCTCATTACTGGAAGGCGCGCGTCCCTAAGCTTGAACGACAAGCCCAGACATTTGTTCCCCATCGACTTTCAATATTTGGGAGAGCTGAAGCCTGCAATACTTTCTTAGTAACAAAGCTCTACTACGTATTGCAACTTATCCATTGCGCAAGATTTTATGTACAACGCTTTCATCGAATTTTTGCTACCTTCATATGGTCTTCGACTTTTGAGCCCATGCGGCGTGACAACATATTCAGGCCAGTTAGTGAGGGCGGGTTGGGGTTAAAATATATATCTTTATCTATGGCAAACAGTTTCACGATTCTTCTTTTTTCGAGACAATTCACATCCCGTAATCCGTTCATTCTTACAGGTTACACTTGTTGATTGTTTACCAGACTTAATTGTTTCATCAAGCTTCTCCGATCGCCCGTGTTTGTGGGGATTCATGCAGGAAGTCTACCTCGCAATTCGGTTCCTTAAAGCTCGCTTTTCCATAGAATACCTGTACACAGTATCGCGCAAGGTACTGTATAAGGAATCTTTTAACCATGCTTTTCCCACCTCCGTTGTACCGTTCATTGTACTCCGATCTTCCTGGCCATGATGTGTTGAAACGAGTGCGCAAAATGTATATCCCGCCGAATTCAAAAACATTCTTCTATAAGCTCCACTCTGAAACATTGCCGGTAAACACATGGTTAAAAAGAAAAGGTATTTTTGTTTCTTCTGTTAACTGCCGCCTATGTGATGTGCCAGGAGACAATAGAACACTGCTTTGTTAGCTGCAAAGACGCTATACCTGTTCTGGGATGTCCTTCAACGGGCTCTGAAGAAACGTTTTGTCATCAATTCTTACACTATCCGGTATCTTTTGCCAACATCACTGGATGAAGTGCCCTTTGATATGTTTTTCCTCATGGGTATGCACAGCCTATGGAAGACACGTATGCAAGACCGCAACGCAGAACCCACCATTTCTTCGAGAACACATTTTATTAGAATGGCTGTTCACCTAAAGGACATTTATGAGGAAATAGACTTTGAACCAGACTGGTACCCCATCTTGGGGAGGTGCTTGGCCTCACCATCTTTTGTGTATGACATGATTTGATGAACTCTCGCTGCTCTACTGCACGTCGTTAGACGTCGAGTGTTCCTCAGTAACGCCAGAGCGCTTATAGTCGCTGTGTGATTGTATTTGTTTCATACTATTAGTGTCATTTATGTTCATTGTAACACAAATTTAATAGATACCATGAAAGAAAGAAAAAAAAAGAGGCATGGCTGTGTGGTAGAACACCTGCTTGCCACGCAGACGACCCGGGTTCGATCCTCACTCGGACCCTGAAAATTTTTATTATTTATTTTATTTGCATCTTTCTCGATTTTTCGGTCACGCACAAGATGATCATTTTTCGGTCACGGACAAGATGATGATTTTTCGCTCACAACCGCCGACGCCGACGCCGGAATTTCTTCGAAACGAGCTCTTTAACGCTATCGCGTTAATAAGCATTAAAAAGCGTCGAAAGTTGGGGCTGCCATATTGAAGACTATGAGTTACCACTTGCCCCACCATAGCTCCGTATTTAGACCTGGCCCCTTACACTACCACCTCTAATTTTATAATTCGAAGAAAGACTTGAAGGGACATCATTCTGACGATATTGTTGACGTCAAACATGCCTCTGAAAGCTGGTATAACGATCTATTGCGTGCTTCTTTAATGCACTAGAAAAGGTAAAACAGCAATGTAGAAAATACATCTGCTTGAGGAGCGATTACTTTGAATAACTGTTCAATTGCAGAACTGTGACAATACACTTTTTGTGCAAAGCCATGAACATGACAGCACCACCTATATGTGCAAGTAGGTGTGGCCCTAGGCTGCACAGGCCTTTCGGGCTCGCTGCGCCTGGGGGAGTAGAACGAGCTGGCTTCCCTGATCCTTGCAGACGAGCCAGGTCTCCCACTGCGGCTTGCGAGATGTTGCGCCGAAACGGGTGAACTGTTGTTCTGCAGCCGCGATTTCCAGTCCCACGTAATGCTGATGGAAAGTGGTCGTTCCGTGCACCATGGGCACACGTACGCGTATCGGTCTCGCATAATCCCATCCGAATTTCGCCACCTAAAACCTAGTACTTATTATGAGACATGCGTGTGTGTTGCAGAATTATCGTTTTCTGCGTAGGTTAGGGCACGTGTACCTTCGTATTCGATGCAATACTGTGACTTGTCCGGTAAGATCAGGAAATATCTGGCCGCATTTCTCCCGTTCTCCTTATTGGTTTTCAGCTACGTCATGTGGATTCGTTGGGTGTTTCTCGAGGGTTCCGACCGGTGCTCGGATGCTTATTTTGGCGAGCAAGCCAGTCAGCCCTTACGTTGCCATCAACTCCCGCATTCGCGGTGCAATAAGTTATGAAACGTGAAAGTTATGAAACGTGAAAACCGTCCTTGGAAGAGCTCCAGCCTAAAAGTATGGCAAGCCAATTGAAAGACGGTAATCCACGGAGGCCGAATCTTCCTTTTGTTCGGCGCATCTTCTCGCCATAGGAACCGCCGCTATTTCGGACGTACTGACTGGTCTTAACGCGAGAGCGTTAAAGAGCTCGGTTCTCAGAAATTCCGGCGTCGGCGTTGGTGACGTTGGTTGTGAGCTGAAAATTAACATCTTTGCCGTGACCAAAAAAAATCGAGAAAAATGCGCAATAAATAAGCAATAAAAATGTTGGGATAGAGTGAGAATCGAACTCATGCCGTCTGCGTGGCAAGCAGGTGTTCTACCGCGAAGCCACGGTACTGCTTCAAAATATTGTGAGAAAAAAAGAAACACTACAAGAATGCGATCTTGTCAAAGGAAATAAATAACAAAAAAAACTTCCCCTCAGATGAGGACTGAACCGAGGCCGTATGCGTTGCAAGCAGGTGTCCTGCCACAGAGCCAGGGTATTGCTTAAAACCACCTTGGAAAAAACACCTATATTGCCGCATGGTTTACGTGTGTGAGAACCACGTGTGAAAGAGGACAAGGGAGATCGTACTGAGCCGCTTCTTGGCCTAGCTCAACGAGCAGTACAACTCAAGGTTTTCTTAAGCGAGATAAGATTGGGGGAGGTGCGGGGTACGATGACTCACGACTCACCCCATGCGCAAGACCCCGCCCAGTAGCCGGAACACATGCCCTGTGACCGTGAATACTCCACTGCACAGAGCAAGTTCATCGATGTTATCGCACGGCAGCAGAGCGTCAAGCATGGTTGCTTGACGCTATGCTGCCGTGCCCGAAACGTGGCCCGCAACCATTGGGCCACGTTTCGGGGCGACGTCACAGGGAGGCTCCCCAAGCCCTCGTCGGGAAAACTGAAGGCAGCGACCTTCGGGGGCGAGGTCGCTGGGACTCAGACTGCAGAAGACCACCAATCGACGCTTGCACGAAACGCCGCAGACATTAAATCCCCGTTTGATCGCAGTGCCAGGGAAACGCCGGAAACTACATCTGAACACAGTGACCGAGTCTCGCTCGACATTCCCGTGCTGATAGATGGTCTTCTGGTCAGCGCATTGGTGGACACAGGTGCACTAGTCTTAAGAAAGTGATGACACCTTGGAATGGAAAGCGTATTCGCACGGCTGGAGGCCACTTTGCTACTCCATTGGGTCGCTGTACCGCAAGAGCGAAAATAAGTGAGTCAGCATTTGTAGTCACCCGTTTCGTACTACGCGACTGTTCGCGTCTTCTCATCCTCGACATGGACTTCCTTCGAGAGAACGGCACGATTATAAATCTCCATGAATGAATGGTGACCTTCTCGACGCAACGCGCAACATATCGAGAAGCCGATCACTGTCGTAGACCTGCGCGGCGTATTGCTCATGAAAGCGTGACGCTGCCTCCACAAGCAACTGCCTTCATATAAGTCACTTGTGAAGACCTCCGAGACGGTGACGCGGTCGCCGAGAGCAACGTATCACTTTTGCTGCTTCAGGGTGTATGCGCAGTCCGAAGCCTTGTGCGTGTTCGTGACGGACGGTCACAGATACCTCTCACTAAATTCAACTTCGAGCACCGGCATCTTTTTTGCGGCACCACCGTGGTATACGGAGACCCTGTGGCGGATGTCACAGAGTGCTTCGAGTCCGAGGAAATGGATAATGGGGACAAGTTTCTGGACCACATCGATGTCAATTCGAACCTTTCGGATGAGAGGAAGGCCGCACTTCACACCATTTTGAAAGAATTTCAATCTTGCTTCGCCTCTTCGTCTAGAGTCGGTCAAACGCCCCTCAAGAAGAACCGAATTATCACCGACGATGATGTTCGCCCATTTCCGACAGCAACCTTACCGTGTTTCGGCTTAAGAAAGCAAGGCTATACAGAGGCAGGTAAAGGAGATGCTCAACGACGGTGTCATTCAACCGTCAAGCAGCCCGTGGTCCTGTAGAGTCGTTTTAGTGAAGAAGACGGAACGCTGCGATTCTGCATTGATTACAGGAAGCTTAATAAGCGTCACAAAAAGAAATACATTTACCCCCTTCCACGGAATGATGACACTCTCGACAAGTTGCGACACGCGAAGTATTTTTCATCGATTGATTTGAAGAGCGGCTATTGGCAGCTAGAGGTCGATGAGCCAGACCCAGAAAAGACAGGTTTGTGACTCCAGATGGGCTTTATGAATTCCGAGTTCGTCCTTTCGGCCTCTGTTCTGCTCCAGCAACCTTCCAGCGGATGATGGATACCGTTCTCGCCGGCTTAAAGTGGCAAAGCTGCGTTGTATACCTCGACGATGTGGCCATGTTCTGTGAGAGCTTCGAAGAACATCTGAAGCGCCTAAGAATGGCTCCGGAAGCTATTCGTTCTGCCGAATTCAAGATAAAAACCCGGAAGTGCCATTTCGGCTATGAAGAGCTGAAATTCCTGGGACACATCATGAGTGCGGATGGAGTTCGGCCCTATCCAGAGAAAACTGCAGCAGCCGCCGCTTTCCCTGTTCCGTTAGACCAAACGGGCAGTGCAACGTTTCCTCGGCTTGTCTGCTTATTATCGTCGATTCATGGCCAACTTATCGATGATAACCGAACCGCTCACGCGACTCACCCGACAAGATGTACCCTTTGCCTGGACTACAGAGCAAGAGGCAGCTTTCGCAAAGTTACGAAAGCGAATGCAAACAGCACCTGTTCTTGCACACTTTGATGAGGACGCTGCTACTGAAGTGCACACAGATGCCAGCAATGTCGGACTTGGCACTGTCCTTGTACAACGGCACAACGGCGTTGAGCATGGCGTAAGCTATGACATGCTCTCTCGAGTCGAGGCCAACTACTCTACTGTATAGAAGGAATGTCTCGCAGTCGAGTGGGCGATGGCAGGGTTTCGACCTTACCTCTACGGCCGTCCCTTCAAAGTGGTCAATGATCACCAGTCGCTCTGCTGCCTAGCCAATCTGCACGACCCGTATGGCCGTCTCGCTCGGGGGAGCTTGCGCTTGCAGGAGTTTGACATCACGATTGTGTATAGGTCTGGGCGCAAATATGAAGACGCCGACGCGCTTTCTCGAGCACCTGTAGAGCACCCTGATATGAACTTAAAGGGATGCTCATGGCTTTCTCGGAGCACTCAGTGATTCTGACCTCATGTCAAGGCAGCGAGCAGATCCAGAATTCTTCCACTTCAGGTTTTACGACTCAAGAGAACTCCCTCAAGTTCGAAGATCGGCAACTTGTAGGCTGCGCGATTCCCCTTGTATGCGACACCTCTACTGGTTGTTCTCGCCCATACGTTCCAGCGTCCTTTCGCCGCCGGGTCTTGGTCACCTTGCATTCCGTGTCGCACCCCGACATACGTGCGACTCAACGCCTCATCGCAGCGCGATATCTATGGCCACGAATGAACATCGACGTCCGCCTCTGTACACGTGCTTGCCCTCAAGTGCCAGCAAACCAAAGTCCAGTGCAACACATTGAGCCCACTGGGTACCGTCATGCCTCTTGACTTGTGGTACGATAGCGTGCACCTGGAGCTCGTAGGTCCTTTTGCCCCCCTTCGGGAAACGGCCGGTATATATTCACGTGCGTTGACCGGCTCACGCGGTGGCGTGAGACATCACCGCTCACCGACATCACGGAAGAGTCAGTTGCCCGCGGACTCGATCACCGTGTGGATAAGCCGCTACGGAGTTCGCAAGACCACCACAACGGATCGAAATCGTCAATTTGACTCCGTGCGCTGTCGCACGTTGTAACTAATGCTTGGTGTCAATCTCATCAAGATGATGGTCTACCGACCGATGTATAATGGCATGGTTGCGTGATTTTACCGCCAACTCAAAGCCATCCTCATGGCCTCACGATCGTTGATACCGTGGACGGAGCGACTACCTCTTGTCCTCCTCGTCCTTCGCAGCACGATACGTACGGATGCGTCCTGATCCTCAGCTAAGCTCGTTTTTGGCACGACCCTAAGGCTTCCTGGCCAGTATTTCGACGCGTCACCAGTACCACCATTGCACGTGACTGATTATGCCAGTCGCCTCAGGAATGTCATGAGAAACGTGTCCCCTATTCCGCCAAGTCAACGCTCATGCCCACATTTCCTCAGTCGTGCTCTCCGCGATTACACACACACATGTCTTCGTACGCCACGACGCAATCAGACGACCACTGTAAGTACTGTACGACGGACCCTTTAAAGTCCTCAAGCGTTGCCTAAGCATCACGTCCTGCTGCTTAATGTACGCCAGGACAGTGTCTCCATTGACCGCATAAACGCAGCCTTCCTCGACACCGACGCCGTCCTTGCAGACGACAAGCCATCCGCGACCACCAGACGAATGCACTTCGCCACACAACAACCTACCAGCTCCTCATAGGGACCACTCCTTGGCACATGGGCTTCCTCGCTAGAGGGGTGCCCTATAGACGTCACTTTGGAGTTTTCCAGACACGTAGCGCCACCTGATGGAGTAGTACTGTGTAGTAAAAAGTCCGACTCCCTAGCATAGTTTGCTGTGCAACGGGGTGAAACTAGCGAGTGCGAAACAATGATTGAGCAAAATATTGCGTTTGTTTGCGCGTTTAGCACTCAGCAAAAGAGACCCGAATTTATCTCCGCTAGTCGGAGGCGCCATCGAACCGCCCTGAAGTACTTGCTGGATCATTCGCGAGAACGACGGGGCGACGGCGAAAAAAGAGCAGACGCAACAGCGCCGCGTGCCTACGATGAAATGCCGTAATCGACGTTACTGTTGCGTTGTGAATTGTCACGGACGTAAAGGACTGAACGATAACATTCAGATTTAACGATTTCCGTAGCTGTTGCACGAAGCAGAACGGTAAAGCGCTGGATACGGGTCATTGCGAACGGGTTGGGTAAGCGAATTACTCGAGTTCTCCACAGCTGGTCGAATCAGAAAGTGTGGTGATGTGGGTGTCCTGTTATTGTTTTGAGTAGCCTTGATTGAGAACCGTGATAACCTTGATTATGAAGCTCAGAAGAGCCTCTGACCGCGGTGCGCGCCGTGTAACAGTAAAATGCAGACTGCTGACACGCTCGATAAACATCGCGCACACCGCGACCTCCCATAATTCTGAAGTGGACGTCACCACACAGCATCGCGCACGTACATTTTCAAGGCTCGAAATTTCGGCTTTAATTGGCAAATGCTAACACGTGTGCCATACAAGAAAATCGCAAAATGTTGGTCGTGACCACTTTCAAGTTTTTTCTTTGGTTTTACCCCGAGGAAGTGGACACGCACGTATTCCCATTTGCAGAATATACAAATGAAAGACAACCGTCAACAGAACATTCGAGGATGCGCAATAAAACGGTCTAACGCACAGGAAGCGAGAGATTGAGGGAAAATGCTACTGCAAAGGCGAAAATCACCGGGGCCATTTGTGCCTAATGAAGCGAGCTTCGTACCACTCATCATAAGATACATTGCTCGCGTATGTTCTTCATTGCTTTGATATTATGTGTATACCCAAGTTTACCGCTTTTAGGCGTTACAGAACGCACGTCGGAGTGCGTGCCTCGAACTCGATGTCATGCTCGCTTGTACTTGCGATTTCCAGTGCGCCGAAGTAACGGAAACGTCTTTTTCATTGTACCTGCAGTTCGCTTTGGTGAGCTTCCTCCTTTTTTGAAGCGTGGGTGGATTACGGAAGAAGCTTTTCCAGGTCCTTGATTTTCAGGAAACCCCGCCTCAACACCAACGAAAGAGGGGCGCTCTGTTGTGGCCTATGCGCACTCGCTTGCGGACGGCTCTCTTTGCACAACCCAGTTATGGCCAGGGTGGCGATGAGAGCGCTGGTGACGGCGTTTTCTCGCAACGCCGTCAGCTTCTCGGAGAAGACGATGAAGCTGCGCGTCAGCTGCTCTGCACGTTCGAGCCGAGAGCGAGAGAAGTAGACGCCGGCAAGAGCGACAGCGTCTGCGGTCGTCCATGCCTGAGCAGGTATAAATAAAAAATGTAGGAAAGCAAACGCCTCACGTCTTGCCCACAGATGTAAATGTAAACATTTGGCAGAAATCTGCCGGTCTGGGATAAATTATTACAATTGAAGGCACTCCAACAAAGTTTTGTTTTTAGTTTTTAATTGAAAAAAAACTGGCCCTACGATATCAGACCCGTTCGGTCTCTTCTTCAAGGGTGGACTGTCCAGCCGACTTCGAAGCTAACGACGGTGAATAGGGAGACAACCACTTAAAAGCACTAAAGTCGGAGCCGGCCGCACAGCCACCCACTAAAGCAGAGACCAAACGGGTCTCGAAACGTAGGGCGTCTCTAAAATTAAAAAAAACTAGAAACCAAACTTCACTACAGACCCTTTCTTTGTTATAATTTTAACCTACGCAGACAGCCTTCAGTCAAATATGTTTAACTTTAAATCACTGAGCGCTGACTACGGCCAAGAAGGAACAGCGCTAGCGAAGTGGTACGCCAACCTAACTTGGGATCTGTCAAGCTACAAGTACCAGCTCTCTTTCACGAAGACTTGTCAAGGCAATACGTGGACTTGATACCAAGCAGCGTACACCGCAAGCCCCTTGTTCAAACACCGCCGCGAAACAACATCATGGCAAAAGCCGAACGCCGCTTGGTGAAAACCGGAGTGCACGAGTGCTACGGCATTATCACGAAGAGGGAACTTGACCTGTACTTCCTCCGTAGAAAACTACAGCTCCGAAATATTTCAATAGCTGGATGAATTCGCGAGAAACGTCGCCTCAACTACACACGAGGTCCAAACAAACATCTATAAAGAAAAAAAAATTATAGCAGTTTCGCACTGTAGGGTGCCAAGTCTGAAGGAAATGCGAATCTGGGCAGCCTTCTTCCTTTCTCTTCGGTTTTATCTTTGATTCCTCCTCTCTTGCTTTCTTTTTCTCTATTTCTGTTCTTTCTGTCTGTTTTTCTTACTTTATTTCTATGCATTTCCTCTTTATCTAATTTTCTCTTTCTTGCTCTTTCTAGTGTTCTTCCTTTTTTTTCATTTTCTTTCTATTCCTCGCTTGCTTCCTCTTTTCTATTTTTATACGTGGTTTTGCCTGCGTTACGCCAAGCGACGACAGCATGCGGCAGCTCGGGCACTTTTCGCAGCTCGGGCACTTTTCGGCAGGTTTTACGGCAGTAACTCCGCCCCTCCCCCCTTAGTTAAGGAGTAACCACGTGGGGGGGTTAACAGTTAGTCTCTTTGAAGTTATTCTCAAAACGAAGCATTGGTTGGGGCAAAGTTACTCCCCAGAAGGGGCCATCTCGATACCCTTCTTCCTCCTTAACTTCTTAGCATGTATTCGGCACCAAAACCAGCACTACCCCATTGTGTACATTTTAAGGCGAAAGCCTTTAATGTCTCGTGGGATGTTCCAGTAGGAAACAACCGTCCATCACTGCGTGCTTTGCGCCCCCCAGGTTTCTCTCCTGTGCAACGCTGCGATGAGTGCCAGCGTCAACGCCGCCGCCAGTGTAAGCGTTAGCGCCCGCTGCTTCGCATCTACACATGGTTCCCTTTAGCGGTGGATGGTGTAATCTTTAAGGCGAAAGTCCTTTAATGTCTCATGCTCACGTCCGTCTGGTGTCCGGCCGACGTCCATCCGTCCGTCCGGCGTCCGTCTGTCCGTCCGTCCGTTTCTCTGTTTGTCTGTCCATCTGTCCGTCCGCCCGTCCGTCCGTCTCTAAATCCGTCCATGTCCGTCCGCCCGTCCGTCTGTCCATCCGAGCTCTGGCACGGAACCAGGTGGCCGCCGGGATGCGCAAACGGACGCCGGTCGCGTTGGACTCTATAGCGCTCGCGCTTTGCTTGCGTAGCGTCGCTGTGCCCAGAGTTTGCAATCATTCTCACCGACGCCGTCTCAATGGACCCAGGCGTTCACGGAATACACTTTCGAATTTACAAAGGGTCTGTGAATTTAAAAGCTGGAACGCGGATGGGGTTTGCACGATGCGCAAAGCGCGAGAAAATACTAACGCATGCGAACGGAGGAAGATGAGTCTCGCGTCTCGCTGCGATTCGCGGTAAAAAATTAAAAAAAGAAAACACGCACACATTCGGTTTGTGTGTTATATCACTGAGAGTGTAAAAGAAAAAAAAAGACATGGCATGATCAGTGGAATGGCCACACACTTTGGAATGTACAAAGTGGCCTTCAATTTTTTTTAGATAGTACAGTATGTAAACCTTCCTATGTGTTGTCCGCTCAATATATGTCGACTGCTGCCTTCGTCAACGAAGGCAGCAGTCGGCGTGTCGAAGAATAAACTCGATTAAACTCTCTATTTGGCCGAACTCATGACCGGGAAACTGAAAGCCAAATTACAGAAATCAAAGTAATTTGTACACTGATATCTGCGAACAGAGCGTCCGCCGTCGATAAAATTCATCATCGCTGCGTCACGCCGTCTTTTATACATCTCGCATCGAACTTTCCCAGCCTTATAATGGCAGTTCGCGTCCTGCTCGCAATCTTAACAGAATGTGATCTACTACAGTCGTGAAGCTTATCGAACGCGGAGGCGCGATCTGCGCCGAGCATTGCTGAAAGTCTTTGTTTGTTCGATTGGAATCCAAAGTGGATACGTTACCTAAATTCAAGAGCACAGAAGTGCCAAAAGTTCAACTTTCTAGTAAGTATGCATAGTGTTGTAACAATGTTTCAAGATACCGCGCCATATAGCTGAATGTTTCATTTGTAATAAAATAGGCAGCTTCGTTACGTTATTCCGTGATCGTCGCACTGAGTTTGAGTTCTATACCTAAATTCGTGTGTGCGTCGTATCTTTTGAAAGAGGAGGTTCCACGACCGCCATTTTTCGCTAGTGCCACAAGCTGGCGGCTTTAAAATCTTCGAGAATTGCTTGTCAAAATCCCAGTAGTATCTGCACTAGTATTTTCCAACCAGTCACCGTAGAACATGGGTGAACATCCACATATAACGTGGAATGCCACGCCACCACTACACATTCCTATGGAAATAGGAATGTGTAGTGCAGATACTACTGCGACATAGGGTGCCGCACTATTCACACCAGAGGATAGCGCGGCACCCTATGTATGCATACTAATCCATTTGAATAATATTATCTGTTCTATCGCGTCAGTTGTGTAATCATCTTGTAGCATTAAAAATACATAAGAGGTGTGTTTGAGATACAATATCTCTGGTGTCCCAATCAGAATATTGTAAAATCAATTTGATTTAAATAAAGTAGAAAAGAGCGCTAAAACACGGGACGAAGAAAGGACACAAACCACGGCGCTGTCCTTTCTTCGTCCCGTCTTTTAGCCCTGTTTTCTACTGGAAATCATGAACCAACCAGCCCAAATGCGTACCCTATTGAATTTAAATCGTTAGCTTTCTTTGGAAAACACATTGTAAGTTCATATTTTAGCAGGTATGCATGCTTTTGTCTTCGATCTAACAGAAATGCACTTGAGATGCGCTACCTGGCAAGCTTTGCGAAATTTTACCTCACAAGTGCATCCATCCTGTGAGTTAGAGCGCTGGACGTCTCAGGCAAATATGCCGGAGACGCGCCACCCAGATGACTAAAGCACCGCAGTCAATGGCCCCTACGACTAAAGGAAATAGTCATGCTCATACACTCCGGCAGTTTTCTCCGATCGCTGTGAGAACAGCCTAGCCACCCAGACATCGGCATTGACTTAGTGCCCAGTCATTACATGTTTTGGGGCGTCCGTTTTTCAATCGAAAATGCTGCGCACTTTTAAAACTACACCCGACTATAGGGAAAATTTCGGCAATGTAAAAAAAAAATTACGATGCCATCTTGCGCAAGCACCAAATACAGTCCTGGCAAAGGCACACCTGCGTGGCCGTTGCCTGTCGGCGCTACATTTTCTCCTCCTTCACGTTGAACACTTTGGGCAGGCATAGCGAGATGTGAGGGTTTGTGCTAATCAATAGAGATCAGGTCATGTCGCTCTTCCCTCCTGGCGAACCAATCCTTGAACCAATAAGGAGAAACGAAACTCTGACTCTTCATCATTTATTGGGAGATAACCTCCAGCTTCAGCATGGCCACGTGGTAAGCCGTGACTTGTGACGCAGCGTCATTCACTTCTTGCGGACCTGCACCTCCGATTCCTGCGATTCCTCCGACACCTCCACCGAGACCACCAGCCAGGGCCTCATTCGGAGCCATGATGATCACAGCTTGATTATGGAAGAAAGCAATACAAGGCCCAATTAGTGTAATAGTGTAAACGATCACCCAAAGAAAAGTGTCACGTAAGGCAGGAATAAATGTGGTGCCCTAGTTTGAAATTTACTTTAAAACAAAAATGAATCGTTCTGCTTTTTTTTCTAAAAGTGAAAACGTTTTTTTTTTGTGTGTAATCTGGGAGCGATTGTAAATAATTTCCATTGCCTAAACATCATGTAGCGTTCTACACGCAGTTCGTTATCCTCATCAAAAGTAATATATTTGCGCTTGTAAAGAGTTTGTGCAAAATACCCCGTTTCATCGTTGTGTACACAAAAAAGATATATCTCCCTTCATATTTTTACGCGCTTCAGGATTGCTGCCTATATGAGGAAGAGTTGCTACCCTACATCTGGAGCCAATGAGAACATAAGGCTGGACAATTTTTTAAAAATAAAAACAAAATTTTCCGTGATATGTCCTGAAGCAATGATACTAAGATAATTTTTTGTTATCTTCAGTAGGTAAAGCTACAACACAGATATATCAAGTGCTTTCGTTTACAACATCATGTAAAACCGCGGATTTGTTAGAAATGACTCCAAAAGCATTACCTATTACAACAGCAACAACCAGCAGCAGGTCCATTCCAAGAAGTCTGTTCATGATGATTTCTGCTGCATGAGAATCACAGGATATGGGCTAATGAGTCACTAGCACCTCTCATGCAAATTTCATTGAAAATAAATTGTTGGTTTTATTTCCTCTTAGCAATCGCCATTACACAACCATCACAACCTGCTGAGCAGTTTTATTTGCAAAAATTGTACTGCAAAACATGACCTGTAATTTTACAAGCGGAAAAGTTCGAAATAGCCGTGCATAACCATGCATGCAAACACGCGTTTTTTTACTTTAGCAATGCCATTTCATTGTAGCATATACCGCAAAATTTCTTTAAAATTCCAGTTCACTAGTCATATACCGGTTAATGGCTTCAAAATGTTCCTGGCAATTTCTAAATCATTCAAGCGCTTCTTATGCTACCACATTTTATATTTTAATGGTTTTTTTCTTATGGGTATATTAGTTTAGCCTAGATCAGCGTATTACACAGCAGACAATAACACTAGCCGACAGTGTGATCTCACCTGTAGTAGGATTCGCAAGCGCTGAGTCTCTCTCCTTGTAGATTTGCGAATCTGCGGACTTTAGACAGCGACTTATATACAAAAAGGGTGGCTTGTCCGACAAATTTGAATATATAAAAAACAGCGGAAAAGAAAAATGAAATGTGCTGATCATGACACACATTTCCTTTATCCGATCCATCAATGATAAGCCTGTTGAAATCCCCCCCCAACGGATGTGAAATTCAACACTCGAGACTAAAAGCAGTGCTTCAAATTACGGCCATAATTCTGCTCACATGCATTTATTCCTGTTTTTGGGGCAAAGTACACTCAACCTGCTGCAGAAACTCATAGTGAACTTTTCGATTGAACTATTTGGTCGCAATCCCCCCTCGTTTCTTGTGCGCTTTACAGAACTATGTTCGTGTGTATTTATTGGTCCGCACGGCAAAGACGCTGACATGATCAAGTTTTTTTTTTTAATCTGTCCGTACTGCTTCTCCGATAACATCACGCCATTCGTGCGTTAAACCCGAAATACTTGAAGCTGACTACACTTGAAATGTAGCGAAACAGCCATTTGGGCTAGTTGGTAACGATTTATTTTTAATGCAACAATTGGGGCGCAGTACGGAACAGGGACTAGGGAAAACAACAATGACACCAGCACACACTCGCAATTGGAAGTATCTTGAAGATGCAGCCCAAGCATTGCGTACAAATTTAGCACATGGCAGAGTTTCACTCGTCTAAAAACGGAATGACTGTCCCCATTAGAAAAGAAATCAGGAAGACGAAAGCGTCAAAACGAAAAACGAAAGAAGTCGAAGAAGAGAAATTGGGGGACCTTTAAACTTCGCCTTTAACAGTTGAACGCGATAGCGATATCATGTCTCTTGTGCGTACTTCAACCACTCAGTGCATACTTTTTATTGTATGATGTTACTCGAAAAGTTTAAATTGTGGATTACTACAATGTAATCGATAGAGTTAAAAGTGGCTTGTATCCGTGAAGCATTCGCATATGGCTGCATTCTGTGTGATGGGTAGCATGCTTCAAAGCACGAAGAATTATGCGCGTTAAATGTTTTGGAACTTGCAGTGCATCCACTACGTGGTCTTACGTCTGTGCCTTTTGTTACGTCTGTGCCTTGTGTAATGGGTGGCCGGCTTAAAACCACGAAATCGTTATAATAATGACATGTTCTGACGCCCGATGGATATTACTGCGATATTACATGTTGTATTGTGAAGCCTGTATACAGGACGCGTGCGTTTGTAGAGCATGGATGTTATTTTCACTGCATTTCCAAGCAGCGGAAGTTATTGTCGCTGCATTTCCAAGCAGACGCGTGGCTGTGTGGTAGAACGCCTGCTTGCCACGCAAGCGGCCTGGGTTCGATCCTCACTCGGACCCGGAAATTTTTATTAATTTTTTTTGCACATTTCTTGATTTTTCGTTCACTGAAGAGATGATGACTTTTCGCTCACAAGCAACGACGCCGACGCCGGCATTTCTCCGAAACGAGCTCTTTAACGCTATCGCGTTAAAAAACAAACATCGGGGGGACGGGTGATGAGAACCAAAAAGTTTATTGCAGCGTCTTGATCAAATAAAAGTACTCCTTCTCTGACAGGTCAGTAGACGAGTGGCTGACACATCGTTCCCCGTATCAACTGATGTGAACAACTTCGAATATTTTGCGGGCGGTATTATCTAGGTGCCTAGATAGAACGGTCGCGTCAACGAAAATGGTGAGCAGCCGCTTGTCGTGCTGTTCCGCGGCAAGCGGAAACCTTCCCTTGACGCCACCTCTCTTTTCATCATCATCATCATCATCATCATCATCGTCATTCTCAGCCTGTGTGAATCCACTGCTCTATGAAGGCCTCTCCCAATAACCGCCAGTTTACCCTATCCTGTCCCGATTCCAATTTATCCCTGCGAACTTACTAATTTCGTCACTCCATCTACGACATGTGGTGCGGAGAGCATATCGGATTTAGCGCGTGCCATGATTACTGCTCGCTATCTGCTGACTTGGCCTAAATGGGCGCCTTGAAAACATTGCGTCAACATACCTGGGAAGTGTCCCATTTCACCCGTTTACTGAAGAGAGCGTAGTGGCTCGCTTGCAGTGCCGAAATAGATTTTTGCTGCGCTAAATATTGAGTTTTCTTCAACGAACCATTCTCGGGCATGATTCTGGCTGGTGGTGGTAGCCTTAATAGGCCTTCCCCGACTGCGGTTTGGCTCCCTTGGTAACAATTCTGTAGCTGTTACAGTCCACCGGTTGTCTGTTCTACGGATTGCGTGACCAGACCAGGTCCATTTCTTCGCTTAATATCAACGAGGATATCTGCAACTCCTGCCTGTTCTCTTACAAATTTTGTCATCCTCCGATCTCTCAATGTTATTCCTATCATTCTACGTTCCATTTCACGCTGCCTGGTGCTTAGCTTCGTTTCTCGTTATTACTGCAGATTTGGTTCGTCAGGAGGGAAGAGCGAGATGACCTGATCACTATTCACTCCCCATCGTCATTAATTACTCTTTTCCCTCCCCTTTCCCGTCCCCCATACTATCGCTCAGGCCGACCTCTCTACCTTTCTGTAAATAAACATATCTGTCTCTCTGTACCACTCTTCACTGTGTTTCAAACACTCACAATAAAAAAAATCGTCGAAATTAGCGCCGCTCTTACTGTCTGTAGCGTCAAACGAGGTATTGAAGAAGGCTTGTATTAGTTTTTACTTTGCTACGACATTGGCATGCACAGCATATCGGATTTAGCGCGTACCATGATTACTGTTCGCTATCTGCTTACTTGGCCTAAATGGGCGCCTTGAAAACACTGCGTCAACATACCTGGGAAGTGTCCCATTTCACCCGTTTACTAAAGAGAGCCTAGTGGCTCACTTGCAATACAGAAATATATTTTTTCGCTGCGCTTATTATTGAGTTTTCTTCCACGAACCATTCTAGGGCGTAATTCTGTTGGTGGTGGTAGCCCTAATTGGCCAGGCTATCGCACCGATACAATCATCCATATACAGTATTTTCATTTTTATTGTAGCGCAGATTCTATTTCCAAAAGCGCCGTCAAACGATGTTCACTTTAGGTGTAGCTAATTACTGCCGCCGGGAACTCGCGTTGGCTGATGTATGCGCCTCGTGTGCCACCGATGGCGGCGCTGCGAACGGCGCTCCAGTGACGCAAGGGCGGGGATTCGGCTTTTGTCGTCTGCTACGCTCTGGCTACAACAGCAGCATTTTCGTTATAGTTCGCCTCGCGTCGCACGGCGTTCCTCGACTATTAGCTGCACTTTCTTCTTATGATATTTCTTGAAATGACTGCTAGCATTACATGAGTTTAAGAAACGTTAACATTTAACATATCTTCTGTATACCGACAGTCATCGCGGTCTGGTTCATGCCCCCGAGTTCGTAGCGTCGCTCACTGGGCTGGATGGCGTTGAAATAGCTGACGTTAAAGCGCGAACGCCCCCGCCAAGTGAGTTAACCCTTTCCTGCCCGAGAAAAATATAATAGAAAAATTGCTCACTTGCTCAAAAATTATTGATGTGTGCTCTGTTGTTATTAGGTTTTCAAAGGTTAAACTGTAAGAATTGGTGTTTTTGCCCCAGAAAACAGACCCGCACATATGTGCGGGCTGGGCTTTTATTCATGTGATTCACTGCAGCGAGGAATGCACTCATAACGGCTAAGACAAAGCAAAAAATGCGTGGTCAGCGCTGCGAATGCAACATTTTAGAGTATTGTGTGTCACTTGTGAGGCACAGGTATAAGTTGCACTTCACACAAAGCGTCCTTGAACAAGAAGCTACACTTGACAGCCTGCAGTGCTGTGCAGATGTGAAGCCGTATACTGATCGCCAGTGGTACAGCTGAGTCTAATCGCTTGGCTATGCCGGGTGCCTTTTACACTCCAAAAAAGTTGTCTAAGGATTCATCTTGCGACACACTTTTCTTTCCGCTTTCGATTCTTGGGCGCCTGGTGACGAGCAATGTTTTTCAGAGATGAAATGCAGCCCATGATCAGGTGCATACCTAAAGTTGCTTGATATTTTGCAGAGTTCCTTGCAAGGTTTTTCTACGTCTACAACTAGGGCACACTGCCGTTTTGTCAGCAATAGCTTCAACAATCGTTGCATTAAATTAGTATGAGAAAGTCGGCAAAGAGTTCTTGACAAGAACAACAACGTCGGGTGTCTCACCACTTCCAAGCAGGTGAGGCTTTGCAGCCGAATATGTCTTTTTCCAAAAGACATCCATTTCACTGAAACTGGCAGGATAGGGTGACTGGTCACCTGACCAAGTTATTACGGAGGCGACTGCTAAAAAACTCGCCTTCCATACTCCAGTTTTCATCACTAAGTTGGCTCGAACCACGAATATGAATCTCTGTCAATTCGTCAACGTGGTCTCTACCCAATTCTGACGCAAGACATCAGGAGGCTCAATATCTCTTCTATATCTTCATTCTCTGGTTTGAAAATATCGGCTGTGAAAAAAAAAGAAAATTGAGCCCCCACAGACGCTTGTTCCCTAAGTTAGATAATTTGAGCAATTTTAACCATCAATGTTATTTATTATCCTTAGAATTTCACTGGCGGTACTGCAACTCTATATGATAGGCAATGTAAAATCTAATTCTTTGAAATATAATGGACGTTGTCTCAACACATTCACAAATGGTGTAAATGGTGATCACAATTCACGCACATCACTTCGCATCGCGAACTTCAGAGATGAAAAAACATCAGGAAACACCAACCAAAGAAGTGCCAATAAGATGCCAAGAAAGTTATTCGCAATAAAAAAACAGAATGTGCAGGCGCAACCGCGCGCGAAAGAGCCAACCTGCGCCGCCCTGCCGTGCACTTGACGAAGACTAAAGCCCAGCCCGCACAAACGTGCGGGTGACTTTTTCTCGCGTGATTACACAGCGTGTGTGGTAAGAACGCGTGAATTTTTTAGCGAAGCATGTTTTTCTAAGTCTTAATATTCCTTTCATATGCATACACTCCCGAAAAAAAAAATGTATAACAAGAAGGAGCGTTGATTTACACGTCTGAGGTAGCTGCTGTCGGCGCACGTGCTCAGACGGCATTTTTCATGGAAGATTACTCGCCCTCTGGTGTCGAAATTATTGAACTACTGAAACAGATATATTCCCGTAAACATTGACTTCAGCGGCACAGAGCTATGAAACCGAAACTGAAACAGGTGCCGTTTCGTGAGCGTCTTTATTGACCCGCACATTTGTGCGGGTCGGGCCGTAGAGGGTTAAAGAGCCTCTCCGCTGCTTTGAAATCGCAGCACGATCAATTTTGAGGCTTATTCGCAAAGATTAGCGTTGTGTAAACAGACTTGAGATGAACGAAAATTCACGCTCCACTCCCAATTGTAGTCATGTGTACTTGTGCAGACACGACAGCCGATAAAATGAAATCGATAACTTCATGGACCAGCGGGTTACTGCGGACCACTAGCATAGATTGGGCGAGCTGGATGCAAATAAGATCGCTCGGAATGAAACGCCAGCAGTGGTGCGCGTGGTACAGTTCGACTCTTATGAGTAGAGATTTATACGTTCATGAGCCGCATTCATGTTTTCGATCGCGCAGTGCTGCCTACTCGACTGTGCGAGCCTGCCACTGGTAATGACATGATGGCGCGCACTATATTTCTAATGTTTGGGCAACGCGATCCGCTGCAGTGTTCGCGTTTCACTTGACACCGATAGTACAGCTTCGTAAACATTAGGAAAAATCGGCGAATGTGTCCAGGAAGAGAAGAAAGAGAGCTCTTTCCCACCATTCTTTTGGCCCCCCGTGGCTGATTATTGCTATTCTTTACCGTGTTGTAACAAGATTGAATATTTTAAGGTGAGAGCCTTAGATTCCTCATCAAATGCGAAGATTGACCGTCGGCGTGCCCCGTCGCCAGCGTCAACACGAGTGATGCGAAAATTCATCCCATGATCACGTCATCATGGCATCCCAGACCGACAAAACTTGTGACGTCATAACGTCATGTCACATGATTACGTCATCACATGACATTGTCGCTTTGCATTGCCTCCGTGATTGGTGGGCCGATCTCGGGGGCGATGCAAAACCAGGTGATGTGTAGAAAGCTTCAATGCAAAACCACGTTACGTCCAGAAAGCATTCGAGGGGGGGCGGCGAAGGAACAATACATCGACTCAAGAAAAAGATGGCTTTCGTCTTCGAGTCAACTTAGGCAAATGCATAAGGAACTCGAGTCTCGTTAGTACAGTGATCGCACCAAGCCACATCAGGAGTCGACCGTTGAGACTGAGTTACAGTATTTTATTGCAAATACATCTTTCGATGCGAAAGCTTTATATTTATCAACGGTTAGTGTGATTACACTAATTCTGTTCAGCATGTTTTCAGACCACCGTGAACGAGTGAACAAACGACGATTTATTAACGTAAGGATTAAAATATGTTGCAAAACAATAGAACAAAAACAAAAGAAAATCACTCCGGACAACCTACCGATAATTTCATATCCCCGTCGTGCATCCCCTTTAGACTAACCCTGTTTATTTCGTGTTTCAATTTAAAGTACTTACGACGCGCTTACACAGCAGCTGCTAAAATGTGTGTTTAATCAAACGTTGTTGCCGGTAACACCACTTAATTTATGTGAATGACATCACACGTCGTTTGTCATGCTCCAAACATATGAATTGAATATAAGGAGCAGGCTTGGCAACCGAACACACGCAGCACGCGGTATGCATTTATTGCGCTTTAGCGCAGACATGGAAGCTGAAGCCCGAACGCTGAAATCAGTTATCGAAAACGGGCAGGAAAGTCATTTTGAGTGCGCCACGGCCATAGAACAGTCGCGAAAAGAAAAATTCACCATAGAAGCAGATGTACACATGGATGGCTAGCAGACGACACCAGGAGCAATCGACACAGAACGTGCTCCTGACGGCAACTCCGCTCGATTTCGCTGTGCATTTTGCTTGAACATTCAGTACAAATTGCTTTATCAACTCGCCCACCGATGTTTCAATAACTCGAGCGCGATAGACAGGCTGGCAGCGTCGAGCAGCCTTCACGTAGCGATCGCGCGCGCGAAGAGCTGCAACCGAGTCCTCTCCCTGACGTCACACGCGAGAGGGCGCCACTCCAAGATCTCGAGGCGAATACGTGTCGCGGGTTGCCTTCACGTGCGCTAGACATAATTGCACAGCAGCTAGCTGTGCAGCAAAGATCAAGCTCCACTGTGCATTGGATGCTTGAAACAACTCTAAACAGCCTCCTGAAATTTCTAAATAAAATTCGTGACCAAATTAAAAAATATACATATATAGCGCCTCAGGACAGAGGTACACATATGTACCACTTTTTCCTCAGAATCTATTTTCTCGAGTTTCTTAGAAATACGGTCAAACATTTTTCTAAGTCATTCTCAATGTTGTTCTGCAGATTTTAAAGAATTTTTTTTTATTTTAAAGGTAGAGCTTCACCAAGGGTTAATTAAGCATCGGTCAGTTAGGCGCATGTATACATGGGCGCATGACAGTGGGATCAGGTACACGACACGTAGTCTACCTGATACCACTGTCGTGTGGCCGTGTATACGGGGGGCGGAGGGGGGGTAAATGTGATAAATGGTTAAATATTACTTCGCAGGAGCGTAAGTGAGCGATAGCGTACAGGCAAGGTGCCCACTTTGCGCAGCATTGCACCACGTGCGGCTGTTCACCCTTTTTCGTTGACGCGACGGTTCCTTCTAGGCACCCATGTAAAACCACCCGTGAATTAATCGAAGCTTCAACAGCAAGAGATGCGGGGAACGATGCGTCAGCCAACCGTCTATTGCCCTATCAGAGAAGGGGTACTTTTATTTGATTCACACGCTGCACTAAACATTTTGGTTCTCATCACGCCTCCACCGATGTGTTTTGTTTCCTTTGAATTTTCTCGTTTGTCGTTTAGATGCATGCGTCTTAATGTTTTCGCATCTAATAGGGATGGTCATTCTGCTTTTTAGGCGAGAGAAACTGTACTACGTGCTAAATGTGTAAGCTATATATGTGTTGCCCCTTATATCAGAGGCGTAGCCAAGGGGGCTTTGAAGGTTGAAGACCCCCCCCCCCCCCCTAAATTTTTCAATTTTGCTTGCGTATATCTATACGGCACACATACAAACGCACGCAAAAAGATACATAAACTATGGTTGAACCCCCCTGCCCCCCCCCCCCCCCTCGAATAAAAGGCTACGCGCTTGCCTTCTATGTATTTCGAGTGGCGAGTGTGCTCCTGTGTTGTCATTCTCTTCTCTTATCCCTGATCCGTACAGCGGCCCACATTTTTTTAAAGGATCCCTACGATGAAGCCCAAATGGCTGTATTGATACCTTTGAACTTCAGTGAGACTAAGGTGTTTGGTGTTCAACGCACGAAAACCGTGATCTCATTGGGTCTGCAGCACGCAGACATTTGTAAAACAAAACTTCACAGGTTCTTTGCCGTGCAAACAGATCATCACAGCTTCTTTGCCGTGCAAAGCAATAAATGCACACTAATTAAGGCCCGTAAAGCACACACGAAATCTGGGAGGTTGCGACCAAATAGTTTAGTCGACATCGAGAACACTGCATACACTATTAGTTTCCGCCGCAGGTTCAGTGTACTTTGCCCCACAATTAGGAATAAGTGCATGTGCGCAGAGTTGTGGCCGTAATTGGCAGCACTGGCTTTTGGTCTTGAGTGCTGCGTATCACATCCGTTGGGGGAATTTCAAAAGGATAATTTGAGATGGAACGGAAAAAGGAAATGTCTATCATATGCGGCTCATTTGATTTCTATTTTTTGCTTTTCTTTATACATTTAATTGGGCCGCAGAAGCGGCCCTTTTTGTATATAGGTCGCGGTCTAAAGTGCGAAGATTCGCAAATCTACAAGGAGAGACACTCAGCGCTTGCGAATCCTACTACAGGTGAGATGACACTGTCTGGCTGTGTTATTGTCTGCTGTGTAATACGCTGATCTAGGCTTAAATATTATACCCATAGAAAAAAAAACATTAAAATGTAAAATGTGGTCGCATAAGAAGCATTTGAAAGGTTCAGAAATTGCCAGGATAATTTTGAGGCCATTAACCAGTATATGACCAGTGAGCTGGAATTTTTAAGGTATTTTGCGGTACATGTTATAATCAAATGACATTGCTGAAGTTAAAAAAGTGTGTTTGCATGCATGGCATTGGAAGGCTATTTCCAACCTTTCCCCTTGGAAACTTATAAGCCTCGTTTAACACAATAATTTTTGCAAATAAAACTGCTCAGGAGGCTGTGATGGTTATGCACTGTTGATTAGTAAGAAGAATTAAAACCAACATTGTACTTTCAGTGAAATTCTCATGAGAGGTGCTAGTGACTCATTAGCCCACAACCTGTGATTCTCATGCAGCAGAAATCATCATGAACCGGCTGCTTGGAATGGACCTCCTGCTGGTTGTTGCTATTGTAATAGGTAATGCTACCGGAATAATTTCAAACAAACACGTCCTTAAATTTGACACAATTTTGTAAACGAAGTCAATTGATTATCTGCGTTGTAGCTTTACCTAATGAACATAACAAAAATTTATCTCAATATCATTCATTCGCAATATATATAATGAAAAATTTAGTTTTCATGAAAAACATCGGTCAGACTATGTTATGGTTGGTTCCAGAGGCAGGATGAGGCAACTATTTTTTATATACTCAGCAATCTGAAACACATCGATATGACCTACATCGGTGTTCTTCATTTACACAACGATAAAACAATGTATTTTGCAGATACTGTTTTAAGCGCAAATATATTACTTATGACGATGATGACCAACCTTGTTTAGAAAGCAACATGACGTTTAGGAAAACTGCTTTATTTACAGTCGCTCCCCGATTACACCAAAAACAAAGTAAGTTCTCCTTTGTAAGCTATAAGGATTAATTTTTTTAAAAGTAAACTTTAAGCTGGGGTGCCATATTTATTCATGCCTTACGTGACACTTTTTTACGCTGATCGTTTACCCTAATAGACTAATTTGGCCTTGCATTGCTTTATTCCATAATCAAGCTGTCATCATCATGGCTCCGAATGAGGTCTTGGCTGGTGGTCTAGGTGGAGGTGTCGGAGGAATCGCAGGAATCGGAGGTGCAGGTCGCAAGAAGTGAATGGCGCTGCGTCACAAATCATGGCTTACCACGTGGCCATGCTGAAGTTGGCGGGTTCGCTTCAAATAAATGATGAAGAGCCAGAGTTTCGTTTCTCGTTATTGATTCAAGGATTGGTTCGCCAAGTGGAAAGAGCCAGATGAGCTGATCTCCATTGACTAACACGACCCCGCACATTTCACTATGCCTGCCCAGAGTGTTCAACGTGAAAGAGGAGAAAATAAAGCGCCGATAGGCAACGGCCATGCAGGTGGGCCTTTGCCAGGACTGTATTTGGTGCTTGCGAGAGATGGCATGGTCATTCATTTTGATTACATTGGCCCAATTTACTTTGTAGTCGGCGTAGTTTTAGAGGTCTGAAGAACTTTCTATACAAAAACGGGACGCCCAGAAATTTTCATGACTGGGCGCTCATTCCATGCTGACGTCTGAGGAGGCAAGCTGTTCACCGCGCCTTCGCAGAACGCTGTATGAGCACAACTATTTCTTCAGTCTCAGGGGCCATGGCTGCGGTGCTTTCGTCATCTCTGCGGCGCGTCTTCGGAATACTTGCCTGAGACGTCCAGCGCTCTAACTCACAGTATGCCGTGCGCTTGTGAGTTCAAATGTGGTACAGCTTGTAAGCTAACGGATGTCAAATCCATTGTTGTAACATGGGAAACAAAAGCATTACCACCTACTGAAAATCCGGCAGACCCCACGCGTTTTGAGAATCGATGTAATGCGAAACAGCCAGCAAGGAGTAAATTAGGCTGTACATAACGTGCAAGTCATGATTTGAATCTTAGGAGCTGTCATTTATGTTCATCATAGAGTAACGTGATGCAATACCAATTTTGGTGTATATCAAGCTAGTGAAACGGCCACGAGCCCACCATTAGCGTGGCATGTAAATCATGTTGTACATGACATGAATGTCACGATTTTCATGTTACCGCCTGTCATTTATGTTCGGTATATATTCACGTCACCCAATATCAAATATGATACATATCAAGCTAACGAGACAGCAACAAATGCACCATGTCCCTGACATATATGTGATGCTAGAAAAGACATGCACCTCATTACTTTCCTATTACAACCTGTCAGATATGTTAGTAATTGCAGAAATGTCTGGTTATACCAATTGTGGTAGACATGAAGTTCACGAAACGGCCGCCAGAGCACCACAGCCACGGCATGGAAACCATGCCGTTTATGACAAGTAACTCACGATTTTCACGATATGACCAGTCAGTTATGTTTGTAATATAGTAATGTTAGGCTTTACCAATTTTCGTATAAATCCCATTAACGATACGGTCCTGGGAGCCCATACTCGTAGGCGGCTAGATAGATAGATGGATGGATGGATGGATGGATAGATAGATAGATAGATAGATAGATAGATAGATAGATAGATAGATAGATAGATAGATAGATAGATAGATAGATACGATCAAAGTCGCCGAAGTTCGCTTAGAAATGCTTCGCATTTAATATGCACTTACAATTTCTTTTGAAATAAAGCTAATGATTTTATTCAAATTAGTGTTACAATAATATGTTTCCTACACCACACCACTTGTATCATTTAAGCTTTATAATGTGATTATTAAACCGATGTGATACAACCGATAATGTAATTCAATGGATTAATGTACATACATAGAATGCCGCACTGCATCCGCGCTCCTCACACTGCCTGGAGTTCGGATGCAGGGCTCTGTTTGATGAGACTGTGGTCTGGTCTCGCACGAAAGAACAGCAGAAGAAGGAAATAGTTGAGGCCTGTAGCATAGCATTTGGAGAATTTGTCGCATGCGTAAGCATTCCAACTTTGTCGCTAAGCAAAGCAGACACTGAATTACTGAGAGACATTCCCGGCCTTTGCAAACAAGAGCGCGCCGAGGAACGCCGTGCAGCACTGACACGCGCAACATGTTTCATTGCAGTTCCACTTCACAAGTTTGTTTTAGGGGCGAAGCTCCTTAGGGTGTGGGTCGTTCCCTCCTCTGTAATAGTATGTTGTAGTAGCCACTTCTAGTTAGTTTTAAGAATTGCTCACTAATGGCGTTGTGTGTATATGTCCTTGGAAATAATATCACTAGATGGCGTTAGTGGTTTTCCTTACTTCACGATTACCGTGGATACATGGCGCTGTTATAATTGGGATCGTTGGGCCGACGCGGTACTCGGAGTCGAGCACCGGAGGTGGACTCCGGTGCTCGACTCCGAGTACCGGAGTCGAGCACCTGAACTTCACCTCACCGTGATCAACGGTGAGGTGAACTTCACCAGAGAGGAGGTAGTCAGCTCCTAGTATCATGTCAGCGGGCAGGTCCTCGAATACGGGAACGCCGACAAGGAACATGCTTCCGGCTTCGGTTTGGAAATGCACGTCGAGCTTACCGACTGGCAATGCACAACCACCGAGGACACGCAGGGGTGCCTCGGGCCAAGGTTGGAGGTTGGCTGGGGCTCGGTACCGATGCAGAGCCCCGTGCGTTGAGCGCGGAGCATGCGGCGGCTCCGGTACTCACGGCGGCACAACCCATAGCCAAGGACGCGTCGACGGCGTCCGTTGGAGGCCGATGGGATGATAGAGTCCACTTCACGGGAACCGCGCCGATGGGAGCGTTAACCACGTTCCCAGACGAGAGGAGCCCGTGTGGTGCCGTAGCGGGAACTGGTATCGCGGCGCCGATGAATGAAAGTCGAGCCGCCAAGGAGGCCTGGACGCCATCCCCGGTCGGCGTTCGCAGAGCCGGAAGGTTACGGGGCGACGAGGAGGCATAGACGCTGTCCCCGAACTGTGTTTGGTGCGGTGGCAGGTGGGCGGGTTCCATGGCCGAGGAAGCGTGGACGGCTTTCCTGGGAGGGCCTGTCCGGAACGCCGAGGACGCACGAGCACACGGTGGCGTCTGCCCTTAAAGCTTCATGTTCGAAGACTGCTCTCCGGAGCTCCGCCCCACTCATCATCATTCACCTCGTGGATATGCTGTGAATTTTTTTAAATGCGAATGCATTTCATAGTCGGGCTATGTCAGGCATCCGGCGGCGGCGTCCGCGGGGAGGAGGACAGGTTGAGGAGGTGTCCGCGCGCCGGCAGGTGTTAGCTCTCCGCTCTCACTCCCTCTACCATAGCAACAGCTGCGGGCGCGCGCGCTTATCCTCGCCCCTAGCAAAGTGGAGAGGAGGAGCGCGCTCTGGCGCGTGAGGGCGCTCGCATCGGAGGAGCTCGGCGGAGCTCCCGCGATAAAAAAAAGGCGCTGCGCCGTGCTCCCGACCGGGCTGCAGAAATTAGGCGCCTTTTCCTTCTTCGAACCACAACCACCATATATAAATGGAGTGAAGCGCGTGCGAAATGCATTCGCATTTCCTCACGATTCCCTTCGGGGAGGTGGGGGGCATTTTTTTTCACATTTCTGGTTTTGCACACTCCCGTTTTCTCTCGCGCTCTTCCTGAGTACTGCCGTACGTGCACAACGTGAGCCGTATTTTGAAAAAGGTGGCCACTAGGCATGGAATTCATGTTGTGTCTTCCGTTCCAAATAAACTAGCACGGCTGTGCCAGCAAACCTCTCGCGCTATGCAGCAAGGGTGCAAAACAGGCACGTGAAACCCTTCAGGCGGTGAGCCGAAGGTGTTGTCTACCAAACTGCCATGAGCGGTAGCAAGTCCTACATAGTACAACCAGGACGATCTATTAATGACCGCTTGAGACAGCCATGCCAATAGCATTGGTAAAAATTGATGGTGCGCATCTTCCGGCGCGTGTTAAGGCATGCTCATGTACGCCACGTTTCGAGCAAGGTAAGATTGTTGGCAGGAGCAGAGACCAAACGGCGAGAGAACTTTTAGAAGCATTTCATATTCGAAGGAATGGGTCCGCCTGTGTTATTGATACTTCAATTGTATTATATCAATCTGAGAAATCCTTTAATCGGCAGCTTACGTACTGATAACATGACGTCACACTTTTATGTCAATGCGCATGCGTGGGAGTTTTCTTGATTTCCAGCCTTTGCTGGCAATAAAACGTTGGTAGTTCGGCGCTCCTCTGTCTCTTCCCTCTGCCTTTTTCATGTTTTTTATCGTTGCGCCAGAATTTATATGTTCAGCAAACTCAGGCACCAGCTCGCCCAAGAACATGTTCTTCTTGAACACCGATATCTTCTATTTGTTATGCCCTTCAGATTACTGCCTGTATCAGGAATAGTTGCTCGCCCTGCCTCTGGAAACTATTGAGAAGATAGGCTGAACGATATAAAAAAAACTAAATTTTCCGTCAGATATTTTTAACCTACGCTACTGAGATAAATTTTTGTTATCTGAATAGGTGAAGCTACAACGCAGATATATCAAGTCCTTTCATATACAAAATTCTGTAATATCTAACCGCGTATTTCTTTTAAATAACTCCAGTAGCATTACCTATTGCAATACCAACCACGAGAAGCAGGTCCATTCCAATCAGGCGCTTCATGATGATTTCTGCTGCATGAGAATCACATATTTTGGGCTAATGAGTCACTAGTAGCTCTCATGCAAATTTCACAGTGTCATCTCACCTGTATTACGATTCCTCAAGTGTTAAGGGTCTCTCCTTGTAGATTCGCGAATCCCAGAATTTCAGACAGCGACTTATATGCAAACAGAGTCGGTTGTGTAACTCATATAAATGTATAAAAAAGAGTGAAAAAGAGAAATCAAATGAGTGGCATATGACACGCATTTTCTTTTTCCGATACATCAGTTGTTGCAACTTCCGAAGAAGAAGAAGTTGCTCCGTTCACGCGCGGCGCAATGCTTCGAGACACGTTCAGTTTTGCCCGTTTGACCATCAGGTCGAGCATTGAGTCTTCTACCGCATTAAGGGGGGATCGAGGGCAAAATCGACTGAAAATGCGACTTTTCAATTTTCATAGCACGATATTCCTGTATTACTGAAAAGTGCTTCCACGAAGTAGCGCCTTTTTACACACAGTGGAAAGCGTTTAAAAATGGCCCCAAACGCGCCTTATCCCGTGACTGCACCGCGGCAAGTCGTACTTTAAATGGCGTTTTCTCCAAACACTACTTTTCGTCGGAAAAGGAGCATTTTCTCTGTAACCACTCAAGCTATCAAGTGCAAACTTTTGTGACTTCTTTCTGAATAACATGCGCCCTTTCTGAAGCAAAAGAATGCCGTTGCGACCAGAATTATATTTTTAAGAAAGTTCTTCTTTAAGAAAAAAGCCCTAAAATGCTAGCCATCAAACATCTAAATTTGTAACTAAAGAATGGTCATGCCTACAATTACTATTTTGGTTCAGAAGGATACCCTGGGCACATGTAATAACCGGAAGAGATTTCACCATTTTACATGCAAAATCTTTTTCACAAATGTTCCTTCAAAAATAAAAATAGTAAAATGACAATTTTTTATTATTTTTAGAATGGCTTTGTATTTTCTTGCCAAATTCATAAAACGTCTAGTAAAATCTCCATTCAAGCCACTTGCAAAATTTTGTGGTGTTTGCTTTAAAAATAACAACGCGATGGACAGTAGTAGTTGCACACCTGTCTTTGCTATCCATCCCCCCCTTAAAGCCTTTTTACAGCGAAAGCTGTTATGAGATCACAACAAGGGTCGTTTCTGCGCCGTAGTTGTCCGCCGCCGCCGCCGCCGCTGCCACCGCCGCCGCCGCCGGTGTCCGCAACCAATATCGCACGAAATAAGAAAAAAAACTAAATAAAAAACTCCTGTGACAGAATGGGAATCGAACCCGGGTCCTCTGCGTGGCAGCCCAGCACTCTACCACTGAGCTACGCCACTGCTTGAAACTGCGGTGCAAACTGACCCTACGCAGGCTTCATATCGGGTCAGGAATCACGTTAACGTGTGTTGTAAAGCGTTTTAGAGCAGTAAAGTAAGAACCAGGCGTCACACAATGCGAATTGCGTAACGAGTAGGTCGTTCAATGCTCCAACCCATTACAAAAGCCTGAGGCATAATTCTTCATCGTCGTCAGCCACAGCATCAACAAAGAAAGTGCACATAATTCGTTACAAGAGTGTAGCGGGCACCGCCCTTTTCTGAAGAATGACTAAGAATGGCATAGTAGACGCTTCCCCACTACACAAAAATTATGATGATTTATTGCGTAGTGGGTACCATGCAAGTGGGCTTGCAGTAGTTTCCCCAAGAGTGTTTAAAAGAGGCTAAAGGCGGCTCTCCCAGCTTTCGCTGTGGCTGTGCTGCGCGGTTCTGCGCAGGCCTGGCGGTTTTTTTTCTTCACCGAAGGCGTTTGTCTCTTCAAAGTGGTGCCGGAAACCCGCCGGGAGCCATCGAACGACGGCATCCACAGCAACCGAGGGCAGACAAGCGTCTGATTACCATCTCGACCGGCCCAATCGTCCAGGCTGCCACGTCTCAACCGACCGCCGTCATGGACTCGCTTAAAGGCAAGCGCAAAGCTCATCGCACCCTTTTAACGAAGTTGGTAAATGAAATCGAGGCGGCTATTTCAAATGACGGTGCAAGCTTGCATGATCTTCAGGTACTCGCAGACCGATTGGAAGGTATCACCGGCGAGCTGAAATCTATTGATCGGGAGATAGAGCCGTATTTAACGGGCCCCGACAGTGAGCAAGAATTCCTTCGTGCTGCCGAGTACCTAGACAAGGCTGTTACTTACTCGTCAAAACTGAAGTACCGGATTCCTGCAGTTGCAGCCAATCGGCAGAACCTGCACCGCCAAACCTAAACCTTACCGCAGCGGATACAACGACTTCTAGTCACAGCATAAGGCTTCCTCGTCTTGGAACTTTTGAAGCTTAACGGAACGCCTCGCAACTGGCCTCCATTTTGGGAACAGTTTCAAACCGTAGTCCACGAGAACCCGACTTTGACGGATGTAGACAAGTTTGCCTATTTGAGATCAGCGCTGACAGGCGCCGCCGCTGCTGCTATCGCCGGACTGCCTGCAAGTTCTAGGTGTTATCAAGATGCACGGGCCATCCTCATTGCTCGATTCGCTAAGGAAGACATCATTGTCAAAGGACCACGTCGAGCACCTCATCGACTCACAACCCGTTCGGTCAACAGCAGATGTACGCGGATTGCGTCGCTTGTATGACGACATCGAGGCTAATATTCGTGGTCTCCGGGCATTGAAGATTACAGAGGAATCGTTCTCAACCGTTCTACAACCGATCATCCTCCGAAGTCTACCACGAGAGTTGGTACTCGAGTACTACCGGCGTGGCGAACAAATCAACGAACACCCGTCGCCTAGTGGAAACGACGCAGTAGGTGAGCCGACGTCTTCCGCATCGCAGAGCAGCCTACGATCTCTGCTTGACTTTATCAGCAGAGAAGTGGAAGCACGAGAACGCTGCGAGTCCTGGAGCGTTGAAACGGACCGAAACAAGCGAGCTAAACAAACTGAAGCAAGCAGATCATACCAGAAGCCCTTCAAGTCGAACACGTCGAAACAAGTAGCACATACTTCAGAGTACCACACACGAACTGTCTGTTTCTTCTGTAACAGCGACGAACATGCTACCGAACATTGCAAAGCCGCGCTTACTATCACAGACAAGAAGACCAAGCTTCAGCAAAATGGGCGCTGCTTCAGATGTACAATGAAATCTCATCTGGCGAAGGATTGCCACAGAAAGGTCAACTGCCTTAAATGCCATCGACGACACGCGACGACCATGTGCGAGCCAAGCGTCGTGGCTTCCAATTCTGAGAGTGCGGCCACACCCCTTCAGATGCCAGCGGTCACGGGACAACGACTCATTTACCTTCAAACCGCGATCGTACATGTGTCTTCCGGTCGGAAAAGTGCTGTCGCACGCATTCTTTTTGACGGTGGAAGTCAGAAAACGTTCGTGACAAGCCGACTTGCGAAACGACTCAAGTGCAAAACGACAGGCCACGAAAATTTGTCAGTGGGATCCTTCGGCGGCCCATAACAACAAGCGAAGCTTTCGGAAGGTTACGCTGCACCTCCAGGGCACAAGTGAAGTCTCAAGGTACAGCATAGATGCACTTGTCATTGAGAAGATTTGCAATCAACCGGTTCCAGTACTTCAAGACAGCGAACTAAAAGAAATGTCAAACCACGGCCTTATAATTGCTGGTTTCGACTCGCCAGCCAGTCACGTTGACGAGACGTCAATAGAGCTTCTAATCGGAGCCGACCACTACTGGGAACTTGTGACATGGCCAAACACATTCCTTAAACCAAGGTTTAAGGGCAGTGGAAACAGTATTTGGCTGGACAGTTCACGGACCAGCGACAACCCACTTGACAGAGCTGTGCACGGAAGCCATGGTTCTGAACGTACAAGCTGGCCATATAAACGATGCAATCGAAAGATTTTGGAACGTTGACTCCGTGGGAACGGAATCACCACAGAACGAGGACGATCATGTTCTGACATATTTTAAGGAGACCGTCCGACGAAGTGAATGGTTGCCTATGAAGTAAGACTTCCGTGAAAGACGGATATTCTACGCGATGACAACAAGGCCGCAGCACAAAGGCGGCTAAGTCAGATGACAAGGAGGCTTCTTCGAAACTCGGAGTTACTGACAACGTATCACGCGGCCATCTCCAAGTACGCCAACGATGATATGGCCGAAGTGGTCGACGACACGGCAATCGCAAAGGGCCCAATATATTATATGCCTCACCACGCCGTGATCAAAGGAGATAGGTCAACGAAGACACGTGTCGTCTTCGATGCTTCTTAACATGCGAAAGAACATATTTCTCTCAACGACAGTCTCTACAGTGGGCCCAACCTGAACGCCGATCTAGTTAGCCTACTGTTAAGCTTTCGTCGCCACCGCATCGCTCTCGTAGCCGACATTGAAAAGGCATTTCTGCAAATTTTTGATCAAAGAAGACGATAGAGATGCCTTGCGATACCTGTGGTATGAGAAACTTGCCGTGCCTAACCAGTCGCTCCCAAGGGTGATCACTTTCCGGATGACACGGGTCCCCTTCGGCACAACTTCAAGCCCGTTTCTTCTTGCGGCAACTATTCGGCATCATTTAGACAAGATGTCCACTGAGTACCCTGCTACCGTCGCAAAGCTGCAAGATTGCATCTATGTTGACGATATAATCACTGGAACCGACAACGTCGATGAAGCTATCAAGCTCTGCACAGAAACAACGAAAAATATTTGCTGCCGCTGCCATGAAACTTCATAAATGGGTATCAAACGAACAAGCTGTTCTCAAGCACCTGCAGTTGAAGCAAGGTTGTGAAGAGCTTCCCGTCAGCGAACCACTACGTGTTTTCAAGGTTCTTGGGTTGGTTTGGCATCCCGATACCGACAACCTATCATTTTCCCCTGGACCTGTCCTCGACTTTGTGAAATCCAGAATTGACACCAAGCGCTTTATACTGCAAGCAACCGCAAGACTGTACGACCCACTGGGATTTCTAACCCCGTTCACTATCAGAGCAAAGATTTGCTTTCAGCGCATCTGGAAGCCTCAACGTCGAGTGGGACACTGTTCTTCCGCCTTCACTCCTGAATGAATGGAAAAGGTGGTGTGATGAGCTCCCTATTCTCTACGGAATCGAGCTACCTCGCTTCTACCTGCACGATTTGCCACCACAGGTCAAGAACAGCACGCTTCACGTGTTTGCTGATGCAAGCCCATCCTCTTACGGCGCAATCGCCTACCTGTGCACCTTCGATAATCAAGCAGGATCTTATTCCACAATTATCTTTTGCAAGGCTCGCATAGCCCCAATCAAAGAATTAACCCTGGCCTGATTAGAACTTCTTGCTTGCTTAATCGCATCGAGACTGTACGAGCACGTCAATCGGTCCATCCCTAACTCCTTCAACAGCGTGTACCTGTGGACAGACTCTATGATAGCGCTTCACTGGATAAGAGGCGACAGCCATCGTTGGAAGCAATTTGTACGACATCGAGTGGACGAGATTCAAGCTGCTACAAACATAAAGTGGTGGAACCATTGCCCAGGGAAGGAAAACCCTGCAGATATGATCACCAGAGGATCAAATGCTGGGCATCTCGCATCTTCGCAATTGTGGTGGCATGGACCTTCGTGGCTACTTAAAGGCACCGAACACTGGCCACAGCAAGTTGAGGTAACTTCGGACCTATCGACCAAAGAGGACAGAGAAGCACGCCACATAGAAGTGCACGAAGCACTGACTACGACATCCCAGTTAGCGCAACCAATCGTTCCTGTCGCAAATTACAGTTCCATCAATCGTTTACACCGGACCACGGCCTGGGTCTTGCGATTCGTCAGCAAACTAAAGCATGACAGCAGTGCAACAGGATTTCGCACATCCCACGAAATAGCTAGCGCTGAGATGTACTGGATCCGCCAAGTCCAAGGAGAAGCCTTTTCAGAAGAGATAAGGGCAATTCGAAAAGGCGAGCAGCCCTCCCCGACGTCACCTCTGCGCAATACCGGGACTTTCCTAGACGACACCGGAATTTTACGCGTAACAGGACGTCCTTCACTACAGTCAACAACCTTATTCCGAGCGACACCCGGTCATTCTTCCGAAAAAGCATCGTTACTCGAAACTCATAGTTTCTCAGCACCATCGCAAACTCCTGCACGCTGGTGTACGAGACACGCTCGTCGACTTACGAGAACAGTTTTGGATTCTGCAAGCACGACAGCTTGTCAAGAATGTAATCAAGGAATGCGTAGTGTGTCGTCGTCAACAGGCAAAACCATTTCAGGCACAAGCCCCTCCTTTACCTCCCGACAGAGTAAATGCAGCCGAACCATTTTGTTGCTCCGTTCACGCGCGGCGCAATGCCTCGAGACACGTTCAGTTTTGCCCGTTTGACCATCAGGTCGAGCATGAGTCTTCTACCGCAATAAAGCCTTTAATTTCTTCACCGAAAGGCGTTTGTCTCTTCATCAGTAATTGTCTTGTTGAAATTGCCTCAACAGATGTGATATACAACACTCAAGACAAAAAGCAAGTGCTTCCAATTACGGCCAAAAATTCTCCTTACATGCATTTATTCCTAATTTTGGGGCAAAATACACTGAACCTGCTGCAGAAAAGAAATGTGTATGTAGTGTTCTTGATTTTGACTGAATTATTTGGTCGCAAGCCCCCCTCATTTCTTGTGTGCTTTATGGACCATTGTTCGACTGCATTTATTTTTCTGCACGGCAAAGAAGCTGAGATGGCCAAGTGTTTTTTTTTAATCTCTCCGTACTGCGGCCCCGATATGATCACGGTTTTTGTCCGCTAAACCCAAAAAGCTTTAATCTTACTGAAGTTGAAATGTAGAGAAACAGCCCTTTGGGCTTGTTGAGAACGATTCATTTTAAATGCAAAAAGTGGGGTGCAGTACCCAATATGGACTAGAGAAGAGATCGACGACAGAGGCGCACAATCTCAACTGAAAGTTCATTGAAGAAGCAACGCATATTGCCACGCATGCTATTTTGTTGTGATCTGTTTAAACCCACAAAGACTGTGAGCAATGCTCGGCGCGGATCGCGCCTCAGCGTTCGAGAAGCTTCACGTTTATAGTAGATCGTTTTCTTAACAGTGCGCACAGCACGCGAACACTCAAGATTATTCCAGAACTTGCGCGACGACCAGTGATAAGGCTAGAATGTTCGACGCATGATGTATAAAAGCCGGCGTGCTCCAACGATGACCAGTTGATCGACGGCCGACGCTCCGTTCACCGCTATCTGTGCCAGTGTGTATAGCTGTAATCTCACTTTACGTTTCACGGCCACAAGTTCGGCCAAATAAACAGTTTCTTCTTTGACACGCCGACTGTTGCTTTCGTGGACGTCACGACCACATGACATCCGGTGGAGGTGCTGTGCCTTCATGTTCCAGATACCCCCCGTCAAGCCGTGAACCCAGCTACTGTCGTGAAGGACACATCGACGCCAACCTCAATCAGCGAGCTAGCCGCAGGCAACGAGGGCTACCTCCAGAGTTCGGGCCCCTACCGGATAAGACTCGAAAGTCCAAGGCCACGACCACTACTGCGACAACTATGAGAGCCACTGCACCAACTCCCGGAACGGTCGTGATGGAGCAGCCAAGGGAGCCACCGACTTTCCGTGGATCATCTTTTGAAGACCCGGAGACGTGGCTGGAGACGTACGACCGAGTGGCCAGCCTCAACCACTGAGAATCGGAAGAGAAGCTACGTCGCGTCTACTTCTACTTGGAAGACGCGGCAAGAACCTGGTTTGAGAACCGGGAGTCTGCACTTCATACCTGGGATCTCTTCCGCGGTGCATTCCTGGGCACGTTCACGAGCGTCGCTCGCAAGGAAAGCGCCGCTTCTTCGTTGGAGACACGGGTTGAATTACCAAATGAGAAAGTGACGACCTTCGTCGAAAAAATGACGTGGCTGTTCCGGCACGCTGACCCCGACATGCCCGAGGAGAAGACGGTCCGTTTGCTCATGTGAGAGGTCAAGCAAGAACTATTCGCTGGTTTGATGCGGAACCGACCAACGACCGCCCAGGAATTCCTGTCGGAAGCAACAGTGATCGAGAAGACGCTGGAAATGCGAACCCGCCAGTACAATCGACAACGAGTCAACACAACCCAGCCGTTTATGCTCTCGACGACTTGCGCGAAACGATCCGAGCGATCGTGCGGGAGGAACTGCGCAAGCTGTTACCCTCACCACAGCCGCAAGTGGACTCTATCGCAGACATCGTTCGAGAGGAAATCTAGCGGTCCATGGGCACCTCTGAACCGACACTACACCAGCCGCAAGCCATGAGCCACGCAGCTGCAGCCAGACGCTACGCCACCGCTCCACGCCCACGTCAAGAGTTCGCACCGCCGCATTTCCGCCGCCAGACACCGCCGCCACCACCACCGATGCCATACCGTCCACCCGCCGGCCAGCACTACACTCCGAGGAAGACCGACGTTTGGCGCGCCCCTGACCACCGCCCACTCTGCTACCACTGCGGAGAAGCTGGCCACACCTACCGCCGCTGCCAGTTCCGCCAGATGGGACTGCGTGGTTTCGCCATCGACGCGCCGCGTCCACAGAGGGGTGAAAGACCGCGCGACATCACCGACTATCTCGCAGGAGTTCAGTGGACACCCCGACGACCTTCCCGCTCACCGTCGCCCGGCCGCTACATGTCACCGCACCGCGGGCAGTACGCTGGCCCAAACCGGGGCCGGTCGCCTAGCCCGTATCCGGGGAACTAAGGGCAGCAACCGATGGAGGTGCGGTTGCTGTACGACGAAATGCCGAAGATCCGCCGCGGCCGCCGACGACGACTACGCGACGAAGCCAGCAGAACACTACGCGAAGCAGACGAAGCCGCGCCGGCGGGACGTCGCGGACCGACGAAGACGTGACGACGCAACAAGGAAGCAGCGCAACAAATCGACGCAGCCGTGACCCGACGCCGCGACCCAACCGCAACGCACGATGACGAACTAGCGACCTCAACGTAATATTCGACGGCCACAACGTCACCGCTCTCGTCGACAGTGGAGCCGACTATTCCGTCGTCAGTGGGCCTTTCGCAACGAAGCTGAAGAAAGTCAAGACTGCTTGGCAAGGCCCTGAAATCCGGACCGCTGGCGGTCATCTAATTAACGCCGGCCGGTGTTTGCACACCAAGAGTCACCATCAATAACCGGACTTATCCCGCCAGTTTTCTAATCCTACAGCACTCCAGGGATGCTCCAGGGATGTGATACTCGGGATGGATTCGTAAGTCAACATGGCGCCGTGATCGACCTCAGGTTTGAGTCAATAGCCCTAACTTCAGAAAACGCACTGCCGCCCCACACGACGCCAGCGACCCATGCTTTAAATTTGATAGATGAGCACGTCACCGTTCCGCCTTTCTCCAGCGTCATCATTTCGGTCGACAGCGAAGAACCGATACACTTGGAAGGCGTCATCGAGGGCGACCAGCACCTCCTTCTTAACCGTCAGATTTCCGTCGCAAGAGGCATCGCCGAGCTGCATGACGGCAAAGCTAAAGTAATGCTTACAAACTTCAGCCACGAATACAGGCACCCCAACATTGGTACGACGGTCGCCTTCATGAATGAATTCGTAAACGCCAGCAACGCTTTCACCCTCAGCGACGCCACGGAACCTGCTTCGACGAATCGAGGTCCCCCACCAGTTTTCGACGTGAATCCGAGCGTTCCGAAAAACAAGCAAGACCAGCTCGGAGCCCTGCTCTTTCAATTCAGGAGCAGGGCTCCGAGCTGCAAGGATCCGACAGACTCCAGTCGCTAAATATTGCAATATAACAGAAGAAAGCGCCCGACCAATCCGCCTAAGCCCGTATCGAGTTTTGACACGTGAACGGGAGGCAGTTAAGAAACAGGTCGACGAAATGCTACGCGACGACATCATTCAGCCGTCCAAGAGTCCGTGGGCGTCACCCGTGGTCTTAGTGAAGAAGGATGGAACCCTACGCTTCTGCGTCAATTATCGCAGCCTGAACAAAATCACGAAAAAGGACGTGTATCCTCTCCCACGCGTAGACGACGCCCTGAATCAACTCCACAACGCGAAGTACTTTTCGTCGATGGGCCTCAAGACCGGGTATTGGCAAATCGAAGTCGACGAGAAATACCGAGAGAAGACTGCCTTTAGCACACCAGACGGCCTCTTCGAGTTCTAGGTCATGCCCTTCGGTCTTTGCTCGGCACCTGCGACGTTCCAACGTGTTATGGACACTGTACTGGCTGGCTTGAAGTTGCAGAACTGTCTTGTGTACTTGGACGACGTCGTTGTGTTTTCTTCAAATTTCGACGAATATCTCCGGCGCCTTGAAGCTATACTTCAAGAAATCAAGGCCTCCGGACTCACTCTGAAGCCAGAAAAGTGCCGCTTCGCATACGAGGAAATTCTGTTCTTGGGCCACGTCATCAGCAAGTCTGGAGTTCGCCCCAATCCACAGAAAGCATCTGCCATCGGTGCCTTCCCGCAGCCCACCGACAAGAAGGCCGTACGCCGATTGTTCGGCTTGTGCGGCTCTTATAGACGCTTCTTCAAGGAATTTTCACGCATCGCTGAGCCACTAACTCAGCTCACGAAAAACGACGTGTAATTCAAGTGGGGAGCGGCGCAAGTCGAAGCATTTCAATTGTTAAGGCGTTTATTTGCCGGTACTCAGAAATACTGCGTAATGGCGACAGTCACGGCCAGGCACGAACTCTCAGCGCGAGCGGCGTCCTTTTTGCGGATGACCCACTAGAAGGCTCTCAAGAGTGCAACCCATTTCTAGGTTCTAATGCATCGCTACAATTACCCCGGGGACGGAAAGGGAACCGCCGGGCGACCTAACAGCTTCTCAATACACAATAATTGAAACTACGCCTGCAGACGCCTCCAATACTTGCGCATTTCGACGAACACGCCGACACGGAAATCCACACCGACGCAAGCAGCGTAGGACTCGGCGCCGTTCTTGTCCAGAGAACTGTCGGCGTGGAAAGGGTTATCAGTTATGCTAGCCGGTCGCTATCCAAGGCAGAAGCCAACTATTCCACAACAGAAAAGGAGTCCTTTGCCATCATCTGGGCAACGTCAAAGTTTCGCCCCCACCTCTACGGCAGGCCCTTCAAAGTTTTGAGTGACCACCACGCCTTGTGTTTGCTAGCTAACCTGAAGGACCCTTCAGGTCGTCTCGCAAGATGGAGTCTGAGACTTCAAGAATTCGACGTTACCGTCGTTTACAAGGCCGGACGAAAACACTCTGACGCCGACTGCTTGTCTCGCGCCCCCCGTCGACCCGCCGCCGCAGGATGACCAGGAGGATGACTTCTTCTTGGGAACCATAAGTGCCGACGACTTGGCCGAACGACAGCGAGCCGACCCGGAACTCAGGGGCCTTGTGGAGTACCTCGAAGGCAAGACCGCCATTGTTCCAAAGGCATTCAAGCGAGGATTCGCGTCGTTTTTCTTGCGAAACGGCGTTCTCATAAAGAAGAATTTCTCGCCACTTCGAGCCAACTGCCTTCTCGTTGTGCCTTCAGAATTGCGACCAGAAGTCCTGCAGGCTCTGCACGACGACCCGACGGCTGGACACCTCGGACTTTCCCGCACGCTCGCCAGAGTACAGGAAAAGTACTACTGGCCACGCCGCCGCCGCCGACGTCGCTCGCTACGTAAGGACGCGCAGAGACTGTCAGCGACGGAAGACACCGCCCACAAGACCAGCCGGCTTCCTTCAACCCGATCGAGCCTTCTCGACGACCGTTCCAGCAGATCGGGATGGACCTCCTGGGGCGTTCTCAACGTCAACTTGCGGAAATAAATGGATCGTCGTGGCTATAGACTACCTCACCCGCTACAGCAGAACAAAGGCCTGCCTAAAGGCAGTACCGCCGGGGTAGCCAAGTCCTTCGTTGAGAACATCGTCCTTCGACACGGCGCCCCAGAGGTTCTCATCACCGACAGAGGTACAGCGTTTACGGCATACCTAACTCAGGGCGATCTTGGGATACAGCCACACAAGCCACCGCCGGACCACCGTGTACAACCCCCAGACCAACGGCCTGACCAAGCGTCTAAATAAGACCATCGCCGACATGCAGGCTATGTACGTCGACGTCAAACACAAGACGTGGGACGCTATCCTCCCGTACGTGACCTTCGCATACAACACGGCCGTGCAAGAAACGACGCAGAAGACGCCATAGAAGTTGGTCTGCGGGCGGAGCCCATCGACGACGCTTGACGCCATGCTACCCAACGTCACCGACGAAGAGAACATCGACGTCACCGCCTACCTCCAGCGCGCCGAAGAAGCCCGACAACTAGCCCGCCTCCGCATCAAGAATCAACAGACGACCGACAGCCGCCGCTGCACTCTTCGAGGACGCTTCGTGGAATACCAGCCCGGCGTCGTGTTTGGGTCTGGACATCGATACGACGACGCGGACTGAGTGAAAAACTTCTGCGACGATACTTCGGACCCTATGGGGTGCTTCGACGTCTCGGCGCCCTCGACTACGAGGTTGTCCCGGATGGCATCTCGAACTCTCAGCGACGTCGGGCACGTCCCGAGGTCGTGCATGTGGTGCGCCTTAAACCGTTCCATGCGCGTTAGGGGGACCTGCGGACTCAAGTTTTCACTTGCTTTTTATTTATTGTTACATGCATTTTTTCCCATGTTCTGTTTTAAAGTATCAGGGCGATGCTTTTTCAGAGGGGGGGCATTGCCACGCGTGTTATTTTGTTGTGATCTGTTTAAACCCACAAAGACTATGAGCAATGCTCGGCGCCGGATCGCGCCTCAGCGTTCGAGAAGCTTCACGTTTATAGTAGATCGTTTTCTTAACATTGCGCACAACACGCGAACACTCAAGATTATTCCAGAACTTGCGCGACGACCAGTGATAAGGCTAGAATGTTCGACGCATGATGTATAAAAGCCGGCGTGCTCCAACGATGATCAGTTGATCGACGGCCCACGCTCCGTTCACCGCTATCTGTGCCAGTTTGTATAGCTGTAATCTGAGTTTACGTTTCACGGCCACAAGTTCGGCCAAATAAACAGTTTCTTCTTTGACACGCCAACTATTTCCTTTGTCGACGTCACGACCACGTGATAATATGTTGCTTAATAATTGAGCACGTGGTACAGTTTCTCTTGCCTAAAAACAAAATTTCTATCCGCATTAGACACGAAATAGTCGAAGGTTACCACATCAAGAGCTGCGGGAAACGATCTGTCAGCCACGCTGCTATTGCCCATCAGAGAAGGAGTACTCTTAGTTGATTGACAAGCTGCACTAACCTTTTTAGTTCTCATCACCCCTCCCCACTGTTTTCCCTTGTTTTCTTTGTCTTTTTTTTCAATTTTCATTTAGACGCATGCGTCTTCGTGATTTCTGGTCTAATGGGGATAGTCATTTTAAAAACTTCCAGTTGCCAGTGTGCGCATGTGTTGTCCTTCTGTTCTCTGGTTTCTGCTTTCTACTGCCCCCCCTCTTTTTGCATTAAAAATGAAGTAAAATGATCGTTCAAAAATGTATGCGAAATCCTAGAAAACAGAGAAGCACCGGTGACATTCTTTCTTTGTCAACCTTCTGATAATAAATGATTTCTTGTGCGCTACTTTTTTGTGAAAACTGAAGTTCTAAAGAGCGTCAACGATTTCTAATGGTAATTGCAGCTTAGCAGTAAGTGTTCGAGTAACAAGTAAGCAGCGGCTAATGAAAACCATATAATTCTTTTTGTACAGCTATCAGTGTCGATGTATGTTGTTTACGCTTTGTGGTAAGACTTATTAAGGCGAAAGCCTTTATTGTCTCATGCTCACGTCCGTCCGGCGTCCGTCCGTCCACACACCCACTGCGCATGCGCCAACCCATTAAAAAAAATAAAAATAAAAAACCTCCTCTCCACTTCTCTTTCCTCTAGGCATCCCTCCTCGCGGAGGCCACACCCTCACTGCGCATGCGCGTTCCCTCCCTCTCTCCCCTCCTACGCTCTCCCCCTCTAGGCATCCCTGCCCGCGGCATCCACACCCCCACTGCGCATGCGCGTCTTCCCCTCTCCTACGCTCTCCCCCTGTGTCCAGTCCGAGTCTTCTGTCTCTCATTGCCCATTAGCAGCGAATTGGGATGTTCCAGTAGAAAACACCGGTCCATCACTGCGTGCTTTGCGCCCCCCAGGTTTCTCTCCTGTGCAACGCTGCGATGAGCGCCAGCGTCAACGCCGCCGCCAGTGTAAGCGTTGACGCTGGCGCTCAACGCTTACACTCAGTTATAATCAGTAACGGCATGCGTCTAATGCCGTTACCCATTATAACTGCTTCATGGGAGGCACTGACCATATGAATGCAAACGTAGGCGCCTACTGGATTGCAATTCGTCTCAAGAATTAGCGGTGAGCGCTATTCATTTAGCGATGCCGCCATAAGCAAAGTGCTGTGCTTATACGTAGCACATGATCCAACGTCACTCAACTTCAAATGCAGATGCAAATCCCCAAAACCTGCCTGGCAAGGTGGGATCCCAAGCCAAAAAGAACTGGCCGTCCGTGAGCTTCTATGCTTGATGACAGTGCGGCTTGTGGTCCACATCTTGAGTGAAAAAAATTGGACTCTTTGTACATTCCAAAGTGTGTTCGGCGAAAGCGTGTGGCCATTCCACTGATTATGCCACGTCTATGTTTCTTTTACACTCTCAGTGGGATAACACACAAACCGAATGTGTGCGTGTTTTGTTTTTCAATTTTTTACCGCGAATCGCAGCGAGACGCGAGACTCATCTTCCTCCGTTCGCATACGTTAATATTTTCTCGCGCTTTGCGCATCGTGCAAACGCCATCCGCCTTCCAGCTCTTAAATTGACGGACCCTTTGTGAATTCGAAAGTTCATTCCGTGAACGCCTGGGTCCATTGAGACGGCGTCGGTCAGAATGATTGCAAACTCTGGGCACAGCGACGCTACGCAAGCAAAGCGCGAGCGCTATAGAGTCCGACGCGACCGGCGTCCGTGTGCGCATCCCGGCGGCCACCTGGCTCCGTGCCAGAGCTCGGATGGACGGACGGACATGGACGGACGGTCAGACGGACGGATGGACGGACACGGACGGACGGACAGACGGATGGACGGACGCCGGACGGACGTGAGTATGAGACATTAAAGGCTTTCGCCTTAAAGATTACACCATCTCCCGCTAAAGGGAACCGTGTGTAGATGCGAAGCAGCGGGCGCTAAAGTTTACACTGGCGGCGGCGTTGACGCTGGCACTCATCGCAGCGTTGCGCAGGAGAGAAACCTGGGGAGGCGCAAAGCACGCAGTGATGGACCGGTCTTTCCTATTGGAACATCCCAATCGCTGCTAATGGGCAATGAGAGACAGAAGACTCCGACTGGACACAGAGACCCGCAGTCCCCTTTTAGTTAACTCGCACGCTGCGAATTTTTATCGTTCGATAACGCACAGGAGAAATCTCCCACCGGTACTACCTTGGAGGTCAAGATCCAGTGCCATATATACGGGGTGGCCAGTGAACGGTTGTGCAGCGCGAGCAGTCGGTTTTTTCAACCAAGAAATTCGCTAGCAGACACTGCCTGCGTCGGCGTCGCGAGGCGACAGAGGGGGGGGAGCGTAGGAGAGGAGAGAGAGGGGAAGACGCGCATGCGCAGTGGGCGTGTGGACGCCGCGGGAAGGGATGCCTAGAGGAGAGAGGGGGGAGCGTAGGAGGGGAGAGAGGGAGGGGACGTGCATGCGCAGGGAGGGTGTGGCCTCCGCGGAGAGGGATGCCTAGAGGTGAGAGAGGTGGAGAGGAGGTTTTTTATTTTTATTTTTTTTGAATGGGTTTGCGCATGCGCAGTGGGATGTGTGGATGGACGGACGGACGGACACTGGACGGACAACGGACGGACGTGAGCATGAGACATTAAAGGTTTTCGCCTTAAAACAGTCCACTTCGTTGGAACAGTGCCCAATGGTAAAAGGCACAGGTGCGCAGGAGACAACTGCCACAGCACGGTGTCCACACAGTGCACTAAATGTGATGTCGACATGTGCGTTCCGTGCTTCATACTATTTCACAATAAGAGCGCAATAAATCACTCATTTTATTTTGAGCGATCTGTCAAGGCCTCGAATAAAAATTTTTCACTTTGTAATTTTTGCTGTATCCTAAGCGTGTAGTGTGAGTGTGTGACCATATGTTCACGGGCCATATTTTGTAAACTAAGTGCTCGTTCACGATGAGATTTTCAGTGTGATCTATACATACGCAGATATGATAAGAAGTGTCATTTGTTTTAACAAAAGTCACAAAAAAAACCAGTCTCTAATGGGTTATGTAAGATTTGAACAAAGAGAAAAAAAACTGCCAAGTACTCCAAAACATTTTAGTTTCTCTGAGAAAATGTAATGGCTTAGGAAGTCGAATGGCCTACTACGACCGATAAACAACGCCAGCGTAAAGGTTTTCCTTGGTATGGGTGCTGTTATACTTTTCTTGATTGACAGTTGCGCTGTTTCTGTTGACATATGTCTTCTAAATCCATGTTGGGTGTCAGTGGTAGCGCCCGAGTCAAATAAATTGACTAAACGACGGTGCATTATTTTTTTGCCTCCTTCGAAAACACGGGGTAACCGCGTAATTTACCTACAGTTTTTGGGGTCATTAGGCCTATTTCCTTCAAAGATAGCCGAAATTATGGCGTACTTCATTTATTCGGGAAGTACGCCCGATTAAAGTGTTAAATTGAATACGTGTGCAAGAGCGGAGGAAATAAAAGTTATGTGATGCTCTGCGGGACCTCGTTGCAGGCTGTAGATGCCTAACGCCTTTGTATTTTCTAGGATTTAAATGTGGTACAGACTTTGTATTCATCAGTAGGCTGGAAATAAATGTACTTGCATGTGATTTTTTTTCGATATTGTAGCACAGAGGCGGTAGGCAGAAGGAACGGTAGTGCTAATGAAGTAATGCTTCAAGTGACTTGCAAGGGCTTCAAATTTTAATTCAGCTTCGTTAAGTGATATCCTATTTGGAAATCTCTGTTCGGCTCAGTGGCCAAGACCATCGTTTATTTTTTTTACCATGTCTTAGCAGACCGCTGCTCTGTGGCAGCAAAGGAAAGGTACTTATAATAAGCCCGTTTCGCATGCCGTAGTTGAGAATTTATTTGGTTTTGAGAAGTTTTAACATTTTTCAATGTGTTCAATATATGTGACTGCAGAAACAGATGATATGTGGAGATTGTACGTGTGATCTTTTTCAAGTGCATTTTAGTTATTTCCGGATTCCTTACGCTTTTTGGCGGTTTTATTTGTCTCATAGGAAAATGCAATTTGCATATTTTTACAAATTTTCCTATGAACTCATTATACGCCTCGTTGCGTCCGTTATTGTGAAGACATAAGACCATTATATCTCTTTATTTCAACCTTTATTTCAACACTTTTTGAGCATGGTCAGAAAACACTGCCGATCGGTAGTCGAGGATCCCGAGAACACGTGAGCCAAATACTAGAGCGCAGCACACGCGTGGAATTCACAATAAATTCTCAAATTCTGCTAAAAATTGCTGTCTCTTCGCTCGACAAATGAATCTACAAGCTCAAAAATCACTCGTCACAGCCATTGTATCAGCCATTGGATGATTTGAGCATGGCGCACTCGTTCGTTACTTGGGCCGTCGCGGGAAGCCGCGACTTGTCCATGCGTGCGCGCGCGATTGCAATGAAAAGCCGCGTATTCGAAGAAAAAAAAAGAGAAAAAATTGGCCGCGTATCTGCGTGCTTCGCTGCAAATGTCGTCGAAAAACGATAGTCTTCGGCCGGCCGTACTACAATGTTTTGCCTTGCCTCAGACAGCGCTTTGTCTATGTTGAATCGGCCGCATCTGGCTGGCCTTGATAAAATATAGGAGGCGCTGCGCGAGACATGGACGCCATCTGGCAGTGCTGTCGAGAAACATCACCTTGTGCAGAACCCAAGGCCACTGCCAGCTGCACCAACATATCGTCGGCCGAGGGCTTTTTCGTGCATAGCGTCGCAGTTCATGTATAGCGTCGCTTTTTGAGCACAGCCTAAGAAACGCTGGGGTCTTCAGAATTACATATCTATGTATTTTTTTATAAAGGAACATACCAGCTACTACTTATGTATTGATGTTGCGCCTCAGACATGCGTAACATTGGCGTTTTGATCGACAATGTTCATAAGTATGAACAAAAATACTTGTGCAAGATGGCTGGGCGCTGAGAAAGTGGTTAAACTTTGGCCGAGTAGCTGAATTGGCTGAATCGGGTCACAGACAGACAGACAGACAGACAGACCAAAATTTCTGCGAAGAAGTATCCCAAGAAACACTATCATCTTTAAAAGTGCTCAAGATCACGAGGCGCACGTGACGTATTTTCTTTCCCCGTGTCCATACCTTTCTGCTTATCTTCCAGCGCTTTCGTGGGGCCGAGAGAAGAGTGAGTGCAATTGCAGCGTGCGATAAATCTGTGTAAGTCCCTTCCTGCTGAAGGATTCTCAAAATTTTTGCGGTGGTGCATTCGTGAGGCAATAAGATCCTTTAGTGAATCCATCCCATGGCTACTTGGACTGTTGCTACTGTTGCAGGGCCCCTTTAAAGGCCTCAAGCCCCTTCTCTGTGATATGCTCAGCGATTAATATTTCTATTTCGTGATTTAAAATTCTTCTTTTCGTTTTCATATAGCGCATAAACAGGGCACTGATCACTTATGTCCAAAGCAAGAGTACCAGTGGCGTAAATCGCAGTTTCTGCATCTATTACTAAAAGGTCGCGGTATGACAACGTGCAGCATGTAATCCGAGTAGGTGCGATAAATAAATTTTCGCAGCCACTCGAGACAATAATGTACCATATTTTCTGGAAGCAGTTGAATATTCAAGAATATTGAGCTTCATGTCTCCACCATAAGTGAAGTGAAAGTTGTTTTTGCAAATGAAGTCCAGGAATTATTCGTAAATTGCTAGGAAGCACCTAAATATTCCACCGGGTAGGCGAAAGGTAATGATGCTTATTATATTTCTCTCTTTCTCTAAAAAGAAATATGAATGCTGGAAGGATAATTCGCATATGAAGTCACCGTGTGTAAAATCACAGTACGTTTTTCTTCAATTTCCCACAATATCTCTTTTTTTTCCCTTTATTTGCGATTGCGGAGGCTTGTACATGTCACAGCGAGATGCCTGCAGAACTCTTTGTTAGTCCATTTCCTCTTCGCGTCCGTATTTTATGACCAGATACTTATCTGTACCAACTGCTTCGGCTTGGTGATCAAGGATGATAAGCGTCGCTGCAATTTGTGAGAGACAGAATGATTTGCATGAGTATTTCGCGATTGAGAAATGTGAAAATAGAGATATATATTACACACTACCTTCTGATTTCACTACCTTACAGTGTTTGTTATCACTACGGTACGGCATACACAGAGAGAAGCACAGTCATTCGGGTTCTATTCGTTGGCGCTTTTCTCCAAATTATCAGGCCTACAGAGGCTTGTAGGCACATTGCAGAAAATGAAATACAAACACGTGCACATGGCATATAACTGGACCACCGTATAATACCAGAATTGACTGTTTATTATAAAGTCCCTAGTGCACATGGTAAAGCAAATACAGTCGCTGTTTGGCGTATTTTCATATATTAATAAAAAAAACCTGATGAAACTTCCAATAGGAGTAAAAACAAAACGCCATGCCCGTGATTTTCAGGTGCACAACATGCCAAATTGCTAAGAAATTATCAGTTTAAAGGTGTACACGACTAATACTCTTTAGAAATTCGCATAATATGATTGGATTCTTCGTTAATCAAACCTTCGTGGTGGTGCAATTTATCGCCATCTTCATCGCCGTATTAATATTTTTTTCAAAAGTAAACCTATGTGAAGTGCATGATCAACGCCATTGCGAATAATCTTGTGTGAGTTAAATATGTTTTATGACTACAAACTTGTTATGGTCGCTGCTTGCAACAGGTGTGCCGTCCTCAGCACCGCTTCACATATCTTGGTATCCACTGAGGCGTCCTAACGGACCTATTGCTTCTGTGCACTTCACAATACGTGACGTACCGAGGTTCATTTCTTCCTTTCAGTCTGCAAGAATATTGTATACCACTTTTTATTCATTGAATCATACTGCTGTCTTCTGATCCGCTCAATGTTACGCCTGTCATCATACATTCCTTTACGCAGTGGTGGGGTTTCTAACTTATTGAGGAGTTTCTTTGATTTCCAAGCTACAGCCCGTAAGTTATAACTGGCAGTAAGCAATGACTTTGCAATTTTGACTTGAAGCCGCGTCAGATTGAGTTTTCGTAATTTAAAATGCCTTCCATATGCGCTCCCTCCCACCCTTATCTTCTGGTTGATTGGACTACTCTACGCCGTTTGTAACTGACCTATATTTATGTAATTTCACACAGAGCCCACCTGACAGAGCCTGCCTGTAAAGTTCGAACACTTTCTCAAATTTTGTAACTATGGTGTCAAATTACAAATTTTGTTACTATGGTGTCTGTAACATGTTAAGTTCGTCTCCAGATTTCAATGTAGCTATTACGCGGGCTTGCTTTCAATTACGGTTTCAAGCCACCCATATCAATGGCGACAGATTGAAAACTACTTTCCTCGTCAGACGCCGAGCAGAAAAATTCGGTAATTTCTTTAGCTGTGAGTTTACGGATGGAATTCCACTGTGCACTAACCTGCCCGTTATTTCTTTAACTTCGCTTACGCAAGATATACTAATCGCTCCCGAAGGCATTGCACCAGCCACTAATTGTCTTTCTGCAAATTCTGCTTCAGGTCCTCATGAGATATGTCTGAAACTTCTTAAGATAACAAAGCCAGAATTATGTCCTCTGTTAAGTGGTGTGTTCCAACAGTCCTTTGACACACGCTGTGTATCCGATAATTGGAAGCAAGCGCGCGTAATAAATTACATTGAAATCCGGATACGGATATAATCCACCTATATACAGGTCAATCTCTCTAACTCATATCGGCAGCAGACTACTTGAGCGCACTATTTCATTTGCAGTCATGTGTAACTTAGGAGAAAATAACTATGTTTTTGCCAACCAAAATGATTTCCTGTGCGGTCGATCTTGCGAGACAAAGTTATTTCAGTGAATTATTGTCATTCATATTTATATACATCTTAAATTCCAGATTGTTGCCATATTTGTAAATTTTGAAAAAGCTTTCGATAAAGTTCCTCATACTCGACTAATCAAAAACGCTTACCAGCCTTAACTACATCACTCACGTAATCAATTGCATACCAGAATTTCTAATTAACCGCTTACCAATCTGTTGTAGTTAACGAAAACCACTCGTCATTAGGCAACGTCAAATCGGAAGTGTCTTAGGGTTCTATGCTTCCACCGATTCTATTTCTAATTTATAATAATAGTATAGCTAAATTTATTAACTGCACCGTAACATTATTCGCGAGCGACTGCGTGATATATAGAACGGTGACTAGCAGTGGAGATGCTAATAAATTGCGGGGCGTTCACTTTAAGTGAATCGTGGCGGGACTAGCAAATGGAATTCAACGTAAACAAAATAGAGTTTGTTTCATTCCCTGCAACATTAAAACCAATTACCTAATCACTACACATTGAATAACAAGCCAGTTAAAAATGTATCGAACTCTAGTATCTAGGGAGTTTATCGAACGTGTAATTTATCATAGAAATTACACAGTTACACTATCACTATCAGCGCTTATAGGAAACTCGCATTCATCGTTTGTAACTTGCATTTCGGCAATTCTGCTAATAAACCTTTCGCTTAGGATACATTTGGCCGCTCTAAACTTCAGTATGCCTCACAAATCTGGAGCCCACACCAGGCTTATCCCATAAATAAACTAGAATCTCTTCAGAACAAAAGGGTCCAGTTCTAACAAGGAATTAGACTCGGACATGTAGCATTAATGAAATAAAACTGTCGCCAAAGTTGCCTTCTTTGCAATGACGCAGACAGTTGTCACTTCTGTCCCTCTTTCATAATATATATCAAGACGATTCCCAACTCTCCGCACCTATTCGAACCTGTGCATCGAATATTTGCCCGTCTACACCACGAATTCAAATTAGAACCTTTATTCTACTAAACTAACCTGTTTTTCATATTCACATTTAGTGCTTTGCTATTTATCATTGCTATCTACTGTCTATCAATATTGTCTGTATAACAAACCACGACTAATTTACTCATAAATTAAAGCTTCCTTTTGTTGTCTGAGTGACTTCGTACAACTGTCTTTGTTGTATATGTGCTTACACTGATATATTTAGCACTCTGTATAACGCACAATAATTGTGCCCATTGACTGCTATTTAGGAGGTATATGCTCAGCCTTGTTAGTTTTTGTGTGGCGCTTTCCTTTTTAGTGCAGTTTGTCTTCATTATTCCTTTGTATGTATTTATTATTATTGATTTGATGTCAATATTAAAATTTTTCAAAACCTTTTGGTACTTTACTGTTCGCTTTTACTTTATGTACCTCGACTACTGTCCCCCCTATGCAACGCCCTCCGGCCTCTATGGTACCTGAATAAATAAATTAATTAATAAATAAAAAATAAATAGTTCCCAACTTGACTGCGGCTCCAGACATCCGTGGGCAATATCTGCTCGGAACCCATCCCTTATTACTTACCGCCACCACCAACACACCCACGCGCACGTGACGACAACTTTTTTGCCGGAAAAATAACTGACAACAAATTGTTCCTACATCACAGTAGCAAGCAAGTTTCATGCCGGTAGGCGGAGCGAGGCTGAAGTTCCCCAGTTTCACTAGCTTCCATTTCACTAGCACCTTAAAATACGCGCGCTCAATAATCTCTCATGCTCCGATTTAAAGCTCACGGTGAAACCTGCACGATGTATACCAACAAGGTGTTGAAGTTGTGCAAGGCCCTGGGTCAGCGGAGGACAAAAGAGGAGAAAGTTGGTCACCTAAAGGGGGTGGTCGAAAACGCGTACCAGTTCCTCATCGCAAAAGACAAGTTAGAGTCTACAAGTGACATCATCAGGCACTGCCGTACATTTTGAGCCATAAAAACTTGCCGTACTACACCAAAGTTCGGCCGCCCTGGCGTCGCCAGTGTCGACGTGTGTGCCACCGTCGCAAGTGTCGACTAACGTCGCCAGTGTCAATGTCGTTCCAGCCTTATCCGACCTCGCGGATAAGGGCAAGAGTGCGTGAAGATCTCGACAGATGTGAGGTGACTTCACTGCCGACTCATTAAGATCGCGAGACCCTTTTCTTCCTGTGACTTTGGTGTGACGTCCATCAAAGCCCCCCTGCATAGATGCCTACAACTTCTCGCCTCGATCTAGAGTGCCAAGCCCTACCACGAATGCGCATGCCTGCCACCAGTTCTACGATTTTTACGCACCTAGACCACCTGCAGTTTCTTTTTTAAATAAAGACATCGCATCGTAACAATTCATATCCATGGTGCTATTGTGAGCTGAAGAAAAGCCAACGAAAATGAACACAGAACAGACGCTAGGCTAAGGCTGGTGTTATTCCTTGTGCGTGGTTCACTACACAACATATGCACTTCTCCCCTTGTACGTGTCTTGATAACTGAACATGATACTGGGCAGATCTGAACACCGGATGAGCCTTTTTCCTGTATGTAGTACTCACGCTACCCATGCCAGTTGAAGGATCCCGAAATCGTATTTTGCACTTGAAGCTATTAGCGCCACGAAAAATGGACACTGGCGATACCTCACGTACGCACTTAGTCTGTACACGACGTTTTTTTCAGATCTCAAGACAGCACTATATTTGTTTGAATGAACATTCGTGAACTATTTGGAACTCTGTCGTGAATCAGTCGCTGGGTTAGAAGCCGTTCTGCTCGTCGTAGCCCATAGTCAGTCTTTTGTGTAACGCAGTGCTTGAAGTGGTGTAATAAGGCACTAAGGGTACTACTCAGCGCTAGAACAAGGAATCTCAAAGGAATTACGGCGCGTCACGAATACCGAAGGTTCTAAAGCGTTCGCCTCATGCCCTGCTATCCATTCCATCCACGTGTCTCAACCATGATACAGGAACTGCTGGCGAACCCATATTTCGATCGGTTCCGATAAAAAAAAACATCTTCAATAAACTGCACTGTCCTCTTTCATACTACCTATGTGAGCAACGCCAATACGATTATTTACAGTGCTCGCAATGGAAAATTGTTCAACGGGTACATTCGTTAACTATAGCTGACTTGGGTTTATACAGATACCAAAAGAAATTGAGGAATTCTTCGCTTATTCACGTGCTATTTTTTTTCCATTCGGTAGCAGTCAATATCCGCGTGAGCGTGAGGCTATTCACCTAGCAATCCAAGCTTTTCAACCGCGATGGCCGGACTGCTAGTCATGCCGCAATGACGGACCGCAACCGTCTTGGCGCCGGGAACAGGTAATACTCAACGCGTTAACGGCCCCTTCATGACGCGTTCACGGATTGGTGACAAAGAATGCGGATGGAACTGAAACCCGGATATAGAACATAACTCGAAGTTCCTGTATTGCTCCATGGCCGTTGTGCTGTTATTGATTTGATGGACACCGCGGTGGCATATTTTATGATAACCGAAATGCTACCTACGTTCTTATAGAAGGCTACAATGACTTCAAGGTGTACCGTTCATACGTACAACAAGAGGACAAATCCATATGCCCTTGTCAATGTGCGAAATACAAGTACACATTCCTGGGTATGGGCTCACGGTCACTCAAGCATTCTGCGTGAATGTTTCTCAGCACCAGCATTCTCATGCTACAAAGTTCCATTGCTCTTATTTGACGACTATTCATCACATTCACATCGTATCAGCGTCAACCGAACTTCCAGCAGTGCCTTTTTATCAGCGATAGGTCTAATAAGAAAGAAAGACGTGATACTTCACTGATTTCAATTAGCATAGGCTAAACAAATTGTGAAAATACGTTTGCATACTGCCTACTGCATGACATACTCTGGAACCTGAAATATTTCAGTCTATATACCTTAGGAGTCATTTCTGTAGGAGCCAAGCAGATGAATAACACCGTGAAACAACTGCCTCCTTGAGTTTCCCGTTAAGTTTCTGGGCGTATTTAATTTTTTTTTTTGCTTTCGCGACATTGCCGGGAATCATAGAAACAGGTCTCGTGAACCTCAATTGGCAAATCTGTTTTCTTTATCTCAATGGCGTGGTCACCATTCTTTTTGGAAGAAACGATCCGACGAAGTGCCTGCGAAATTTATTGGATGTCATTTGTTTCGCTAAACTTTCATGACGCTGAATCATGACAAGTGCCTTTTCGTCTGCCACTACTGGAACACCATCACATGAGCAGCACAGAAACTCAGCCAGATCAGGAAAAGACCACCACCATTTATATATATCAGCTACAAAATAAACAATTCAACATGAATATTTGCAGTCAGAGTGCAAGGTTCTCCAATTTTATTTTTTTTGATATGACTGAATAAGAATATGAAAGCATATGATCGAAAAAATGCAAAGTACATTTTTTTTCACTTGCCAGATGAATGAAAACGGAAGGTAAATAGGCAGCAGCTCCACGAAAATACATATTCTCTATCTATAAGCTGCATCTCCAGTGAAAATAGCTGCTTTGTCAAAGTACCAAGTGTTATTTTAGGCAAACAGCTAGTGAAACTTAGCCTTATCTAGTTTGAACCAACTTCAGTAGTGTTACCTAATGCAATAGCAACAGCCACGAGCAGGTCCATTCCCAGATAGCGGTTCATGTTGGCTTCTGCTGCACAAAAATCACAGTCATGCTGATCACCAACCTATAAAGTGTATCCATTATCCGAAAACAAGTGTCCGTAGACATTCTAGTTTGTGCCAACATTTACCTTTGGAAGCAAACAGTGCAGCTTCAATTATGGTTCTCGTGCAGCAGTTCTGATAGGCCGGACATAAATTTCCCGTAATTGAAAGATCGAAAATAACCTTCTAGAACTAAGCATGCAGTAACATTCCTTATTCAGTGTAACGCACAGGAACTCGAGCATAAAGCAGATTATTTTTTTTATATTTGAACTTGTCGCCCCCCGTATTAGCCGACCACATTGTAGGTATTTCTGTAAACATGCAATAACATATAATTGTGTTACATGTTTTCCATTTTCAGAAGGTGTCACTCTGGGTACGGCATATTCATTGTGACCAAGGAGTGTATTAAAATGCATGAAATGTCATGGTTTAGCAGCTGAAGATTACCTGTAGAGGGACGCGTCAGCACTGGGAAAGTCTTTGCGTAGATTGACGATTGCAAGGATTTTTGTGTGGGCTATATATGCCAAAGTGATGGTATAAGTGGACAATTGAGCTGAGCACGAAAGGTCAAAGAAAACAACATAAGTGAGCTTCGTGTGACACGCATTTCCTCGGAATGATACATCAGCAATTTTCCTGTGAGAAAGCTTACACAGGATGCAATAACCAAGAGAGAAGTATAAAGCCCTGAAGTTCAGGAATACGTATACTGCTAATTACGACGCGAATTGGAATTACGTGCCTTTGCTCCTTTTTATTAGGTCCAGCTGGTACAAAGCGCTGAACAAACTGTGTCTTCAAATTACTGTTCCCAATTTCCGTATAATTGTTCGTCACAGCACCAGTATTTTGCTCAGTGCTTTACGGATAATTATTAGTGCACTCCAAATAAACTACATTATAAACAACTTGAGATTGACAGATGTTTCCTCCAATTCCTCAGTACAGCGTTCCTCAAAAATGAATCGTAGTTTCGGTGCAAAAAGGTCACGACACTTTGTGTCGTTGTTGTTGCAAGGATAAATGCACGTGACGGCTGAATTTTCTGTTATTCAGGGTTTTTTCTAAGGTTTTGTTATAGTTTTACTAGATTAACAATCTGAAGTTTTGCACGTCTGGCAAGTCCTATCAAGCTGCATATTCCTATTACAATACTTATGTCATAAAGCAAGACTGTTTATCCCTTGTGGACCCTTCTTATAGAAGATTCATGCCGATTATGGGCCCACGTTTATCAAAACATACCCACATGCTAAACTAAGCTCTAACTCTGCAACGCAACTTTGCCACCTCAACAAGGTATATGCCCAGTTTCGACTACACTAGGCCAGCTTCCACAAATGAATGCGTGTTATCATCACCCGAAAGCCTTGAGATCTGTGTCTGATTAGCATACATCTGGAATGCCCACCGCGCTCCGGAACGTCTATGGAGTCCTCGGAGAGCGTCCTAGCGCTCGGTCTCTGGCTTTACTCGCGGACTATTTTTCTTGGCAATGAAGGCAACGCTTCAGAGCCAAGTCACACGTATCCTACGGCAAATGAATGTTGTTTCCCCTGTGTGTTGGCATTTCGTACTTGAGATAGCGAAGAATTTTTTTAACGCGAAAGTGTTTTATGCCGGGGTCCACCAAGATTGGAGTGACGTATTTCCGTCACGGAAATGACGTCGAAAAAATACACATTCAGAAGACAAAGAAAAAAATGTTCCGTCAACGGGAGTCGAACCTACGACCTCTAGGTCCGCAACAAGAGATGCCGGGCACGCTATCCACTGCGCCACGGTCGCATACTTTGCAGGCTTTAAAAACAAGCCTTTTATATCTATCACTGTCCTCCCACAGTGCTCTTGCTAAGGGAAGTAATGCATTATGACCGTGAAATGCACGATTAGTTTCTTCAAAGCGTTGTTTCTCCGCGTCCGTCCCATTCGGCGTGTTTCGAATAGTAAACGTGCAATTTTGCCGACGCCTTAACACATTGCCAGGTGACGACATTACCCCTAGCATCCTCACTCGTAGCATCCGTCCATACCAAAAATAGCTGTGCGACGCGCGAGTGCGTCGCGTGGCCGTAACTCCGCGTCCCTAGTCATGTTCCTAGCTCGCCCCGGGAAAACTCGCAGCCGGCCAACGGGGAAGACACGACGCGCGCTGCGTTTCCCTGTGGCCGGGCAGCGTTGTTCAATAACTCGAATATGCCGCGACTAGGTGACCTTAGCCCAAGTTCGGCGCCCAATCATTGACGCTCTTCTGGTTGCCACGCCGCTTTCAATGACTCCGCTCTCCCCGTACGCCGTTCTCCCCGTACGCCCCCCATACACCACAAGCATCTATGACCACAAGGGTTTCTTTAACCATTCATCATAGACGTTAGTCGTCGGTATACAGATGTACAATGAAGCTTCACCGCTCATGCATCCACGTTAAAGGGTGCTATAACTGTCACCACACCAATAGACATTGTTCAATCTCTCTTATATCAATGTGCAGTAAACATTCGACTACTTCTGTAAGGACACGTTTCACTTTCGTGCTATACCGATTCCTATGACGGAGGGATCAACCATGTTTTTTCAAATCATATTGCGTCTTGTATCTCTTTGAGACAAGACGCAACAGAAACAAGTGAGCTTTTTGTATTTATTTAAGTTTGCACGTTGTTACATTGCGTTTTGGTCTGGTGAGAAAGTCCCGCCTTTTACATTTACCCCAAACTATTTGCCGCGGTGTGAAACTTGTGCCAAACCGGACTACTTCGCCTAGGAGTGTATGGGAAACGGCTGCGCCCCTGTAGCATTCCGTTCTTTGCCAAGCAAAGTTGTGCGCGATTATAGCTCACGCCTGGAACGCCGACCCCGCTCGAGAACATCTATGAAATCGTTTGCGAGCGTTCTACCGCTCCGTCTCTGGCTAGCTTACCACTCGAATGCGTACCGCTTTCTGGAACGTCTCACGAACGCGTTCCGCGCTGCAAGCTACATGTAAATGCGAACGCGTGCATGAATAGCAACACAGATGTGCGTGCCGGTTCGTGATGGTGATAGTTTTCAGATACACCAGACACATTGCACCCGGCATCAACAGCAAAGCTGCTAAAACACCAAACATTCCACAGCAAAAAGTTCGCATGAAGGCGGAAGCTTGAACCAATTCGAAGTCGTCGAAAACAAACAGGCTCCAGCCACATTTTTTTGTTCCAGATTTGTTCATAATGAAAGGTTCCTGATGTTATGTACATTAATAATAATAATATAATACTCTCTGGGGTCTTACGTCCCAAAACCACCATATAATTATGAGGGACGCCGTAGTGGAGGGCTCCGGAAATTTCGACTACCTGGGGTTCTTTAACGTGCACCCAAATCTGAGCACACGGGCCTATACCATTTTCGCCTCTTCTGTACATTAATAAAACGACATTACTGAAGTGCTAAACAGGCTAATATTTCTTTCAAGAGTAATAAAACATTCGTAGTCAACGCAAAAATTTGTAGTAACCAGGGCGTAGGAACGAATAAAGCATGTACACCCTTGTATCTTTTTCATAATATCGTGCGAGCGTCCACGACAGGATACGGTAGTTTCTAATATCCCCGATGAGCAATGAGATAAGTGATCCGATACGCCGGCCTACTGAACACGTGATCCCAGTGTCTAAGCTGTCAAAGCTTAGAGAGTGCACGAAGACAAACACTGTGTAAGCTAACAGCGTAGCAAGATACTGTCTCAGCGAGTAGGGTAACAGGTGGCGCTCGCACACTAGTGTCCTTCTGAGCGTGGGCATCACATGGAAAAGCGTGGTAAGTCCGCATAAATTAGGCACTACCTCGTCCAGAGGTCAACGCTGAAGTGGTATTAATAAGCAATTTCACAGGTGCACAATTCTCGCCGTATTTGTTCGCTTGTTAATCGAACTCTCAGAGGCTTAGCGTTAACATTGATTTTTCAATGAGATCATAACAAATGCGCCGATTTGCAATTAATTCGGCAAAGAACACACAAATTTCAACGTTTGCCAGCAAAAATGTTTTTACTCTCTGTATCGACGCTAAATGTACGTGCAGGGAATTAGTACTTTCTCCCTAATCTTATCGAAACGTACACTTACGGCCGACCGACATTTTCAGTTAGGGTAAGTATCGCTGTATGGTATGCGATAAAATTATGAGCACCTTAATTTGATCGGTGGTTACAGAATAGCTTTACCGACTAAATGAGTGAGCTATATTACTGTAAATTTCTGGGAAACCTGCATTTTTTAAGCATGAAATACTTTTTTCTCTCGTTGTCGGCCGTTTTCTATTGACCTTGAGCCATATGACAGAGCGTTCATCGCGGATCTCAAATGAGGCCGTACGGGAGCCTAAACGAGATTATCCGAGGATCATAGCCAGAACAAAGCTAGATCCACGCAGTCAATCCGAATTTTAAAAGCTCTGTCGCTGCACCCCATATCCACACGACCGCATTAGTCAGTATTACACATGCGCACTACACACGGCCCCAGCAACATGCAAAAATTTTTCCTTCCAACTTTTTCTTGTGATTGTTGACACTGTCAGTGAAACTGGCGCTTCTAGCGCACTGACGTTTTATTTGCAACATCCAAATGTCAATCCAGGGTACCGTACACTTGCTTGTTTGAATGCCAGCGCCACGCTTGTGCTGTTTTAAACGGCACGTAGCCGGAGCTAATTGCGGATGCATTGGTTTTGCGGCTCAGACCGCTGCCTCCTTCGACAGAAGACTTCACGTTTCGTGTGGCGCAATCAGCAGCGTTGCGCCTAGCATTGTGGCTGGCATAATCTCCAACCATGCTGCATTTCTAGTAGCCATTTCACGCTTTAACCGGCGTCTCTCATAATCATATCGTGGTTTTGGGACGTTAAACCACAGATAGTATTATTATTATTATTATTATTATTATTATTATTATTATTATTATTATTTCACGCTTACATCTCCCGATTAGTGAATAGCCAGCTTTGTTTTTAATGCGATTACCTGTATTACCTTACATATTGGTTCAAATGGGTCGTTAGTTATTCTTGTTCAGCTTTCTTCTCATCAACCTGTGCGCAAAAACACCTTCGTGAGGGGTGTTAGCCAGAGAAAGGCTCGTTTACTATTCCGCATGCCAAACCAATTCCCTACTTCACAGCCTTCGGGACCATAGGTGGTAAATTTGTACAACTACTGCGTGTTTTACTGACAAATTTCATGTGATCTTAATTCTCAGAAAAGGTAGTAAGAGCGACATTTCCGAAGAGGAACACTCACGGCTATTTTGTTGGCCTAAATATAAGAAGCAGTTTATGTAACATTTGATCTGGTAACACGGCCAAAATCATGAAAGCTTGTTAACACCATCCACGAGGTTCACTACGGCGCGATAGGAGCACCTACTATTGTAGGATAGGAGGACTTACGTTAGAGTTATGTGTGGTTTTTAAGGCTCAAGCGATAAGCTAAGTTATGCAATAATTTACACATAATAAGCGCTGTCGGATAAACCAAATTGCCGCGAGGATTGCAGGCAGTGTTAGCTGTCTGCTATTCTCACAGTCGTCACTACAACATGAGTTTGAGTTAAACATATAGTGAACAGACGTACCGATTTAGGCGGAACATGAGCCGGCTTTGCGGCCCGGGTGCCACTGTACCGCCAACTTGCTTGCGGGACGAGGTTCTGTCCTGCTTTTGACCAAAAAAATTGCACCATCTCCCGCTAAAGGGAACCATGTGTAGATGTGAAGCAGCGGGCGCTAACGCTTACACTGGCGGTGGCGTTGACGCTGGTGCTATCGCAGCGTTGCGCAGGAGAGAAAACTGAGGAGGCGCAAAGCACGCAGTGATAGAGCGGTGTTTCCTACTGGAACATGCCAATCGCTGCTAATGTGCAATGAGAGACAGAAGACTACGACTGGACACAGAGACCCGCAGTCGGCTTTTAGTTAACGCGCACGCTGCGAATTTTTATTGTTCAACAACGCACAGGAGAAATCTCTCACCGGCACCACCTTGGAGGTCAAGATCCATTGCCATATATACGGGATGGACAATGAACGGTTGTGCAGCGCGAGCAGTCGGTTTTTTCAACCAAGAAACTCGCTAGCAGACGCTGCCTGCGTCGGCGTCGCGAGGCGAGAGAGGGGGGTTGGCGTAGGAGAGGAGAGAGAGGGGGGCGACGCGCATGCGCAGTGGGGGGTGTGGACGCTGTGGGCAGGGATGCCTAGAGGAGAGAGGGGGGGAGCGTATCAGAGGAGAGAGAGGGGGGGGACGCGCATGCGCAGTGGGAGCGCGGGGAGGGATGCCTAGAGGAGAGAGGGGGGGGAGCGTAGGAGGGGAGAGAGGAGGGGAGGCGCATGCGCAGTGAGGGTGTGGTTGCCGCGGGGAGGGATGCCTAGAGGAGAGAGAGGGGGGAGAGGAGGTTTTTTTTAATTTTTTTTTGAAAGGTTTGCGCATGCGCAGTAAGGATGGTCACGCCGGCACACCACCACCACCACCACCACCACCACCACCGGATTAAGCTTCGCCATAAGATGCTTCACATCTAAAACCCGGCTCGCAGTCGCGGTCAGCAAGCCAAGCCATAACATCCTTTTACTATACACATGGCTGTCATCACCTTTGTCTTTTTCTTTATCTATCTATCTGTACTTCTTTCTCTCTCTTTCTGTTTCTCTTTCTTTCTGTATTTTATTCTGTCTATATTTCTTTTCCTTTCTTTCTATCTTTTTCTTTTTCTCTCGCCCATAGCAACGCGATCATATGGTTCCCATAAATGCCTGTTCAGCAAGTGCGCCTGGATAGTCGAGTGGTTACGACGCTCGCTTTCCAACTGTGGGTACCTGGGTTCGTATTCCACTGCGAACATTTATTGCGTCTAATTTAATTTCGCTTCTCCTCTCTACTTCGCCGAGCAGTGTTTTCGCTTAACGCTCGCCTTCCTCTTCCTTTGCGAGTCCTTGCCTCAGCCCTCTTGGTTTTATTAGCCTTTACTCTCTCCCACCCGAGGCTCAACATCCGTCCCAATGCTCTCCGTCACTCTTCCTCGCTCCACTTACTCCCTCTAATGTCCTCGTCATCCGTCACACCTGCTCTACTCAGTAGTGGGGCTTGGCCAATTTCTTTGGTGCATAAACACTCGTGCTTTTGCTTACACTACGCGTACTTGCTCCAAGCCTGAAAACTGCTCCGATGCTAAAAGTGGGATTTTCTGTTTGAACTATATGACATGTTCGTTTTTCCGTCATTACGCAACACCCCCCTCCCTCCCCTTCCGTTATGGAGTCTGCGGAATGTGATTAATTTACTTAACATTCCGAAGTGCATTTCATTTCCGACGTTTTCTGGTCAGATTGGCATTTATCACTCACAGACACAGTATAATATCTCTGCCTGAATACGAGCTCGTACTTTGAACACAATTTGGAAGCACTGAGGGCATTTCAGAGTTTGTTCTCAGCAGTATTTTTTTTTCGCTGGTCCGCTTTTATGTGTAAAGTAGTGTGCCATGCGCATTGCTATTATTCTTGTCCTATGCTTACACTGTGCTCAGCTCGAAGTGTGCATACAAACTTAAACGCCACTGTAGCTTTCAATTTATTGGTGCGTTTAATGTTCTTACTATTCTATTTAGTTTATCTTTTACGATGTTTTCATGCGTGTTCGCATACACAGTTTCTACATTATGTCATGTTTCCTCTATCTATGATTTTATCCTAAATAACTAAGGATACTAGGACCGGTCTATAATTGTCCTGTGGTACTCAGGGCAACGCAGAGAAAGCATTCAGTCCTGCTCTACCTCTGGTGTCGTGTTGTGTATATTTGAATAATAGTTGAATCACATCAGACCTTCTTATACGTTGATTGTTACGCGTGCCCGACATTATTGTAGGGCAGCATTTTTCTTAAAACGGTTATGTGATAAGATATTTGAGAGCAGTATATTCTATATGTTATGATATTGGCTTGCTTCTAATGCGGTGTTGAATCAAAGGGTAAGATATTTGAATCGGACAAACAAAAGGGGTTCAACATGAGTTTCGTAAGTGGATCGCTGTATTTAGTACAAATTGTTGGAATTTCGATAATGCGGCAATTGTGAGCACTAGCCGACATCGATCACCACCGTAATCACTTCCGTTCTTTCTTTCTGAAGCGTGTGTTCGTGCTCGTGTACTGAGGCGTGCATCCGGTCAGACGAAAGAAAACTCCTCAATCGGGACATCACATATCTAAAATAAAACGTTTTAAACAAGACCATCCATGCCAACGTTCGTTTACACTATCTACTATCCTCGCCACAGCTTGGAGCACCTAAGCAATGTTTTATTCGATAACTTCTCTTGCGGAATAACTTATCGGGCCAATCGTAAAAAACGCGAAGAATTTCTCTCTAATACTATTTTCTTGGCAAGTGCAGTGATTTTGTAGATAAAGCTGTGCAATTTTATACTTTGAATTGAAATTTTGATCAGAATGATAACAATAAAACCGGCAGATTCCACGCACTGTGGGAATCGATGTAATGCGAAGCAACCAGCAAGGAGCAAATCATGCTGTACATAATATGCATGTCATGATTTACATGTTAGGATCTTTCATTTATGTTCGTCATAGAGTCACGTCACGCAATACCAATTTTAGTGTGTATCAAGCTAGCGAACTGGACGAAAGCACACCCTGAGCGTGGCATGTAAATGGCAGTGTCGATAACACGCATGCCAACATTTTCATGTTACCACCTACCACTTATGTTCGTTATACAGTCACGTCCAGCAGTACCAATTTTGGTGTATATGAAGCTAGCGAAACGGCCGCGAGCGCGCCATGAGCGTGGCATGCAAGTCATGTCACATGACGTGCCATGGTTTCCATATTACGACGAGTCATTTATGTTCGCCATCCTGTCACGTCACGCAATACCGAATTTGGTATATATCACGCTAGCGAAACGGCCGTCAGCGCACCGTCAGCGTTACATGTAAATCTTGTTGTACATGACATGCACGTCATGATTTTCATATTATCACCTGTCATTTGCGTTGGCCATGCAGAGATGTGTAATCGTGCCAATTTTCGCCTATATCAAGTTAAGAAAAAGGCCTCATGAGCACTGCGGCCATGGCGTGTAAATCATATTTTTCTTGACAAGTTAGTCAGGATTTTCATGATATGAACAGTCATTAATGTTCGTCATACAGCCATGTTATGCCATACAAATTTTGATATACATCACATTAACGATACGGCCAGGAGAGCACAAAGTCGTAGGGGGGATAGATAGATAGATAGATAGATAGATAGATAGATAGATAGATAGATAGATAGATAGATAGATAGATAGATAGATAGATAGATAGATAGATAGATAGATAGATTCGCTCAAAGTCGCTGAAGTTCGCTAAGAATTGCTTCGCTTTTAAAAACGGTATGGCTCAGATTTTTGTATATTGTGGCATAGATAGACGGTGATTGTCTCTTTTGAATCACGCCGAATCGTCGAGCTTATAATTAATATTCGTGGGCGAAAAGGCTCTTTACTTTAGGTTAAAATTAGCAAACCAAACACCGTCTAGATGGATAACAAAACAGCACTTAAGATGGCACGGAATGAAGACACAGGCACAACATTTTTTTGCTCTGTTTTTTCTATCTCAATATTGTCTCAGTTGTTACGCCCCAAAACCTGTGATATGATTATGAGAGACGCCGTAGTGAAGGGCTCCGAAAATTTTGATCATCTGGTCGTCTTTAACGTGCACTGACATCGCACAGTACAACAGACCTCTACCATTTCGCCTTCATCGAAATGCAACCTGTTTTTCTATCTCTTTTTGGTGTATGTTTGTTTCTATATCTTTCTCTCACTCGTTGCATGTTTTTTTTCATCTCTCGTACTATGTCTTTTTCTACTTCATGTTTTCTGTCTGCTTCGTTTTTTTCTCTGTATTTTTTCTTTATTTCTCTTTCTGTCTTGCTATGTGTTTTTTTTTCTATCTCCTGTTGGTCTCTCTTTATTTCCACCTATTTCTCTCTCTGTCTGTGATTTTCTGCTTTCTCAGCGTTTTGTCTATTTATGTCTTTATTTTCGTCATTTACTTCTATCTTTTTTTCTTTCTTTCTATTTTTTTGTAGTTATTCTTTCTTTCTCTGTTGCACGTGGTTCACGTGCTCCCTTTCGCCGAACAGAGTTTACATTTCACGCTCGCACTTGCTCTACTCGGAATCATCGTCAAAAGTGTATTCTAGAGCACTGTTGTATGAATGAGAAATTCTGTGCCGAGAACTATTCCCCCCACAACGTTTATTGGCAGGAAACCTGCGCCCAAAATCTGAGTCTGTACTCAGACTGCACACGTACAGGTAGTGTGGGAATATGTCCGCGTTCTCTGTGAATAAAAACTAGAATCGATGATATTGAACTTTTTTTCAGAGAGTAGGTAGTCTTTCAGTTAGAGTGAAATAGCGTCCGCGGTGTCCAGCAAAGCAATACCCTTGTGATCATGGGTCACCAAGAGAACTTTCAGTTAAGCTCCCTATCATGGTGTCAGTTGCATCGGAATCGCTTTCTTGTCAACCCGTGTGTCAGTAAGGGCCACTGAACGTGTCGAATATCAGCAGTTCCAACCACGAAAATCATTCCGGTAAGTTCTGAGGGTGAGGCGAGTGGCTCTGTGTCATGGCTCAATAGCTTGAACGACTTAATAAATATCGCAACGCTGATGCGGTGAGTAACTGGTGCCGTACTGAAGGAAAGGCGCGTTAGTGGGTGTATAGTTTGTACATTTCTTTTGATCTCTGACGGACCCGGGTCGTCGAGAGTGAATGAAATTCAGCGCCGTTGATTTAGGCATTACAGGCACTGTCAGTAACCATTCCAGCCTCACTTACAGTAGTAGAACAACGCGTCTGTCCGGTTTGGACAACATTTATCGTTTCTGAGGAAGCGATCGGCGATCGCCCAAATACAGTTTCGCTGGCACTCATTGCATCATGAAAAAAGCCAGCTATGGAAGTAAAAGCAGACCCCGTGGCAAAATTACACATTGTCACTGTTGTCATACACAACGCTGTATATTGGGCTTTCTCTAGACTACGACAGCAGAACAGCTTCTAGCCCCACTGGTTGTGCTGAAAACAGTTCGGCATTGTTCCCGAAAGCCGAAACAAAGAGACGTGTCGTTCTCGTTGGCATAGAAAAAATGACGATTGAAAATTCTTTGTATGTATGTATGTATGTATGTATGTATGTATGTATGTATGTATGTATGTATGTATGTATGTATGTATGTATGTATGTATGTATGTATGTATGTATGTATGTATGTATGTATGTATGTATGTACGTTGGTGTGTGTGTATGTATGCATGTAAGTCTGCAGGCTAACCTATGGCTGACTGGCTTGTGTTTCTGCGGCGCGAAGTGGTCCGATTCTCAATCGAACTCCCTAGATTCACCTGATGGCATCATAGCGTGACTAAAAGATATAGAAGAAGGCCTGGAGTTCCTCTTGCTGGTAGACAGGCCGCTATCTGGTAGACAGGCCGTTATCGCCACGACCCGTTGTCACGGCCTACGCGGAAAGAACGCATTTTATATAGGTAGTCGAAACACCTGTGCAGAACAACGAAGAACCGCAGCCTTGACCTACCACGTCGTCTTCGTTTTAGTCATTTTTTTCTTCAGCTCAAAATTGCACCATCTAAGTGTCCAGTGACACTACAGTTATACAACATCATGATATTGGTCATGATGATGACGAACGAGAAATTCAATGAACATTTATGCACTGGCTCTTCTTTCTATGTAGTCATACAAGAACGAAAAAAGCTAATTTGTATTTCTTTGCGTAGGAGTACATTTTTATAGTTGACTAAAATATTATTATGGCACAACACACCTAACCTCGACCTTACAATATTTTTTTTCAATTGAGAGCTGATCGTTAATCATGAGTAACATAAGTGTTATGTTGTTTTATTTTATGTTTAAGTTGTGATCATCATGGCTCCAGTTGAGGCACTGGCTCTCGGCGGTGGTGTTGGAGGTACCGAAGGTGTCGCTCGCAAGAAGTGAATAACACGGGATCCCGAGTCCTGCCATGGTACACTTCCATGCAGAGACTGGAGGGTTCGCAAACAATAGAAATTAATGAAATTAGTTTTTGTTATTTCAAATTAAGCAGGGGTAACCGAAGCAGCCATGATAAGGAGCGACAGAGCCGCCCATTCACAATGAAGCTCTATGTATGTAGGGCGACGGCAACTCTTATCTCTTATTACCATTCAACGCGTTGACCTTTCAAAAAAACTTCGTTGATCCCTCCGCCCTAGGAATCGGTGTAACACGAAAGTGGACGGTGTCTTCACAGAAGCAGATGCTTGTTTATTGTAGATTAATATACGAGATCTTACAGAATGTCTATTCTTCCTTGGTACATCTAGCTCCGTTTGACGTGGATTCAGTTACATTGACACTTATGGCGAAAAACATTGGAAGAACAGGAGCACTCAAAAGCACGCTGAAAGTGCTCTTTTCAGAGCCGGCGTGTTTCGGTGGTCGAACAGGAGTAAGATCACTGTCATCCAGTGGTAGAGCGAGGGCACTTTTGATACGCCGAGAGCAGCCAGGAACAGTTTCAGTGCTCTCGCCTGAAAAACAGAGTAGGTGCAGTACTAAAAGAGTCACGTGACTTTTAACGTCCCATTCCCTGTATTTGTCTTCATTCTGCATCAGCCGCCCAGTGCGGTGGCCATAACAACCATATGTAGTTTGGCACCACAGATGGCAGCACTCATATTAGCCGTATTGGCGTCATTTGTACGGTTAGCAACGATGACGGCTACGAAAAATGCGCAGCTACGGTTTCTGGATGCGTTGTTGCACATACGTACTATGCAGAGCCCGTACGACTTTGGTACTACGTAACTGAGAATCAGGATAATTGCGAACACGGAACTGACAGATTTGATGCGTATGTTGCTTCTGCCCTACATAGAATGCCTGGGCTACAAATGTTTTGATCACATGGTATATTTCTCCCCACTCGTCAACCTTTCACCTGCTTTACGGAAGCGTGCCGCATTCCAGCGGCACATCAAGTGGCTCTGCTGTCAGTGCTCTTCCCCCTGACTCCTCACTGCACTAGCCCTCTACTCCTGTTCTCTCAATGAAATTCGCCATCCGTCGCACATCTCCATTCGAATGACTTACGTCCATGAGCATGATTAAGCGTTAGCGGCAGCAAAAGTAGTTAAAATACTCCATGTTGAAGGAAAAAAGCGCTAAAGAAAACAAGGACGAGAATATAAACATACATACGTTGGACACAGCATACGGGGAAACCCCTTATCGCATTAATAAGCACACGGTAATCACTGGTAGTCAATGTGTGCTATGCCTAAACACGCCATTTAGGCATAGCGCTTCCAGTAACGGGGAATGATAACCAGCGCCTATGCTCAGGCATAGTGGGCCGAGGAGTTACGGAGTCACTCGCTATATTGCTCGCCTCTCTTCCCTGCTAGGTAACATAACGCCGGTGCGCTCCTCATATGTCTGGCTCTTTGCGCTGTGCAAAAACACCGCGCGGAAACCTTCCTGGACATTGCTGTGAATAATGTCAAACCAGGGAAGATATTAAAATAAAAATAAGAATCTTAGAGAAAAAAGTTTAGGATAACTGCTGCTTTAACGCGATGGCGTTGAAGAGCTCGTTTCGCAGAAATTCCGGTGTCCGCGTGGGCGTCGGTGTCGTTGGTTGTGAGCCGAAACTAATCATCGTGTATGAAACCGAAAAATTGAAAAGATGCAAATAAGTAAATAAGAACATTATTCGGTTCTAAAGAAAATTTCAAATCACTATACGCTAAATATAAATATAATTCCATCATGGACATACTTGTTTAGTTGCAAGGTGTGTGATCAGATAAGTTGCGAAATCCAGTGGCAGCGCTGAGTCTTGTGCTGTAAAACTCCCCTACATATCATCTGGGGTTTACGTCCTAAAAGCACGATATGATTATGAGAAACGCGTTGTCGAGGGCTACTGAAATTTAGACCAACTGGTGTTCTTTAACGTGCTCTGACATCGCACAGTACACGGGCCTCGAGTATTGTGCCTCCATTGAAATTCGACTGGCGTGGCCGACTTTCGGGTCAACGGTCGTGCAGTGTACTTACCGTTCTACCGCGGCATGCGACGGGCCATCCACAATCACAGTGTGCAATGGCTGCTCACATTTTTTACTTTTTTTTTTAAATTTCAGCTGTAACATTTAAAAAGATAGCAAGGGGCTTTCTGGAGACATATGATCGACTATAAAAACTAAGAGCCTTTTCACTAAGCGATGGGGAACGCCAGAAAATCTGTTTGTTTTGTTTATATATATATTGCAAGTTTTCCCTCTTGACATAGCCATTTGAAGAGCAACGCCATCAGTTGACCCTTGATACCATACTGGCCACTGTCATGGGTCAAGCGAAGGATGCACACGAACAGAAGCCGTGAAAACAGCAGCACAATCAAATATTACGGCACAATAAAAAAAAATGAAAATAGGTTCCGCAGCCACAAAACATTTTACTTCAAAGAGGTCATGATGTATGCATTACGAACCATGGGGTACTGACACATTGTACAGGCATACAAGGACAAGTTGTATAAGATACATTTGTCGACAATTGTCTTACAAACGCTCATGGTGTGGCTTCTTCACAAACTCATGTAGATTTTACGCAAGTTCTTGAGTGGGATTATTAGCCATTTGCCGCAGCTTGTTCGCCAACTCCACTATCTTTTGGAGCTCTTCAAGATCAGCTAAAGGATTCCATGTCTCTCCCTGTGCAGTTTCCACCAGTAAAGCTGGAAAAAGTGTGGTTTAGGAATAAGATCAAATCAACACTCACACAGAAATAGTTGACCATAGCAAGATTAAGTAATGTACTTACTTACGTTTGCTGCATGTGTTTATTGCCGCGCAAAGTGCATCCGTTACCTTGTTGTGTTGCACATACTAACTAGAAGTTACGCGACATCAACTCAAAATATGGGATTTGATGGAACCATGCTTTCTTGCAGTCCTTTTAAATGTTGACTGAAACTACGAGATACGATATGAACGATTTTCTTTGGACCGAATCACTTACAAAAATAATTAACGCTGATTCTATTGCTTCTCCTGATATTCAAAGACCATGTACCAAGATAGATATCCAGGCAGTATGGGCAGGCCTCGAAATGCTTCTCTATTGAGAGCACGTCCACGAGCACAACTGCGCGACTGAAGCGTAAAGATATTTTTTTGCGGATGAGCTAGTTATGAGGATGCTCTTTCCGATGCGCTGTCCGAAGTGTACATAAACATCATGCGGTAAACGGAACCACCATAGAAAACTGCTGTCATACCTATGGCAATCAGAGCCACTACAGCGATGAACTTGCCCAGGAATCCCTGCATCATTTGCGCTGCACAAAAATGTATCTGTTACAAAGGTCTTTCCAGAAATTGTGTATTCGCTCATATTTCTTGCACGCATTTCACGAAAAGTCATCACAACACCGTTTGTACGCTAAATGTTACCCGTTTAAGTGGTTAACGTTAAAGTGGTTAATCCATAGTCTGCGACACTTACGTTGTTAATGCGTGTCAAGGACTCGTCAAATAAGCAACATTACCAAAAATTTTCGCTATTGCATCCCATACCATCATGTTGTTATTTGGGCATTAAACGCTGTTACGACGAAGCACTTAGTAATCTAAACACCAAAACTTTAGAAAAGCACTTAGCGTTCGACGAATTCTTTGCGGTGGAATGTCAGCGTCAGTGAATAGGGGAACAAAAGAAGAAAAAAACGCTTGCATTTGTGCTCTCTTAGTTTTGCTAATATCTCCGAAGCGTTAGCCATTAGACGCGCTCATATATGTCCGAAAAATAAAAATTACGCCCGGTGAGGTGCCCTTTAAGGGAATACGCGCAGTAACGTGTGCGCCTTTTGTAATGGGTGGATAGCTTTGAACCACAATGTCATTATGATATTCACATCTTCTGACGCCCGATGGCAATGTACGCTTGTACCATGCAATATTACTGTAATATTACATGTTGTATTGTTACGCCTGTATACAGGACGCGTGTGTTTGTAAAGCATGACTGTTCACTGCATTTCCAAGCAGAGGAAGTTATTTTCCATATAATCCCAAGCAGAAGCGTGGCTGTGTGGTAGAACACCTGCTTGCCACGCAGACGGCCTGTGTTCGATCCTCATTCGGACTCGGAAATTTTCATTATTTATTTTATGTGCTTCTTTTTCGATTTTTCGGTCACGGACAAGACGGTGATATTTCGCTCACAACCAGCGACGCCGACTCCGAAGCTGACACCGGAATTTCTGCGAAACGAGGTCTTTAACGCTGTCGCGTTAAAACGCTCTACATAGGCTGCTCTGCCAGCTAATGCAGTAACTGTGCTGAGCGGCCCACACAGACCTGGCTGTTCTTTTATGTAAAAATATGGACCTGAGACATCTGGGAGGATGCATGATCTATTTCTATTCTATAGGTGGCACCATGAAATGTCGATGTAGCTCTCTTCGTGTATTTTACACAGAACTCATTGCCTCCAAATGAGAGGTCTATTTCTCACTACGTGGCAATTTTTTCAAATCTTCACTATTTAAGCATCTGAGCTTTATTTTCGGAAAGACTTCTAAACAAGCGCCAGAAATATTCATTGATTTTTGTTCAAGCGTCACAACAGTATAAGCTAGGCAACCTCGGCAACAAGTCCCATAGACACCTCCCACTTTACCCCGTATTCAGAAACGTTCCTTGACTTGAACTTCACTTGCCACCGTCTTCACCCGAGCGCAAACTCGTTTCGAACGCGCTGTCTTTTGGCGGTGCCAAGGCAGCACAAACGTGTTTCAAACGCGCTACCTTGAGGCGGTGGCAAGTCAAGTTCAAGTCACGGAGCGTTTCTCAATACGGGGGTTCAGGAAGCAAATTGTTATGTACCTAGCAGCGCGTCTTTGCTGGTACGTAACAAATTCATGATGGAAACCCTGGCTCAACAGCCTTGCTATAAACTGATCCGACAGCAAAATAACGCCCAACGAAGGAAAATAGCAGGCGCTCTCCGGTGAATATGCGTAGCCTCGATCCACGTGTTCTTCAAAATCAGACAATGAACACCCGCCAGGATAGCTCTCGAACACTACTTTATACGTGTTTAAGCACTGAAGAAGAGCACTTTGGTGAAACCTGGCGTGCCGCGCCTCATTAGCTTAGCGAGAACAACACGCACGGGTATAGCTCTTCCAGGGATTTTTTTTAGCAATCTAAAGTAAGAACAACAATTTCTAACATTTTTAGCGCAACGAAATAAACTACTGAAGCGCAATTTAGAAGTGAAAATCAAAGCAACATTTTAGGGAAATATCTACATTGTAGCCTTTCTCAGGACAAACGGAAATTTTAACGATGTGATGAACGTCAGTAGATTTCCTCGCTTGATTGAGCCACAGACCTAAGAACAATAAAGATAGTGCACGGGGCTTGCTTTTTTCACTAAACAGAAGCCGTTATGAAAGCATACAGTACAGCTGAAGGACTTACTTTAATCGATAACCACCTGAAGTGGCTGATAATATTTTTCTCATGGTATATTTTGTGGCACATATGGCAAGGCAAACTTTTAAGCACACATACCAAAAATACTTGCTTAAAGATACTGAAAAGTTATACTGGAACATCTCATCGAACCTTACCTGTGATCAACTTTCTCTTGAACTATGATGTTCTGACAAGGGAACGAGAACTGGATTGCTGCTTTTATAGCCAGAGAAGGGGGTATCCAACAGAATATACAGGAGGGATCGAAAGAAGCAAAAACGTTGATGGGAAGTTCAAATTTCTGCTAAGCATAACTGCACAAGTCACAAGGCAATCTAACTGATTTTTTTTCTTCTTCACTGGCCTCTTTCATTTTACTTTATTGCACCTGGGTGTCTGCTCCGAAAAACAAGAGTAGAAACTAGATCTTAGATTCAATATTTGCATTTCCGACACGTTATTTCCTTCATTGCAGCTTTGTTAGGGGCAAAAGATCGTGACATTTCATAATTGGAAAATTGAAAGCAATATAACCTTACATCCGTCTTTGAATTAAAACCCAACATGTCATACAAATATATAGCCAAATACAAACGTAAAATGCAAAATGCGGGAAATAGAGGTATCCCTTCTGACATGTTTCCACGAGTCGCAAATGCAGAAATACTACAAAGCTTGATAGCACATAAATTGCGCAGCTAAGGGACTCTACACTATCGTAGTGAAAGTGGTATTTAAGTGCAAAATTAAGTTTGTCGGTGCAGGAAATTGCAATTTCCGTTTGAGCTCGATTAGACAAGCTTAATATGATGCTTCCCGTAGAGTTATGTATTGATTTGTAAGTTACTGGGGAAAAATGGCAGTGTCACTGAAAGGCGCAAGAAACCCGCTAGCAAGAAAATGTAATGCCATACGAAGGATGACTGGCAGCTAAATATTTTTTGCATGCAATCTCACGGAAGTCTGCTAGTCGCTAATGTGAAAGAATGCTGCCGCTTCATGGAAAGATGCGGATTTCTCGCAGTCTCTTCGCGTTGAGAGCACAGCACGTAGAATGGGACGCGAACCGTCCACTAATGGCTGACGAGACAGCCTACGCGCCAATAAACGCTAACGCGTCCTTAGAACCAGTGTCCACGGTTGTCGTTCGTACGACACAGGTCTCTACCTCTGCGTCGTTCATGCTCCTTCAAGATGGGCAGGGCGTTTCCTTATGCCTGTGCAGCATTGGACGGCAGATGTCAAACACGTGATGATGTTAATCCATGTGCCCTTATAGCGCCGGAGATAGGGCCGGTTCTTTAATCTCCGCTGAGTCTGCCTTCGTCGCCCCCCGCTCACGCATTTACCCGCCGGTATGACATGTGATGTCGGTTGTGATTTTATCGATGTAGAATATACATAGAACATCATGGCGACGGCAAAAACCCATTGAGAGTATGCTATTGCAATGAAACATACCAACAGGGGTTATTGACGACGCCAATCATATATCCCGATTCGTATTCTTCTTCGTTTCGATAGGAGGCAAAATGCTAGAGCCCCATGTGCTGTGGTTTTTCAGTGCACGTTAAACAGCACCAGATGGTCAAACTTCCTGGAGCACATCACACGACGTGGCTCATAATCTATCGTCGTTGGGGCACGTAAAACCCTTGTTATTACGATTATCACTTATCTTATCTTGTCCTATTCAATAGGACCACGGCGAACCGTAAACATTAAAATTTAGGGTGGCCTTAAAAATTTAATGTATTCAAAATTGCGAAACGCGTCGTAGTGGCTTCCATCAAATGGTGACCCCGTTTCACCCGGTGAAACTGTCAACTTGTTAAGATATTCATCATAGGTTTAGAGAGCGGTGGTAGTAGCGCCTCCGTGTGTAGCGCATTTGAAATGTTATCGGCGGCCAAGATACGATAACCTGCGCAGAGTGCATCGCTGTGCACAATCTTGAGCTTCTGTGAGCACCAGCTCTTATTCTTCAATTTAAAATGACAAATAAGTCGACGAAGCTTTTCAGTGAAGGTTCACAGCTTCCGCTCGTTACTGTCACTATGCTACGAGTGTGCTTTGCTTTACAGTTAGGCAGTTTGGAAGAAAATAATATTTCTGCATTTACCAATTCGGTTGCTAGAATTTTACCACACTATCTACCTTACATCTGATGGATGTTCCTTTCTGCTTATCTATCGGATGCCTATTAATCGGATGCTCGCGGTAAGTCATGATCCAAATCTCAAGCCCTAAAGAAAACGCCAATGTCAAGTGGAACTGCGAGCTAGCCACAAGTTACATGGATTGCGACTAGCCGGGGCACTTAGCCGGTAGAATGTCACGCAGGTAAGCTCAAATGTTCCGGAATCATTTCCCGGCGACGGCTGCCGTATTCGGGGGCGACCCCTCGGTAAGAACAGCCGTGTGCTTTGAGTGCATGTTAAAGGACCCTAGCTGGTCAAAAGTACTCCCAAGTCCTCCACTACGGTGTGTCTTATAATCATATCGTGTTTCTGCATGTAAAATACCATATTTGTTCTTATTATTATTACGTCTAATTGTAAAACTGATATCTCGAATTATTGCCCGGTTTCTTTTTTCTCGCCCACATCAAAGATCTTTTAGCTAGCTCTTCAGAATATATTGTTTCATGTGAAAAGTGCCTTTATCCCGAATTCACACGGTGTTGCCCATGTTACCTGAACTATCGCAAATCTTGCTAGCTTCGTGACGCAGATATTTCGGACTTATCTGTGGAGAGCGTATTTTCACAGAATTTAGTGTCATCGAACAAGCATTCTGACGTAGTCAGCCACTCAGCAGGCAAAGTTAACGAATGGAATTTGATGATCACTCTTCAGTTGTGGATATCCTGCACAGCTACGTTCCATGTGCATCATGAAATACTTTCGTAAATGATCAGACACTAGCTTTGTACGAGGTAACTACATGGGTCCCTCGAGGGTCCGTTTGAGGCACACACATCATTGTAATTTTTGTTAACGACGCTTCTATTGCTGTTCGCAATTCCTCTGTCCTTTCATATGCCGATGGCATCATTATACTTGAAAAAAAATCATTCCGTTAGGTCTGTAGTTTGCTGCAGAACAGAAAGTAAAAAATCGAGAGAGTTATTGGGGGGATTAGGTCTAATATCCCCGCTAAGGCATTGGTAACGAGCTCTCGAGCTTCGGCTGCTTCCTCAGCACGATGGATGGCCCACACTTGGCCCTTGAGGGCGTCTACTTCAGTTGAGAAGCGGCGTATGTCAGAGGGTTCTATTCAAGGCTGTGTAACCATCTGGAACCCTGCCTTCTTCACACTCCTATAACATATGATCCACGGTTGCCCTGGCCTTGCAAAGCTTACCGTTGTTTGACGAATGGAGCTCTGGATAACGGCGATTCAACCTCGCATAGTCGGATTATTTCTGTTTTTTTTTTAATTTTACACGATACATAAATTTTACCTCTATACAGCTTACACAAAAGTTACGAGTTTCACTCGAAATATGAGTAGTCTGTCGTTTGCATACTCTAATAATGAAGCTTGATTATGTGATGCTTGCGAGATCAATGATCGTGGTGTTCTATGGTACGATTTCAGAATTTTTTGCACACGTGGAGCGCCTTGCTGCTCGCGGGGTCTTGGTTCTGACAGTTATGTTTGCAGATTCTATAGAGAATTCATTTCTCCTATACAGTTACGCGAACTGTACACTGCAGCATGTCTTCACAAACCCGGCTATGTGTAAGTAATCTGGAATGACATTTCTCATTTCAGCCTAACATCATTAACATAATTGATCAAAAATTTCCAATTGCAAATAACAATCGCTTCGCTACGACCATTGCCTCTCGATCTAACAACTTTGAATTGACAATATTGCCATCACTTCACAGCAGCCTTAATGTCGCTGCTCTGCTGTTTCTTCAAAACTTGTTCACAGTTTCTTATCCAGCGTTGAACTCCACAGCTGTATTTATTTTCGGATTCTGAGTAACAGAACACAGCTTACACCCTTCTATGTGCCCGCCAGCGTCTACGTACACTTACAATAGCTCACAATTAGTGTTTTCCTCCGTGCTTTTTGTGCTGTTTTACCATAGCATTTGACATTTTACATGAGCTTCTTTGCCTTTAAGCCAATATTGCGCATTGTTGTTAGCGATTTTCTTATGATTGACATTCAGTATATCCTCTTCGCGCTACGTGCCCGGCACATGTACACTTCTACTTGATTTCAACTAGGATATCCTTAACCCCCGTTTGTTCCCCAACCCATTCTGGTCTCTTCCCGTCTCTTCAGGTTACACCTATCATTTTCCTTTCCATCGCTTGCTACGTCGTTCTCAGTTTAAGCTCAAACCTTTTTGTAAGCCTCCAGTTTCTGCTTCGTTGGTTAGTACAGGTAGGATGCAGCTCTTATGTACCTTACTCTTGAGGGATAGTGATAAACTACCATTCATGATTTGAGAATGCTTGCTGATTGTGCTCCAGCCCATCCATGTAATTTTAGTTATTTCACTCTCAATTGTACGGCTCCACGGTTGCTACCTGTCCTGAGTAGATGTATTACTTTAAAACTTCCAATGTCTGGCCATCTATCGCAAAGCGCTGTTCTCTGACGAGGCTGTTTCACATTACTTTAGTAATGCGCATAGGTCGGATTACCGCTGGTCATCAAGTTTAACTGATTGGATTCCAAGAGAAAGCAAACGCGTGAGGGGGGAGACAGAAAATTAAGTGGGCGTGTGAGATTCAGAAGTTTGCAGGTATAACGTGGTAGTAGCAAGTGCAGGACCAGTTTTATTAGCGGAGCATGGGAGAGGCCTTTGCCTTGCAGTGGGCGTAGTTAGGGTGATGACAATGATGATGATGATATTGTTACGCTTGAAGGAGACCGTCTAAGACTGAAAGGGGTCATTTATTAGATCGTGAGCTCAGGAGCGGCCGACTATACTCCATCTCAGAAGTACCTTGCAGCACTGTGGAAGCTGCAGGGCTTGTTAGCCAATAGGAAAGGCGAAAGCCCCCTCGAGACGTGTTCATCCGCGTCGCGTCATCTGCTCGTCGTCTCCTTGGCGTCGGCCTCGCCTACCATGTCGATACTTACTCCCTCCAAATTGTACAAAACGCAAAAACCTCTGCGGGAACGCCACCTCGTTGTTTCTTTATGTTCAGAAACCCACTTGTGCAGGGCGTGTTCGCTGGTATTTGTGAGGAACGCGGTTCTTTTCACAACAGCGTTCATACTGGCGTTTTCACCGAGTTCTTTTTTGTCAGCGCGGTCGACGCCCTTTCAGCAACTATCGCGTACCATTCTTGAGTGGAACAGCAAATGATTGGCACAGAAAACAATATAGACATTCAGGGTGTTTCGCATCGTCAACGCATCACCGACGCTAATGTTGTGGCGACATCTGCTCAGTTAACATCCAACCGCTTTTACGGCTTGGCATCGCCTCGGTAGTCCTAGCAGCAAGAAAACAAACGAGCGATATAAATAATAGCGAAAGAAGATACCTGATTATTTGCCCTGAGCGTTAGATTAGACTAAGCGATGACAGATTATGCCACTTAGTTCTTGCTGTCCGGGCAGAGAGCCAGTAAAAAGCACGAATTCGGATGGAAGCGGGTGGTCTGGGGTGTATGGGGGGCTGCCATGTTGCTGTACGTCATCGAGGTTAGGGTGGTTATTACGGCTACCAGCCGGTAATCTCTTCATTATTTCAGAAATTTCGAAGTGCATGTGTGAAGAGCCTAACGTGCCACGTAGTGCCGTAACACGTCATGCGAGAAGCACAGCTAAAGCACTTGCACCTCCTTGATAATGAGAGTTAAGCCCGGGACTATATTATGTGCTGCGCAAGGACACTGCCTGTTTACTCCTCGTAGATTCGGCAGTGCTGCAAGGTAATTGTGAGATGGAGTATAGATAGAGATCCTCCTGATTATCTTCTTCCTTCCTAACCGCGAGCGGCAAGCACGTACGTTCATTGTGGTCTTGCTCGTCTTTGTTCATGTGCGCAACATTCCTCTCCGCGCAGACGAAGGCCGTCGAACGAGTCGAGTTGTCTCGGCGTGAATAATTTCAGGCGGGCAACATGAACCACTTGGGTCTTGGCAGCTCGTCGGCCACTCACCGTGAGGCGAGCAACTGTATAGGTGACCTCTGTGAGTCTGTTAACAATAACAAACGGTCCATCGTAAGTGGCCAAGAACTTTTGTCATAACCCGCGCTTCCGCATAGGAGTCCACAACCACACGAAATCACCACGGCGATAAGTCACAGGTCGGTGGTGAATGTCATAGCGTGCTTTCGCTCTGTCTTGCGATGCCAACGTGCGTAATCGAGCTATTCGACGCGCCTCTTCGGCGCGTCGAAAAGCTCGTCGAATAGATCACAGAAAGGGAAGACTGTGTCGATTGTGTGCCGGGGCGAACGTGCGTACAGCAAGAAGAAAGGGCTATAGCCTGTAGTCTCTTGCTTCGCGGTGTTGAAGGCGTACGTAATGAACGGTAGTACGTCATCCCAGTTCTTGTGGTCGGATGATACATACATAGACACCATGTTGACAATTGTGCGGTTGGTACACTCCGTAAGCCCATTCGTTTTTGGGTGGTATGGTGTCGAGTGACGCAGGCGGGACTCGCACAAACGAAGCAGCTCCTCCACGACATCCGCTGTGAATTGTCCACGGTCGCTGATGATCAGGCGAGGTGGGCCGTGTCGGAGGATGACGTGTTGTAGCCAGAACAACGAGACGTCACTGGCAGTGGCGGAGGGGACGGCCGCCGTCTCGCAGTTGAGTGTGGGGTAGTCGACGGAAACAATGATCGATCAGTTGCCCTTAGCTGAATTTTGAAAGGGGCCCAGGAAGTTAATCCCCACTTGCTCAAAAGGTGCGCTTGGAGTTGGCATCGGCTGAAGAAGACCGGCTGGAGGAGTAGATGAACGTTTGTGACGCTAACACTGCATGCAGCTGGCCACATACATCTCAACAGACTTTTGCATACCAGGCCAATAAAAGCGTTCTTTAGTCCGGTGAAGCGTCCGCGCCGAACCTAAATGCCCAGATGTAGGGTCTTCGTGCATGGCACTCATAATCACTGTTCGGAGGCTATCCGGCACCACCAGAAGGAAACGTGCGCCACTGCTGGAAAGGTTCCTCTTGTAAAACAGTCCATCACGTACACAGAAATGGCGCGCAGAAGCAGAGGCGGATGCAGCGGCGAAGAGCGGTGCTAGTTTGGCGTCCTTCCGCTGTTCTGCTTTGAATTTGTGGAAGTCCGGAAAGTTTGGCGACACAGAAGCTACAAGGTGGTCAAGGTCATCGGCATCACAGTCCGTTGTGCTAAGTGGCATACGTGAAAGGCAGTCCGCATCGGCATGTCGGCGACCACTCTTATAAGCGACGGTAAAGCTGTATTCTTGCAGCCGAAGTGCCCAGCGCGCAAGGCGGCCGCAAGGGTCACGAAGGTTGACAAGCCAACACAGCGAGTGGTGGTCAGTGACAACTGTAAAGGGACGCCCATACAGGTAAGACCGAAACCGCTGTATTGAAAATATTACCGCCAGGCATTCTTGTTCCGTGACAGTGTAATTTTGCTCGGGCCTGCTTAGGGAGCGACTTGCGTATGCGACGACATGTTCGCGGTCACCGTAGCGTTGGACTATGATGGCACCAATACCTATTCCACTAGCATCCGTATGAAGTTCTGTCAGAGCAGAAGGATTGAAGTGCTGAAGGACAGGTCGTGACGTCAGCAGAAACTTCAATTGACGAAACGAAGAATCACACTCCGTAGTCCACTCGAAGGAATTGTCCTTTCGTAGGAGGCATGTGAGAGGATACGCAACGTCGGCAAATTTCGGAATAAAGCGGCGGAAGTACGAACAAAGCCCCAGAAAACTACGGAGCTCCTTGACTGAGCGCGGGGCACTGAACGCCTCAACGGCTGCTGTCTTCTGGGGATCAGGGCAGATGCCATCCTTGTCAACGAGGTGCCCAAGCACGAAGGTTTGGCGGTCTCCGAAGTGGCATTTCTTCGAATTTAAAACCAGGCCAGCGTTTCGGATGCAGTTCAAAACGATATCCAGATGCGAGTTATGTTCACTGAATATGCGGCCAAAAATGACGACGTCCTCGAGGTAGCACATGCAGATGTTCCACTTCAAGCGGCGCAGAACAGTGTCCATAAACCGCTCGAACGTTGCCGGAGCGTCGCATAGTCCACATGGCATCACATTAAATTGCAGAGCCCATCAGGGGTTAGAAAGGCAGTTTTTTCCTTGTCCTCTGGGTGCATCGAAATTTGTCAATAGGCGGATCGTAAGTCTACGGAAGAAAAATAAGAGGCCGAATGTAAGCAGTATGTTGCGTCATCAATACGTGACAGTGGGCATACGCCCTTTTTAGTTACAGCATTCAGTCGGTGATAGTCAACGTAAAATCTACAAGATTCATCTTTCTTCTTAACAAGGATTACTGGTGCTGTCCACGGACTGGCTGACTCTTGTATGACTTCCCTTTTGCATCATTTCCTGCACTTGATCGTTGATAACTTGGCGCTCTGACGGGGGGAAACACGATAGGTTTTTGCCGAATCGGACTTGCCGAGCCAGTGTTGATATGGCGTGTCCGAGACATGTTGATTGCGGTTATCTTGTCCTTTTGCGCAAAGTTGAACACCGAAACGTGCTTCGAAAGCACGCTCACTAAAGTTCGGCGCTCGCTTGTGCTAAGCCACTTATTTATCATTGCCATAAGTACCATGTCCGAACTGTGACAATATCTTCTTCAGGCGCGAATTATGATCCACCGTCTGCAAATGGGTCAAATTCGCATGACATGATTCCAAGGCATTCAGTATTACATTGAAAGCAAAAAACAGAAACCCAAAGAAATTTGTTGTTTTCGTGAGTTTCAGTCATTAATGTTAATTAGCATGAAATTAAATATATAATTATTCTGTAAGCAGTCAGCTGCAATTTTTGCACATAACGAAATAAGTATTAGGCCAAAATGCATGCACAGTATTTTCTTTTGGTGTTACACGTTTAGAGAAAAGAAAAAAAATACTCTGGAATTTGGCCCTGGAAGGCGTCACGTTGGACGATCGTCGAACATGGTAGTGTCTCCAGTAAAGTGACCCTCTGCAGCAATACGCAGCGCAATAAACTAGTTGTCCACTCAGAAAGCCTGAAACACAGAGTTTCAAGTCATTTAAAGAAAGAAGTTGTGCGTGAAGCGCTTCTGAATTTGATGCGTACAGCTGCGCACACCACTGCTGAAGCCTATACCTATCGTTCTGTACTGTTTTTTTTTTTTGCCCTGCCAGCTCTGTCACCGGGTTTTATTGAGGTATTCAGCGACAGCGACAATCGTAGCAGCACCAGACAGGGTGTAGCCACATAGCGAACTGCCAGCACGAGCCAGCCGGTGACGATGGATTTTGTGCTTGCCGATCGTCATCCACAATTGAGAAGCAGCCATCCTGACGACAGAGAGAGAGGCCAGTGGATTACAATACGGCATAGCCCTTCAATGTGTAATATCTCTTGCCCGCGACGACGGAGATTGGAAGATTGCGTAATGGGTGCTCCCACATAATTAACACTTCTAAGTGCGGAGCACTATAGCGGGCCAGGCTGTCGTATGCTGTCGCCGTCGCTTGGCGTAACGCAGGTAAAACCACGTACAGCATAGCCTCCTGTAGAAAAATCAGCGCGCGGTTAACGGTTAAAAAATTTAAGTAATGGCGTTCCTTGTCCATATAAACCTTGAAGGCAATAGCTTGTGAAACCTTTAAAAGAGTTGCCTAGAAAGCAATAAAGCGGCTTGCACATAAAGTACTTCTCGCATTTTTAGTCAGTTTCATATCCTGGGGTGCTCGACTGCGTTTCCATAAGACAGAGCCCTTCTACAGATTCCAAGTTGACGCCGCGAGGAACATTTAAGCAGTGCTTAGGCAGCGTCAACATCGTCAACAGCAAACAGCGGTGAAGGCTGCATCCGTGGGCATCTCTCTAAAAGTGCGCGTCATGAGATACTATAAAGCCGAAAATAGGTCGCGAACTGAGAACGCCACATTTTCATTCGCGCCAACGCCATAAAGAGCGAAATGACCATGTAGCTTGCAGGCCTAATGTACGCTTGAGATATAGACAGTTTTTGGTTTTCCGAATCCCACGAATGCCTCAGAGAAGTGAATGCAGATCTTGCATGCCCCAGGAACAGTACGTGTTTGTATGGGGCGTTTCGTTACGTGTCGTGTGGCAATTTCTCATCTTATCATGATCATGCCCGATTTTTCACCTGGTGTCACATGTAAGGCTTTCCCCTTAAGACATCCCTATTCTGCAAGGTACTCTTAGCATATCCAGAGGTGTGCTTTTTTTGGTAAACCGAAAGTAGCAGTGGGCAGACAGGGTGACGAATATACGCCGGGTATTATCCACCAGAAAGCATCCTCGCATATGTGCTATGCACATGAACATCGCGAATTCAGGTTGCATCTTATTTTTGAAATTCTAGGAATCTTTGGCGAGGTAGCAAGTGAACCCGGAGAAAGATGATTGCAAGGCTAGCGGAGTACATTCAATGATAAAGAAACTGATAAAGAAATGCATGCTGTATCGATAACAACATTTCAAACACGTCCTAACATGTCTAAATTATCCTTTTTTCCTCGAAGCTTAACAGACTGGAACGCTCTGCCGTTTAGGTCTCTACAAAACATTCACTCACCCGCATCAATTACATAATAACGAAAACCACTTTCCTTTTTCGATCCCTAATTTTGGAAATTTTGGAAATCCCAACCGCTTAACGCATGTGTTAGCGTAATAGTACACTTAGTGCTGTGTCATGTGGTATATGCATGCATGTATGCATATGTCTGCATAGCTATGTATGTGCGTATCCTTATTGTAATTATGAATTGCTATTGAATGATGCGTTCAAGATATTGTTATGAATTGTCGTATGTACGCGTATATGTATGAGTATATTAAATATATGTGTGTTCATACGTGTACATTTACTACTTTTTCCATTATGGATCGCTATTTTGCTGTTTTTAAAAGTGCTTGCGATTCACTCTTGATTACACTCCGGCATGGGCTCAGTTCTCAGCCTGCAGTATCCTGTAAATAAAATAAATAAATAAATAAATGTGCTCAAAGAGCCACTGCGATCATTGCCGGTCCTATTCGACGATCGTACGTACCGAGCACACGTAACGCGCGTAAGTCCACTGAGCATATTAAAGCACGCGATTCATCACTTTTCAAGATTGCTTTGATAATGAGGTTGTCAGAAATTTCTGGGAAGATTCTATTTGAACTTGTTCCAATTAAAACTGTGCGTGAGTATACAGTGACAGTCACACCATGTGTTGCATCAAAATGGAATCTGCTTTTAATTTAAAGGGCCCGTCAGGGACATTTCTGCGAACGAAAAGAACAATTTTGCTTTTTCCGTTTCTGCCAGTTTTCTGAACCAAGCTGTCATTCATACGTCGGATTAAAAGTTCTTGAGGCGGATATTGTGCATTTCTGTGTCGGCCCGCGGCCGGTTATTCATGGCGACCTCATGATAGGGGTATAATTTTCAAGTTTAAACCAATTTCACCCGTGCTTCACAGCAGCATGTCGACGAAATGGGCCAGTAACGCAAAAATAAGTGTAGTGCCTAAGCACGAACAGACGTTCACTGCGTAATTGGAACAAAACGCAGATGGAGGAAACACCATCATGGGACAATACCAAATAAAGTTCTGTTCAACTCAATTCTGGAAGGAGTATGGAATTTAAGACCTAAGACGGCGTTAATCTAATTACCACTATGGCCTGTCTTGATTATTGTACGCGTAGTGAAACGTTACTCTTCCCGCAACAACTACGCTATAGAGGCACCGGTAATTTTGCCAGTGCTTCTACAGGGGAAATGTATCAGGAAATTACATTCTGCCAGTGCAAACACATGGGGGCGCACTCTGACGGTAACAAAGACACGCGAGAAAGAAATCATAGTTTCGCTGTAAGGGCGAATCAATGAATGCGATAGCAACAAATTCACACGAAGAACGGCTAGCAGCTGAAAACTTGCAGTGCGCTGCTCGAGAACGAAGAACGCACGAATAGAACACACAGGATGAGCACGAACTAACAAATTTCATAGCTCGGCACTTGCAGGATGCTGCTGAAACACAAATAGTGACGCACGAAAACAACGCACAGGTATACACAGGAGAAGCACGAACTAACAACTGTCACAGTTGTTACTTGTTTGTGTTCGAGCAGCGCGGAAGCATCTGTCGAATACGCACAATGAACAAACCACCACTTTGGTTCTTCTAGCTAGTAGCTCACTCCTTTCGCAAACGCTGCAGCGAGCCAGTGACTTTTGTGAGGTCTATAGCTTCAACGAGAACTTCGGGGTGAAAGCACAAGACGTACAAACCTCCCCCTCAGAAGATAAGAGTGCAATCACAGGTGGCCACGCGCTGTAAGTCGAGGTACAGGTAGGGTCCCGCCACGGTGGTCTAGTGGTTATGGTGCTCGGCTGCTGACCCAAAGGTCGCGGTATTGAAATCCTGCCGCAGCGGCCGCACTTTTCAATGGAGGCGAAAATTCTTTAGGCCCCTGTACTTAGATTTAGGAGCACGTTTATGAAAACCAGGCGGTCGAAATTTCCTCAGAACTCCATTAAGGCGTCGCTCATAATCATATCGCGGTTTTGGGACGTTAAACCTGAACAATTATTGTAGTAAAAGTAGAAGGCGCGCGCATCCAAAATCTGTCGGTCGAAACATGAGCACGGCGAGGATCCTTAAAGCACGCGCGTCGTGCTATCTCGCGGGTGCTAGCGAACACTGTCCGAGCTACGCGTAGCGAACAGGCTCCGAGCGCTGCCTGGAAAATGAAAGGGCACCATGCAAGCAATTCACGCTGTAAACTGATAGCCACGTGAACAGTCGTCCGGCATGGATTCATTAATGTGCTCTGCGGTGAGATATGTCGGCATTTATACATGCGGCACGGGAGATTCTTGCCTTATCGCTGGTGCTCACGTAAGCTCTCGAATAAAGTTCACTGTTCGAGTCTTGCGCGTCATCTTCACAAAATGATCTTGAACAATCGCAAAGCTTCGCAAGCAAGCACTGTGGAGTGGTCTGCGCCATTGCATTCATAACAGTCTTCACGGGGGTAACCCGAGCACATCAAAAGAAGCACTAAACACGTGTGGCGGTACCATATTCGCGGGTAACAGTGGACACGCTGAAGCACCCCCGAGATTTGCGTAGCGCCAACGTCAAATGTATATAAATGGCTTGCCGTTTATATGCTGGAGGGCGCATGCTGCGTAGCAGAGGTGACTAACGTGCCGCGCTGCAGAGTGAGAGGTCGCAAACTCGAATCCCCGGCCGCACTTACAGAAAATTTTCTTCTAACTTCTTTTTCGGCTTTTATATCTAAACTTTTATATATACAGAACATGACGACGACGCCGCTGGTGAAAAGCCGCTGAGAATGTCCTCATAATTACTTTCGCAATAGTATCTAAAAACCATCGAGCTGCGAAAGAACCAGTTATGCCACTTTAGCGGATTTTCCGCCAAATCTGGCAGATTTTATTTTAGTCTGACGGGAAAAAAATTCGTCTAGCGGCTAGCGGATTTTTTGACGGGCTATTTTCATAAATAGCTGATTTCTGGCGGATGCCTCACGCAGTGCAGTGATTCAAAATCGTCGGAAGCATTGCCGAGAAAATTAGGATACCTAATCAGCAAAACGTACTACTGGTTGGCAAGATCCTCTGCCCGGTAAATTGCGTACAAGAAGTTCTACGGTCTCATGAATGACGGCTATGAACCACTGAAAATTTTGCAAAACTGCAGGACGTGGTGGCTATCCCTCGTCGAAATAGCTGTTTCAAGGATCGTAGACCAGTGGGCCAGAATTGAATATGCACTTGGAGATGACGAGACGCACTGAAAAGTGCTGCGCGGCAGAAGTGTTGTATGGTATGTAGGAGAATCAGATCAATCTGGGGTACTTGCTTTTTCGAGACCGATTCTGACAGATGTCCAGAGGTTAATAAGACATTCGAGGTGATAGCTGTGGATCAAACAAATCTGCCGAAAGACCTCATGACTTTGCTTTCAAGCTTGCTTCATAAAATCGTGATTACGATAAAGTAGATGGACGTTCTGATGTCCAGACGTGAGGACCACTTTAACCCCAAGCCATATCTGGGCTACCTGTTTGAGACCTACGTTGACAGCATGAAGGCTGAGAAGACCGACGGCGTCTCTCTCGCAGATGAAGCTGTGATGCGAGAAAGATGCATAAGGTTTATTACCACGCTAGTAAATCAAATCAGGCAGCGACTTCTCTTCATCACAGTTCTCCAGAAGACATTACTTTTATCGGTCGAAAACACTTTTTGCGTCATGAAGGAGCCATTGATTCATCTGCTATAAGCAATGCCAGTGCCCCCCGGAATCAATCACAACATTGAAAACCAGTGGAGCAAAATCGCTCAGCTGCGCTGTGAAAGATTGGAATTATGCTGCACCAACTAGCCCAACGCTCAACCTTAGTGAACATTTATAACTTTTAGCCTCATCTATGCTGATGTTGACGAGAACCGTAGCACTGAAGCCTCTAGTATACTAGTTACACTCTTTGGAAGACTATTTTATATGTTAGTTGGGCTCTCATAGTTTTGGGGAAGCCTTTAAGAGCGATAAATGCTTTTATCATACGCAATTTCACTGTTTTTAATAAAATAAGTCTTAGCGGGAAATTTAGTGGATATATTTTAGAATGAAACATGATGAAACAAAGTGCTGCGCAAAGGACACAGGGACAAGGCTGTGAACGAGGACGGGCGCAGACTCGCGACTGGATTAACGCTATCACGTCGTATATATATGCGCTTTCTTTTCAATAAAATACAGTCGCGAGTCAGCGCCCGTCCCCGTTCACTGCCTTGTCCCTGTGTCCTTTGCGCAGCACCTTGTTTCATCATGTACGACCGACTCGCCCAGCAACGTGCATTATTGAAATATTTTAGAATCTAGAGGAATCTGGCGGATTTCTTATTGCTTTCTAACGGATCTCTCACGCCCATCGATGGCAACACTGGAAGGAACAAAACGATATATGATCAACATTGAGACGCGAAATGCAGCAGCATGGCACGTATAAAAATGCTACTTTTCTAGTTGACATTGTGTCAAGGAAATGGACTTGGGCAGGCCATAATATTGGAAAGAGATGCGTAGGTGTTGGTGGGTTAGATCAACGGAATGAATACCACGTAAAAGGAAAGGCAGGCGCCAACGGAAAGAGTCAGGTGGGCTGATGGATTTAAGTTCTCGGCATACAATGAAATCACCTCTTGCAGCACATGTTAAATTCGAGGCATTTGGGTAGGTACTGTGTGCGCGTTTTCTTTTTGCACCCAATGGCGATTGCTACGCGCAGCACGTTAACATTTCCAATGTGGCCCAAATTAACCGAATCTGGAATCAACGTTACCAATGTTTAAAAAAGCGTCGTCGCAGCTTTTGTAAACGCAGCAGTAGGAAGTCTACGAACGGAAATCGTTCGGTGCCCGTGTTACATTCTTCCTCGAGTCTGACAGTACTGGAGCTGCCATACGTTCCTTACTGCTGCGAAAGCCGTGTAGACGAAGACGAGAAGCTCGCAGGCTCACGTGACATATATACAGGGGCAGGTATTTCGCTCCCTACATCCGCTGCAACAAAATGCACGCGAACATGTTTTCTTTTACGCAGTTTTTTACCCAGATGCCTTACTAGAAAATGTAACTTAAGCCATTCTGGTATACTGCGGCATGTCGAAGAATTTCCCGTCATGAATACTAATCTGCATGTCCCCACAACACTGTTTCCGTTTGTCATACAGTTGTATTGATATTATAAGTTGCATGACTCTATAAGCTGGTCTGGTAGTTGGCATTCAATAAAATATGCTTCTTGTCACAAAGCCGGCCGTTACAGAGACTGTGTGTATACCGTCAATACATTGCTGCATCCAGGGGCGGACCCAGCCACCCTTTGCTTGTGCTTACAGTGGTCTCACTCATTTGTCCTAATCGGTGATAGGAGGTAGAAAAGAGCCTCTGAAGGCAGGTGGACGGGGGGCCTGACGCGGGCTTTGGGGGGGGATCGCTACTCTAGATCCGCCACTGGCTACATAGGTGAGAATGCTCTTCTAACTAGAACCTTTACGAGCCCTTCAAAGTGGGAAATCTACAACCACTTTATTGTACCAGTTCTAACATGTGGGGCAGAAAGCTGTGCTGTAAAGAAGACACTTTAGAAATAGCTAAGGACGCTCCAGCGTGAAATGGGATGAGAAGAGCTTGCCCTAAAGGCCCAATGTTAAAGTGTTAAAAGACTAGTTCTGGCTTTCGTGGTTTTCGCTTTTGCAATTCCATTTGCTTTTTTGCTAAGCTTTGCAAATGTTCTTTCTTTCTTCCTATATATCGTTCTTTTTCTCTCTTCTGTTTAGTTTTCTATATGCCTTCATCTTTCATCTCTTTCTTTCCCTCTGTCTCTCATTCTATCTCTTTCTCTCTCTTTCATTGAACTTCTTCCTTTCTCTCTTCCTGCATTTATTTCTCTCGCCTCCTCTAATCCCTCCTCACGCTCAATTCCCTTTCCCAGCCCCTTGCTTCGCTGCGCTATACAGGGTCCTGCATTTATAACATGACTGATGTTTCATCTTCACGAGAATAATAAAAGAATTGAAAATTGAAAAGTTGATTGCAATTGGGCGTCTATTCCTTGTTTGTCATGTCGCTGAACGATGACGGCTGTTCGAGCAGCTAAGCTCCTGGCTCGCTTCTGCGCTTGGTACGTTTCTCTAGAACATGCCGATCTTTCCTCCCTTTGCTACGCCGTTTCAGCCTTCGCCTTTGCTTGGGATGTCGAAGCAACAGACCCTGTAGAATGGGCGAAGAAGGACTTGTATAGCAGCCAGTTCGCGAGTTCCTTGGTCGTTCTCTTTGCACGGCTAGATGGAGCAATCGGAGAGGTGTTGAGACGAGCCGACCAAATCTACGTAGCGAGGCAAAGATTGAAACGAGAAAGAACTGCGTTTCAATTATTTCGCTTATCAAATCTATGTAACGACAATTGCGCTCGCTCTACACTCGTGCACAACTACAAAGCCACAAATAGAATTCCACCTCAGGGTGGTATAAGAACGATATAAACTATAATGCTCATGACGGCCAGCGCAAACAGACCACGGACGAGAGAAGAAAATGCAGGGAACTCTGATGCAGGGAACGGTGGCGAAAACTACGCCAGAAACCGGACTGAGAAGAGTTTACGCCGTAAAATGTGGAATGAAGTGTGAGAGGAAAGCGGTTATTGAGAAAGCATTTCGCATGCTATGTTTGTGTCCTTCACTGCAGTTTTGAGTTAGCGTACACTTTCAGAGCTTTCTGGAATCGTAATACTCAGATCAAGTTTATTGGACAAGGGAACACTGAGTGGTTTTGGGCTCAGGCAGACGTAGGCGTTATTAAATGCGAAGCATTTCTTAGCGAACTTCGGCGACTTTGAGCGTATCTATCTATCTATCTATCTATCTATCTATCTATCTATCTATCTATCTATCTATCTATCTATCTATCTATCTATCTATCTATCTATCTATCTATCTATCTATCTATCTATCTAGCCGCCTACGACTGTGCTCACCTGGCCGTATCGTTAACGGGATTTATACCAAAATTGGTATGGAATAACATGACTCTATGACAAACATGAATGACTGGTTATATCATGAAAATCATGTATAACTTGTCATGAAAACTATGATTTACACGCCATGGGCATAGTGCTCCTGAGGCCATTTTCATAACTTGATATATCCAAAATTTGGTACAATGACACACTTCTGCATGACCAACATAAATGACAGGTGCAAATATGAAAACCATGACCTGCATGTCATGTACAACATGATTTACATGCCACGCTCATGCCGCGCTGACTGCCGTTTCGCTAGCTTGGTATACACCAAATTTGGTATTGCGTGACGTGACTGTATGACGAACATAAATGCCAAGTGGTAATATGGAAATCATGACATGTAATGTGCAACATGACTTGCATGCCACGCTCATGACACTCTCGTGGCCGTTTCGCTAGCTTGAAATACACCAAGTTTGGTATTCAGGGACGTGACTGTATGAGGAGCATAAATGACAAGTGGTAATATGGAAACCATGATATGTCATGTACAACATAACTTGCATGCCACTCTCATGGTATTCCCGTGGCCGTTTCGCTAGCTTGATATACACCGAATTTGGTATTCAGCGACGTCATTGTATGACGAGGATAAAGGACAAGTGGTAATATGCAAATCATGACATGTCATGTGCAACATGACTTGCATGCCCCGCTCATGACACTCTTGTGGCCGTTTCTCCTGCTTGATATACACCAAATTTTAAGGTCAAAGCGTTTAATGTCTCATGCTCCAGCCGTGCCCTGGCACGGTGCCAGGAGGGCACCGGGGCGCGCAAACGGACGCTGGTCGCTTTGGACACTACAGCGCTCGCGCTTTGCTTCCGTAGCGTCGCTGTGCCCAGCGTCTCTAATCATGCAAAGAGGGAGACGCGCGCATCACGTTCCATTTTGACCGACCCCGTCTCAGTGGGCACAGGCGTTCGAGGAACACACTTTCGAATTCAGAAAGTGTCCGTCAATTTAAACGCTGGAACGCGGATGGCGTCTGCACGATGCGCAGAGCGCGAGAATACGAACGCTTGCGAAACGGAGGCAGATCAGTCTCGCGTTTCGCTGTGATTGGAGGTAAAAATTAAGCGAACAAAAAGGGCAGGTGGTAACATGAAAATCTTGGCATGCATGTCTTCTACAATGTCATTTACATGCCACGCTCATGGTGCGCTTGTGTCTAGTTCGCTAGCTTGATATACACCAAAATTTGTATTGCGCGACGTGACTGTATGACGAACACAAATGACAGGCTCCTAAGATGTAAATATTCACATGCATATTATATACAAAATGATTTGTTCCTTGCTGGCTGCTTCGCATTACATCGATTCCCACAGTGCGTGGGATCTGTCGCTTTTTTTCCCTCGTGGTCGTCGTCGTCGCTGCCGTGGTCGTGGTACACGAACATTGTGTGGCACCCTGGAGCGCCTGTGTACGTACGCGAAGCCGAGCAGGTTGTAAGTGTCTTGAATGCAAACACAACCAGTACCGCAGAACTGTCCGTTGTGAGGCTCGTAGGCGAATGACTAAAGGCACACGGGTACTGTCTCTTCTAACTACATGTTTATTAACAAAGTAACGGAAACACTTCGGCCAAACAGGGCGACGCTCGCTCAAGCACGAAGAAATGTCACATCACACTCACAACGCGTGGAGTCCTCGGCAGTCTCTTCTAGTGAGTCGCGGAGGAAATGCTAACCGAAGCAGCTCCGGGTGCTGCCATCTGTCCTTAGACACGGGAGACAGGGACTGCGGGATGGCTGACACCTCACATCCCATCCCTTCCTTGGCGACTATGCCCAAGGGTCGTAATGTTCAGCGCAGGGAAATGTCTTGGAAGCAGCACAGAGCTGGGGCTGACGACGTTGGCGTAGCTAAAGACGTGGAGCGTTAGACGTCGTAGTCGTCAAGCCATCTGGGCTGACGTATATCACGACGCGGGTGACTGGGACTTGGGGGCTTTTGTGCTATCTCAGGATGTTCAATACAGTCGGCGACTACTAACAGGTCTTCAGAAAATGGTTCTTCTTCGCAGGTAGCTTGGACGGGTGCCGTTAAAGGCGTAGTTGACAGTGCTGTGTCATTTTGACTGGCTGCAAAATCAGGTGGTGTAGCAAGCGTAGTTGGCTGTAGGCTCACAAGGGCTCGGTCGAAGTACGGCGGGTGAAATGGCTTGATTTGACTTCAATGGATGATTCTTTCGTCTCGTGAAGATGTACTGGCAGGTTGGGCGGTAGCTCGACGAACCACGAAGGTGACTTTTCGTTGACAATTTTATACAGGCCTTTGAACATAGCTGCAAGCTTGGCTGTGCCGTCAATGATAGGTTCTTGGCACTGAAGCCAGACGTATTGTCCAATGTGAAACTTAGCATCCCGATGCGACTCATCGTAGCGACGTTTTTGTTGTTGTTGAGCCCGTATTGAGATGTCTTGAGCTTCTGCACGACGTTCCATGAGGTTCAGTAATCTTGTCTTGAAGCTAATTGTTGGATGGCGGTATTTCTCTGTAGGCAACTTCGGAATATACCCATGTAGCAGTTAAATAAGCGAAAATCCTAAGCTTGCGTTGATCGTGGTGTTGACGGCCAAGGCAACTGCGACGAGTTTTCTTTCCCAAAGTGAAGGTTCAGCGGTACATATTTTCTAGAGCACTGAGACAAGAGATGCGTTGCTGCGCTCAACAAGGCCATTAGTGGATGCATAGTATAGAACAGAGAAGTGCTGTTGAATTCCATGGAGCTTCAGAAATCGCTTAAGTTCATGGGAATCGAAGGCAAAGACAGACAGTGATCTGACAGACAGACAGTCATCAGGGACGCCATAGCGGTAAAATACAGAATACAAGTGCTGAATTGCTTGCTTTGTGTTCGTTGCGGACACAGCGCCAAGGACTGTGAAGTGGGTAGCAAAGTCGATTACATTGAGGATATGTTTACTTTTGTCGCCGAGAGCCATGGCAATGTGGTTCATTTCAACAGCAGTAAATCGAACTTCAGTCGTTGGCATAAAGCACATCTTTCTTACGTTTCTTCTCGTAGGGTGGTTGTAGGCTTGAGAAATTTCACAAGCTTGCACATATTGAGTCACAGTAGTGGCCATGTGTGGCCACCAATAAGGATCTTGCAGCTTCTTGAGGGTACGCTTTGCATCGATATGTCCATTGTTGTCGTGCGCCATTTCAAGGATTGATTGGCGTAGCTTAGAGGGCGCAACAATTGTGTTCAAACCGGATGGTGTGCAATGATACAGGATGTCATCCACCATGAGGAAGACAGAACCTCCTTCGCTATGAGCCAACAGCTGTTGTCGTATGGATGCGCATTCTTGATCGTTTTCTTGAAGCTGGCGCAGCGTTGTCATGGAACCAAATGTGGCGCACGAAAGGCGGGACAACCTGTCGGCAACAACGTTCTGTTTCCCTGGCTTGTGTTAAACTGTAAAGTCTAATTCGACGAGGTCCATCAGCATGCCAGTAAAACGGCGGGAGGGTTCAATATTTGTAGTAAGGCAAGCCACAGTGCAATTGTTCATCAGGAGGCAAAACTTCCTGTTGATGAGGTATTGACGAAACTTCAAACAGATGGCCCAATGAACTGCGAGACATTCCCAATCATTGCTGTGCAAGTTCTTTTCAGGAGCTGGGAGGGCTCTGCTGGCATATTCGATGACAACTTCATTAGCTCCTTGGCGCTGAGATAGCACATCACCTAGTGCCGCAGCAAAGGCATCTGTAGTTACTGTAGTTGGGGCAGAAGGGTCAGAATGACCAAGTATAGGGGCTGAATTTAATGCTTTTCGGAGGGCTTAGAAAGCCGAATTACAAGCTGGAGTCCACTCGAAAGTCCCACTTCTGACAATCGCCTGAAGAAGTGCTGAAACCTTGGCAAAGTTGGGTATGAATCTTCTGTAAAAGTTTGCTGTCTGTAGCCAGGATAGCACTGACTCGGCATTCGTTGGCAGAGGCATTTTGAAAATTGCTTCAACTTTTGCTGGGTTTGGTTACTTGCCTTCCTGAGACAGCACGTATCCCAAGAATGTCAAAGATGGCACTGCAATCTGGCAGTTGGCGAGTGTGACCCTGAAGCCACTATTCAGAAGGAAACTAAGAACTTGCTGAAGCAATTCCACAAAGTCAATGAAGTTGGTGGCAAAAAGAAGGATATCATCAATTATATACGAGAACTCCACATTTCTCATGGCACGGCTTCAGCAGTCCACGAAAGACGCAAACCAGGCAGGCCATCATGAGAAGCGAAACATCATTTTCACTTCTTCATCCATATCAAAGCATGCGCTTTGGAATCGACCAGCGGGAGGGGACAGTGCTCCAATGAGACCCTCCCCACTCACCTGATAGTGAACCCTGCGCATGCCTATTGTCGTGAGATGTGCCTTAATGGACGGTAGTGGGTCGGAGGTCAGGTATAAGTTAGGGCATATCACCCTCCACCACTTTCAAAGGCGTTTGTTGAACGCTGGTGTATGGGCAGACCGGTAGCTCAACCAACGGCTGAATTAGCGGACGCCGAGAGCGAGCGGCGTCCCCGAGCATTCCGTTGTATAGATAGACCCAGTAGATGTCACTGGTGAGGGTACCGCCTTTACCTTTTCTCTTCACTACTCTATTAATGAAGACACTTTGCTTTAGGCGACCTAAATTCCAGAAAATGAGCATAGTCAAACTACATTTTTTTGTTTGTATCGCCTAGTAATTTGGTGGATAATGCCTCTGCCCAGCAAGTCTATTCAACGAACACGATGGATGTGCAATGTAGGCCTTTTTTTAATGCATGTATATGCTGAAAAAAAACAGACAGACAGCGAGAAGAGAAACGGACAGGAACAGAGAGAAAAGAAAAAGATAGAAAGAAAGAGATAGCAAAAAAAAAAGACAGCAATATAGAGAAAGACGTATGAAGACAGAGAAACGTGATGCATGAAAACTCAGACGAAGAATGGATAGAAAGAACAGGGAGAAACAAAGCAGGGAGAAAAGGATGAAAGAAAGAGAGAAATGAATAAATTAAGGCACTTATGCCCTTGTCGTGCCGAACCTCAAGAAAGTCTGGAGCTGGGTAGCCATGTTTAATTCTTTTCGGTTTTATCTTGCTTTCTTGTTCCCTTTTCCACTTTTTTCCTGCATTTTTTCCCTCGTTTTTATTTACTTCTATTTTTCTTGCCATTTTTTGTCTTTTTTCTCTCTTTCTAATTGTTGCTTCCTGTATCTTTCAATTTTTATTCGTGGTCTGTGTTGTCGTGTTTCCCTAGCCACAGTAGAATGTCCGCACTTGATATCATCAGCAAGGCACTCGAAGAACGACGGGAAGAATACTTTTCCTTGGCGCGGGCGTGCGCTATGTGTGCTACCGCTGGCTTTGTTATATGTGATTGCGTCTGCGTTAGCCCCAGGGACGGCGACAGCATACTATCACATCATGTGACAGCCCGGCCCCCTAAACTGCTCGGCACTTAAACAAAAGCAAGGCCGTCCGGCGCCGCTGTACCATCTGCCACGGCATAACCTACTGCAAAGCTGTCTCAATCTTTTTTCGCATGGTCGTAAAAACTTCGTTAATTCCAGTGATACTATTTGATGGTGTATGACGACGTCTAAAAAAGGGGCTTAAAAGGAACGATTGAATTACAACTGAAATGTTCTGTGAAGTCGTTTCTTCTGCTTACGCAGGTCATCTTAGTAGAGGAATTGTTGAGAGCGCTGCGCTTTCAGCATAAATTACCTGCAGCAATGTGCACCCAGTGGTGTTTCTTCAGCAGCGCCTTCAGCATCAATAACATCGAAGTGAGCCCGGCGAGCCGTGCGAGCAGGGCATCGCCTGATGCGTTCCGGAGATGCTGCAGCTACGTTTCTTCATGACAGAAATTAACGTCGAAGTGTGCAGGATCGGCGTCTGGCAACGGTGACCATGGTCTTTGGGTAAAATTTATTGACAAAGAATTTCGCCGACAGGGCTTGGAACCGAGAGCAGGGTCGGTGCGCCTAAAAGTTTCCCACTGCTTGCACAGGTTGTATATTTGGTGGTCTGTAAATAAGCCGTGTTCTGTCGTTCTGTCTTTCTGCTTTCGCCGCAAAGGCTATTTTCTATGTTTCTCTTCGGACGCGACCGAAAAGGATCCGAAATACACAGTGCAGTCAAGGTCCGTGGCTAGATGGAACCGTCAACTCCCGCAGACCCCGGCACTTTGAGGAAACAGGATCAACGTACTAGCACTCGCTACGCGTACTATATCTACTGAGCCATCGGTCCAAACATTCAGACAGTGTCAATTTTTACTTTTTGCGGGTGTTCAAGGACCAACAAATGTCCATCCGCTCTAGGTGTAGAGCGCTTGCTGTGAACTTTTACGATCGGCCTTGGAATGCCTCATGGCAGACGCAGCTGGAGGTGCTCCTGTCAATCAGAAGTTCTTGCCGGGATCACTGCTCTTCGGCGGCGCGTCTCCCCATTTTCCTGGTGGGTCCACGTGCGTTCGGCGTGCTCAGTTTTCACGGAATCGAGGGGGGGCGGGTGCCGCGAACACACAAGCATGCGCCGTGCTGTTAGCGTGAGACCGAGCGGCTGGACACCTTTCCAGAGAAACAGGGCATGTATCTGCACCTGGACGGAGCCATTGGAGGTTGCAGGTGTTCTCGTCAGCAGCACGCATCTCTTCCGAGGTCATCGACATCGCACCACTACGCTGCCCTTCGGATCTTCCTCCTTGCGGACAATCCAGTATTCGAGTCGTCGGGGCATGGTGCTTAGACATCTTCATTGTGTGGGGCACTGGTGTTCCCCAATTAGACTTTTCGTCCTTGCCCTTTGAGGAATTTGTTGTGCGTCCCGTTACCTCTTTTCTGGGGGCAGGGCGCTTTGGCGGCGGGACAACTTAAAGGCGGGAGTTGCTGACACAACTTTGAGTGTCTCAGTGTTGGCAGAGTTGGGGCTACAAATTCCGAAGACAATTTTGGAAATATCGCGCTCTTCATCATATTTCCAATGTAAATAAACCTCTGTAATCTCTCCCTACAATCACGCCTTCATCTCTGCGAAAGATGGGTGAGGGGACTGGCGGCGGGGCCAGCTACTGTTTACGAGACCCCCCGGACCCGAGTCGCAACTGGACCCCAAAAAGTGTGAGCTGTCAGCCAAAATGGCTACACAATAAAAATGGTTCCAGTCGATGTCAGACGCCGCTTTTTCTTTCAGGAAAACACGCCACTATTTGCATTTAGCAACTGTTGATAGCCTGTGGAAAGCAATAGTGGATATCTGCTGTTTTAACGCGATAGCGTTGAAGAGCTCGTTTTGCAGAAATTTCGGCATCGGTGTGGGCATCGGTGTCGTTGGTTGTGAGCCGAAGCTAAACATCGTGCATATCAGCGAACAGTTGAGAACTATGCAAATAAATAAATAATAATATTATTCGGTTCTAGTGAGAATATTAAAACAGAATACGCTAAATTAAAAAAAAGGTAATTTCTGGAGAGATTTTTCGGATTTTGTTGCAAGGTGTGTGATCAGGTAAGGTTTGAAATTCAGTGGCAGCGCTGAGTCTTGCGCTCGACAGTTTTGGGGGTGATCCACTTAAGAATATCTGGAGTATACGTCCTAAAACCACGATATGATTATGAGAGACGCTGTAGTGTAGGGCTCCTGATATTGCGACCAACTGATGTTCTTCCACGTGCACTGACATCGCAGAGTACACGGGCCTCGAGCATTGTGCCTTCATGGAAATGCGACCACCGCGCACTGTATGTACTGCACCATCACGGAGTGCGACGGTCCATCCACGATAACAGAGTGCAATGGCTGCTCACTTTTTTTTTGTTTCAGGTGCGTGTAAAAGGGCCAAGTGGCTTTCTGGAGACATATGACTCCCTACAAAAATTATAGCTTTTTGACAAAGCGATGGGAGAACGCAGCAAAGCTGTTTGTTTTGTTTATATATATATATATATATATATATATATATATATATATATATATATATATATATATATATATATATATATATATATATATATATATATATATATATATATACGAAGGAAAGAAGTTAACACTTCTTTTCTTGGTTCATAGCGAGGGTCTCGTTCTAGCAGACTTGTTGCCTTCAGGTGGTATGCGAGGGATTATTAGTCAGCTGCCAGCTCGTAATAAGATCACGTGCTACGTGACGCCTACAGGCAAAAAGAGTGTTCCACACTCGCCGTAATGGCAACAGGCGGCGCTGACTGACGCTCCCACGTTTAAATGCACACGTGTACCCTATAAAGTCAACGGGGGGATGACCGCCACCGTAGCTCAGTGATAGAGCATCGGACGCGTTATTTGAAGGTGGCAGGCTCGGATCCTGCCGGTGGCAAGTTATCTTTTCGTTCACTTTTCTTTCTTCACATTTACATTACAATTACTTCTAATAACGTCCCCTATACTTTCCTTAGCATCATTGTCTGTTAGTTCTCATTAATAATGTGTTTAACAAAGCAAACGAGCCCTTAAGTTCACACTTCTTTCCTTCGTTTATATATATATATATATATATATATATATATATATATATATATATATATATATATATATATATATATATATATATATATATATATATATCCCTTTCAGTCCCGAATTTTTCGTAGCGTACAAAAAATGTTTGATGTTATTTTCTAGTTAATAGCCTTTTGAAAAGCATGAACCAAAATAATGAAGACGGTATGTAGAGTAGTTTTCATGCAAAACCATGTCCAGTATACTGGACACCAGGATTTGTTAGTTGCACATATGGTTACACAGATTCTAAATTGTTTCTTCAAAGAATGTTTCTTTTGGTCCTTCTAAAAGGTTACTTGACTGAGAAGACGCAACAATGGTTTGTTTTCACCCTAGCGAAAGAAAAAAAAATGCCCCCCACCTCCCCGAAGGGAATCGTGAGGAAATGCGAATGCATTTCGCGCGCGCTTCACTCCATTTATATATGGTGGTTGTGGTTCGAAGAAGGAAAAGGCGCCTAATTTCTGCAGCCCGGTCGGGAGCACGGCGCAGCGCCCGTTTTTTTTTTTTGTTTGTTTTTTTTATCGCGGTAGCTCCGCTGAGCTCCCGCCATGCGAGCGCCCTCACGCGCCAGAGCGCGCTCCTCGTCTCCACTTTGCTAGGGGCGAGGATAAGCGCGCGCGCCCGCAGCTTTTGCTATGGGAGAGAGAGTGAGAGCGGAGAGATAACACCTGCCGGCGCGCGGACGCCTCCTCAACCTATCCTCCTCTCCGCGGACAACGCCGGCCAACGCCGGACAACGCCGCCTGACATAGCCCGACTAAGAAATGCATTCGCATTTAAAAACTTCGCATCGATCACTGAACGTGCAACGTCGTCTTTGATAATCACGTTTTTTTTTTCTTGGAAACAATTAACATTTGCGTAGTTTTCCAACCAGCAAAAACGCATTATTTGTCGTGAAATTTTCGGAAGCAGTTCTTGCCTGTCTTCTGACACCAAAACACTTTGCATTTAGAGCACTGAACCTGCGACTTCGACCTGCATTCTGAAAGCAGGCACCCGGGCGAGTTCGGCATCACTTGTTGATCTGTTGAACGGATATCAGGGCCGGGGATTTGCACGGCAGCTTTGGGATGCTAAGCGGGGGGGATCACTTGCATTTGTAGATCGCCTTCCACAACGTTTTCTTTCCTGTGAACATTTGATCAAAGCTTCCGCTACCTGCATCCGAAAGTCAAGCAGGCAAAGCACTTGACTCTTCTCGCAGCCTGCCTTTGTGCAATCCTGCTTGTAGTTGAGCCAGCTGTTGACTAAGGCAAGATCAGTGAAGTGACAAATGAGCTGTACAGACCATTTTTTGTCGTAATTTTCATGCGGTACAGGCTGACGAGGAAGTCGTTCAGGTCGACGCCTCCCTTGTGTTTGTTGTAAAAACGGACGCTTGCTGGCCTTCCCATTTCAACATATTTTTTTTTTGCTTCTTGTCGTAGCGTTTCGTGGTCTCCACTTGGTTCTGTTTTACAGAAGGAAGACAGCAGTGTAACTGATCTCGTGTCCATCCACTTCACGACCACCTATTTTTTCATCAGCGCTCAATCTATCTTGTCTCGAACCCTGGCCTTTAGCAAGAAGCTCTTCGTCGGACTTTAGGCTTGTTTTGATTCTGTTTTTTCATGACCGTACCATGGCCGAACATTCCTTTTTCCAGAAGACGCTCGATTAACGGCACTGACGTGAAAAATCTGTCGAAGCACATAATGGGGTTCTGCCCGCAAGGCGCATCACAATCCTGCCACTAATTCCTAGATTTTTGTGCTCTGCAGGAATAGGTGTTGTGGCGCCCTGATACATTTCGAAGTCTAACACCCTACCTATTGTGTCGGCAAGCACAGTTCTTGAGCCCTGTCGGGTTCGGCTTTCCGAGAGCATACTGACGTAAGTTCGTTCTTCCCGTAAACGGGATCATTTGTTCGTCAACACAAGCTGCATATGACCACGGAATTTTCAAGCAGGCTTTCCTCACACGATCTAGAAGGGCTTGAACCTTCCAACACCTGTTATTTTCATCGTAGACGGTATCGTTGTTGCATACATGCAGAGCATTTTTAAGTCGGAAGAAGCGATCTCGAGTCATGGCAGCAGCAATCAATGATACGCGAGTAGCTGCTGCCCAATACATGCGTGCCTGAGGAAACTTCAAGTTGCCCATTACAATATGCATACCAAACCTTAGCTGTCATTTCCGGCGTGGCTTCGTTTGTTTGAGCCCAGTACAAGTTAGTTCTGCTTGCTATGAATGTCCAAAAATCTTAGTCAAAGTATTCTTTGAAGTATGTCAAAAGCGTTTCGGGTTCTTGACAAGGCCTTTCAGTTGATGGGCTTCCATCTTGACAGGGCCTTTCATTCGATATTTCATCTATGTCAAATGAGGTGAAAATGGCTGTGCCGTCCACGACTGTATTGCTTTTTTTCCGTGAGCGCTCAGACGGTGACCTCTTAGCAGCCCTTTCGTGTGTATCACTTTCGTGTTCGCTGCCCGCATCATCCCTGCACCTATCTTCACTACATTCCTCGTCGTGAAGAAGAGACTGTGGCTCAAAATTTTTCCGCTCGTCACCCGAATCTGAATCGACATCAAGATCGGAGTCGTCTCCACACAAAAGCTCCTGAATTTCCTCGTCACTGAGCTTTTTTTCTGCAAATAAGCCCATGAAATGCTACTAAGAACGAAGTTTTAAACAAAACCCCGTAGTCACGAATGTATTTACACATTATAAATGTAGTGACTTCATTTCTAGGTTAACAAAAATTGAAAACCACGCATAGCTGTCGCTCACGGCGCTAAGCACGATGCATGCTAAATAAATCCTAGTGTCCAGTGTACTGGACATAAATATATGTTAGCACTGCAAGCGAAATTCGCATTAGGAACGTTACCTTTTCACAACAATGTTTCAAGAGGGCATTAGGTAACTCACATTGTTTAAATTATTTGAATTGCGCGAAGATAGCTTTTACAAAAAAAATTAACTTACTTGAGCACCCCGCGAGCGCGTCTTTCCTCGTGGACGACGCCATTATTTTGAAGCGGCCCCATTAGAAAATGCCGCTGTGAGAGGAACTACCCTAAAAAATACGCAGTCACTGCAGAAGTGGTTTCGGTTCCGATTTTGGCTTTGCTTGCCTTTCTGCACCGCTTTTTTAGATGCGAAGCAGCTCTTTGACTCACGTGTGTGACGCCGTACGTTACGTGCGTCCGTACGAATGCGCCGCAACGCGTTCCCCTCGCCGTAGGTGTTGGAGCGTCGCCAAGTAGGTCACGCCACGGCTGCGCGTTGACATCACGCTCCCTTCGCACGCTTCCCTCGCAGGTGCGCGCTGACGTCACTCTCTCCCTCACCCGCGGCATGTTCGCGGCAGCGCCCGCTCGCAACACCTCTGAACGTGTCACTTCTCTCTCGATTCACCCTCTCCACCGCCCGCAACCCTCGACCGCACGTCGAGTGCAAACACTCTTTCGGCTCGTTTATCTGCGATGACGCCCGTTTCAACCAGTCAACGCCGTGCGCACCACTGCTGCTTCGCATTCCATCAGGGTTCCCTTCGGGGAGATGGTCCAAGTTTTTCTTATGTCCAGTCCACTGGTCACAAGGTCGCAAAGGGATATATATATATATATATATATATATATATATATATATATATATATATATATATATATATATATATATATATATATATATATATATATATATATATATATATATATATATATATGTGTGTGTGTGTGTGTGTGTGATTGTGTGTATACTTATTTATTCATTTATATAATAATTTTATTTCTTGATATTGCCCTTTCTTAGCAACGCCATCAATTGACCCTTGATACCATACTAGCCACTGCTATAGGTCAAGCGAAGGATGCACACGAACGGAAGCCGTGAAACAAGCAGCACAATGAAATATCACGGCAAAATCAAAATATGTTCCTTAGCCACAAAACAACATTTCAATTCAAACAGGTCATAATGTATTTATTGTGAAGCATGGCGTACTGAAACATTGTACAGACATGCAAGGACAAGTTGTAGAAGATACATATGTTGACATAGTTGCTCATGGTGTAGCTTCTTCACAACGTCAGAAAGATGTTTGCGCATGTTCTAGAGTGCGATTGCGAGCCTTTTCCAGCGCCTTTTCAATATCTCAGCAAATTCTGGGCTCATATTCTCTCTTATTATCTTCCTCAGCTCTTTAGGCAAAACGTGAGGATTCCCTTCGGCGACCTGTGCAGTTTCCATCAGCGCAGCTGCAAAAAAATGTGGTTTACGGAATAAGATCAACATTCATTCAGAAACAGTTCACCACAACAGGAATAAGTAATGTATTTAGTAACGTTCGCTGCATGTTTTTATTGCAGCGCGAAATGCATCCATAACTTTGTTGTGTTGTACGTAACTACAAGTTACGCGGCATATACCGAAAATTGGGGATTTCATATAGCCGTGCTTTCTTACAGTCCATTTTTTTTAAATGTTGAGTGAAGCTACAAGATACGATTGAACGGTCTGCTTTGGAACGAATCATTCAAAAACAAATCAAAAAACAAAATCATTAACTTCTCATATTCAATCCAGGCAGTATTGGCAGGCCTCGGAGGTTCTTCTGCATTGTAAGCACATTCAGAAAAACAAGTGCGCGACTGAAGCGTAAACATAATTTTTGAGGATGAGCGAGTTTCGACAAGCCTCTTTCCGGTGCTCTGTCCGAAGTGTACATAAATATCATGCAGTAGACGGAACCACCTATAGAAAACTGCTGTCATACCTATGGCAATCAGAGCCACTATAGCGATGAACTTGCCCAGGAATCCCTGCATCATTTGCTCTGCACAAAAATATACGTGTTATGAAGGTCTTTCCAGAAATGGTGAATTGGCTCACATTTGTTTGCACCCACTGCACGAAAACTCATCACTACACAGTTTCTACGCTACATGTTAACCGTTAAAGTGGTTAACTTTCAGACATGGCAAATCTGCAAGAACGTGTTGACTCCATAATGAGAATCACAAAGTCTGCAACACTTGTGTTGTCAAAACGTGTCAAGGACTCGTCAAATAAGCAAAATTACCAAAAACTTTTCGCCATTGCTTACCATAACTTAATGCTGTTATTCGACATTAAAAGCTCTTGACGACGAAGAACATTGGAATCTAAAAGGCAAAAATTTTGAAAACCACTTAGCTCTTGACCAATTCTTTTACAGATGATATTGACGGGAGGGTGATTTCTCAAGTCAGATTACACGAAGTCTTGGCATAATCAGTGAGAGAACATACAATTGGAGTCCCTGTTTGTCCTACATGAAATAAATAGCGCCTGACAGCAATCTCCCAGCTGTTCAAGTTCCTGGGTGGTAAAAGTTGGGGGGCATCGGTAGACGCCATGACTGAACGCTGCACAACAGCTTTTCTCAGTTGTTTTATATTGTCTGTGCCACACTGGCCATCACTTGCTAGACACACGTTCATGCTCTCGAGTCTGCGCAACGCTCTAGCCCTTAGAGTTTTGCCTCTTTTTTGCCAAAAAAACTTCCTCATCTCCCGCTAAAGGGAACCATGTGTGAATTGGGAAGCAGCGGTGAGATGGTTAGCTTGAGCGGGAGAAACGTCGCCGCTCCCGGTTCGCGACCGAGCGCTCATCCCGGCGCTGCGCAGGAGAGAGGATGAGGCACGTGCGCTCCGTCATTTTCGTACCGCGTAATCGCCGTGGCGCCCCCAGCGGAGTATGCAGCTGTCGCACCACCTGTCGGGCGCGCAGCTCCGTAGATTAGAGGACTCCTAGAAGAGAGCAAGGGGGGAGCGTAGGAGAAGAGAGAGAGAGGGGGGAGGGGACGCGCATGCGCTGTGGGGGGTGTGGGAACGCTGGAAGGAGGGACGGACAAAGCCCCCCGCAAGCACATGCAAGCAAGATCAAGGAATGGAGTCAACGTGGGCGACACACACCACCGATAGCGTGTGTTATTCTTTGCCTGCACCCACCACCTGCCTAGCCATTGCTAAGCAAGCCACTGTGTCCTCCCAGTCATGACTGTGGTGACGCTGGTGGTGGTTGACGGCCTTATTGTACTACGGTATTCTGGTTTCGAATAGTGGGTGCTTCCCAACTTCATGAAAGTGACCGGACGCCGGACGCAGGAGGGACGAACAAAGCCCCCGCCAATAAGATGCTTCGCATCTAAAAAAATACATGAAGATGGGACCCGTATATTGTTTCCAGAACCAACCGATATAAAATACATGTTGGTGGAAACGTTAAGAACTCGAAGTAGACACTTTCCCCCCTATTCATTGCCCACACAATGCAACGCGACCCTCAGAAAGACTGCAAGCATCCCACTCATCAACTTTCTAGAACTCTTCTGACAACCCGCCGTCTAATTTCTTGCTTACACCTTAGCCATCTAGTCGTACTGGTGCTTCATACGACCTGCAGTAGTCCCCCTGTGTATTGAAAATCTGAGAGGTATCTCAGTTTCCCTAACGAGTCCTGAAACAGCTATTTTTCCTGATCTAGTCATTGCTCAAAAGGTGTGGAGACCATGTTAGTTTTTAAGCTGATTGGTCAACACATCTGCAGTGCTCGTACAGAGCTGTGGTCATTGCAGGCAGACATAACAACCAAAGTTTCAAGGTGGGGCATCCAACGGTATAATCAAGGTGGGCACCCTACAGTAGCCTATCAGACCGGCCTCATGGACCATACGAACAATCGGTGTTCGACATATGGTATTTCCTCGATATGCGGTTGTCGTGTTGATTGCCGATCACGCCTACACAGCTGCGTAATAGGCAATGAACGCGGCGATAATGCAGATCGACCAGATCTTCACGGAAAGAGGTTAGGGACAATACACCTACTAAGTTCTGATGGCAGTTTGCCAATTCTCAAATCATAGCAGAATATATTACGTACTCCATTTGGCATGCTGCTAATAATCAAAAGAGCTGGCAGCGTCACCAGAGCACGTTACTACGTTTGAAATGACACCTGGACGCGAGGCCACTCCGCTTTGCCTGTTGTGGCTAAGAGTGGCTTTAACAGAACCATTATTCTTTCTCGCTGAAAAAGCTGATACTTCTCTATGTGACAACTCCGGTAGCGATGACGCATTAGAGAGTCATATGCAACTGCTATCACCATATTGTGCAGAGTAAATCAGACACAATCGCTAACAGCTTGCTTTGTTGACAGACCCCTTTGGCGACCGTCCGGTGTCCGTCCGTCCGTCCGGATGTCCGTCTGTCCGTCCGTCGGTCTTTCCGTCCGTCTTTCCGTCAGTGGAATGGCGACACGCTTTCGCCGAACACACTTTGGAATGTACAAAGTGTCCTTCAATTTTTTTCCTGAATAAAGCAAGAGGAGTATTCTCGGCGACGTTCTTCTGCCCACATGCATTTTAGCAGCGAACCTGAAGTATAGCGGTGAACACACATGTTTAGAACGATGGAGCGTCGCGCTCTCAACAGCACGAGCGATATCCAGAGTTCCAAATGGGCGACATCTAAGCATTCCCGGCGCCAACAGCGTGCCTGCCTAAACTTTCCCTCCTTTTTTTGTATTCAGAGTTACGCTGGCCGTATTCTCGCTCTTTCGTTGTGCCCGTTGGCCGCACCGCTAGCTGAGCAGTTCCCGAGCAACTGCCGCAGCTGGCAGTGCCGCTCGCCACGCCATTTGGCATGATATCAGAGGAGAAGCCGGCATTGAATCGTATATACTGAAAGTGCGGCTCAATGGGATTCGTAGACAACTATGGAAAGTGAGTCCGGAGAGACTGCAAGAAGCCAGGCTTCGTCGTCGGAACGAAACCAAGCGGAGGAAGCAAGAAGAGGCGACGGAGGAAGAACGGGCCGCACGACTCGAGAAGAGTAACCGTACAGATAACCAAGCGAAACAATAAGACTAACGGTACCTCTCGCTATACACACCTAGGCGTAACTGAGGTAAGCCACAGTCAGTTTCATTTCTGTGGCCGCGACAACTGATTTTGCCGTAAGAAGCGCTGCCAACTGAACAGCGCCGAAAAAAAAGAAAAATCGCCGGGATCAGCGTCTTTTATGCAGCGAACTTGTTCTCGGTTCGCGATATGATATCATATATATTGAAAACGGTTTCCTGTTTTTTTGCCTCGTTTTGTTTTTGCGCTATACTTTTAGGAGCGCTTGTGACGGCCAAAGGGGTTCTTACACCTGCGGTGATAAACAAGGACACAAAAAATGCAAGCGAGCCGCGTTATTCGTACTTGAACTGGTATAGCGCATTGCGGAAAGAAGGGCCGAGCAGACCAACACAAGAGGACATATGGCTCTGTCCTCTTGTTTCAGTCTTCTCGGCCGTTTCTTCTTTCCCGCAATGTGCTATACCAGTTCAGTTACGACGAACCAACTAGCCCAATATTCAACACTGCGTCACTGGGGCCGCACACGCACAGGTGTGGCTTATCTACGACTTCCGATATCGTTCGCACAATTCCGAGTGCGACCATTTGTCATTCAAGACATGAAGGTTGCCCACTTACATATAATTAAATGACCGAAGGATGATGTGCCTGCTTTCGTTGAATGGTGTATAGACAGTGTTCTGTTTTCAATCGTTGTCTGGATATGAGAACTTCATTGCCTCGAAAGGAAATAAGGAACTGCGAATGTTCATCTCGATTAACAGTGGTTACGGTGGTTCGGCTGCTGTCCCGAAAGTCGCGGGCTCGATCCCGGCCGGGGCGGTCGCAATTCAATGGATGCGAACTGGTAGAGGCCTGTGTACTGTGCGATGTCAGTGCACGTTAAGGAACACCGGGTGGTCAAAACATTCCGGAGCCCTCTACAGTGTCTCTCATAGTCATATCGTGGTTTTGAGAAGAAAAACCCCAAATATTATTATTAAGGGACCACGAATAGCACTTGTTCCAGGTTGTCTTATATTCCCAAGGGTGGAACACTCTTTCCAGGTTGTATTAAATTCCGAAGGGCCCCTGTGTACACTAGCAGGCCAGAGCATACTATCGCTCAGGCCGACCTCTCTGCTTTTCTGTAAATAAACCACTCTCTATCTTTTTCTGAAGGGAGCACCACACCACTAAGTAGCTTTCCAGTACTATGAGCTGAAATAAATTCTCACACAGCCGGTTTGCTTAAATTTGTTTGAATGAAAATTCGCTTTGGATAAGCCATAGCGAATTCGGGCGCTTAATATTGAAGAACGCAATGTCCTGCGATTTATTATTGACTGCTGACATGTTAAATACATTTTTATGACCCACGGAAACTTAGATTTTCCATAAATATCTGATTCACACGTTAATGGCGAATTTACAATATCCGCCTTTTTCTTTAAAAAAATGTGAAATGTGGCAATACGATAACAAAACCTAAACCGTGTCTAAAAGCGACGTTTGTTGACTGCTTTCTTAAGTCACTATGTTCGCCTGCGGGTTAGTACTTTTCACTTTTGGGTGTTCTTGCTACATATGAACGCTTGTCTTTTTTCAACCGGTGGCTTGCTTGCAATGCTCTTTATGTTCCAAAAGATAAAAACTAACGGCCGCTCACTGAACAGGCTCAACGTCTGCATTCGCAGCACTTAATTCTCCGCTGTTGCATCACTGAAATCTTCCGGACGCATTAATATAACTTGATCGGTAGCTAGCACGACTTTTTCCTTCGACGATAAACCCGATTCGCTGCCACTCTCCAGAAGCTTGAGCACAGCGCCAAGTGAAACTAACGCCGAGAACCTGGATATCACACCAGTGTTTAATTATTAAAGTAAAGCTTTGCGAACGGTATAAAGACACCTTGGATACGGTACGATAGAGCACATTATGAACCGGTACCATATCTCGGCAAACCCAGAGGAACTTCGAGCGTATCTATCTATCTATCTATCTATCTATCTATCTATCTATCTATCTATCTATCTATCTATCTATCTATCTATCTATCTATCTATCTATCTATCTATCTATCTATCTATCTATCTATCTATCTATCTATCTATCTATTTATTTATCTATCTATCTATCTATCATGGAGACAATCTTATTCATGTAATGTACTTCGTGATATTCGTGGCAAAGTCTTGGTGCTCACGCACCACCACAGTCGTGGTGCTCGCGCAGCTATGGTGGACACCGGCATAAAACACTGTCGTGTTAAAAAGGTTCTAGAAAGGCCGCTCTTCCAGCTTTTGCAGTGACTGTGCTGCGCGTCCCCCCGCAGGCCTGGCTGTTTTTTATGTAAAAATTTTATGTAAAAGACATCTGGCAAGATGCATGATATATTTCTATTCCATTGGAGGCACCATTAAATGTCGAAGTAGCTTTCTACGCGTGTTTTACACAGAACGCTTTGCCTCCAAATCGGGGGTCCATTTCTCGCTACGTGGCAATTTTTCAAATCCTCACAATTTAAGTCTGTGACCTTTATTTTCGGAAAGACTGATAAATGTGCGAATTTGATGCTACTATACAACCGCCAGGAAATATTTTCTCATTTCTGTTTAAGTGTCAGATCAGTATAAGCTATGAAACCTCGACAACAAGTCCCATGCCAGCTACAACTTACCCCCGTATTCAGAAACGGTCCTTGACTTGAACGTGACTTTCCACCGTCTTCAATGCAGCACAAACGTGTTTCTAACGTGCTGTCTTGCGGTGGTGCCAAGGCAGCACAAACGTGTTTCAAACGCGCTACCTTGAGGCGGTGGCAAGTCAAGTTCAAGTCAAGGAGCGTTTCTGAATGTGGGGGTTAGAACTGTTCAGGAAGCAAACTGTTGTGTACCTAGCAGCGCGTAGTTGCTGTGTCCGTAACAATTTATGATAGAAACCCTGGCTCAACAGCCTTGCTATAAACTGATCCGACAGCAAAATGACGCCCAACGAAGCAAACTAAGAGGCGCTCTCCTTCCTTTGTATTTGCGGTAAATATGCGTAACGTCGATCCACGTGTTGTTCAAAATTAGAAAATGAACTGCCACCAGATCACTCTCGAACCCTACTTTGTACGTGTTTAAGAAGTGAAGAAGAGCACCTTGGTGAAAGCTGACGTGTCGCGGCCTCATTAGCTTATCAAGAACAACAAGCAGGAGTACAGCCCTTAGCGGGGGCACTTCTAGCAGTGTAAATTAAAAAGAACCATTTCTGCCATTTTTGCGCAGCGAAATAAACTACTAAAGCGCAATTTAGAAGTGAAAATCAAAGAGAAATTTTAGGGAAATTTCTACACCGTAGCCTTTCGCTCGATAAACCGAAATTTTCACGATGTGATGACAGTCAGTACATTTCGTTGCTTGATTGAGCCACAGACCTACGAACAATAAAGAAAGTGTACGGGGCTTGCTTTTATCACTTAAATGACGCCGTTATGAAAGCAGAAAGTAGAGCCGAATGACATTGCATTTAATTGATAACCACCTGAATTGGCTGATAATATTTTTCTCGTGTTATATTTTGTGGCACACATGGCAAGAGAAACTTTCTAGCACACATACCAAAAATACTTGCTCAAAGATAGTGAAACGTCATACTGGTATATCTCATTGAACCTTACCTGTTGTCAACGTTCTCTTGAACTGTGATATTCTCACAAAGGAACCAGAACTGGATTACCGCTTTTATAGCCAGAGAAGGGGGTATCCAACAGAATATGCAGGAGCGATCGAAATAAGCAAAAAAGTGCATGAGAATTTAAATTTTTGTAAACATAACTGCACAAGTGACAAGGCAATCCAACTGATTGCCTTTTTTTTTCTTCACTGGTTTATTCACTTTACTTTATTGCACAAGGATGTCTGCTCCCAAAAGCAAGAGTACAATCTAGATCTGAGATTTAATTTTTGCATTTCCGACAGGTTACTTCCTTCATGGCAGCTTTGTTAGGCGCAAAAGATCGTGACATTTTATAATTGGAAAAATAAAGAAATATAACCTTATATCCGTCTTTGAATTAAAAGCCAACATGTCATGCAAATATACAGCCAAAGACTAACGTAAAATGCAAAATGCGGGAAATAGAGGTATCGCTTCTGACATTTACCAGGAGTCGCAAATGCAGAAACAATACGAAGTTTAATAGCAAATAAATTGTGCAACTTAGGGACTCTACACTATCGTAGTGAAAGTGGTAATTAAGTGCAAAATTAAATGTATGGGTGCAGAAAATTGCAATTTTGGTTTGAGGTAGATTAGGCAAGCCTGATATGAGGCTTGCAGTGCAGTTAACTATTGATTTTAAGTTACTGGGAAAAATTACAATGTCACTGAAAGGCGCAAGAAACCCGCTAGCAAGAAAATGTAGTGCCCTAAGAAAGATGGCTGGCAGCCAGGCCCTTAGCCAGGAATTGTTTTCGGGGGGGGGGGGGGGGGTGCACTTGTTGAAATCCTTGAAAAACAGCCATTTTTATTATTTTTCCTCGGTAAAACGCCCCCCTTCAATCCGAATTTCGGGGGGGGGGGGGGGGGCGTGCCCCCCCCCTGGCTACGGGCCTGCTGGCAGCTAAATCTTTTTGCATGCATTCTCACGTGACTCTACCAGACGCTAATGTAAGAGGATGCTGCCACTCCATGGAGAGATGCAGATTTCTCGCTGTCTCTTCGCGTTGAGAGTGCAGCACGTAGCATGGGACACGATCAGTCCGCTAATGCCTGACGAGATAGCGTGCGCGCCAGTGAACGCAACCGCGTCCTGAGAACCAATATTCACAGATGGCGCTCGACCGACGCAGCTCCCTATCTTTGCGTCGCTCATGCCCCTTGAAGACGGGCTGGGCGTTTCCCTATGCTTGAGCAGCCTTCGACGGCAGATGTCGCACGCGTGATGATGTTAAGCCATGCGCCCTAATAGCGACGGAGATGGGCTGGTTCTTTTGATCTCCGCGGAGTCTGCCTTCGTCGCCCCCCGCTCACGCATTTACCCGCCGGTAGAACATGTGATCTCGGTGTGATTTTATCGATGTGGAATATACATAGAACATGACGGCGACGGCCAAAACCCGTCGAGAGTGTGCTATTGCAATGAAACACACCAACAAGTGACATCGGCGACTCCAATCACATATCCCGGTTCGTATTCTTGTTCGTTTCGATGGAGGCAATATGCTAGCGCCCCGTGTACTCTGGATTTTCAGTGCACGTTAAGGAACACCAGATGGTCGAAATTTCCAGAGCACTTCACTATGACGTGATCATAATCTATCGGGGTTTGTGCACGGAAAGCTTCAGATGTTACTATTATTGTTATTTTTTTGTCTTATCCTAATTAGTAGGACAACGGCGAACCGTATAAACGTTTGAATGGAGCGTGGTATTGCTGCGTCAAGTATTAAAAATAGAGAAACGCGTAGTAGTTGCTTCGATCAAAATGTGGCCCCGTTTGACCCGGTGAAACTGTTCACTTGTTAAGATATTCATCAGAGGTTTAGAAAGTGGTGGTGTACAATGTACGTGTGTACGTGTGTACAACGCTTTCGTAATGTTATCGGCGGCCAAGATACGATAACCTGCGCAGAATGTATCAGGGTGCACAATCTTGAGCCTCTGTGAGAATCAGCTCTTCTGCTTGAACCCAAATTGACCAATAAGTTGACGAAGCTTTTCAGTAAAGGTTCAGAGCTTCCGCTCCTCACTCCCATTGTGCTGCGAGTGTGCTTTGCTTTACAGGAAGTAGTATTGACGAAAATAGTATTTCCGTATTTACCTATTTGGTTGCTGCATTTTTACCATCCAAACGACATTACATCTAATGGCAGTTCTTTTCTGCTTATGTATCGGACGCTTGCGGTAAGCGATGATCAAATCTCAAGCCCTAAAGAAAACGCCACCGTCAAATTGAACTTCGAGCTTGCCACAAGTTACAGGGATTGCCACCAGCCGGGGTACTTCGCAGGTGGAATGTTCGGGATCGATTCCCGGCACGGCTGCCGTGATCCGGGGTGACCCCTTGGTAAGAACCGTCGTGTACTCTGAGTACACGTCAAAGAACCCTAGGTGGTCATAATTACTCCGAAGTCCTCCACTACAGTGTGTCTCATAATCGTATTGTGCTCCTCCACGTAAAACACCCTAATTATTATTATTCACATCTTGATGTAAAACTTATCTCGAATTATAGCCCGATTTCTTTTCTCTGTCTACCTGAAAGATATTTTAGCTAGCTCTTCAGAACATATTGCTTCATGTGAAAAGAGTGTTTATACCTAATTCACGCCGTATTGTTCATGTTACCTCAACTATCGCAAATCCTCCTAGCTTCGGGCGCAGATATCACGGGCTTATCTGTAGAGAGCGTATGTTCACATAATTTAGGGTGATCAAGCAAGCATTCCGAAGTATTCAGCCACTCAACACGCATAGTTAATTAATGCAGTTTGATGTTTACTTTTCACTTGTGGATATCGTGCACAGCTACGCTCTATGTGCAGCATGAAATACTTCCGTAAATGATCAGACACCAGCTTTGTACGAGGTAACTACTTGGGTCCTTCGAGGGTCCGTTTGAGGCACACACCACATTGTAATTTTTGTTAACGACGCTTCTATTGCTGTTCGCAATTCCTCTGTCCTTTCATATGCCGATGGCATCATTATACTTGAAAAAAATCATTCCGTTATGTCTGTAGTTTGCTGCAGAACAGAAAGTAAAACATCTAGAGAGTTATTGGGGAATTAGGTCTAATATCCCCGCTAAGGCATTGGTAACGAGCTCTTGTGTTCGGCTGCTTCATCAGCACGATGAATGGCCCACACTTGGCCCTTGAGTGCGTCCACTTCAGCTGAGAAGCGGCGTATGTCAGCGGGTTCTATTCAAGGCTGCGTAACCATCCAGAAACCTGTCTTCTTCACACTCTTATAACATATGTTCCACAGTTGCCCTGGCCTTGCAAAGTTTCCTGTTGTTTGACGGATGGAGCTCTGGATAACGGCGATTCAAGATCACAAAGTCCGATTATTCCTGCTTTTTTTAATTTTACACGACCAATAAATTTTGCGTCCATACTGCTAACACAAAAGTTACGAGTTTCACTCGAAATATTAGTACTCTGTCGTTTTCATACTCTAAGAATCAGGCGTCATTATGTGATAATTGTGAGATCAATGATCGGGGTGTTCTATGGTACAATTTCAGAATTTTCTGCACACATGGAGCGCGTTGCTGCTAGGGGTCTTGGTTCTGTCAGTCATGTTTGCAGATAATATAGAGAATTCATTTCTCCTATACAGCTACACGAACTGCATACGGCAGTATGTATTCACGAACCTATGTGTAGGTAATCTGGAATGACATTCCTCATTTCACCATAACATCATTCACAAAATTCATTAAAAATTCCCGATAGCAAATAACAATTGCTTCGCTACAACCATTGCCTCACGCTCTAACAACTTTGAATTGGCAATATTGCCAACACTTCACTGCCGCCTTAATCTCGCTGTTCTGCTATTTCTTCCAAGCTCGTTCCCAGTTTCTTATCCTGCGCTGAACTCCACAGCTTTATTTATTTTCTGATTCTGAGTAAGAGAACACAGCTTACACCCTTCTATGTACCCGCCAGCGTTTACGTACACTTACAATAGCTCACAATTACCTAGTGTTTTCCTCCGTGCTTTGTGCTGTTTTACCATAGCGTTTCACATTTTACATGAGCTTCTTTGCCTTTAAGCCGATATTGCGCATTGTTGTTAGCGATTTTCTTATGATTGGCATTCAGTATATCCTCTTCGCGCTACGCACCCGGCCCATGTGCATTTCTTCTTCTTAATTTAAGCGCTTAGTGCTTCTTAAAAATAAGCACTAAACACGCCTGGCAGTACTATATAGCGGGTAATGGTGAACACGCTCAAACACCCCCCTGAGATTTGCGTAGCTCCTGCGGTAAATGATGTGTATAATTATATACCTTGCCGTTTGTATGCTGGAGGACGCAGGTTGCTTGGCGGTGTTGACTAACGTGGCGCTCTGCCCAGTGAGAGGTCGCAAGCTCGAATCTCCAGTCGCGCAATGAGAAATGTTTCTTCTAACTTCTTTTTTCAGTTTTTATTTCTAAACTTGTATATATGCGGAACATGAAGACGGTGCCGACGGCGGAAACCCGCTGCGAATGCCCTCATAATTTATGTGGCAATAAAAGCTAAAAACTATAAAGCTGTTAAGGAACACAACGTTATAAGAGCAACATTGATATGTGAAATACAGCAGAATGGCATGTAGAAAAATGCTGGTTTTCTAGTTGACATTGTGTGAAAGAAATGGACTTTTGCAGGCTATAATATGGAAGGAGAGATGCATAGGCGATGGTGGGTTTGATTTTTGAGGCATAGTATTGTAATGTCCCCATACAGAACTAAAGTACTCCACCCCAACAGAGTAGCATAACTCTGGCCGAAGCAGAGTAGCATGACCCCACCGAAGGGAGTAGTAGTACACCTCACGAAAAAAAATACCAGAACTCGGGCCAAAATAGGGCTTTAGAATTGCTTTTCACAATTTTCACCAGGCGCATATCGTAATGATGACTAAATAACGAGCACTACGGCAAAAAAAAATTATTAAACATAATGACGGAGTGAGCCTCGCGACCCCAAGATCCACATCTTATTTCGAGTCTGACACGCTACCGCTACACCACGCTGGGAGATGGCCCTTGAGCGTTTATTTCTTCATGTTGTAAGTAATGTCCATGATCTCTCTTTACATTTTCTTCTTTAGACACACAGATTTGAGTGTGTCCCCACGTGCCACAACCAAGCGGCTTGTAGTTCATGTGTTTGTTATCTGCTTCGCGAGATCGGAACGTCCATCCAGCACGTTTTGCAGTAAAAAGGATGAGCGTAACCGAAGACATGTACGACATTCGCACTGACTCGCTAAGCGGTTAGTCATTTCTGATTAGGAAAGATAGCACTTCTGAACTACGCTGAACAATTCGGTTTTCATCACCCCCCTCGGACATATTTTCGGGCATTCGTGTACAAGTTCCGCGACTACAGCCGTAATACTTTACTGGCCGTACCGCACATAGGCTTGCGGCAACATCCTCCGTGGCCGACGTTCGTAGTGAAAAACATGAATATTCATGTACGAAGAATACAATAACCGTTTAAATTTAGGTTCGATTGTGACCGATTTTATGCGGTCGTATTCGATTATTGAACTACACAAATCCGAAGCTAAAAACGCGGATATTATGAGTTCCAAGTGCCTCCCAGTGCTCTGAAATTCACTGGGAGGCGCTGGCAACGGCGTTCTTTTTCTTAGTCATCTCCAACGCCACAACAAACAAATGCAGTACTCTATACTGCATACGCAGTAAAGCAGTACTCTTTACTGACACCGAAAACGACGCGAAGGTTATCTTAGACATAATGCAAGAGCATGATATCGTGCAAGTCGTAAACCAGGCGACTCGAGTGCATGGCACTTGCAGTTCTGTTTAAGATTTAGGATTCCTTCCACACTGCATTGTAGATTACACTGTACATATTGAACACGGGCTATCTGATCACAAACTTGTAAATATTTCTATGCCAATTTCTTGCCGTAAAGTGCCAAAAGAATCAAATGTGCATGTCTACAAAGATTTCTCGCATGCGGATGATGCATCAATTATTGATCACTTAGAGGCTTGTCTTACTGATTTTGATAATGGTGATATCTGTGTTTTGTGGGACCGCTTTAAGAGCATGTGCCAGTACTGCCTTGACAAGTTTTTTCCTAACAAACGAAAGAAAGTGCACAAGGAAACGCCGTGGATGATACGGGAAATGATACAAAGGAAACGTACAGTAAATAGGAGATTAAAAAAGAATCACGCATCGCCACATGTCATAGCAGATTTTAAAGGAAGCCTTGCAAATGCGTTGCATCATTCAAAAGAACGATATTTAAGTACAACGCTACCAAAATTTATTTAAACCGACCCGACTAAATTTTGGAATTACTTGAGTGAAAAAAAAAGAGTGTCACAGATTAACGCTAATGACCTTATTGTAAATTAAAAAATGGGTATTGCTGAATAATTTAACGCATACTTGAACAGTTTTTTTTCTGTTGCAACTGATGGCTTTCCCACTGCCCCAACTGACGCCACGGCCGTTACAAATTTTTCAAATTTTAGTAGTTACCCCGGAGCATAGGTCGGCAAAACTTGTGGAGCTAAGTCAGATTCACTCATGAAATATATTTTGCACTCGGACTCAGGCTCATCAAAACATTCCAGAGCCGGACTCACTCGGACTCACGCTCACGAAAATTCTCTTCAACCGAACTCACTCGGACTCAAACCTACCAAAACATTACTCACCCGGACTCGAATACGAGTGATAACTCGAATACGAGTTATTAGTGCTCGCAAACCAGTAAGGTCAGTTTTCTTGAAAGACATGACTACATCAGATATATTTATTAAAACTTCCCCGAAAGAGTTGGCACGCAGGGGGGAGGGGGGGGTCAAGGCACCCCCTACGTAATTCGTGCCTCTGATCAATAAATAGTTTAATGGTGTATGAACGATATTGCTTTGGAACACGTGTGATTAGACATAAGTATAAACGTGAATCCAGATTAGGCTGATAGTGAGGTGGAAGATGAGTAGATTGGACCATAGGTCGGCAAAAAAAAGTGGAACTCACACAGGCTCACTCGAGAAGCATATCTTGCTCTTTGGACTCACTCGGACTCACACTCACGAAAATTTTCTTCAACCGGACTCACTCGGACTCAAATTCACCATAAGATTACTCACCCGGACTCACTCAGACTCAGACTCACGGCTCGATCTGAGTCTGAGTGAGTCCTAGTGAGTCGACTCGTGAGTGAGTTTACCGAACTATGCCCCGAAGTGCTTTCAATGCTGCTCAACTTGAAAACTAAGACTTGCTCTGGGCCCGACAATATTCCGAATGTTTCGTTGGTTGTGAACGAAAAATCATCATCTTGTCCGTGACCGAAAAATAGAGAAAAAAAACAAATAAAATAAATATTAAAATTTCCGGGTCCGAATGAGGATCGAACCCGGGTCTTCTCAGTGGCAAGCAGGTGTTCTACCACGCAGCCACGCCTGTGCTTGTGATTACACATAAAATGACTTCCTCTGCTTGGAATTTCAGTGAAAATAACTTTCATACGTTGCAAACACGCGCGTCCTGTATACAGGCGTCACAATAAAACATGTAATATCGCACTAATATTGCGTGGTACAAGCGTGCATAGCCATCGGGCGTCAGAAGCTGTGAATATCATAACGACATTGTGTTTCAAAGCCGTGTACCCATTACAAAAGGCACACACTTTACTGCGCGTATTCCCTTAAGACCACGTAGTGGGTGCATAGCAAATTCGAAAACATTTCCCGCATTTACCGCGCATAAGTGCTCGTGGTTTAAAGCATGCTACGCATTACATAGTGTGCACTAAGGGACTGAAGTACGGACTAGGGACAGGATATCGCTATCGCGTTCAACTCTTGAAGGCGAAGCTTAAGGGTCCCCCATTGTTTTCTTCGCCGATATGCCGAACCTCTTGCAAAGTACGTTGTCATGATATTGTCACGTGGTCGTGACGTCGACGGAGGCAGCAGTGGCATGTCCAAGTTGAAACTCTTTATTTGGCCGAACTTGTGGCCGGGAAACCGAAAGTAAAACTACAGCAAGCAATGAACGTTGTGCACTGATACACTGATAGCGGCGAACAGAGCGTCGACCGTCGATAAACTGATCATCGTTGTAGCGCGCCGGCTTTTATACATCACGCGTTGAACATTCTAGCCTTATCACTGGTCGTCGCGCAAGCTCTGGAATAATCTTGAGTGTTCGCGTGCGGTGCGCAATGTTAAGCAAACGATCTACTACAAACGTGAAGCTTCTGGAACACTGAGGCGCGATCTGCACCGATCATCGCTCACAGTCTCTGTGGGTTTAAACAGATCACATCAAAATAACACGCGTGGTAATAATTCATGCTTCCTTGTCGCGTTCGAGTTTGCCGAAAGACTGGAGGACTGCCCGTGTAGTGCCCATTTTTTTAAAAAAAGGTGATCGTCTCCGTTTAGAGAACTATCGTCCCATATCACTAAGATTTTCTTGCTGTAAATTAATTGAACATGTTCTTGCAAAAGCTCTGAATGAGTTTCTGGACGACAAAAAAATTCTAACCAGCTCTCAACACAGTTTGAGAAAGGGATATTCCACAGTCACACAACTAGTCACTGTCATTCACACTTTTGCTTCTGCTATTGACAATAATGATCAAATCGATTTAATTTTTCTGGATTTTAGCAAAGCTTTTGTTAAGGTACCTCATTAAGAAAGGGAAAATTGACAACCACCCATTTGTAGCACGAAGCCTCGTGCTACAGATGGGTGGTTGTCCATTTTCCCTTTATTAACCCTTCCGCCACCTTGCGGAATTCCGCAGAACTCGTTTGCATTACAAGGTACCTCATTCCAAACTAATATTTAATCTAAGAAAATATGATATTCCTGAAATACTTGTTTCTTGGATAGCTGAATACCTAAAAACTCGCGAGCAGTTCGTGGATATAGGTGGGCATCACTCGGCCTGTCTGCCATTCACATCTGGGGTACCGCAGGGAAGTTTATTGGGACCTTTGTTGTTCCTCCTGTACGTCAATGACATTGTTGATGTTATTAAACAGAATGTCCAAATAAGACTATTCGCAGACGACTGTGTGTTGTTAAACAAAATCACCCGCGATAGTGACCAAGATGACCTGAATGAAAGCCTCAGTCAAAATATACAATGATGCACCCATTGGGAGATGACCTTGAATGTAGATAAAAGTGTTTTTTTTTAACGTATTTCCCGAAAGAAAACATCTCTATATTATAATTATATGCAGTGCTCCTGTCCGCTTAAAGAAGTAACTATGAATATTTAGGTGTCAGAATTTGCAATAACCTGTCCTGGAACCTTCATGTGCAAAACATAGCTTCCTCTGCCTTCCGAAAACTATGCTTTGTAAAATACAAACTTAAACATGCTCCGGCCTGTGTTAAACTTCTCGCGTATTATTACTTAATTCGGCCGAAGCTCGAGTACGCCTGCATTGCATGGGGCCCCTACACACAATGTAACGTAAAGAAACTTCAACGAATCCAATGACAGGCTATCCGGTTTGTTTACAATAGGTTTTCAACTTTCGGCTCCCCAAGTGAACTGATGCAGTCGAATGATATTCCCACTCTTGAATTGCGTCGAACAAAATTACGGCCTGACTTTCTTGCACAGCTACTTACTAACAAACTCGCACTCGATCCGGCAGCGTATATAAGTCCACTATTGACGAGACCTACTCGCCAACATCACCAAAATTCTCTAACCCCCTATTTCGCCTGCACTAACCTCTTCAAATATTGTTTTTTTCCGCGCACCATCAATGACTGGAACAACTTAGCCACGTAAACACTGTACCTATTTACTTTGCACACTTGCTTTGTTTAAGTAGTCTACTTAAAAACTTGTTTGCTGTTTTCTTTTTTTTCAGTTTTATGCTCAGGACTGTATAGTTCAACTTACAAGATTCTTTTACTTTTGTTAACCTATTTTGTTCTACCTACGCTACATAGACTTCGTGTCCGCAGTGCGTATTAAATAAATAAATATAGAAAATATATGTGTGGTTGTTAAGGAGTGGTCATCATCGCGGTGTACCGGCACATCGAGGCATAAATCAGGAGCAGGAGATTAAGTGAGTTTTACTCTCATGCCTGAAGAGTTTATGGGCATTGAGCTCTCTCAGAGAGACGTAGAGTATAAAGCGCTTTCACTCTCTCCTTTCATACAGAGTGAACAATGATTTCACTACATCCGATGCTTTGCGAGGGCAGAAGAACACCCTGAAGAGTAACTCGGTCATATTACTCCTGCGATACCTTCAGCAGTTTTTAGAGTTTATCCATTTATACTAGACGCAATATCTGTATTGCCGACATGTTGCTTTTTTAACAGCACTTAAACAGCAGCTACTAAAATAAACTGTCATTTAGACAATGTCGGTACGGCCTTAGACAATGTCGGTACTCGAGAAATGGCTTGCCGCCCGAAAAAGTTTGGGGTGTGGCACCTGTCTTGAGAGACCGCGACTTTCGTCGGCACAACGTGACAATATTGCCTGCGCGATTCTGCCGTCACGGCGTCTGGCGCTTTACCACATGGGCCGTTCAGTGCGTGTGGGGACCCTTCGACGCCCCACTGAGAAGGCGACCGGTGGCGGGGCTTTGCTTGGCTTAGCAGAAAAGTCTTCATTTCCCCATTAGAAACAGGTAAGCTCATTTCAGCCAAATAAAGTAACAAGATACCCTTCTCCTGCACAGTATCGCGATATAATCGATACTTCTTCAAAGTATTTCACTACTGAGATACAAATACGTTTTTCAAATGTATCTGAATACAGAAATACAGATACTGAAAACTATCTCTCAGATACTATCGTGATACTCTTGTATCGCGATACTGCCCAGCCCCGCAACTCGCCAACCTCTCTACATTACATCAGTTAACATAATACAGCATGGTGTTTAAAGACATTGTAAGCCTGAACAAATAACTTGGAGCATGCTTGAGTTTCGCCTTCTAGAGTACAACTGGATAGCGTAATCGTGCCCCGCGCATCGTGCCCCGTGCCAATCGCTCTCTCAATTTCTAGACTACCTTCGGTTCTTGGTGCACGCCTCAACCGTGCCGTAAGGAAACGAAGAACTGTGTGCATAACACTGGTCATTTCAAATAATCCTAGAATGTCTACTGCAAGTACAGTTGTTAAGTGCCCACTACTCCATAATCGTTTTTGCGAATCAGGCAAGGACTGACTACGTTTTCGTAAAGCAACACCCGAATGTTCGGATCTGCTCTCTTTTAGATGATTTTGCAGCTGATTATGATTAAATGTGTCTGATTGCTTCGTAATGGGTGGGCCTTTGAAACACTCGCTCTTTGCTCAATTCCGATATTTTGACACCTGAAGCGATGTACGCTTCTACCACGCAATTTTTCATGCGTCAAAGAGACTCGTCCCACCACGTGAAATTCATTTTGTGTTTACCTTCCTATATGTTTACCTTCCTATAACGCGATAACCAGCCCGCTTTAGACATTGCTTTGTACTTATGTACAGCTGCGAATATTGTATGCAGCGGAAGTCCCGAATATGTAATAATATTCAGGGCTTTTTATTGTTGTATAATTATTTATTCTTGCCAGCAGCTGATTAAAACAATCCTACGATTAAGTCAAGCGATCTAGTTGCTTCTTTTTTTCCTTTCCAATCGTTAATTTTAGGCAACAATGTTAGCGCAGGCACGGATGACCGCACGCAAACTAAAGTGGCCCAAGAAACGCACGCATATACACTCGCTAATTAGAAATGCAATTGAAGACTCTGCGGGGCGCTTTACACGCCGGGCTGGTGGAAAGCGCGCACCCCGATGATCCGTACATAATCAGGAAATGAGCCACATTTTTTATTATACAGCTTCGCTAAGCTAGATGTAATCGTGAATGACAGCAATTTATAGAGCCTGCAGCTCGTGGCCTAGTTCAGTGACAGAGGCAAACAGCATGTTCACTTCGCAGTGATGTATTTTATCATAGTGACAGTCACTATGCTTGAACGCATATCTCTTTCTCTATAATCAGACTAGCACACTTGACTACGACATAATATGTATACGTCAACTTCACAAACTGAAATTGAATCAGCGAAATGCAATAGGTTATTGATGATGAGCGGGTGCGCACTCTCATGACTACGGTGTCAACTGCAGTTTACGAGAATGCTTGTAAGCAATTATTTCAGGGGCATCTGTCCCTCTACATGCAGTGCTCTCGTCACTAAATGGCATTATATCAGAGTAATATACAAGACTTCCTTTGCGCGAGCTAAGTGCCTGCACGATAAACGGCTTCAGAGCACTTATTTCTCTAAATTTTTATAGAAATAAACAACAAAGCAAACAACTTTAAGTGTTCACTTTCAGTTTTAGTTTATTATTCTTTCAAAATACAAAGGTTCATACTTAGTAGTATGCAGAATTTGTGCGATAATTGTTTTGACGTTCCTCGTGCAATTCACGGGGTTTCGTAAGTTAGCGTCGGCCATGGCCAAGGCACGCAACCCAGAAGCAGCGGAAGAAGCGGCAATTGCTCTCGCCACCACCACATGTACAGACGCCGCGGTAATCTTCACTGACTCGCAAGCAACTTGCAGGAATTATGTGAAGGGCCGCGTCTAAGCTGATGCTCTTAGCATCATGAAACGGCGAAGCATTCCACTCCCATACCTGCGTAATATGGGTTCCAGCACACAAAAGCCTATATGGAAATGAAGCGGCCCATGCCGCTCCCCGCGAGCACGTCAGCCGGGCTGCCCTCGGCCCACAGAATACCCGACCCATGGCCGAAGAGATGGAGGCTCTGCAAAACACCTATTCGTCGCTACTTCAACACTACAGACTGGAGCGACGGGTGCACCCTTTACCCCATCCAAAATTGACTAAACAAGAAAGCGTGATCATCAGACGCTTGCAAAGCAACACACGCATACACGGGATATTAATGCACCGCCTCTACCCAAAGAAACATGGCTACATGTGCCCGCTCTGCAGCGTACCACACACCCTAGCACACTTGCTCCTGGAATGCCAGTGCCATGCAAACCGCGACATGCAACCGGAAAGGGACGTGAGCGAAGCACCAAAAACGCGGGAGACCAAGCTCGTCCTCGACGACCTGGAAGACAAGCGACAAGTCGTCGCCAGGGCCAAGAGGGCAATCGAAGCCTGAGGGTTCCTTAACTAGGGAACCCTCCCACGTTAGGGTGATACCAGGCATCGCTCGGAACACTGCTCCGCAATAAACGTTTATTTTAAATGCGAAGCATTTCTTAGCGAACTTCGGCGACTTTGAGCGTATCTATCTATCTATCTATCTATCTAGCCGCCTACGACTTTGTGCTCTCCTGGCCGTATCGTTAATGGGATTTATACCAAATTTGGTATGGCATAACATGACTGTATGACGAACATAAATGGCTGGTCATATCATGAAAATCATGAATAACTTGTCATGAAAAGTATGATTTACATGCCACGCTCATGGCGCGCTCGCGGCCGTTTCGTTAGCTTGATATACACCAAATTTGGGATTGAGCGACGTGACTGTATGACGAACATAAATGACAGGTGGTAATATGCAAATAATGACGTGCATGTCATGTACAACATGATTTACATGCCACGCTCATGGCGCGCTGACGGCCGTTTCGCTAGCTTGATATACACTAAATTTGGTATTGCGTGACGTGACTGTATGACGAACATAAATGCCAAGTGGTATTATGGAAATCATGACATGTCATGTGCAACATGACTTGCATGCCACGCTCATGACACTCTCGGGGCCGTTTTGGTATTGAGGTACGTGACTGTATGACTAGCATAAATGACAGGTGGTAAGATGAAAATCATGACCTGCATGTCATATACAACATGATTTACATGCCACGCTCATGGCGCGCTGACGGCCGTTTCGCTAGCTTGATATACACCAAATTTGCTATTGACTGACGTGACTGTATGACGAACATAATTGCCAAGTGGTAATACGGAAATCGTGACATGTCATGTGCAACATGACTTGCATGGCACGCTCATGACACTCTCGTGGCCGTTTCGCTAGCTTGATATGCAACAAACTTCGTATTTAGGGACGTGACTGTATGACGGGCATAAATGACGTTTTAATATGGAAACCATGACATGTCATGTGCAACATGACTTGCATGCCACGCTCATGACACTCTTGTGGCCGTTTCGCCAGCTTGATATACACCAAATTTTAAGGTGAAAGCCTTTAATATCTCATGTTCGCGTCCGCCCGTCCGTCCCTCCAGCCGTGCCCTGGCACAGTGCCAGGTGGGCGCCGGGGCGTGCAAACGGACGCCGGTCGCGTTGGACTCTACAGCGCTCGCGCTTTGCTTGCGTAACGTCGCATTGCCCAGCGTCTCTAATCATGCAACGAGGGAGACGCGCGCATCACGTTTCATTCTGACCGACCCCGTCTCAGTGGGCACAGGCGTTCGTGGAACGCACTTTGGAATTGACAAATTGTCCGTCAATTTAAACGCTGGAACGCAGATGGCGTCTGCACGATGCGCAGAGCGCGAGAATACGAACGCATGCGAAATGGAGGCAGATTGGTCTCGCGTCTCGCTGTGATTCGAGATAAAAAATTAAGCGAACATAAGTGGCAGGTGGTAACATGTAAATCTTGGCATGCATGTCATCTACAATGCCACTTACATGCCACGCCCGTGGTGCGCTTGCGTCCAATTCGCTAGCTTAATATACACCAAAATTGGTATTGCGGGATGTGACGATATATCGAACATAAGTGGCAGGTGGTAACATGAAAATCGTGGCATGCATGTCATCTACAATGCCATTTACATGCCACGCTCATGGTGCGCTTGTGTTCAGTTCGCTAGATTGATATACACCAAAATTTGTATTGCGCGACGTGACTGTTTGACGAACACAAATGACAGGTCCTATCATGTAAATGACCTGCATATTATGTACAGCATGATTTGCTCCTTGCTGGCTGCTTCGCATCACATCGATTCCCACGGTGCGTGGGATCTGCCGGTTTTCTCTCTCTCGCAAGAGCGCAATATTTTTTCAAATAACTTGTGCAGCAATTCGAGGGAGGAATAACCAGACTATTACAAAGCGTAACTTGAAATACGCTAGAACACTGAATGTCTGCTTGCATTCTGACATTCCATGTAAAAATCAATCATAAAGCAAAAGGTAGCACGAACATGTTCGCGGTATATGTCTCTACACTAAATATTTTCACGAAGTTCTGGCCCACTATTACCAAATATGAACACAGCTCTTAGGAACAATTACAGCAGCCTCGTGAAGGGAAGGTCAATAGTCAAGTATTCAGGTATAGGTGGGCTACTTTAAAATTGTGGTAAGCTGGGCTACTTGGTGAGCCATGATATAAGGGGCGACGCTCCTTAGGGTGTGGGTCTGTCCCTCCTCTGTAGTAGTAGTAGTAGTAGTAGTAGTAGTAGTAGTAGTAGTAGTAGTAGTAGTAGTAGTAGCAGTAGTAGTAGTAGGTAGCCAGGTATAGTGGGATGTACCCACTCCACGTGATAAAGATGAAGATGACGCAGTATAGTGGAATGTACCCACTACACGTGATAATGATGATGTATAAGCGCGTTCCAGTATAGTGGAATGTACCCACTACACGTGATAAAGATGACGATGACGCTCATGACCATGAAGTATAAGCGCGTTCCAGACCACACATTATCTTTCTGCCATGGACGAAAACGATCGAGCTTCGCCCACTCATTATCATTCACTTCGTGGATATGGCGTGATTTTTTTATGAAGCAGCACACGAAGGACACAGTCACGAACACATATATATGACACAAGCACAAGCGCTTGTGCTGGCGCTGTTGTGTCTTTCCTGGGGTGTTTGATGAAGTATCCATGCTGGAAACTCCGTAGTACAGCGTTGAGGCGGCATGGAAGGCGTAGTTGCCTTGATGAAGGCAGTCGTTGAGCAGGTTACCGCGGTGTCGTATATAATGACGCATTCTGGAAACAAGGTTTCTTTGTCGACATCACGTGGTTACGATGATTTCTTGACTAGGCTGTCACACAAATGGGACATTTGGGGACCTTTAATGACATGAAGAATTGAAGAGATGCTACATGGTAAATCTCGATAAGAGGAAAAACAACATAACACAATTCATTAAGGACGATAAGTGAAAATGAGTGTAAAAGAGTTAAAATTCGCAAATGCACTTTGGCTACCTCGGAGACAACAAATCTGCTTTAAAGAGCCCGCGATAGATGGCGCCAAAATACTGGGCTGAGAAATTTCGCAATGACACGATTCTCAAAGCCCGCTTATTTGAAGCGGTGAGCAAAGTCACCTAGAGGGATGGTAGGCGAGTGCTTGCCATATTTAGAATCCCTGTGGAGAGGCGGAGACATGCTTCTTTAATTATCTTGTTTAAAAATTGCTAATTGTTCAGACATGAGGGTACCAATAAAACCTTTTGTTCTGTAGCGAGATATTCTGCATCAGGTTTAAAATCATTGTTAGGTTTGCTGGGCCAAAAGCCCGACATTAATGAGAAGCATGGCGTAATGAAGCGTTCCACATAATTTTGATCACCTGGTGCTCCTGGCTGATATCGAACCCACATCTTTCGGGTCAACAGCCGAGTATTGTTACCTTAAGCTGCTACCACAGCTCATCAAGTTTATTCTTTGTTCCTGTAGGCAGGAGGTAGAGTACATGAATAAAGCTAACATAAGAAAATAAGACATCGTGGTTTGGTGTTCGTTAGCGAAATCCAACCAATTCATCACTGAACCGTAAGCATCGCTATTTATTGCTCCACCGCCGGTGAGCAAGAGCGGCCCTGGTTTGCGTTGTTACACCTACAAACGCGCCCACTAGAGCACACGATCGCACTTCAGTTTAGAACATACGGGAGCACAATTGACACCATAAGGAAATGGGTGCTCAAAAGCCTTGGCTTTCTTAAGTGTATGCCCGAATTACGGTACTGGGTAAACCTTACGCACAGACGTCTGTTGACCGGACAGTAGTGGCCAGAGACGATCAGTTGTATGGCACGACGGACTTTGCCAAACCGCTGTCGTAGCATCCTCCGTGCTTTTATTGCGATAGCAATTGTATGGACACTCTCGGCTGATTTTCGCCGTCTGTCGACGCCGTCATTCTAGACCACCTAACGGGGGTTCGAACCAGCGATCCCTCGCTCCGCAGCCTGCTAGCCAACACAGCCACACGCCATGCTCGTGCCAGCGATATAACGGCGAGCTATTCATATGCACCATTTGCCACTCGCGGTACGCAAATCTCGGAACAGCTTGAGCGTGTTTTCTATCACGCAACGCTTTTAGAGTTTATTTCAAATTGAAAACTGCCCTTTAGATGCGCACGAAAACGTGGCTCCCTTCTGTACCATTCATGATGTAGAATGAAACAAAAGAACACCGTGCACGCGTCGGACGCCAGCGCGTGGCAGGAGATGCACAGGGGTCATTCCACGTGCCACAGTGTAAAAGAAAAAGAAGTGTCAAACAGCGTCGAAAAGTCATATAATCATATAATCAATCCTTGGCCAATCCCCCCTGAGTGGGTATGAGCCATCTCAGAGGCAACAGCAACAACAGTGTCGGCTTCTACATTGTGGACACTCGCAGCGCGTCGCTCAAATACAAATACGTAACAACTGCGACAGTTGTTAGTTCACGCTTGTCCTGTGTATACCTATGCGTCCTTTTCGAGCGTCCTTCTTCGTGCTGCGGCGGCGCGTTGCAAGTATCGAGCTGCTTGTCGTTCTTCGTGTGACAAACTAATTTCTTGCTATCGCATTCATTGCTTCGCCCTAGTGGCGAAACTGTGACTTTTTTTAAGGCGAAAGCCTTTAATGTCTCATGCTCACGTCCGTCCGGTGTCCGTCCGGCGTCCGTCCGTCCGGTGTCCGTCCGTCAGTCCGTCCGGATGTCCGCCCGTCCGTCAGTCCGGATGTCCGTCCGTCCGTTGGGATGTCCGTCCGTCCGTCCGGATGTCCGTCTGTCCGTCCGTCCGTCCGTCCGTTTGGATGTCCGTCCGTCCGTCCGTCCGGATGTCCGTCCGTCCATCCGGATGTCCGTCTGTCCGTCCGTCCGTCCGTCCGGATGTCCGTCTGTCCGTCCGTCCGTCCGGATGTCCGTCTGTCCGTCCGTCCGTCCGTCCGGATGTCCGTCTGTCCGTCCGTCCGTCCGGATGTCCGTCCGTCCGTCCGGATGTCCGTCTGTCCGTCCGTCCGTCCGCATGTCCGTCCGTCCGTCCGCATGTCCGTCTGTCCGTCCGTCCGGATTTCCGTCTGTCCGTCCCTCCGGATGTCCGTCTGTCCGTCCTTCCGTCCGGATGTCCGTCCGTCCGTCCGGATGTCCGTCTGTCCGTCCGTCCATCTGTCCGTCCGGATGTCCGTCCGTCCGTTTGGATGTCCGTCCGTCCGTCTGTCCGGATGTCCGTCCGGCCGTCCGGATGTCCGTCTGTCCGTCCGTCCGTCCGGATGTCCGTCCGTCCGTCTGTCCGTCCGGATGTCCGTCCGGCCGTCCGGATGTCCGTCTGTCCGTCCGTCCTTCCGTCCGTCTGGATGTCCGTCTGTCCGTCCGGATGTCCGTCTGTCCGTCCGTCCGTCCGTCCGTCCGGATGTCCGTCCGTCCGTCCGTCCGGATGTCCGTCTGTCCATCCCTCCATCCGGATGTCCGTCCGTCCATCCGGATGTCCGTCTGTCCGTCCGTCGGTCTTTCCGTCCGTCTTTCCGTCAGTGGAATGGCCACACGCTTTCGCCGAACACACTATGGGAATGTACAAAGTCTCCTTCAATTCTTTTTCAATCAATCAATGGAACATTATTTTCATGAACAGATATGTGAAAATACAGGGATTATTTGGACCGATAGCCTAAAGTGGCTAGTGGCCGGTCCAATACAATGTGCAACAAAAAAAATGTACAGGTCAGCTTTGAGGTAACAGACAAAGGCAATCGTAAATACAGACAACACACGTGTACATTTGTCCCTTGCTGATTGCTTGCTTGCTGATTTCTTGGAAATAAAGGTTGTGCATTCAGTATTCTTGAATCTGACAGGTATGAACGCGGCTACCAGGCATTTTGTCTCGTATACTAACCGCTCAAAATATTTTTATTGCGATTGAAATTATATGGAGATTCTCGGCCAGTTTTTGTCGTTGCCGTCATGTCCCGTGTTTGTATATGTATGTAAGCCACAAAGAACAATTATACAGAAAAATATTTTCCGACGCGCGGTGTCGAAGGGGCGACTTCTGGCTCCGCAGTGCGCAGCGTTAGACGACTCGCCCACGAAAGCGCTCCTTCTTCTGTGCACTAACGGCGATCAATTTAAATACAACATTTACCGTCCGCCGATTTAGGGAGCTTTTCAGCGTGTTCCCTGCATTACCAGCGAGATGGCGTGAAGGGCGCGCTAGAGAGGTCGGCGCCACACTCGCTGCGATGTGTGCGCTCGTCCCTCACATGTACTTTGCTCTACCGGGCGTGGTCGCCCGTGCACGCGCGCTTATATCATGATGGGGCGTTTTTCACGTCTTGTGCTTTCATCGCGAAAATTGCGTGGATGTTACAGAGCGCATGAAGGTCACATCGCCGGCTGCAGCGACCCCGTTATCGAAAGTAGCGCGCTGTTCAAACACAGCGAAGTAATAACGTTGACAGTTGTTGGAGCTCGTCTTGTACATACTGTGGGAATCGAGCGTGACCTCCCCCTGGCGCCTCGTTCCCCAGCTAGCGCGGGTGCTGGCCCCGTGTTCCTCGTGCGCCGGGAACCACCGTTAATCGGTGACATGGCCACCGTGGCTTCGCCGCCAGGCCTTTTTGTCTGGTGAAAGCCATGTGTCGGTCTTCGCTGCACAGAGACGCGTTGTCCGAACATCCCCGTACAATGCCTTCCCCTCGCATCACGCTAGCGCACGTGACGGTGCTTCGCCGATCTTCATTGGCCGCCCGTGACAGCCCCCCTCTCCCCTGAGCTTGCTTCCGCCCGGCGCTCGCTCACTGTGGCAGATGCTCGCACGCCTGCAACGAAGAAGTCAAGCTCTGCCTTTGCGGGCGACTTCTCGTTCGCGCGCTTCGGTGGTTGCCCCTTTTTTGGTAGCCGTGACGCCGCAGGCTGGTGTACTCGATCGGTGTTGCGGAGTTACCCTAACGGCCCGCTATTCCGTGATTGTCGCACTGTGCTGTATCTTAGGGTTAATAAACCCGTGTTTGTTGACGACTTGCCTCGAGTGCCATCTCTGCGCCGTGTCGGAGAGTCGACGAACACGGCCATAGCGTGTTTGTGCGCGACGACGGCAGTCGAGAACGTCGCGTCCCTTCCCGGTCGCTTCGTAGGGTAAGGTTTTGGTAGCAAACCTATCTCCACAATACCTGTGCGTAAGTTACGTGCGTCCTTCTTTGCGCTTGAGCAGCGCACTTCAATTTTCGAGCTGTGATCGTTGTTAGTTCGTGCTCGTCCTGTTTCTAGCTACTTGCCGTTCCTATAGTCGGTGACAGCCGAAGAATAAATATAGCTCCGCCCACGACGTCGCATTGCACTTATTTTTCATGTCTCCGCCTATTTAACGCAGCCAAGAGAGAATTACGGCAACGCGCAGCTAGCCGTTTGTGAAATGAGCAACTGTCCCTGATCTCACTTACAGTATTGAAAGAGCTGGCAGGAGCGACCTCGGAGGGCTGAAACTCTCTCACCCCCCAAAGAACATGATTTTGGGAAACCAATGTTTGAATAGTGTAGTTTTGACATATTAGGCTCAACTTTGCGTAGGTAAAACAGTCGAATCCGCAGCCATCCGGCCCGGCGCCGACGAAACTCGGGAGGGGTGGCAGCTTGGGCTAGTTGGTATGTAGGTGGCTTTCAAAGTGGTGTCTCCACTGAGTGCTAAGGCATCCATGTTGCCCCCCGCCAAGTCACATTGTAGAGAACTAATCCTTCTCACGGTCGGTGGCCCTCCGCCACCCGGTCGTGTGTAAATGTATGTGCGTGTGGCATGGGCGTTGGCAAGGGCGTACAAAAGGGGCACACACCAGTACTTGCCCCTCACCCATGTAATCTAAAGACGTTGCCCAAGCTAAACCAACGCTCCGCCCCTCCCCCCCCTCCCCCCCCCCCTAAAAAATCCTGCAAACGGCCATGGCGTGAGGTCACCGGACGAGGCGCCCTATAACATGATGACCGTTCGATGACCTGTCATCGCAGCACCGGCCACAATAAAAATCGAAAGACACTTTGTACATTGCAAAGTGTGTTCGGCGAAAGCGTGTGGCCATTCCACTGATTATGCCATGTCTTTTTTCTTTTACACTCTCAGTGGGATAAGACACAAACCGAATGGGTGCGTGTTTTCTTCTTTAATTTTTTACCGCGAATCGCAGCGACACGCGAGACTCATCTTCCTCCGTTCGCATGCGTTAGTATTTTCTCGCGCTTTGCGCATCGTGCAAACGCCATCCGCGTTCCAGCTCTTAAATTGACGGACCGTTTGTAAATTGGAAAGTGTAGTCCGTGAACGCCTGGGTCCATTGAGACGGCGTCGGTCAGAATGATTTGCAAACTCTGGGAAGAGCGACGCTACGCAAGCAAAGCGCGAGCACTATAGAGTCCGACGCGACCGGCGTTCGTCTGCGCATCCCAGCGGCCACCTGGCTCCGTGCCAGAGCTCGGATGGACGGACGGACGGACGGACGGACAGACGGATGGACGGACGGACGGACGAACAGACAGACAGACAGAAGGACGGACGAACGGCGGACGGACGTCGGACGGACTTCAGACGGACGTCGGGTGGACACCGGACGGACGTGAGCATGTGACATTAAAGGCTTTCGCCTTAAAGATTACACCATCTCCCGCTAAACGGAACCATGTGTAGATGCGAAGCAGCGGGCGCTAACGCTTACACTGGCGGTGGCGTTGACGCTGGCGCTCATCGCAGCGTTGCACAGGAGAGAAAGCTGGGGGGGCGCAAAGCAAGCAGTGATGGACCGGTGTTTCCTACTGGAACATCCCAATCGCTGCTAATGGGCAGTGAGAGACAGAAGACTCGGACTGGACACAGAGACCCGCAGTCCGCTTTTAGTTAACGCGCACGCTGCGAATTTTTTATCGTTCGATAACGCACAGGAGAAATCTCCCACCGGCACTACCTTGCAGGTCAAGATCCATTGCCATATATACGGGGTGGCCAGTGAACGGTTGTGCAGCGCGAGCAGTCCGTTTTTTCAACCAAGAAACTCGCTAGCAGACGCTGCCTGCGTCGGCGTCGTGAGGCGAGAGAGGGGGAGCGTAGGAGAGGGGAAGACGCTCATGCGCAGTGGGGGTGTGGCCTCCGCGGGGAGAGATGCCTAGAGGAGAGAGAGGTGGAGAAGTGGAGAGGAGGTTTTTTATTTTTATTTTTTTTAATGTGTCGGCGCATGCGCAGTGGGGGGTGTGGACGGACGGACGGACACCGGACGGACGGATGGACGGACGCCGGACGGGCACCGGACGGACGTGAGCATGAGACATTAAAGGCTTTCGCCTTAAAATGTTAGTGTCCTTTGCCGACGCGACAGCTATCGCCTGGCAACACTTGGCTGAGCTGTCTCTACTGTATTTAAGTGGCATCTCGTTGTACAGTAGGGCGGTTTAGGATAAAGAGAGGGGCACTAGAATACGGCACACAAAGAAAAAAATCACCCCATATCCACGAAGTGAATGATGATGAGTGGGCGAAGCTCGATCGTTTTCATCCATGGCAGAAAGAGAATGTGTGGTCTGGAACGCGCTTATACTTCATGGTCATCAGCGTCATCGTCATCGTTATCACGTGTAGTGGGTACAATCCACTATACTGGAACGCGCTTATACTTCATCGTTATCACGTGTAGTGGGTACATTCCACTATACTGCGTCATCGTCATCTTTATCACGTGGAGTGGATACATTCCACTACACGTGGCTACCTACCTACCTACTGCTACTACTACTACTACGACTACAGAGGAGGGACAGACCCACACTCTAAGGAGCTTCACCCCTTAAAGAAGGACACGGGTCCTTCTATTTCTTTGTGTGCTCTATTATCACGCCCCTCTGTTTATCACGAACCAACACAAACTCGCCTAAGTTTATACTTCACAGAGGACGGTTTAGCCCTCTAGTCGCGACACGAGTCACACGAGCTGCAGTCTTGAGAACGGCGACGACGGACAAGGCACCACCGAAGCACACGTCACAGCAAGCAATGGCGAACGGTGAAGGCCGTGCAGCATGGTCTATACTGGTTGGCACGTTCTTTGAAACCGTAGAGGATGGATCCAATGCCTCGGTGCTCAAAGCCGAATGTAAGCTTTGCTGAAGAGTAATTTCAGGTTCGCGGACATCGACGTCAAACTTCAAAGTCCATCTCAAGGTAAGAAACGTGTATCTTTATCCCAGTTGTTATAGTTGTGTCTCTGTAATTGCCATACGTTCCTTTGAGTTCGAATAGGTGTTATTTATTCCCAGAGGGTACACCCAAATGGTGCATCGGAATATGAGCAGTACCTCGAGAGGCCCCGAAAGTGCAGTTCTGGACGCGAGAAAGCAAACGAACGTCAGCGCCCCAAGCAGCTAGAATCCACAGCAAGTCTGGACAACTATTTTGGTTTACCCACAAACCGTCCAGGTCAATGTTCGATTAGCTTCTGCAGAACTTCATTGTCAAGTCCATGCTCTCTCTGCAATTTGTGGAGGAAGATTCTTTTCAGTAGTTTGTCAAAGGGAAGGGACGGCGTTCTAGCTGGAACAGTTCTTGCTCATATTTTCAGGAATCTGCCCTTATGTGCTGCTCATGTCTCTAAGGACACTTGGGATAAGGAGAGATGACGCATTCGAAGACGAACTTCGCAGCACAGAAGTGAGCTACAAGCGACGACACATGTGTACCATTGCGGACGTGTGGTCTACTGCAACAAAAAGCTTCATGGGTGTAACAGCACACTAGGTAACTAGGCTGTTTAAAATGACATACGGTTCACTGGCAAGAAGCGAGGCTTAAACATCACGAACGATATTTATTTTCAGCTGTTCTGGTCGATACTGGCTGCAAGTGCTCGTGAGCACGGGCTTGCTTGTGAAAGGAGGCGCTTCTTCTTCCTCGGTCCGACACGGTGCTGCGCTTGATTAAACACACTCCCGGCCGCCAAGTCACTCGTTAAGCTCGAGTGAATAAAGTTTTTGTATCGGTCTGGTGGTAACAACCCCTTGCTGTTGTCGAATCTTGCAAGAACGGACATGGCCATCAGCCCCTCTGTAGACTTCCAGAACCCTTGCAAGTTTCCACATTTGTCGGGGTAATTTCTCAGCTTGGACAATAACGATGTCACCTGTTTTAACTTCGTTGGTGGGTCTCTTACGCCAAAAGTGCGCTGATCGAAGTTGCAGCAGATATTCTTTCGTCCACCGCCTCCAAAAGTTCTGTTAGGCGTTTTCTGTAAGCATGCCGTCGTACCGCTTCCGTGCGCGTCAGGTCCATTGGCATGTCGTTGCCGCCCTGTGGTAGCGTCGTAAGCCTCCTTCCGTTGATGAGGTCTGCTGGGGTTAATGCACGAGGTTCCTCGCTGTCCGACTCAATGTAGGTGAGAGGCCTTGAGTTCACGACCGCCTCTACTTCCGTTAGTACAGTGGTCAGCTCCTCAAAGCTAAGTCGAGCTTTGCCGAGAACCTTTCTCAGTGGAAGCTTGATCGTCCGGACCAGACGCTCCCACCATCCGCGCCACCATGGAGCGCTCGGAAGAATAAACTTCCAGGTGATCCTCTTCTGACCCTAGTATGCAGATACATCCCCTTGGGAAGACATCTGGAAGAGTTTTTCTAAGTCTCTTGACGTCTTCTTAAACGTTCTTGCGTTGTCTGAATAAATTACGTGAGGTAGACCCCTTCGTGCTACAAAGCGTCGCAAACACACGAGGAAGGCTTCTGAGGTCATCTTGGAAACCAGTTCCAGGTGGACTGCTCGTGATGTAGCACATACGAAGAGCGCTATGTAACATTTCGTATCCCCGGCTGTAGTCACAACAAAGAGTGGTCCTGCGAAGTCAACTCCAGTGACTTCGAATGGGTTCACCGGTGTCAGACAATGACGTGCTATAGGTGCAGTCGGAGCGTCGCCTGGGCTAACACTGAAGCGTCTGCACGTATAGAAGCCGTGTATCACTTTCTTCACCAGTGTTCGTGCCCGGCAGATCCAATACTGCTCTCTCAACTGTGGCAGAGTGTCTCTCACGCCTCCGTGCAGTGTTTCGCAGTGTGCTCGCATTGTCAACAACGTTGAAATGTGATGATCGTGCGGGAGGATGACTGGGTGTTTTACCTACTCAGACCCTTCGAGGTGTAACAGGCGCCCACCGACCCGAAGGACGCTGTTGGCATCCAAGAACGGGTTGAGGAAGAGGAGGAGGATAAAACTTTATTGACACCAAAAATGGGTCAAGTGAGGGGGGGGGGGAAGGGGTCAGGGAAGAAGAAGACGCTGGGCCCTCAGGCCGCTCTAGGTGGCCGAAAGTCCTTGCGCTTCGGCGACCCCAATGGCCCAGCCCACAATCCGGAGTTGGTCTTCCGGTCGTGAGCTGCGCAGAGCAGCCTCCCAACGCTCCTGTCGCTCAGCCCCCCGCAAAGGGGGGGATTGGGTTTATTTGGGCAAGTTCTATAGATGTGTGTAAAATCGCCTCGCGGACTCGAGCAGAGACGACAGTGGGGTAAGGCGTCACCCTGGTGAATTCGTGAATTGATAAAGTGGGAGATTAATGTGCCCGTTTGGAGTCGGCGCCAAACGGTTTGCTCAGCCTGAGACAGCGATTTATGTGCTGGTGGGTAGATCATGCGGGAATTGCGGTAATGTAATGTAATTTCATGGTAGGTGAGTAGGCATTCCCGCGCGCTGTGAAAGGAAGGCAGACCATCCACTGCCCGGTTGACGAGTGCTCGGGCTTCTTCATGGACGGCTGTATTCCCGGGATGTCCACAATGCGCGGGAACCCATAAAATAGTGACTATTCGTTCACGAGGAGGGAGGAATTGTAGAATACGGTGGGCGGGAGCATGAATTCGACGCATAGCAAAATTACGAATGGCTGTTTTCGAGTCTGAGAATATATACTCCGCCTTAGTGTGAGCTATTGCCAAAGCGATTGCAGCTTCTTCCGCCTCGATTGGTTGAGTCACGTTGTCGAAAGTGGCGCAACAAAGTAGTTTGTGGGCATTATCTGATACTGCCACTGCAAAGGCCGGACGATGGGAATATTCCGCGGCATCGACATAAGCGACCGCGGGCGAAGATGCATAGCGCTTATGAAGCGACCTGGCTCTGGCTATTCTCCGATCGTGATTATGGGTGGGATGGGTATTTTTGGGTAATGGTGGGATGTACAGACTGTCGCTAATACATTTGGGCGGTGCATTCGTGGTGGTGGTGCATCCTATGAGGTTAATTTTGAGGCGCTGAAGGAGCAGCCTTCCTGTTTCAGACTGGGAAAGGCGGGTATAATGGCTTATGAGGTGTGCTTCGACGAGTTGATCAATCGTGTTATGCACACCCAACTGGAGAAGTTTGCTCGTAGCGGTACTCTTAGGAAGGTGCATAGCAGTTTTATATGCTGCGCGGATGAGGCGATCTACCTGATCTCTCTCTCGAGATGAAAGGTGCAGGTAAGGGAGGGAATAAGTGATTTTACAGAGGCAGAATGCTTGGACAAGGCGGCGCGTGTCTGCTTCACGCATGCCCCTGTGGCGATTCGAAATCCTCTTTATGAGGGCGGATATATTCTGCACTGACCTCCGTATCGCACCTATAGCTATGGAATTGGAGCCGTTATTGGAAATGTGGAGGCCTAGTACTCAAGACCCTTCCCCTCCGGCAATATCAATATATTTGGATGATCAACTCATCCCTCAGGTAAACAACATAAGAACGGGTTGAGGTCTTTGATGCGAGAGTCTTCATTTGCAGATGTGCCTTGCCGAATAGAGCTTATTTCTTCTCTGAAGGCTTGCTGCTGTACATGCCTGATCCAATAATTTTCTGCTTCAGCGATCTCTTCGGCAGCTAGAAATCCGGTGGGCGCTGAATTTTTCAGGCGGCAGCGTTCAATGAATCTAAATATCCAGGCTGTGACCCTGAGTAGCCTTTCAATTCTGCTGTAACGATCAATGTCCAGGAGTGGTGTCGATGCCATCTCGCTGGAGATCGCAACGTGAACGACAATCATTTCAGAGGAGATCCTGTCGTCGGTGGTGATAGGCTCTGATGGTTGTAGAGGCCATCGGTCTTCTGATTCGCATAGCCAGTCCGGTCCATGTCGCCACGTGCTACTGGACAATAATTTATCCATTGAAACCCCTCGTGTGAGCAGGTCGGCCGAATTCGCATGTCCCAGACAATACCTCCACATAAAAGGACCTGTTTTTTCTCTTATCTCTTTCACTCTGTTCGACACAAATTGCTTCAATTTCGTTATGTCGCCTTTTATCCACGACAACGTGATTGTGGAATCCAACCACATAGTACAGTGGATCTTGAAGTTTGTGAGTGCGCTTGAGACGTAACGAAGTAGTCTTGCTCCAATCAAGGCTCCTAGAAGCTCTAGCCGTGGCAGTGTCATTGTCTTGATAGGTGCTACACGTGCTTTTGCGATCAGCAACTCGGGCCTCGCTGAGCAGCTCGGTACGACGTAAAGCGCTGCACCATATGCCGAAGGGCTTGCGTCGCAACAAGCATGCAGCTGTAGCTCTCGGAGTGACTTGGATCCGCTGCCAAGATAACGCGGCACGGAAACATTCTGCAGGAGCGGTAGTTGACGCACACAGTCATGCCATTCCTCTTCAAGATCCTGAGGTAGCTGCTCATCCCACGCTATTCCACGTGTCCATAACTTCTGGAAGAAGATTCTCATAGCAATGGTGAATGGCGCAACAAAACCCATTGAATCGAATATTCTTGATGCAGCTTGAAGAACGAACCACTTGGTATCACATTTTTCTTTCATAAATTCGAGAAGGCCCCTCAAGGAAAACGTGAAAGTATCCGTGTGTGGATTCCATGTGATTCCAAGTACTTTCACACTCGCCTCATGGAGGATAGCCATTTCCTTGCCTGCGGACTGTTCCTCATGCACTAATGCGTCAATCAAGCCATTTGAGTTGGTCGTCCATTTCCTTAATGTCATCTCTGCTTGCTGCATAATCTCCTTGGCTTCTCGACAGATTTGAAGTGCCTCTTCATCTGACTCTGCTCCAGCCACTAGATCGTCCACGCAGAATGATTCACCGAGAAGTCTTGCAGTTCTGGTTTTGCTTGAATACACGCTCCTTAGATGGTGGAGTATAGTTGCCGTCAGTAAATAGGGGCTACATGTCGCTCCGAATGGCACTCGCGTCATTCTCCACTCCTGAATATCCTTCTCGGAGAAATGCAATGCTTCTTTTTCGCGAAACCAGAGGAACCTAAAGGCATCTCTGTCTTTCTCTGCGATTGATATTTGGAGGAATGCCTTCTCAATGTCGGCTAGCAGAGCTATACGGTACGTCCTGAAGCGTAATAGTACCTTCACGAGATCCTTGGTACAGGTTTTCACCCTTTTGTAGGCATTCATTCAGTGAAAAGCACCCTCTTGCGTGAGAAGAAGCGTCGAAAACGATTCTGACCTTCGTGGTGAGTGCGTGCTCTCTGATCACTTCCCTATGCGGCATGTAATAGACCTTTGTCGAGTCCAGGGGTGGCCCGTCAACAACTTCCGCGTGTCCCGCTCGTAGGTACTCCCGTTTGGTGGTGTCGTACGTCTTCAAAAGTTCTTGCTTGTTCGACAGTCGGGAGAGAAGTTTCCAAAGTCTTGTCATGGCGACTTGCTTGTTGTCCGAGAGCTCCACGTCTTCCTTCCAGGGCAACGTCACTTCGTATCTTCCGTCCCTAAGACAGACGGTTTCTTCAAATTGCTTCAGTACTGGACTGAGCTTTTTCTCACTGTCGACGGCGTCTGTTATTCCAACGCTCTCGAGTTCCCAAAAGGAGCGAAGGAATTCGTCGCTATCTTGTACACTAGTTTTCAATACGCAGACCATAATCCGCGAGTCTGTGACATCCGATGCCATGCTGGTGTTGCCTTGAAACATCCACCCTAGCTTCGAGTTCATGGCAATAAGTGTCTCATTGCCTGCGCATCGAGTGACCTCTCCCGTCATCACCGTCCACATTTGGTCGGAACCGATGAGAACACTGATGCCTGCTTCCCCTACAACGGATCCGTAGAGTAGTTTATCAGCGATGTCTTTTCCAGCCCGCTGTATTTCCGCGACAAATGGTGAGCTTGTTGTACTTGCGTCGATATCTTGGCATATGTGCGGAATTTCTATGGCTTGTAAGGCAACTTCCGTGTCTGAAAACTCACTCCGCAGACGGAGCTGCACAACATGCCACTTTTGCGCTGCTCGACTTGACTTGCTTGCGAATGTGTTGAGCGCAATGATGGTGGATCCCACACATGGCAACTTCAGCTGCTATGATAGCCTCTCTGTGACGAAGGTGCGCTGACTGCCTCCGTCTATGACACCTCTGATGTGCCGACATGTAACATCTGTTACGGCCCAAGCCCGAAACGTCTGCAGAAGTACGCTCGTCGATGAATTCTAGAGGGTCTGTCGATTCTTCCCTAGAGATGCACATACAGTCGTGTTTGGCTTTCTTGCCGGTATTCTAGTATTTGTCCTGTCGGTTTCGCGTGTCTTCTGGCTTAATTTCTGCGGATCACACACGCTCGTCGCATGACGCCCTTGACAGGTAGAGCACGTAATCTTGCGCCTGCAATCACACGCCGAGTGGCCTTTGGTCGTGCATCGAAAGCACCTCATGTCTCCTGATAAAATGTGCTTCTTTTCTGGTAGTGGGAAGATCCAGCGAGCACTCTTCCGTGGAATGTTGGCTCGATTTGCAAAACACACAGTTCTCGGGCACTTTCGTGGCGTTGTTATGGAGAACTGAAGACGTGGGTTTCGAGCCTCGAAACTGGCGTGGTTTGTTCGGTGCATTCTCATTATGGCTGTCTCTTCCACGATGGTTCGCGAGCTCGCTTTTCTCTAAGCTCTCCACTTCGATAGACAAGAAATTTTAATAGGCGTTCCAGCTCCGTGATTGAGGCTGCATTACTGCTGTGGCTCGTCCGATTGGCGCAAGACCGATGGTACTGTAGGACGAGATCGTGTGGCAAAGCCCGCAGTAATATGTCACACAACATTGCCGAAAAATATGTCTTGCTCACCCCAAGGGTCTCCAGTCCTCTGATGTTGATGATGACCTGGTCGTACAGCTTGCGAAGAGCTGTCGGGTCGCTTGAACGGACTGAAGGCAACGTGCGAAGCCTGGAGAAGTACTCCTGTTCGAGTCTCGTTTTGTCACCGAAGCGTTTCTTGAGTATGTCGATGGCATCATTGTAGCAAGCTTCTGTCGTTGGCAGGCCCACAATAGCTGAAGCTGCGTCGCCCGTTAAGAAGAACCTCAGGTAGTTGAACTTGTCCGTTGCAGTGAGGCTTCCGTTGCGGTGAATCGTCTGGTCAAATTGTTCCCAAAAGTCGTTCCACAGGCACAGATCACCAGCAAATGGGGCGATCGGTAAGCTTGGGCAGCTTGGTACCAGAGGCTCCAGCGGTACTGGCTACTGACGAAGTCTGAAGCTCCGGTCTTGATGACGTGGCCGCAATCATCCGGTCACGCTTGCTAAGCAGCTCACTCATCACGCTAGTAGCGTTGTCCTCGTATTCAACGATGGTGTTGAACTCTTGCTCAAACTCATCATCCGCTATGTGGCTCTCTAGCTCATTGTTGATTTCATTCAGCTCATCATTGTTCGCCTTCAGACGTCCGTATATGGCGTTGAGCTGATCGATGGTGGCTGTTCCATTGCCAAGAAGAGCTCTTGCCTCGTTGATACTCCTGGTGTTGAGAGATCGTCTCGACGTCCGCTTCGATTTTAGCCGCTCCATGCCGGTAAGTTCACTCGTAGCCTTCCGTGGTCCCTGGTAGTAGTTCCCGGGTTTCGGCACCAAATTGTTTAAAATGGCATACGGTTCACTGGCAAGAAGCGAGGCTTAAACATCACGCACGATATTTATTTTCAGCCGTTCTGGTCGATACTGGCTGCAAGTGCTCGAGAGCACGGGCTTGCTCGTGAAAGGAGGCGCTTCTTCTTCCTCGGTCCGACACGGTGCTGCGCTTGATTAAACAAGGCAATTTCAATTATTTTGTAGGCCATCAGAGTTATGCAGTTTTGCACCTGCTATCATACGCGGGCGTTCTTGCAGACAGAAAAAATAACTTTCGAAAGAAGTTGACCGACGCGTTGATTCAGTGTAAATTTCTAGCTTTGGGTGATTTTCTTGAAAGGCTCCAGTTGCACTGAACAAGACGATTCGCCCTAACAACCGTGCTTGGATTGGTAAAAAATTGGACGTATCATTTGCCTCAAAGATTACTCAGTGCCGTCCATACCTTAAATTTCTCAGTCAGTGGATTCTGTAAATAACCTTGTCTTTACAGATTGATTTCGACACGCTTGAACGCAGATCGACAGCTCTAGCTTGCAAACGCTTTCTTGGAACGCACTCATACGACCGTGTATCGGAGCTGATTTTCGATGTCTACGCAGACTACAGCCTGGAAACGAAGCAAGTCGTAGGCACAGTTACCGACAATGGAAGCAACTTTGTAAAGGCTTTCAAGGAATTGGGAATCGATGACACCACTGATGGTACGCATTAATGTCTCTCTTCAAACATTTTTCTATCTGCTATTTCGCCTGATCTGTGGTTGAAGAGTTCGTATTTGTTTTGGTGAAGGAGGGAACGGGAATTTACTGACACCTCTTGCTTCTTTACAGATCGGGAAATCGATGTTACGTTTCCCTTTGAACTGTCGGGGTCATCGCTTCCTCATCATCTGCGGAGCGCGTGTCATACTTTAAGCCTCGTCGCCACGGCTGACGTCCAGAAAGCCCTCAACAGAAGTCCTACGTGCAGTCGTCTCCACGACGGCGCAATAGCGAAATGCGCTCAGTACTGGGGCTGATAAAATAGGCCAAAGTCTGCAGAGACGGTGCTATCAGTTCTCGGAAGACAGCTGCCAACACCCTGCATCAGGTGGTGGAGCTCTCTCTACCACGCGTTGGATGTACTTCTAACGAACAAAGAGAAACTCAAGACACTCTCAGAGAAGCTCGACCTACCATATTTAGGAGACGCAGAGTTGGACTTCCTGGACGAATATCGCGGGAATCTCTACCCAATCGCTGCAGATGAGGTGCTTTTTTTATAAATGTTTTGAAGAGTCGTCTACGTTTATTAATTACAAGTTACTTTCGATCACCATCACTGGAGAAAATGAAGCAGCTTACGTTATAAAATATTTTTTTTCAGCAATCGATATCTTGCAGAAAAGCAGCTGCGGCTACTACGGAGAGCTTCTGCCAACACTTCTCACCGTAGAAAAGAAGCTAATTTCTATGAAGCAAAAAATTCGGAATGGATCTATCATCTTAGACAGCTGTCTAACCGCTCTCCAAAGGCGCTTTTCTTCGTTTTTCAATATGGAAAATGATGAGGCAATACTTGCATCCTGCTCATACCCATTCAAGATGCGGTGGACCTCAAGCGAAGTGGCTAAACCTTCATACTTTGCGAGCTTGCTCGTGCGAGCGGCTGAGGCGGATGGACCGCTCCAAACGGACACGTTCGATGAGTCGCCGTCATCGGTGGTGATTAATTACGGTTTTTACGACTTAGAAGACTTCGGCATGTGAACGGTCAGAACAGACCCACGTGAGGGCGGGAAGTTTTCCGGTATTTAGATGACCCGAGAAGGGATATCGCCATGCTGCAGTACTATCCGGCCATGAAGGCGGTATTTATCCTCTATAACACGAATTTGTTCTCCTCTGCCGCAGTAGAGAGACTTTTCTCGTTCGCGAGTCTGGTGTTGAGGCCGAACCGACGATGTTTTGATGACGGCCTATTTGAGAAGCTCCTGTTGCTTAAGTGTAATTAACACACCAACCTTTTCAGAAAAATATTTCTTGTGTGTTCAGTTATTGTATACTATTTTTTTTTCATTTAGTGGTGTTCGTTAGTGATTCCGGCGATTTGCTTGAACTGTGCTATTTCTGGCGTAGCTGATATTGTGGCCACCAAGTATGTCCTTTTCGGTGTACAATGCGTGTTACTCTTGCGGCGATAAAATAAATATTTTATTGCAACTGATACCTGCAAATATGTCGTTATTAACAATTGTGTACAGTGCAACCCTCTGTTGCAATGCCTTAACGGCGCTCAGAGTACTGTGATAAATAAATACATTGCAAGTTTCATAGTGCTGCAACATTTGCAATGTTATGCTGCACTTAATAAATGTTTTTTGCGGCGTATGAACATCCCCGAAATAAAAATTATATCAGAATCTGTATTGCTGTATCTGTATTCCCGAATACTTTTTCCGCCTTTTTGCGAAAGTATCTCCGAAATATCCCGCTTAGTCAAAGACAAGTGCATCTCAGTATCTGTACTTTAGGCTTCCAACCCATGTATGTCGACATCTCTATTCCGGAATACTTTTTCGAGTATCTTTGCCCAGCTCTGCTATCTATCTATCTATCTAGCCGCCTACGTCTGGATATTGTCGTGATCGCCTCCTTCACTTGAGGTCGACCAAAGTTAGTATAGGAGGGTAAGAGGAATTCTGTGTAACAGAACACAGATCGCTTACACCGTTCTATGTACCCGCTAGCGTCTACGTACCCTTACATTAGCTCAAAATTGCTGTTTTCCTCCATGCTTTGTGCTGTTTTACCATAGCGTTTCACATTTTACATGAGCTTCTTTGTCTATAAGCCAAATTTACGCACTGTTAGCGATTTTATTATGATTGGCATTCAGTATATCCTCTTCGCGCTACGTGTCCTGCCCATGTCTATTTCTTCTTTTTTGATTTCAATTATGATAACCTTAAACCCCGTGTGTTCCCTAACCCACTCTGCTCTCTTCCTGTCTCTTAAGATCACACCCATCATTTTCCTTACCGTCGGTCTCTGCGTCGTCCTCAATTTAAGCTGAACCCTCTTTGTAAGCCTCCAGGTTTTTGCTCCGTAGGTGAGTACTGGTAAGATGCACCTGTTATATACCTTACTCTTGAGGGTTACTGTAGACTACCATTCCATGATTTGAGAATGTTTGGTGAATTTGCTCCAGCCCTTCCATATTCTAGTTACTTCACTTCCATGGTTCGGCTCCCCGGTTGCTACCTGTTCTAAGTAGACGTATTTCTTTACAACTTCCAGTGTCTGGCCACCTATCGCAAAGCGCTGTTTTCTGATGAGACTGTTACACATTACTTTACTAATACATTACTTTAGTAATGCACGTAGGCAGGATAACCGCTGGTCATTAAGGGTAACTCACTGATGATCAAGAGAGGAGCAAACGGGAGAGGGGGAGACAGAAAATTAGGTGGGCATATGAGATTAAGAAGTTTGCAGGTATAACGTGGCAGCAGCAACCGCAGGACCTGGTTCCTTGGCGCAACATGGGAGAGGGCGATGGGTGCGTGACGCGCTTTCGAATTTGATGTGTATAGTTGTACTTACCACTGCAGAAGGCGATATCTATCGTTCTGTATTCGTATTTTTTGCCCTGTCGTCTTTGGTACGCTGTTTTATTGCGGTATAAAGCGACAGCGACAGACAGGGCGTAGCCACAGAGCGAACTGCCACCACGAGCCACCCTATGGCCATGGATTTCGTACGTGCCGATCGTCATCCTCCCAATTGAGAGGTACCCGTCCTGACGACAGAGAGAGAGGCCAGCGGAGTACAGTACGGCTTGCGCCGGTCAATGTGGAATATGCCTTGCCCACGATGACGGAGAGGGTGATAGCGTAATGGATTTTCCCGCATAACCCACTAGGTACCGGCGTGACCATATGGTCACGCGTATCCCGACGAAGCCTTTCAGTTTGTGGAGGTTTAAAAAAACCGCGCAATAGTCTCGGCAATATGCCTTCCGATAGCTTAGGGTACCCCTTACCGACGCCATCTGACAGAAGTTTTCAATTTTGAATTGAGGATCTGCTAAAACAGGTGCGAAATAGTGGTTCTACATTTCGGCGCGTCGGCCTCCAACCCTCCTCCGTGTAAGCGGATTTCTTCGTAACATTTTGTAGCGTTACCTACACTGGCCTAGCCAAACCCGTTTCGCGCGGCACATCAAGAGCCGTGCTGCGCATGCGTGAGGATCAGTGATGTCACACAGCTGGCGCACCGGAGGACCGGAGCCGGCATCTCCCGCGCACTCCGCCGCCGCCGCGCGCAACTCACCGCCGCCGGTCTGCGCATTCCAGAGGAGTGACGTCGTAGCCGTGGTAGACGCACTCGCGCCGACGCGCGCGCGCAGCTATTCGCATTCGCTGTGCAGTCGCCGTCTGACACTGCGCTGGAGCCGCTGCGCTTCTGACTGGCGTTTGCCAGTGTGGTATAGCCATGGAGAAGGAGAGCGCAAATGCTGCTCAACGGCGCAGAAGAGCGGAGAAGCGTGACTCATCGGATCCCGAAGTAGTTGCCTGGCAATTAGCGGTTGAGGGTAGGAAGAATGAACAGAATACTGTGTTGGGGCCATAGAGGCGGCAGCGTGTTACTTCACTGATCACCAAGCCGTCTTTGTGGCAATAGAGAAGCAACCTGACGTTGAGCAAAATATACATGTGCCACATAATACGTATACCGTGTTTGTGTGTCATTGGAGCAGCAGTAAGCATTATAATCAAGCTAATCCTAGACAATCAGGAAAGCTAAGAATAATCAGCTGAACCTTTGCTAACGCTACGTATATCCTGGCATAGCCGAGCTAGGCCACTGCAACATTTTTTTTACAATAGCGTGATGCACATCTTCCTGTAGAGTACCTGCACTATGCGGTCTCTAGTAAAGTTTTCGAAAAAGATTAACTAATAAGTTGCTCGGGAACAAACGTGTTGTTTCACGTGTTACCATACGGTCACGCTAGGCCATTAGGCTCCGTATTTTGGTAAAGTTCGGTAATTCGTTTTACGCTCCTTGTAGAGTGATTCCGCTACACTCACGTGCCAATTTATTGGATGCCCCGGCTTATTTGAAATGAAATTACCAGAGTACTCGAAGGGGACGATAAAGATGTGTCGACTATCTACATTGAGCTATCAGAGGCTACCACGAAGATTTCGCTGATGAGGATTCCTGGTAGTGTCATAGACAACCTAAATATAATATATAATAACTGTTGCGGCTTAGCGTCGTAAAACCACAACATGATTACGACAGACGCCGTAGTGGAAGACTCCGGAAATTTCGACCACCTGGCATTCTGTGCACCTAAATCGTAGATAACCTAAGTAGCGCGCGAGCTTTGAGCAGGTGCTAAAGCGGTGCTTGCTGACGGCCGTCGCACTTATGGATGCGACTGTGATAAATATGAAGCAGAGTATGAAGAACAAAACGATGGATCACCAATATCCGCTCAGGTGTAGGAGATAAAGCCCTGCAGCGAAGTTATCTTCAAGTGCACAGAAGAAGATCCAAGTGCCTCGCCTTAATGCTGTTCGCCAATATAACTGCTTCACGGGAGGCACTTACCAGATGGATGCAAACGTAGACGCCTAACAGATTTGCAATTCGTCGCGAGAAATGGTGGTAGTGAGCGATATTCATTTTGCGACGTAGCCATAAGGCAACGTGTGGTGCTCATTCGCAGCACATGATCCAACATCAGTCAACATCATTTCCGGAGGCAAATCCGTCAAAGCTACCTTACAGATGGGATAACAAGCAAAAAGGAGCTGGCCGTCGAAGAACGTCGACGCTTATTGACAGTGGGCCTTGTGGTCCACATTTTGAACGAAAGTGCAGCCCACTTCGTCGGAACTGTGCCTAACAGCAAAAGCCGCCGGCGCGCTGAAGCCCACTGCAACAGCACGGTGCGTGCGCTATAAATGTGATATCGGAGTGTGCATTCCGTGCATCATACCATTTCACAATAAGTGCCAAACAATCCATTATTTTATCTTTCGCAATGTGTCAAGGCCTGAAATAAAATTTGTCACTCCGTCATTTTCGCTGTAGCCTAAGGGCCTAGCGCGATCATATGGCCACGGGCCATATTTTATAAACTAAGAGCTCTTTCACGATGAAATTTTCAGTGCGATTTATGCAGATGCAGATAAAATAAAGTACCTCATCTGTTTTCACAAGACTCATAAAAAAATAAACCAGCCCCTAATGGCTAAAGTGCGGAGCACTTTAGCGCGCCACGCTGTCGTATGCTGTCGCCGTCGCTTTGCGTAACGCAGGCAAAACCACATACAGCATAGCAAGCTGTAGCTTAATGAGCGCGTGCTCGCGCCAAAGAGGTTTTCTGCCTCTTGTTCTTCGAGCGCCTTGATGATGTCATTAAGTGCGGGCATTGCTACTATAGTAGCAATGCCCGCACTGCCCGCACTATATGGTAAGGAAACATGACCACACAAACCATGTATAAAAATTGACAGAAGCAAGCGAGAAATTGGAAGATAGAGAAAGGAAAACAATCGAAGATAAATAGACATAAAGAGCGAAAATACAGAAAAAACTGCAAATTAAAAGGAGAAAGGGAGAGAGGAGGAATCAAAAAGAAAACCGAACAGTAACAAAGAAGGCTGCCCAGCTCCCAACTTCCAATAGAGTTGGCACAACTACGGTGAAGCTGCCTTAATTTTTTTCAAGTGCAAAGGGCGTTAGGGGAACGGGGTGTCGGATGCTGTGATAGTAGGCTGTCGTCGTCGCTTGGCGTAACGCTCGGTCTGTAGCATATATCGTGTCAAGGAGAAGTCTTCTTGCTCTTGCTGTTCAATCGCCTTGAAGATCATAAGTGCGGAGCACTTTAGGGGGGTGGGCTGTCGTATGCTATAGTTGTTTGTCGCAACGCATGCAAAACCAAGTATAAAAATAATAAAAAAGAGGAAGCTATCGCGAAATAGGAAGAGAGAAAAATGAAAAAAAAAATGGGAAGACAGATAGATAGAGCAAGAAGGAGAAATGAATGGATGAAGAGGGAGGAAGAAATAAATAGAAATGACGAGAGAAAAAAAGACAAATAAACGAAAAAAAATAGTAACAAAATGAAAAAGTGGAGGAAAGAAAAAGAAACCGAAAAGAAACAAAGGCCGCTCAACTGCGCACTTCCTTCAGGCTTGGCACCCCTACTGCGTTGCCGCTTTAATTTCTTTTTGTTTCTACCTATTGCTGTTCTTTTTATTTTTTCCTTTACACAATCTTAGATGCATTCTTTCCTAATTTGGTAATATTTTTTGATCCTGCAGCAGCAGACAAAAAACTTAATTTTGTTCCGAATCAGGTTAACTAATTTGTGTTTATTATTATTATTATTGTTATTATTATTATTATTATTATTATTATTACGTTCTTAAGGTCGCCTGCCCTGGGGAACCGGCTCAAAACGATTGACAGTGTCGACATTCACTAACTACATCTCCGAAGGCACGTTCCACCACCCACACCTCTTCTTGGAAAACGGGGCCAGGACGTTTCATAAGAACTGAAATTGCGACCAACTGGTGTTCTTTAACGTGCACTGACATCACACAGTACACGGGCCTCGAGTATTGTGCCTCCATTGAAATGCGACCGCCGCGCACTCTATGTACTGCACCATCACGGCGTGCGACGGGCCATCCACGATAACAGATTGCAATGGCTGCTCACTTTTTTTTAACTTTCAGGAGCGTGTAAAATTTAAAAAGGTAGCAAGTGGCTTTCTGCAGACGTATGATGCCCTATAAAAATCAAGACCTTTTTCACTAAGCGATGGGAGAACAAGAGCAAAGCTGTTTCTCTTGTTTATATATATATATATATATATATATATATATATATATATATATATATATATATATATATATATATATATATATATATATATATATATTATCTCTTGACATAGCCCTTTGCTTCGCAACGATATCAATTGACCCTTGATACCATACCAGCCTCTGTCACGGGTCAAGCGAAGGGTGCACACGAACTGAAGCCAAGAAAAGAGTAGCACAATCAACTATCACGGAAAAATCAAAATCTGTTCCTCAGCCACAACACGACATTTTACCTCAAACAGGTCATGATGTATTTATTGCTAAGCATAGCGTACTCACACACTCTACAGACATGCAAGGACAAGTTGTAGAAGATATATATTTTGACAAGGTTGTCTTACAGATGTTCACGGTGTAGCTTCTTCACAACGTCATGTAGATTTTTGGGCAAGTTATAGAGTGCGATTGCGAGCCTTTTCGAGCGCCTTCTTCACTAACTCAGATATATTTGAGTTCGAGTGCCCCTCCAATCTCTTTTTCAGCCACTCTTCCACAGCGTAAGGATTCCATCCGGCGACCTGTTCAGTTTCCATCAGCGCAGCTGCAAAAAGTGTGGTTTAGGAACAAGATAAAATCGACATTCATTCAGAAATAGTTGACCAAAGCATGAATAAGTAACGTACTTAGTAACGTTCTCTGCATTGTTTGATTGCCGCAAAAAATGCACCCATAACTCTGTTGAGTTGTACGTAACTACAAGTTAAGCGGCATCAACCTGGAAATAGCGAATTGATGGAGCCGTGCTTTTTTGCCGACCTTTTTTTAAATGTTGAGTGAAGCTACGAGATACGATTGAATGATGTGATTTGCAACGAATCCTACAAAAACAAATCAATAACTAACGTTGATTCTATTGCTTCTCCTCATATTCGAACACCCTGTACCAACAGATATGTCCAGGCACTATTGGCAGGCCTTAAAATGCTTCTCCATTGCAAGCACGTTCAGAAGCACAACTGCGCAACTGAAGCGTAAAGATAATTTTTGAGGATGAGCGAGTTTCGAGAAGCCGCTTTACGGTGCTCTGTCCGAAGTGAACTTAAACATTATGCAGTCGACGGAACCACCTATAGAAAACTGCTGTCATACCTATGGCAATCAGAGCCACCATAGCGATGAACTTGCCCAGGAATCCCTTCATCATTTGCGCTGCGCAAAAACATATGTGTTACGAAGGTCTTTCCAGAAATAGTGGATTGGGTCACATTTGTTGCACGCATTGCACGAAAACTCATCACTACAGAGTTTCTACGCTACATGTAAACCGTTAAAGTGGTTAACTTTCAAGACATAGTAAATCTGCAACAACGTGTTGACTGCATAATGACAATCACCATGTCTGCAACACTTATGTTGTCAATACGTGTCAAGGACTCGACAAATAAGCAAAATTACAATTTTCGCCATTGCTTACCCTAACTTCATGTTGTTATTCGACATTAAACGCTCTTGACGACGAAGCACTTTGCAATCTAAACGCCAAAAATTTTGATAACCACTTAGCTCTTGACCAGTTCTTTACAGGTGATGTGAGCGCCAGTAAATAGGGGAACAAAAGGAGAAAAAAAACGCTTAGTTTTTTCTGCTCTCTCAATTTTCGCTAATATCTGTGAAGCGTGAGCCATTACACGTGCTCATATATGTCCGAACGATAAAAAAGCTGCAACTTTGAGACACTAAAACACTGGGAAACAAGGCATTTGTATATCCTTAGATAAATGTGCGTTAGTGGTGCTCAAACGCAAACCAACGACATCATATGTCCTTTATATTGACGGGAGGGTAATTTCTTTAGTCAGAATACACAGTCTTTGTATAATCAGTTAGAGAACGTAGAATTGGAGTCCCCATTTCTCCTACATGAAATAAATAGTGCCTGACAGCAATCTCCCAGCTGTTCAAGTTCCTCGGTGATAAAAGTTGGGGGGCATCGGTACACGCCATGGCAGAACGCTACACAACAGCTTTTCTCAGTTGTCTAAGATTATGTGTGCCCACACTGGCCATCACTTGCTATACACACGTTCATACTCTGGAGGCTGCGCAAGCTCTAGAGCTTGCCTCTTTTTTGCCAAAAACTTCCAAATCTCCCGCTAAAGGGATCCATGTATGGATGCGAAGCAGCGGGAGATGGTTAGCTTGAGCGGAAGAAACGTCGCCGCTCCCGTTTCGCGGCCGAGCGCTCATCGCGACGCTGCACAGGAAAGAAAATGAGGCGCGCGCGCTCCGTCATTTTCGTACCGCGGGACTACCGTGGCGCCCCCAGCGCAATATGAAGCTGTCGCACCACCTATCGTGCGCGCCGCTCCATAGAGTAGAGGATTCCTGGAAGAGAGAAAGGGGGGAGCGTAGGGGAAAAGAAAGAGAGGGAGAAGATGCGCATGCGCTGTGGGGGGTTCACTATATCATGAACAATGGCGTAGTGAACGTTTCTCCACTACAAAATATTATGTTGATTTATGACGTAGTGGGTGCCACGCAAGTGTGCTTGTCGTAGTGCCCCCAAGAGTGTTTAGAAAAACATGGCTGATCCCTCTGTCAAAGAAATCGGTAAAACATGAAAGTGAAACTTTTCTTCACAGAGCTAGTTGAGCGTTTATTGTGCATTGTTTCGCCACAAGGGCGAAGGAATGAATGCTACTGCAACGAAATGTAATGTCACGCGAAGAACGGCAAGCAGCTCGAAATTTTCTGCACGCACCTCAATCAAGAAAAGACGCAAAAAATGAGCATACACAGGGACGAGCGCGGACTAACTGTAGGAGCTCGACACCTAAAGCGCGCTGTTCTAACACAAAGAAAGACACACGAAGCGACCGCACATGTATACACAGTACGAGCGCGAACAACTGTCACAATTGTTATTTCGTGTGTGAGCAGAGCGCGCCTTTCGTAAACGCGGCCACTGCGGCGAGCGAAGAGACCTTCGTGCACTCTTTAACCACGTAACTTCATAGCAAACCTTGCGGTGGAAGCAGAAGACGAACAAAGCGCCCCAATGCCCCGATCGCGAGATAAGCGCGCGCGCACGAGCGACCACGCCCCGTGGAGGCGCGCGCTCATGGCAGCGAGAGGCGCGGCGACCTTTAGAGCGCGCACTCCGTACCACCTTCCGCGCCATTTCGTTACTGATGACGAAAACGCGCTGAAGTCGACGAGCTCTGAGGACCGCCACCGGCTTATGGTGTATATAAATAGCCTGCTGTTAGCAAGTTGAGGTACGTACGCTCCTGCGGTCGAATGGTTTCACGCCGCGCGCAGCGGAGCGAGAGGTCATAGGTTCGACATCCGGCGACGAAACTTTTTCTTCTAGGTTTTTCTTTGATCTCAATATGATAGCCTTATGTTTTACAACGTCATATCCATGACGGAAATACGTCTGATGAGCTGTGGTGGTCCCCGGCATAAAAAACACTTTCGTGTTAAAAAGGCTCTAGAAAGGTCGCTCTTGCCGATTTTGCAGTGAATGTGCTGCACGTCCCGCGCATTCCTGGCTCTTTTTTAAATGCGAAGCATCTTATGGCGAAGCTTAATCCGGTGGTGGTGGTGGTGGTGGTGGAGTGCCGCGTGGTCTCCCTTACTGCGCATGCGCAAACCCTTTCAAAAAATAAATAAAAATCCTCCTCTCCCATCTCTCTCCTCTAGGCATCCCTCCCCGCGGCAACCACACCCTCACTGCGCATGCGCCTCCCCTCCTTTCTCCCCTCCTACGCTCCCCCCCTCTCTCCTCTAGGCATCCCCGCCCGCGGCGTCCACACTCCCACTGCGCATGTGCGTCCCCCCCTCTCTCTCCTCTCCTACGCTCCCCCCCCTCTCTCCTCTAGGCATCCCTGCCCACGGCGTCCAGACTGCCACTGCGCATGCGCGTCCCCCCCCTCTCTCTCCTCTCCTACGCTCCCCCTCCTCTCTCCCCTCGCGACGCCGACGCAGGCAGCGTCTGCTAGCGAGTTTCTTGGTTGAAAAAACCGACTGCTCGCGCTGCACAACCGTTCACTGGCCACCCCGTATATATGGCAGTGGATCTTGACCTGCAAGGTGGTGCCGGTGGGAGATTTCTCCTGTGCGTTGTTCGAACGAATAAAAATTCGCAGCATGCGCGTTAACTAAAAGCGGACTGCGGGTCTCTGTGTCCAGTCCGGAGTCTTCTGTTTCTCATTGCCCATTAGCAGCGATTGGCATGTTCCAGTAGGAAACAACCGCTACATCACTGCGTGCTTTGCGCCTCCCCAAATTACCTCCTGCGCAACGCTGCGATAGGCGCCAGCGTCAACGCCGCCGCCAGTGTAAGCGTTAGCGCCCGCTGCTTCACATCTACACATGGTTCCCTTTAACGGGAGATGGTGTAATTTTTTTATGTAAAAATTTCGACCTGAGACATCTGGGAGGATGCATGACATATTTCTATTCCATAGGCGGCACCATTAAATGTCGAAGTAGCTTTCTACGCGTATTTTACACAGAACTTGTAATCTATATAGTTAATAATGTTGTAATCTACATGATGTCTTTTTCTTATGCAGTGCATTATGTGCTTCATATTTTGTTTCTGGATGACAATCGCATTATCATGTTTAGCTTTTCTACACAGTGTACTAATTTCGTTTTCAATTGGCGGTTCATATATGTATTAAAATCACAACTTCAATGTTTACGCCCTGTTGTAGCACGCTACCCGTGAGGTGCCATATCGCTATGTTTACCGCGGTGCTGCTACCGCTCCGCCTTTTTTTATTTTGTATTTGACTTTTCTGCTTTTTTGTATAGGGCTGTGAACCAGTCAAACCGATTTAAAACACAGCTTTTTTTTGTCACATTCCTTTGTTTCTGTAAGTCAGATGAAATAAACTTGACCTTGAACTCTTTGCCTCCAAATGGGGGGGGGGGGGGGTCCTATTTTTCTCACCACGTGGCAATTTCTCAAATCCTCACAATTTAAATCTCTGAGCTTTATTTTCGGAAAGACTGATAAATGTGCGAATTTCCTGGTGCGATGCTTCTAAACAACCCGCCAAAAATATTTGTTGATTTCCGTTTAAGTGTCACATCAGTATAAGCTAGGCAACGTCGACAACAAGTCCCATGCCAGCTACCAATTACCCCCCGTATTCAGAACCGTTCCGTGATTTGAACTTGACTTGCCACCGTCTTCAATGCAGCACAAACGAGTTTCAAACGCGCTACCTTGAGGCGGTGGTAAGTCAAGTACAAGTCAAGGAGCGTTTCTGAATGCGGGGGTTAGAACTGTTCAGGAAGAAAATTGTTATGTACCTAGCAGCGCTTCGTTGCTCGATACGTAACAAATTTGTGATGGAAACCCTGGCTGAACAACCTTGTTATAAACTGATCCGACAGCAAAATTAGCCCAATGAAGGAAAATAAGAGGCGCTCTCCTACCTTCCTATTTGCGGTGAATATGCGTAGCCTCGATCCACGTGTTGTTCATAATTAGGCAATGAACTGCCGCCAGACCGCTTTCTCGCACACTACTTTATACTTTTTTAAGCACTGAAGAAGAGCTCCTTCGTGAAAGCTGACATGTGACGCCTCATTAACTTAGCAAGAACAAGCAGGGGTATAGCTCTTTACGGGGCTATTTCTAGCAGTGTAAGTTAAGAAGAACCATTTCTGACATTTTTCGAGCAACGAAATAAACTACTGGAGCGCAATTAGAGAAATTTTAGGGAAATTTCTACATCGTAGCCATTCGCAGAATAAACGGAAATTTTCACAATGTGATTAGAGTCAGTAGATTTCCTTGCTTGATTGAGCCACAGACCTACGAACGATAAAAAAAGTGTACGGGGCTTGCTATATTCACTTGACAGAAGCCGTTATGAAAGCAGAAAGTAGAGCCGAATGACTCTGAATTTAATTGATAAACACCTGAACTGGCTGATAATATTTTTCTCATGCTATATTTTGTGGCACATATGGCAAGGGAAACTTTCTAGCGCACATACCAAAAATACTAGCTCAAAGATACTGAAACGTTATACTGGCATGTCTCATTGAAACTTACCCGTGATCAACTTTGTCTTAAACTATGATGTTCTCACAAACGAACCAGAACTGGATTGCCGCTTTTATAGCCAGAGAAGCGGGTACCCAGCAGAATATGGAGGAGCGATCGAAATAAGCAAAAACATGCATGACAATTTAAATTTCTGCTAAACATAACTGCACAAGTCACAAGGCAATCCAACTGATTGCCTTTTTTCTTCTTCACTGGTCTACTCATTTTCCTTTATTGCACAGGGGTGTCTGCTCCAAACAACAAGCGTACAAAATAGATCTTAGGTTTAATATTTGCATTTCTGACAGGTTATTTCCTTCATTGCAGCCTTGTTAGGCGCAAAAAACTCGTGACATTTCAAAATTGGAAAAAGAAAGCGATATAACCTTACATCCGTCTTTCAATTAAAACCCAACATATCATGCAAATATATAGCCAAAGACTAACGTAAAATGCAAAATGCGGGAAATAGCCGGTATCTCTTCTGACATGTTCCACGAGTCGCAAATGCAGAAATACTACGAAGCTTGATAGCACATAAATTGCGCAGCTAAGGGACTCTACACTATCGTTGTGAAAATGATCATCAAGTGCAAATTTAAGTTTGTGGGTGCAGGAAATTGCAATTTTGGTTTGAGCTAGCTCAGACTAGCTCAATATGAGGCTTGCAGTAGAGTTATCTGTTGATTTGTAAGTTACAGGTTAAAAAAAAATGACAGTGTCACTGAAAGGCGCTAGAAACCCACTAGCAAGAAAATGAAAGGCCATACGAAGGATGGCTGCCAGCTAAGTTTTTTTTTCATGCATTCTCTCGTAACTCACACCTTATGTTAACCCACCCCTTATGTAATACCCCCTAACCGGGGTCTTTAAGGTATCAAAGTGATGTGAAGTGAAGTGAACTCTACTAGACGCTAATGTAAAAGAATTGCTGCCGGCTTCATGGAGAGATGCGGATTTCTCGCAGTCTCTTCGCGTTGAGAGCGCTGCACGTAGAATGGGACACGAACCGTCCGCGAATGCCTGACGAGACAGCGTGCGCGCCAATGAACGACACCGCGTCGCTAGAACCAATGTTCACAGTTGCCGCTCGAACTACGCAGCTCTCTATCTTTGAGTTGCTCATGCTCCTTCAAGACGGCCAGGGCGTTTCCCTACGCTTGTGCAGCATTGGACGGCAGACGTCACCGTGATGATGTTAACCCAAGCGCCCTAATCGCTTACGGAGATGAGCCGGTTTTTTTATCTCTGCGGAGACTGCGTTCGTCGCCCCGCTCACGCATTTACCCGCCAGTAGAACATGTGTTCTCGGTGTGAATTTATCGATGTGGAATATACATAGAAGATGACGGCGGCGGCAAAAACCCGTCGAGAGTGGGCTATTGCAATGAAACACACCAACAGGGGTTATTGACGACGCCACGCATATATCCCCATTCGTATTCTTGTTCGTTTCGATGGAGGCAAAATGCTAGAGGCCCGTGTACTCTTGTTTTTCAGTGCACGTTAAGGAACACCAGATGGTCGAAATTTCCGGAGCACTTCACTATGACGTGATCATAATCTATCATGGTTTGTGCACGGAAAATTCCAGACATTAGGATTATCATTATTATTTTGTCTTATCTTATTCAATAGGACAACGGTGAACCGTAATCATTTGAATGGAGCGTGGTATTGCTGCGTCAAGTATTAAAAATAGAGAAACGCGTAGTTGTTGCTTCCATCAAACTTGTGGCTCCGTTTAACCCGGTGAAACTGTTGACATGTTAAGATATTCATCAGAGGTTTAAAAAGTGGTGGTGTACAATGTACGTTTGTACGTGTGTACAACGCTTTCAGGAATGTTATCGGCGGCCAAGATACCATAACCTGCGCAGAGTGCATCACTGCGCACAATCTTGAGCTTCTGTGAGAAGCAGCTCTTATGCTTCAATCCAAAATGACCAATTAAGTCGACGAAGATTTTCATTGAAGGTTCAGAGCTTCAATGACGTAGTACCAAAGGAATTTTAGGGGCCCTTTAGGCCGGAATGCTGGGGAAAGCTATAGACTTACCCCTCCTCATCATCGTTGCCAGCCATGCCGGTTTACCGCCCTGCTGTGTAAGATGCGAAAGTGGGAATAAACTGAAAACCTGCAAAATTTACCTCCAGTTCTAGAAGGAAACATGCGTCCACATATGAGGACGCATGTTTCCTTCTAGAACTGGAGGTAAATTTTGCAGGTTTTCAGTTTATTCCCACTGTCGCATCTATCGTTATTGCTTTTACGCAAAAAAAAAATGTTTACTTGAGCAACTGGATTGGCTCTGGGATAGAAAGGTTAAAAAAATTAATGAGTGGCGTTCCTTGTCTAAGTAAACCTTCTTGAAGGCAATAGCTTGTCAAGCATTTAAAATAGTTGCCTAGAAAGCAATAAAGCGGCGTGCACATGAAGTACTTCGTGCAATTTTTATTCAGTTTCATATCCTGGGGTGCTCATCTGCGTTTCTATAAGACAGAGCACTTCTACAGATGCCAAGTTGACGCCTCGAGGAACATTTAAGCAGTGCTAGTCCGGGTCAACATCGTCAACAGCAAGCAGCGGTGAAGGGTGCATCCGTGTGCATCTCTCTAAAGGCCCGCGTCATGAGATACAATAAAGCCGAAAATAGGTCGCGTAATGAGAACGCCACATTTTCATTCGCGCCAACGCCGTAAAAAGCGAAATGACCATGCAGCTTGCAGGCCTAATCTCCGCTTGAGATCCACACAGCTTTTTTTTTTTCGACTCACACGAACGCCTACTCTTTTTTTTTCTTGGTAAACAGAAAGTAGCAGTGGGGAGACAGGGTGACGAATATACGCCTGGTATTACCCACCAAAAAGCATTCTCGCATATGTGCTATGCATATGAACATCGCGAATTCAGGTTGTATCTTATTTCTGAAATTCTAGAAATCTTTGGCCAGGCAGCAAGTGAATCCTGGAGAAAGATGATTGCAAGGCTAGCGGAGTGCATTCAATGATAAAGAAAATGCATGCTGAATCGATAGCAACATTTAAAACGCGTACTATCACGTTTAAATTATCCTTTTTTCCTCGAAGCATTACAAAGTGGAACGCTCTGCCATTTGAGTCACTGTAAAACATTCACTAATGCGACTCAATTACATCATAACGAAAACCACTTTCCTTTTTCGGTCCCTAATTTTAGAAATTTTTGAAATCCCAACCGCTAAACGCATGTCTTGGCGTAATAGTACCCTTAGTGCTGTGTCACGTGGTATATCTATGCATGTATACATATGTCTATATAGCTTTGTATGTTCGTATCCTTATTCTAATTATGAATTGCTATTGAATAATGCGTTCAAGATACTATTGATTAGGATTTGTTATATGTACGCGTGTATGTATGAGTATATTAAATATATGTGTGTTCATACGCGTGCGTTTACTACTTGTTTCGATTATGAATCGCTATTTTGCTGTTTGTAAAAGTTCTTGTGATTCACCCTTGCTACCACTCCTGCATGGGCTCAGTTCTGAGCCTGCAGTATCATGTAAATAAATAAATAAATAAATGCGCTCAAAGAGCCATTGCGATCATTGCCGGCCTTATTCGACGATCGTGCGTACCGAGCACACGTAACGCTTGTGTAAGTCCACTCAGCATTTTAAAGCATGCGATTCATCACTTTACAAGATTGCTGTGATAATGAGGTTGTCAGAAATTTCCGGTTAAGATTCTATTTCAGCATATTCCAATTACAAATGTGCGCGAGTATTCAGTGACAGTCGCACCATCTGTTCCATCGAAATGGAATCGGCTTTATAATTTAAAGGCGCTTCAGGGACATTTGTGAAAAGGAAAAAGAACATTTTGCTTTTTCATTTCTGCCAGTTTTCTGAACCAAGCTGTCATTCATACGTCGGATAAAAGTTTTTGAGGCGGATATTGTGCATTTCTGGGTCGGCCCACGGCCGGTTATTCATGGCGACTTCATGATAGGGGTATAATTTCATGTTTAAACTGATTTCACCCGTGCTTCACAGCAGCATGTCGACGAAATGTTCCAGTAACGCATAAATAAGTGTAGTACCTAAGCGCGAAAAGACTTGCACTGCGTAATTGGAACAAAACACAGATGGAGGAAACACAATCATGGAACAATATCAAATAATGTTCTGTTCAACTGAATGCTGGAGGAGTATGGAATCTAAGACCCAAGACAGCGTGAATCTATTTACCACTATGGCCTGTCGTGATTACTATACGCGTAGTGAAACGTTACTCTTCCCGCAACAACTACGCTTTAGGGACACCGGTAATTTGCCACTGTTTCTACGGGGGAAAGTGTCAGGAAATTACATTCTGCCAGCGCAAACACATGGGGCGCACTTTGACGGTAACAAAGACACTCGAGAAAGAAGTCACAGTTTCGCTGCAAGGGTGAATCAATGAATGCGATAGCAACAAATTCACACGAAGAACGGCTAGCAGCTGAAAACTTGCAGCGCGCTGCTCGAGAACGAAGAACACACGCATAGAACACGCAGGACGAGCACGAACTAACAATTGTCATAGCTCAATAATTTCATGATGCTGCTGAAACACAAACAGTGACCCACGAAAAGAGCGCACAGGTATACACGGGACGGGCACGAACTAACAACTGTCACAGTTGTTACTTTTTTGTGTTCGAGCAGCACGCTTCATGTGTCGAATACGCACAATGAGCAAACCACCACTTTGGCTTTTCTAGCTTGCAGCTCACTCCTTTAGCAAACGCTGCAGTGAGCGAGTGACTTTTGTGAGGTCTATAGCTTCAACGCGATCTTTGCGGTGAAAGCACAAGACGTACAAACTTCCCGCTCACAAGTTAAGAGCGCTAGCACAGGTGGCCAGGCGCTGTACGTTGAGGTACAGGTAGGGCCCCGCCACGGTGGTCTAGTGGTTATGGTGCTCGGCTGCTGACCCGAAGGTCGCGGTATTGAATGCCTGCCGCAGCGTTCGCATTTTCGATGGAGGCGAAAATTCTTTAGGTCAGTGTACTGAGATTAGGAGCACGTTTATGAAAACCAGGTGGTCAAAATTTCCTCAGCTCTCCATTACGGCGTCGCTCATAATCCTATCGTGGTTTTGTGACGTTAAAGCTGAACAATTATTGTAGTACAAGTAGAAGGCGCGCGCGCATCCAAAATCTGTTGAGACATGAGCGCGGCGAGGATCCTTAAAGGGACCGTGCAACACTTTTCGAAGTAGCCATGGAATGGATTCACTAAAGGAGCTTATTGCCTCACGAATTCACCACCGCAAAAATTTTTAGCATCCGTTCAGTACGAGCGGAGTTACAAAGATTTGTCGCACGCTGCAATTGCATTCTCTTCTCTCGTCCCGACGAAAGCGCTGGAAGCTAAGCAGGAAGGGATGGCACGGGGAAATAATATACGTCACACGCGCCTCGTCACCTTGAGCACTTTTTTCTATTTTTTTTTTCGTATACGCGTATTTTCAGCGCGCACGCGTGGACAAGTCGCGGCCTCCCGTGGCGGCCCCATTAACGACCGAGCGCGCCATGCTCAAATCAGCCAATGGCTGATACAATGGCTGTGACGAGTGATTTTTGGGCTTGTAGCGTCATTTGTCGAGAGAAGAGACAGCAATTTTTAGCTGACTTTGAGAATTTATTGTGAATTCGAGGCCGCATGGTGCGCTATAATACTTGACTTGCGTGTTCTTGGGAGCCTCGACAACCGATCGGCAGCGTTTTCTGACCATGCTCAAAAAGTGTTGCAGGGCCTCTTTAAAGCCCGCCTTTCGTGCTATCTCGCGGGTGCTAGCGAACACTCTCCGAGCTCTGCGTAGCGAACCGGCTCCGAGCGCTGCCCGGAAAATGAAAGTGCGCCGTGCAAGCGATTCACGCTGTAAACTGATAGCTGCGTGAACAGTCGTCGGCCATCGAATGATTAATGTGCTCTGCGGTGAGATGTGTCGGCATTTATACATGCGGCACGGGACATTCTTGCCATATCGCTGGTGCTTGCGTAAGCTCTCGAATAAACTTCACTGTTAGCATCGTGCGCGTCATCTTAACAAAATGATCTTGAACAATCGCGAAGCTTCTCAGGCAAGCATTGTGGCGCAGTCTGCGCCTTGCATTGATAACAGTCGTCGTGGGTGTAACCCGATCACATCAAAAGAAGCACTAAACACGCGTGGCGGTACCATATCGCGGGTAATAGTGGACACGCTGAAGCACCCCCGAGATTCGCCTAGCGCCAGCGGCAAATGTATATAAATAGCTTGCCGTTTGTATGCTGGAGGACGCATGCTGCGTGTTGGAGATGACTAACGTGGCGCGCTGCGGAGTGAGGGGTCGCAAGCTCGAATACCCGGTCGCTCTTCGAGAAATTTTCTTCTAAGTTCTTTTTTTCGGCTTTTATATCTAAACTTTTATATATGCGGAACATGACGACGACGCCGATGGTCAAAACCCGCCTAGAATGTCCTCATCATTACTTTGGCAATAAAATGTAAAAACTATCAAGCTGCGAAGGAACACAACGTTATATGATCCAACATTGAGTTGTGAAATACAGCTGAATGGCACATAGAAAAATGCTGGTTTTCTAGTTGACATTGTGTCAAAGAAATGGACTTGGGCAGGCCATAATATTGGAAGGAGGGATGCGTAGGTGAATGTGGGTTAGATCAACGGAATGGATACCAAGTAAAAGAAAACGCAGGCGCCAACGACAAGAGTCAGGTGGGCTGATGGACTTAAGTTCTCAGGCATACAATGAAATCACCTCTTGCAGCACATGTTACATTCGAGGCAATTGGGTAGGTGCTATGTGTGTGTGTGTGTGTGTTTTGCACCTAACAGCGATTGCTACGCGCAGCACATTAACATTTCCAATGTGGCCCAACTTTACCGAATGTGGACCAACGTTACCAACGTTTATCAAGCCGTCGTCGCAGCTTTGGTAAACGGAGCAGTGGAAAGTCTACGAACGGCAATCGTCGGGTGCCCGTGCTACATACTTCCTCAGGTCTCGCGATATTGGAGCTGCCACACGTTTCTTACTCATGCGAAAGCCGCGTAGAAGAAGGCGAGAAGCTCGTAGGCTGATGTGACATATATGCAGGGGTTGCTATTTCACTCCGTTCATCCGCTGCCAGAAAAGGCACGTGAACATATTTTCTTTGGCGCAGTTTTTCACCAAGATGCCTAACTAAAAAATGTAACTTAAGCCATTCAGGTACACTGCGGCACCTCGGCGAATTTCACGTCATGAATACTGTTCTGCATGTCCCCACAACAATGACTCCGTTTTTCATACAGTTGTATTGATATTATACGTTGCATGATTCTATAATGTTCTCGTCGTTGACATTCAATTAAATATGCTTCTTTTCACAAAGACGACGGTTACAAAGGCTGTCTGCATACCGTCGATATATTGCTATATCCAGGGGTGGATCCAGCCACTCAGTTTTTCTTTTTTTTTTTTTTGGGGGGGGGGGGGGTCGTGGGGGGGGGGGGTCACTTCTTCTCACAGTGGTCCCACTCATTTGTACTAATTGGGCATAGGAGGTGGACAGCAGCCGCTGAAGGCAGGTTGACGGGGGGCTGACGCGGGCTTTGGAGGGATCGCCCCTGCCGCCCCCCACTCTGGATCGCCACTGACTACCTCGGTGATAATGCTCTCCTAACTAGAACCTTTACGACCCTTCAAAGCGGAAAATCTACAACCACTGTATTGTACCAGTTCTAACATGTGGGGAAGAAAGCTGTTCTTGTAACGATGACACTTCAGAAACAGCTAAGGACGATCCAGCGTGGAACGGAATGACAAGAGCTTGCGCTAGAGGCCCAATGTTAAAGTGTTAAAGGTCTAGTTCTGGCTTTCCCGGTTCTCGCTTTTGCAGTTCCGTTTGCTTTTTGCTATGCTTTGCAATGGTTCTTTCTTTCTTCCCATATTTCATTCTTTTTCTCCCTTCTGTTTAGTTTTCTATGTGTTTTTTTTTTCTGTTTATTTCTATTTAATCTTCTGGCTCTCTCTATTTCTCTTTCTTGCTCTTTCATCTCTTTCTTTCCCTCTGTCTCTCATTCTATCTGTTTCTCTCCCTTTTTTTTTAACTTCTCGCTTTCTCTCTTCCTGCATTTATTTCGCTCACCTCCTGAATCCCTTCTCACGCTCAATTCCCATTCCCACCCCCTTGCTACACTGCCCTATACAAGTCCATGCTATACGGGGTCCTGCCTTTATAACATTACTGATGTTTCATCATCATGAGAATAATAAAAGAACTGAAAATTGAAAAGTTAAATTGAAATTGGGTGTCTGTTCCTTGTTTGTCATGTCGCTGAACGATGGCGGCTGTTCCAGCAGCTAAGATCTTGGCACGCTTCTGCACTTGGTACGTTTCTCTAGAATGTGCCCATCTTTCCTCCCTTTGCTCCGCTGCTTCAACCTTCGCCTTTGCGTGCGATGTCGAAGCAACAGACCCTGTAGAGTGGGCGAACAAGGACTTGTTTGTATAGCAGCCAATGGGCGTTCTCCTTGGTCGTTCCCTGAGTACGGCGAGATGAAGCAATTGGAGAGGTGGCCAGACGAGCCGACCAACGCAGCGCAGCGAAGCAAAGACTGAAACGAGCAAGAACCGCGTTTCAAATATTTTGGTTATCAGATCTATGTAACGGCCATAGCGCTCGCCTAAAACCCAAGCACAACTACCAAGCTACAAATAAATTACCACCTCAATGTAGTTTAAGAGCGGTCTAAACTGTAAGAGGGTAGCGAGTTGGGCGAGTTGGAAAATGCTCATCAAGTACAGCGCGAACAGAACACGGACGGGAGAAGAAAACGACAAGACAAGTGCTGTCTAACAACTGAATGCCTAATGTAAAAAAAAAATTAGAGACATATAAGGGTAGCAAAGACATTAACAAAACAGCACACGCTCCAACATGACCAGCAGAGAACAAACTCACGCGTAGACTAACGCAACTGCGCACTTTGCAGGAAAGCCACTTCTTCATCAAATAAAGCGATAGAAGGGCAGCTCAGGCACGTGTCTCTCTTTTTTACCATTTCAAATGTCTCCGCGATTACCCGAGTACCCGCGTTTGAAATGATAAAAAAGAGAGCTACGTCATTGCACCGCCGGTGAGCAAGAGTGACCCGAATCGTCGTCGTTAAACCAAAACACACGCCAACAAGAGCACACAGCACTTCAGTTTGGAACATATGGGAGTGACAATTGACACGATAACGAAATTGCTGCTCAAAAGACTTGGTTTTCTGAAGTGTACGCCCGAATTACGGTACTGTCTGGTTAGGCTTGGTAAAGCTTTCGCGCAGACGTATGTTGACCGCACAGAAGTGACCACCGCGCGATCATTTGTATGGCACGACGAACTGTGCCATACCGCTGTAGTAGCACGCACCGTGCTTGCTCATTTCTAGGAAGTAAAAGTTGTGCATTCTCTATTATTTAATCTGACAGGTATGAACGCGGCGACCACGCATTTAGCCGTTACTAACCACAGAAAATATTTTTCTTGTGGTAGAAATTATATGGACACTCTCGGCTGTTTTCTGCCGTTGCCGTCGCCGTTATGTTCCGTATATGAACTTACATATATATATATATATATATATATATATATATATATATATATATATATATATATATATATATATATATATATATATATATATATATATATCTACACATATATATAAGCCACAAAGAACAGTTATTCAGAAAATATCTTCCGACACGCGGATTCGAAGGGACGACTTCTGGCAAAGCAGCGCGCAGCGTCAGACGGCTCGCCGTTTGATGCTGCGCGCACCTCCTTCAGTGTACAAACGGCGATCAATTTATATACACCATTTACCGCTGGTGGCATGCCGATATCGCGAGCTTTACAGCGTGCTCCCTGTATTACCAGCTAGGTGGCGCGAAGTGCATGCTTCAGAGGTCCGCACCACGCTCGTTGCGATGCGGCCGTTCGTCTCTCACATGTACTTCGAAATACGGGGCGTGGTTGCCCGTGCGGGCGCACTTATTAGAATTAAGCGTGTTGTTTTTATCGTTTCTTCAGCAACTGTGGAATGTAACGATGTCGTCGTGCGAGTGGCAACGCCTGAGACAATGATGGTATAATTTGTTTCAACGGAAAACCACTTTCATGTTGGACTACATTGATACACCACGGCTATTTTTGTAATCGGAAGTGACGTTTCATCACGTGGCAGTGATGACAAAGGCCTGACACATTAAGCCACCTTCATATCGCCCAGCAAGGCCGCACTATTGTAAGCTAGGAACTAGATAAACACGTTTTTATACCTTCTCAGATAAAATTAATTCCGTTTTTTTAATACAATTTTGAAAACAAGTGCAAAGCAGCGTTAGGTGCGCTGCGCAACGGCCACGACGTGTGGAGATTTTTGGTATGTCTCTACAAGAGACGCGCGGCGATTGGAAACAGCCGTTGACGTCATTGCCACCGTGAAATGTGAAAGGGAACGTTTTAAAGACGACAGTCTTTCTTGGGATACTTCAAAGCAGAAATTTTGCTCTTTTTGCCTTTCTATCTGTCCCTGTCGCACGATTCATCCACCCGGCCAAAGTTTAAGCACTCGCTGAACGCCCAGCCATCTTGAACTGGTGGCTGCGTTCATACTTGCTAACATTGTCGATCAAAAAGCAAATATTACGCATATCTGAGGCACAACATCAATACGTAATTATTGGTTGGCGTGTTCCTTTATTAGAAAATACATAGGTACATAATTCTAAAGACCCTAGTGTTTATTAGGCAGCGCTGAAAATGCGACGCCATGCACGAAAAAAACGTGACAGTGGCCTTGGGTTCTGCACAAGCTCATGTTTCCGGATTCCTTCTGCCAGATGGCGTCCATATTTCATGGAGCGCCTCCTCTATTTTATCAATGCCAGCCAGATGCGGCCGATTCAACATAGAGGAGGCGCTGTCTGAGGCAAGGCAAAACATAGTAGTACGGCCGGCAGAAGACTATTGTCTTTCGACGACATTTGCAGCAAAGCACGCAGATACGCGGCCATTTTTTTTTTTTGTCTGCTGGGTTTTCCGAAGGCGAAGTGTCGCGCGTGCGTTTGGCTTCAGGCGCTTGATCGTCGTCGGGGGCAGGAGCCCGACGGCGACGAGAACACTCGCTTTTCTGGGCGCGGCGACGCTTCTGGTACCAACGAGCAGGTATGAGGAGCGTCGGCGCTGCTCGTACTGTCACAGTTCCTCTGTGGAACGCGCGATAGGCGTCTTACCCATGTAGAGTCCACAAAGCAACTGAACACGTCGCTAGCGCGATGTTTTACGCCACGACACAACGTACAAACGCGATTCGTTTATGAGACAAGTTGGATAAACATTACGACGTGTTATAAAAGACGGGTGTGACAAGAGCGCTGACGTATTCATGTTGCTGTCAGAATAGACTGAGTCATCTAAGGAAGAACAATCCCAAGTTTGAAAACGCCGCCAACCCGACGTTTCGTAGAACCCCACGAGATGGCGCGGCGTGTCTGAAAACAAGTAGGCGATTACAATTGCAATTGTTTCCAATAAAATCTACTTGGTTATAGCGGTGAAATGCAGCCCCAGAAAGGTCACTGAGCAACTACGGAAACGTGATTGCTTACTCTTCCGTTACTTTCCTTCAATATTTTATTGCCGTAACACAATAAAAAAAGTTGCCCAAAGTACAATGAACAATTGGGGTTGCATGGTAAAGAGAAGGCTGGAGGCCTTGCGCTTTTATGTGGCTCTACATACCCTAGACGCCGCCTTTTTTTCGTGAATCTCTGTCACCCAGACTTCACATTCACCTTTCAATAGCACCATCGACCAATAAATAGCTCCACCATGGATTTTTCCATTAATATATTGCCCATATTTAGTTGGATTCGTCCAGCGGGCGCTTCTACTTTTTTTGCCTGTCTTACGTAGTTTCTCAATGGCTTCCCGGATTTCCTTGTTCCACCCACTTTTTGTATTTCGCTTTCCTTTCCAGTAAATGATTTTCTCCTCTTTCCTTATTTCTTTCGCCATTATATGTAGGAGCTCAATATACCCCAGGTCAGTGCCTGGTGTTTTGGCCTACTTCGTCAACTCTTACGGCTATATTTGTCATTTGTTTGTGATTTTTATACGAGCTGCCAAACTTTGATTATATGGTCTCATTTCCAGCTTTATATCCCATCTCTAATGCTATGCGCTTATTATCACTACCCAAGCTGTTAATCCCTTCCTCGTGTATTTTCCTTTCTCTCAGTTTCTCGAAAATGCCTCCTATCAAGAGAGAATAATCAACGTTCGATTTCCGGTTACCGACTTCCCACGTGATCTTCCCAATCACACTTAGTCTCCGCAGTAACTTTCTCAAGACTGTGTTGCTCGCACCGATCCAGCAATAATTCCCCATTGGTGTCTGAATATCTGTCAAGGTCATGTATGTGCGCATTCATGTCCCCTAACAAGATGAGTTGGACGCCATTACCAAATTGCTTAATAACCCATGCTTATGCAATTCATTATCTCTTCCATGGCCTCCGAGATGGCGGGTGCGCGGCGGGTTTCTCTCCGGCCGTCCCAATCGCCGCGCTGCCCAGCAAAAAAACGTACATCGCGTCGCGCGCCCGGCTACCGCGAGATGGCGCACTCACTTGGGATTCCGGCGGCAGCGGAGACCGCGGCATAAAGCAGAGCGCGCGGGATTACAGCGTGCGCAGGTTTTCTTTTTTTTTTTCTGCGTACGAGCAAGTAGGAAAGTATTTGTTTTTGTTACTGCATTTATTTTGGTCCAAATTACGGAGAAAAGCACGGCAACTGCTGAATTTTCCTGATATAAATTATTGTAAGGAGGTATCAATTCGTCATTGGTAGTGTTACTTTTTTTTCATTACGGTCCGTTTTGTCTCGGCGCGAAATACCTTGATTTGAGAAATATACAGGGGCGTTCTAGCATTCCTTCCTTCCTGGAGACGTGTATGGATGAAAACTGGGCTAATTTTCGTCGTTGAATCATATTGCCTTACTATCGTGACACATCGTTTTACTATTTGATCGCGTTCGGATATTTATGAGTTGGTCAACCGAAGCACGGTTACGCTCTAGATAACTGAGTGCCCTGGTGATGTCACTGAAGTAAGATGATAAGTAATTTTGCCGGAATATTGTTGAAGGCTTCGATTAGCCGACCTACATTTACTCCACACGTCGTTCACAGTGAAAGTGCCTGAGTTGTCATCGCCTCCTTTTTCGTCATCCGGATTTGGCTTACGTTTTGGTAGCACAATGCCAATATCAGTATCGTGTTCATTTACTGTGCTCTCAACTGCATCCAAATCAATCGATCGATCATAAATCAACAAAACGCGCCTGTAACCAGTCCGGGGTCGTCGCAGAACCGGCGACCTTTCAGTCTAGACCACGGTCTAGACGTGTGGCAACCGCCTGCAACCTCCTCCCTGTCTCCTGCGGCGCGACGGGAGCTAGTTGGAAAGGGAAACTGGGGAAGCCTCGTGGGCGAGTGCGAAGCATTGTGTGCTATGCGAGCGCGGCTTTCGCGCCAGACTTGATGGCGCCGGCGACATCGCGAGGAGAGAGCATGACGATTGCTGATGCCGAGTGTCGAGTTTGGTCGGCTCAGTTAGCGTTCCCCTCCAGCGTGCGCTCGACCTTATTTCTTTGAGTGCTGTTGAGTGCTGCTGTACGTGTGTTTTCTTTTCGCTATATGTTGTTACACAGAAGGAAAAAATGCACAAAGGAAGCAAGCGCCGATACCTGCTTTTTGCGATACTGCTTCCAAACGGACTGCTTCCGTCGCAGGCCTTAAATCTAGCTTACAACATTATCAGCATATCTATTGTGGGCTCGGGGCCAGTGGTCGGCCGAAGCCCTCAGAGAACACGTAGGCGACAAGAAAAACGCGTTTAATTTACGAAGGCCCGGCAACGACTGATCGGCCTTTAGCGGCAGGGCGAGCGCGAGCCCCGGGCGTCATCACGCCCAGCCTCATCATCGTTCTTTTTTTTTCTTCTCCTTCGCTAGCGCCCCCCATACTGTACAGCCCGCAAAAGTATAGTAAGTTTCTAGCACATGCGGATCTCTTGCAGCGCGGCAGCTTTTCCGATCCCAAGTAAGTGCGCCGCGGTGCGGAGAAAAGAGCGGGCCACGCCCACCTCGGGAAATACGCTCTCTCCGTGCGATTGGGACGGCCGGAGAAAAACCCGCCGCGCGCCGCCATCTCGGAGGCCATGTCTCTTCAGTCTTTATAAATTTCGTGATTGACCGCTGCGTGGGAGCGCGCATGGTGATGAAACCCTCAGAATTGGCTACTGAGTGGGAGCGCGCCGCGCGATGAAACTCTCAGAAATTTTTCGATGAAAGGGATTCAGCCTAGCGGCGAAGCTCGACGGCTGTTTATATAGCCTGAAACTCAGTGCGCATAGCTGGACACCGTTCGCCTTTGGTCTATAGGGAACCAAAGCTCAAGTTTGCGGAGCGACGACAGCGCCGCGCTGCGGCTCTGGAGAGAAGCGCTGCTGAAACTGGGAATAAGCGCCGCGGAGGGCGCGCCTGTTTCAGCGACAGCCGACAGCGGCTACAGCGGCAGCACGCGTGCGCACGCGTTCTTCGGTCGGTGCGGGGAGCTTAGACGTTGTGCCGTGAGCTTGGCACACTGAACCGAGAGGCTTGCTTTGCGAAGCTGCTTTTCCTGCGATGGTAGAAGCGACCCCACGAAAGTGAAGCGTGTTCCGAAGTATTACTGTGTGCCACAGCAGTGCAGACAGTACCAAGGCACGCGATCCGCCTGTAAGACTATATCAGTTCCCGGACAAGTCGTACGAGAGAGAAAGTCCACAAGCGTGTATCACCGCCAGGGTTGCCGTTGGGTGGACATCAAAAGGCGCCAGAACTCACGCCAAAAGTAGCCAATGTAGCCATGTCATTTGATATTATCGCCGAATTTCTAGCTAAATGGAACAGAAGTGGTATTATTAACAGAGTTTTTACTATTGATGAATAAATAAAACCATTTTGAATAAGTAAAACCACAAGTTTAAAAAAGAGCCATGGCGCCAACTGGAAATTCTCGTCGCCAACGAGGTCCAAAAGTAGCCAACTTGGCGCAAAGTAGCCACCAACGGCAACCCTGATCACCGCAGTTAAAAGAATGAAGTTCTAGCTCTGCCTCGCCTTCCGTTTTCGCTGACTCAATTCTTCGCTTGAAATCAATTCTTTCGACTACCTGAATCAGTACGTAACGCGGCGCGTGCATGCAACGACTGCAGTAGTGATTGCTCGCCGTCTCGCATTTTTACATCCAATTACGGTTGTATGTTGAAGCAACTTTGTGTTTTCATTCCTCGTGTTTGTGAGACCTAGCTGTCGTTGTTGATGTTCACACTCACAAACTTCATACCGCGGTTAGCGTTGCGGTATTGCTTGCGTTCAACTGAACTCCGCACAAGGCTGCATGATCGCGCCGGAACGAACGCATGTGCATTTTCAGCTAACTTCACATCGTTTTGCTGGTTTGTTCTGTTTTTGTCGCTTTGTTAGGGTGGTATATATATTTAAGCCGCTGAATCTAACTGGCACTTAATTCAGGAATTGTTATTGCCATCTTCGGAGATTGTGCGGTTTTCTTTCACGCGCACCGCGCACTCGTACATTGCTTCGAGTGTGCGTTTACGGGTGCGCTTTGCGCGAGCTCGTCGCCCGCTACCACATCGCGCCTGAAATTCGACACCTCTCACGCTGAGCCGTGTTCGCGCAGCAGGTCTTATGCACCTGTAAAGTCGATATTCTCATAAAAATGGAGTGCAAGCACGAATCGAGAAGCGCAAAAAAAAAAAAAACTACAGACAGACAGACAGACGAGGCGAGCAGTTCTACTTGCTTCGCAGCGGTTAAAGCTACGCTAAGCTAGCTGCCTCGTGGCTAAGTCAGCGGGTGATGCTCCAGCGGTACGGAGGGCATGACTCGAACCTTCTCAGGCTTTTTAGTGCCACTGGCCTGTAGTCTTTGTTTCTTTCACTTCTTTTTTTTTCCACGCCGCGAAAGTTCGTTCACTACAGTACGCGTTTGCCACTGCCAGCATGCACATCTAAACAACAATCACATGTTTTTCATAGTCGACAACGTGGAACATCGATAACCGTGATTAACGAAATTCTCTCCTTTGATTACGTTCGCTTTTCGAAGTGCCTGTCCAGCGGGGAGATCTTTTTCAAGCGGTACATAGCGAAGCGCTGCGCGAGAGCTCTGCACGCGCACGGAAGCGAGCGGCAGCGCGGCGGAGAGAAGGGAAAAGGCGCGGCGCTTACCCCCAGTTTCTATTTTTTTGCGAGGCGCAGCAAGCGCAGCGCGAAAGCGCTGCACGTGCACGGAAACGAGCGGAAGCGTGGCGGAGAGAAAGGAAAACGTGCAACGTATATTCCCAGTTTCTATTTTTCCGCCAGAGATGGCGCTGCCTGTCCAGAGTCGCAGCGCCACTGAGCGATGCTTTGGGAGCCTATAAGTGCGTTGCACTAAAATGTGGCATGGCTAAGTAGACGTCGCGTAAAACTCGCGGCCGTCCAGGGAGCCCCGGGAGGGCGCGGGTGCAAGCAAACTACCGATTAAGTTTTGTGTCACTATGTCGAATACTTAAGCGATTCATCACAGTTGCCAATGAGCTGTCAGCCGCTAACATTCCCTAGCATTCGCACTGCTGACGGAGACCAACCATTAACTCAAAAGATTACAAGCATCACATCAAATGACCACCTGAAGGTGCTCTGGCATCCACCCAATTCCTTCCTCAATTTTTTTACCAAGCGTTTCATTCTCTGTTACTGGTGTTTGCGCAAAATGATGGAAAAGCGGCAACAGCTTAAATCTTTTTGCCTCACAAGGTAACTGCTGTCGAATATCATATCATTATGCACGTTGCATATCCTCGATTCATGTGAGATTTGAAATTCCCGACGGAAAGCCACATAGGAGGGTGCGCTCAAAGCTTTATAGTAGGTGGCAGCCTAACAATAAGAAGTAAACTGTACCGCTGTCCTTTTGAATGATGCGTGTCCACCTCGAGGAGGATTGTTCCAACGACGGTCGCTCTTTACCATGACGTAACAGTCAAAGACGAACGAGTAAAAATTGCAACATAGCGCCGTTCACGACGAGTGACGAGGTACCACTCCACCGAGTCTGAGAACCCTCAGTTCGATTTTCCTGGGGAGGTTGTTTCTTCCGGAAAAAAGCTCTTCCCTTATGTTATCCGCACATGCTCAGCGTCATCGTCGGCGGTCATCATTTGATGGAGAAGAAGTTTGGGATTGTGCTGCGTTTGACGTACGCCGAACTGGCACCATGCAGATCGGAGTATTTTACAACCCTTTATCGCGTTCCGTTATTTCAGCAGAGTCAAATTGCAACACGGCGTGTGTTTTTTTTCATCGCTCGGATATATCAAGCATATCACCTGAGGGTGAGAATCACCACACTCCCCAATTGTCGTCACGTTCATTCGTGTGTAGTGAGGTAAAGGTGAAGCAGGAATCCACTTTGTGGGGTATATATGTGCATTTAAACCTGTCAGTGTTGGTCATCGCCGCTAGCAGCCATTACGGCAAGACGTCATGGCTGCTACTTGTAGCGTTGAACAAGCGAACTACTGGTAGCCCTGACATCAAGGCGACAAGACTTTCCAGTGCTCACGAGAAGCTGACATACACCTCGCATCATGCCACCGCCTGAGAGGAATGTGAGCTGCAAGGGCGACCACGTGCTTTGCAGCGAAGTGTCACCAAAATGAACAACAGGGTGCATTCTGAGTGCCAAATTCAAAAAATTATTCTGTTTGTTCAACAAAAAAAAGGTCTTATTACACTTTCTTCATTACTTAGCAATAGGCTCTTTTTCAAACTTTTTTTTGGAAAAAATGCAGTCAAATATGCGACAAATGGCATATTTTCTCTGATTTGAAAATTTTTTCGCGATGATTTTAGTCTATTTTAACCAAGATATTTTTTTTTGTGCAAAAATAAACTTTCCTGAAATTCATAGCAATATTAAGATTGCTTTGGGAGATTTTGAGTTGCTTAAGGAAAAAAACGCAAACTATCGATACTTTCGTTGATTTTGAAAATATCTAGCTGGCAGTTAAACATAAAAATTTCGAAATTATTAATCAGCAGAAAAAAAATTACACCATCTCCCGCTAAAGGGAACCATGTGTAGATGCGAAGCAGCGGGCGCTAACGCTTACACTGGCGGCGGCGTTGACGCTGGCGCTCATCGCAGCGTTGCGCAGGAGAGAAACCTGGGGAGGCGCAAAGCACGCAGTGATGGACCGGTGTTTCCTACTGGAACATGCCAATCGCTGCTAATGGGCAATGAGAGACAGAAGACTCCGACTGGACGCAGAGACCCGTAGTCCGCTTTTCTTTAACGCGCACGCTGCGAATTTTCATTGTTCAACAACGCACAGGAGAAATTTCCCACCGGCACCACCTTGGAGGTCAAGATCCAGTGCCATATATACGGGGTGGCCAGTGAACGGTTGTGCAGCGCGAGCAGTCGGTTTTTTCAACCAAGAAACTCGCTAGCAGACGCTGCCTGCGTCGGCGTCGCGAGGCGAGAGAGGGGGGTGGGGGAGCGTAGGAGAGGAGAGAGGGGGGGGGGGACGCGCATGCGCAGTGGGAGTGTGGACGCCGCGGCGAGGGATGCCTAGACGAGAGAGGGGGGAGCGTAGGAGAGGAGAGAGGGAGGGGACGCGCATGCGCAGTGAGCGTAGAAGTGTACACGCCACCGCCATCGCCGCCGGACAAGGCGCGAGCTTAAGAAGCTTGCCGAACAAGCTCCTAAAAGGTGGAAGCCCGCCAGCGGCGGCTGTATTTTCGATGAAGGCGGAAATGCTCGAGGCCCGTGTACGTAGACTTAGGTGAACATTACAGAACCCCAGGTGGCAGAAATTTCCGCTGCCCTCCACTACGGCATCTCTCATAATCATGTCGCTTTTTCGGGACGTTAGAATCCAAAATTATTACTATTAGAAAAAAGGAACGGCATATTCACTAGCTAAATAGTATACTATTTCTTATGTATGCTCCCCATGCGTAAATACCCTAAGAGAGGCTTTTGTGCGTTAATAAATGATGATGACGATGATGGACCATTTACTACTCACAAAAAGCGCGAAACGCTTGGGCATTCATGTTAGTAAAATGCACGTTAGTGAAATTTGGCACCTGGCTTATTAAATGAACAGTACTAGCTCAAACTGTTTGTAACTAAGTTGTTAATAGCCGCATTAACAACTTAGTTACTGTACTAAACCTATAAGTAGGATATAACTTAACTAGTCCGGAGAGGCCTCGCCGAGATCACCGCTGCGTGGCAGCCGATCACCTTCACGACTGAAGAAATAGTCCCGCTCATGCACTAGGCATGGTTCTCCGAAGCCAACCGACTTATGACGTCAGTCTGAAACGCGCGCTCATTGGTGGAGTCTTCCGTGCATCCGTCTTTGAGTTGCATCTCACTAGTATAGTGCAGGGTAGCCAGATGCTACCTAGCTAACGGGCAAATCGTTATCACGGAATAAGTCGAAAAAGAAGCAGACCTTTCATAAATTTTCTCTTTCTTGAAACTACTTTTAATATAACAAAAACGCAATTCAATTACGAAGGGGAATTATTTTCTATAGCAAAAATATTCGCAAGTAGCCAAGGAATCGCATATTGACTTTTTACCATAGAGTTAATATACTGACTCTAGAGGAAAAGCTCCCCATAGGGCGCATGCATTAAAACCTATAACCGCATTGGCTACGCCATGATGGATCGAAACGAACGTTGCCAGACCCTGAGACGCTCGCCATATTTAGTGGCAGTAACAAGTTTTAATCTACCAGCCAAGCTACCGACGCGCTGTTGGCGCTCTGTCGCAGAAAATCTGCCTTGTTTTGATGCGTGAAGCCGTGTGTTATATTGTATCGGTGTCCGTGCAGCTGGCCCGAATCATAAAGGTTAAAAATTTTGAACTGTTTGTCCATGGTTTTAGTAGACATGCTTTATTGATAATGCATCATGAATAGAGTTTCTCCGTTCGGATGGCACAGGGTCACTCGACGGATTCGCAGCTCGAACCAAAGAGCATAGGCCGTGGTCGTGCGGTGCTTCGACTCGCAATGATGAGGCACCTGTATCCACGTTCTTTTTCATATCATTGCTGCCGTACTTCAGCGCAGACAGCCATAAAGCAGCAAAATGTCGATTGCAGCATGCAGCGGCGAATGTGAGAGAAACATCATCCGAAAGCTTCAATCAAAAGTGAAGCTACACGGCACACGAAGTCTTATCCCCGTTAAAAAGAGAGAAAAATATTTCCGGTAGTGCCTATCTAATACATAACCTTCAGTGCTTGTCTCTTATCTCTCCCTTGCGGTTCGATCTGGTTTGTTCTGGTTTTCACCTTGAAAGGAAAAGGCTGTCGCGTGGAGTCGAGTTGGTACGTGGTGACAGAAAACGCACACAACGAGACACATAATAACTACAATATAAAACGCGCGCGACACGAAAATCGGCGCAATCGGCCGCGAGCCCACGCTCGCGCAATCTCGAGTGTTGGTATGGTGGTGCCATCTGGTAAACTAGCCTGTAAACGCTCCTTTGTGCACGCAGTAAATTGCATAAATAGCCATTCTATTTTTCTTGAAAATACTAAAAGGAACGTACAAAAGTATATCCGCACGTTTTAAAGTATGAAAATGCTTCTTTACAATTGATATGGCGAGTATTGTAAGCGTTGTATAACGCTAAATTTGGCGCATCATTCAAGTAATGTGATGGCAACAATTACAGCGTTCCAAGATGTCAGCATTCTCGTGGTTAGCGGTCTCGCGGCCCAGCTTTTCCTCTACAGTCAGTATATTAACTCTATGCTTTTTACATAGTTTCCCGGGCAGTCTCCATTCGGTTGAAGGCACGTTTGCCACACAAGAAACGGGTTTGAGCCTTTTTGGGAAGTTTTGGGCTCGGCTTTTAACTTGCATCCTCCAGGTACTACGTAAGACCCTCTTCAAAAGGAGGTTTTTGGAGTGCACGTAGGGCAAGATGGCGGCGCCTGTTGACGCGGGAGAGCCGTCCACTTCAAATATTTCTAGCCACCGGGCCTGCATTATTAAACTCATCCATTGCCAAATAATGCTGTTATTTGATTTAGATTTGAGTACTGAGGCATCCCTAGCCATATGTTGCCGATAAAATAGCTACGTTTTTGAGATGCACAGTCGATTTGTGGTGCAGAAGGCTTAACAAGGTTTGTTTACAAGGTAAACGGAGGGAAAAGAGGGAATCAGCCGAGTTTTTAGGAGGTAACCTTGGATTTTTTATTTAACTCAATCCGGGGACATGAACGGAGCCCATTAGGAGTTCATATGCGGCCCCAGAAACTTGCGGAGAAAAAACGCATTTCAGAGAATATACTTGCGTTTCAGGGGAATTTCATCCTACTATTCATCGCTTTGGACATATTAGAGATTAGACATCAATGTTTTTCATGCACAAACATGACATTTGCATACAAGCACGCAGATATGTGCGTTTGTAGGCAGTGTTTTGTGCCAGTTAAGTGATACTAAGTGTGAACACCCCCCACCCCCCCAAAGAAAAAAAAAGAACTTCACATTTGTACGAGTCTGTCTGATTCGAACTCGCGACCACACGCACTGAAAGCAAACACCATAACCATTACACTAAAGTGCCACCAATTACATTGCTTATTTTTTCACGGGTTTATATATGTACAAAGCGGCTGCTAACCTGTCGGCGAAACTTCAAACTTTTGTTCTCGTAGCATCGGCATGTGTTTGCCCTTGCGTAAGGCGATCACATAAATTGCGAGGCGTCATGCAGGACATAGTGAACACCTGTAGCCCGTAAATGGTGGTGCTCGAGCTGTTCCCAAAGCGGAAAATACGTCGCGTAGAGAAGCCCAAATAGACTTGTGGAAGGTTCGGACATCTCTAACTAGTTGACTAGGGCTCTGTGTCCCGCGGTTTCGCTCAGGGATTGGGTGCGTGCTAGATTCTGCGTTTCGTTTCGTATTTTTCTTTTATGACGAAGTTTTAACCTCCCACGAGCACAAGTATAAAATATGCAACAGCGAGGTACACGAAAGTGCGCCGTTAATTCTTCTCAAAGAGGCAGGAAACTTTGTAGTAAGTTCTATTGCATAGTCCACTGTGTAGCAGGCACCATCCGGGTGCAAAAAGTAGTGACTCATACGTAGAAAACTTTTTTTATCGCTGCGAAAGGCTAATGCCGAATAGCTTGGGACGTCAAGTGCTACTATCAACAACTTTATAGCGCTGACGATAGCCTAAAGGGATTGTCTCAGTAGGGCCCGCGTTGCTAACAGTGATGACCGAAACATAATCAGAGACAAGCTTGGTCACTTCAAATTAGATCTGCGTAGAATCACATGACCTAAATATTTTACGTGTTAAAATTAAGATGCCGAACGCTCTAAGGTGGAGACATAAGAGGGAGACCGAAACGAGGGATGCCCTCGTCTTCGCGCGCTAAATATTTTTAGATGCATCTTCACCAACCTGCCCAGCTTCCCACTCTTGTCAGACTCCTTAACGTTTATAAATCCAATAAAGAAATCCCCTAAGAGATAACTTGCGTATGGAAGGAAGATATCAGATATGTGCGTTTGTAGGCAGTGTTTTGTGCCAGTTAAGTGATACTAAGTGTGAACACCCCCCACCCCCCCAAAGAAAAAAAAAGAACTTTCACATTTGTACGAGTCTGTCTGTGCACGAATCAAATCGAGCTTTTGACAAATAGAAGCTCAAGTAACCTTTTCCTTTCCTGTTTCTTGTGGATATTTATCGTTCCCTTATGCACCTAAACAACTTGCAGGCCAGCATGTGTCCTGTAATCAGGTCACTTATTTCTAATATATAGTTGGCAGTCTGTATGAGTTACAATAAATAAAGGTGGGGATTAGCGGAGGCGTGAAAGATGGCGTTGAAAGCCTGAGATGGCGTCTACTAAGCTATCTAGGGTATCTGGCCATAAATATTTTTTTTCATTGTACTTTTACTTTGCAGAACAGTAATACGCACACTAATAAGTCTTTTTTTTTTCTGTTGGGATTGTAGGATGACTAAAGCATTCTATGTAGAAATGTGGGAGGAAGCAAACAAGGACAAAATTACACAAAAGCAAAATCGAAAATGAGTTGAAAAACGTAGCAAACAAATGGTACACCTTTCTTAAAAGCTTCTGAATTGCGAAACAAAAGTTATTACTTGATCTTCAAATAGCAGGAGGCTGCCGTTGTCTTTCATGCCCTGCTAATGGTGTGCTTGCTTGGCTATCATATTGTCCATTCCCTCCCCACCCTTTTTTGCGTATTGTTTGAATGATGTGGGTGGCGTAGTGGTTATGGTGCTCGGCTGCTGACCCGCAGGTCGCGTGATCGAATCCCGGCCGCGGCGACCGCATTTTCGATAGACGCGACAATGCTGGAGGAACGTGTTCTTAGATTTAGGTGCACGTTAAAGAAACCCAGGTGGTTGAAATTTTCGTAGCCCTCCTCTACGGCATCTCTCATAATCATATCGCGGTTTTGGGATGTTAAACCCTACCAATTATTATTATTAATTTGCCGCCCTGCTGCAGCCATAGACGTGTTATATTGATGATTGGTACTTCCTCAATTATTTCATGATTGCATAGGTGCACCGCATTTTCATAGGTGCAAATCTACCGAATTTCCACTACCGGCGCAGCGACTCTGTGGTTGCCGGTTTCGATTGCGCATTTCTATAGCAACTTGTATAGTCTATGTGGCGCTATAATTTGCACGTTATCTCGTCGAGTGTCCGCAATCTCTCTTTTCTACCTCGATATTACTGATCGCAACTCAGCTATGCTGAGCCTTTGGCCTAAGGTATTATTGCTTTCTGGCTTCTGTACAAGACTGTCAGTGCAGTCGCATTTAGTCTCAATGGATTTTATACATTGTAAATTTTATTACTAACAAGGTTATCAGTGAAGACTCCTCTGCGCATGGTTACGCGAAATATTCAGATACATCTGATAAAATTATGTACAATTGATATTCACCTGTGGACCACAAAAATGTGGGACAAAAAGGGGTTGTCAAGAGATATTGTGGTCGGATGTTTGTCATAATTTAAGTTCGTTTATCAGGTACGCATGGCAAACGCACTGCGTGTGAAATGCAAAAGTCTCGAAAACATCCCAGCTTATTGAAATGGAGAAACATATATAACGGAGTTCTGTTTTAATTTACTGTTAAGCGGTGCCACTCACGTGAGCGACCAACACTAACGCCTTTAAAAAATTCTATAAAATTTCAGCATAATGTACGAACCATTCGATTCTTCAAATTCCTGAGCATTCAAATTCAAATTAGAAATGCACTGGGAAGCTTTAGGCTAGTGTAATGATAACAACTGTCTGAAGGTGCATTGACGAAGGTGGCTGACTCAAATAGACGCAAGCGTTATTAGGACGTATTGTACCCATCAGCGAAGGCGGATGGAACGAATATGCAGGTGAACTGCATCTGCAAATCACGCGGTGATATTGGCGGACGTTAAAATAGCACGCTTGTAGACGATAAGCGCGAACCGTTCTTGCAGGAAGAACTCCAAAAATTTAGCCGCTTCCTAGCGTCACACGGGCCTGGTCTAAACGATAATCTATTTTCCTGTCTCTCGACAGTGAACGCACTCTTAGAAAAAAAGGTTGGCATATTCACTAACTAAGTACTAGCCCGTTACTTGTCACAGAATCCACTAACCAGCTAGTAAATGCAGCTAGTAAAAGTAACCCTAGTGAAAAGCACTACCTCGTTGGGCTCGTAACAAACACTAGCCCAAATACTAACAGGCTGGGTAAAAGCACTACGTCGTTGGGTAGTTAAAAGCACTACCTAGTTGGTTAAGGGCACTACGTCGTCGGGTAGTGAAAAGTACGACCTTGCTAGTTAAAAGTACTACCTATTTAGTCAAAGGCTTTACTTCGTCGGGTAGTGGAAAGAACGACCTCGCTAGTTAAATGTACTACCTCCTTGGGTAGTTAAAAGTACTACCTAGTTAGTTAAAGGCACTACTTCGTCGGGTAGTGGAAAGAACGACCTCGCTCGTTAAATATACTACCCCGACGGCTAGTTTAAATTGCTACCTCAGTAGTTTAATGCACTACTTCGTCGGGTAGTATCATGTATGAAATAGCTAGTTGCAGGTACTGCCTCCTTGGGTAGTGAAAATAGCTACCTCTGTAGTTAAAAGCACTACCTCTTTTGGCAGTTAAAAGTACTTCCAAGCTAGCTGAAGGCACTACTTCGTTGGAGAATTCATTGCCTAACCAGTTAAAAACACTGCACTTTTGGGTAGTTAGAAGTACTCACTAGCTAGTAAACGTCACTAACCAAAGTACTGATCAGATAGCGACAAGCATGCTCGTAAACATCGCCACAAAACTATTCAACTATTCACATTCCGACAGAGGCACAAAGATGAAACGTGATGCTGCAGTGCAAACTGACGAAGTGCTTTTATGCAAATGCAGTACATGAACAGAAGAGACAATCCAGAGAATACAGAAATTTTATTTAATTTTTTTCTGGTGATACCACACTCTTTCTTATTGCAGAAATCGCCCGCATGATCACCAAAGATGGAGCTTTCGATGCTGGTAGTTCACAAAAATGCTCCACCAGACCGAACGTGTTCTTATTTTGTTGATCGTACTTGATATTGAACACCCAACACATCTCTAAAAGTGACACGAAACCAGCGATGGAGTCTACCACTTCAAGCTCAAGTCCCTCGAACACCGTACAAAGAACCGTTGCGCCATCGATGTCCTTTGTGATAAGGGATGGGTAGATGCCCTGTAATAAGATGACAAAGCGTTAGCACACAAAAGCAAAATATTAAGCAATTAGTTATTTCTTACCGGCCCTTCTAAAAAGTGTGGCTTTTCTTTCACGAGAAATGCTAGAAGGTCCACCACACCGATGGCAAAGCGGTCTGCAAAGAAAGAAATGCACAATTGAACCTGATGCTCTGAGAACAAGCCATGGCAGAACAACCAGACAAATAACAGAAGGCTCATGAAAAGCAAGGAACTTGGAAGATGCTTGAGCTTTGCAAGTGGCAATAGCATAAAAGGCCTTGTTCACGTCGCCTTCTCAGCTGCTAGCCTTGCTTCGCTTCTTGTTCGATGCTCATAAAATTAGCCGTTTCGAACTATCCTAGAATGCATACAGCTGCTCACTATGCTATAATTATTCCTCTTACGAACTGGTGAAATACCCAATACGCGTCTGTAAGACAACATGCACACGAGCCAGCCGCAAGCTTTGTTGAAGCTGTTGCCGGTAAGGATGATTAACTCTTTGACAGTATTTTTTTCGCGACATGCGTCCCAAAAATGTGTATTTTTTTTACTGCTGAATTAAATTCTTCAGATGAATCTATTTAGGAAAAACCTAATTTTTTGGATGACCATAAAGTGACATAAAAATCATTTGAGTTGTTACACACACATGCCTTATTCGCAAATAACAGGAAGCGAAATCCTAAAAAGTGCAAGAGGGTAACAAGCGGTCACCCTTAGAGAAATTGGACACCAGACAGCCATTAGCTTTGAGGGCGCGAGAAGCAATAACCGCCCGAAGGACGAAACCAAAACCAGTTGTACCACCGCGCGCTTGGATGCGCAAGCGAAAGGTGGCGCGCCACTGTGGAAAAAAATAGAGATACAGTAACTCTAGAAAAAAAATATGGTTGATCCCTCCGTCATAGGAATCGGTATAACACGAAAGTGCAACGTGTCCTTACAGAAGTAGTCGAATGTTTACTGCACATTGATATAAGAGAGCTTGCACAATGTCTATTGGTGTGTTGACAGTTATAGCACCCTTTAACGTGGATGCATCCACGCTGACGCTTGATGGTACATGTGTATCCCGACGACTAACGTCTATGATGAATGATTAAAGAAAGCCTTGTGATCATAGATGTTTGTGGCAGCTGTACGGTGAGAGCGGAGTTATTGAAAGCGGTGTGACAGCCAGAAGAGCGTCAATGATTGGGCGCCCAACTTGGGCTAAGGTCGCCTACTCGCGGCATGTTAGAGTTACTGAATAATGCTGCCCGACCACAGGGAAACGCAACGCGCGTCGTGTCTTCCCCGTTGGTCGGCTGCGATTTTTCGCGGGGCGAGCTATAGGGACGCGGGGTTACGGCCACGCGACGCACTCGCGCGTCGCACAGATATTTTTGGTATGGACGGATGCTACGAGTGTGGATCCTAGGGGTAAGGTCGCCACCTGGCAGTGTGTTAATGCGTCGGCAAAATTGCACGTTTACTATTCGAAACACGCCGAATGCGACGGACGCGGAGAAACAACGTTTTGAAGAAACTAATCGTGGATTTCACGGTCATAATGCGTTACTTCTCTTAGCAAGAGCATTGTGAGAGGACAGTGGTAGATATAAAAGGCTTGTTTTTAAAGCCTGGAAAGTATGTGACCGTGGCGCAGTGGATAGCGTGTCCGGCATCTCTTGTCGCGGACCTAGAGGTCGTAGGTTCGACTCCCGTTGACGGAACTTTTTTTCTTTGTCTTCTGATCATGTGTATTTTTTCGACGTCATTTCCGTGACGGAAATACGTCACTCAAATCTTGGTGGACCCCGGCATAAAACACTTTCGTGTTAAAAATTAAAAGAACCATGGAGAGACGGGTGTTTGTTTACCTTCCGCGGCGACGAACTCTGAACGCGTCCGTGTTCTCAAAGCTCTTAAACCACCTGGCGCTGGTTTGAGAGCTTTAAAAACACTTCTTGTTTTGATAGTTGCTCCACTACATCCATAATTATGCTGTAGTGGAGCACTGCGTACGTGTAATCGCGCTGTGAAATATAATAAAATTCTGCAGAAGACTCACCCTGGAGTACGGCGAAGGAATGAAGTTGTCTCGTGGAATTGCGCGCAGCCATTTTCTGCGCAGTTCGTCCTCTTGCGGAAGTCTAAAAGCGCGCAGCTTGCACGTCGAGTCGTAATATCCACGGCACTGAGGGACGCAACACTTGTTCGACATGATGAAGTCAATGCACGACACACAATACAGCACTCTCGACGTCGCAAAAACGGGACATTGCACTGAGGGGACCGACGTACCATCGTGTGACACCGAGAAGCAAACTGAGGTGCACGCTGTTTCACCGCACTATCTGTCCTCCGTCAATGAAAATAGAGCTCTTCTGACTGAACCATTTCCCCGTTGGAAGCTGATATTTCACTGAAATATAACTTTCGTATGATTAATGCAGCTTTGTTTGGGCTTTTGTGTTTCATTATTCAGACAAATGCAGGCAGTTTCTAAATGACTACTAGCGCACGTGTCTCAATTTATATCCATCCGCGCTTAACTCCAAAAGCGGGTGGCCGGGAAAGCCGGTTTTCCCAACACCCCTGTTTTCCCCGCCGCCGCCGGTTGGTGACGTCAGCACTCGGAATGCGGATAGCCCTTCGGCCTTGAAAGTCTAGGTGGTGTTGAGCAGACCCGAATACCCCCTCTCCCATCCTCTCTCGCATTCCGTTTCTTTCACTCCCCACACCCCACTTAGTAGTCAACTAGTTAAAAACACCAAGTGAACTTTCTGGTTAGTG